>CM052657.1:113884383-113916780 GCA_028533165.1 Leontopithecus rosalia | reverse complement strand
CCAGGGAAACCCAGCCTCCTGCTGCAGGCCTGACCCATGTCCCCACTCCTGAGGAAACCCAGCATCCTGCTGCAGGCCTGACCCATGTTCCCACTCCCAGGGAAACCCAGCCTCCTGCTGCAGGCCTGACCCATGTCCCCACTCCTGAGTAAACCCAGCCTCCTGCTGCAGGCCTGACCCATGTCCCCACTCCTGAGTAAACCCAGCCCCCTGCTACAGGCCTGACCCATGTCCCCACTCCTGAGTAAACCCAGCCCCCTGCTGCAGGCTTGACCCGTGCTCCCCAACCCCAGGTTAAACCCAGCTCCCTGGGCACCACCCCCGTGTCCATGGGGAATGGCTGTGACTACCCTAGCTGGAGGTTTTTTGGAATTGGGAGGCTGGGGGTGCACACAGGACAACTTCAAACAGTGAAGACAAAACAACGTGCAGCAGGCACACGCAGACACAACATACACCAACTGACCCAGCAGGAACAAAAACAGGCTTCCAAAACCATCTCCAGGACGGGCAGAGTCAATGTACCTTTTTGGGATTCATGCAGCTGCAATTTCTCCTGGTGATCCCAGCCAAGGGCACATTTGTCTTGTCTGTCTGTCTGCACACCAAATTTTCCTCCAAACCCTTTCACATAGTCTACGTGCACAACAAAAGGCCAGAACCATCATTAACAGGTAGCGTGGGTCACAGGTAAAGGTCAAAGTACGTTTTCAATAGTTAAATACAGACGATTCACTCAATTGACCCTTGCCTCCTGGATCCCTGTAATACTTGAGATAACATCCACCAGGAGGCCCTCCTTGGAGAGTGGCAGAAAATAACCTGGTCTATGACCTCAGCATTGTGACTAAGCCAGACAGGACCCCACGGAAGCTCCCACGCATGCAGCTCCTGCCCCTGCCATGAGGCAGCACAGGCTCACACGCACAACACAGACGTGCAGGGCGCGGCCGCCATGGTAAGCAACGCTGCTGGGCTGGAGCATCAAACACGCTAGGGCTCCGAATTCTCATTCAGTAGCTGTGTTTCTGGATTTGCCATCTATGTTAGGGGCTGTCGATAACGCTTTTCTTTCCTGCCACATAACAGCTGCTGCCTAGAGAGTAAGATAAAGCTGGAGACACCTTTCTGGGACTCGTGCTTCTCCGTTTTGCCTTGATACTCAAAGCCGACGGCGCTCTTATCCACTTTGTCCTTGTCAATACCATATTTGCCACCGAAACCTTTGGAGTAATCTAAAAACAACAGAAAGAACGACTTAAAAAGGAGCCGTGAAATCAGTGGACATGCAAGGGTCTTAGCAGTCCTTAACAAAGTACTTTATCATTCCATTTAAAACAACACAGAAATCCCTCAGGTCCCCCGTCGCACCACTGAGTACAGACAATATTTGAACGTGCTGCTTATGTGCAGTAACAGAAAGACTGGTAAGCAGATGTGGGAGTGTGTGCCTACAGCCCAGCTACTCAGGAGGCTGAGAAGGGAGGATCGCTTGAGCCCAGGAGGCTGTCCATCCTAAGCAACACGGCAAGACTCCATCTCCAAGTTAAATCATTAACTATAAATTAAAAAAACAGGCTAGGCACGGTGTCTCACGCCTGTAATCACAGCACTTTGGGAGGCCAAAGTGGGTGGGTCACCTGAGGTCAGGAGTCTGAGACCACTCTAGGCGGAGGAGGTGGCCCAGGGGCAAGGCTTTCAAAGGCCACTCTGTTTCACCAACTGAAGCAAGCCGAGGGACAGCAGGAAACAGGACGTACCACAGAGCATCTTCCAGAAACATCACTCCTACCCAAATGAAGCCACTAAGCATGTCACTTTGAAACCAAAACATGACTCTCGTGGACCCATTAAAAGCACAAATGCAGAGGCTGGAGGCCTGAGCCATCCTAGGAGCCCTACGTCTGCCCAGGCACTCGGCCCGTGCTCCCAGGCTCCCTGGAGTCACACATACACGTGGCTTCCTGGGGTATGCGCTGCTCAGGACTGTGCAGCATCAGGAAGACAAGGAACCGATTGTTCCCAGGAAAGGAGGAGAGAGGAAGGAAAGCAGGCCTGTGCAACTGGCAGGGCCTGCAAACGCCGGGACCATAAAGGGAGCCCAGAGAAGCCCATTGAGGCCAGGCCAGGCTGCGACAAACTGCGGCAAGCCAAGCTGCCCTTTAGGCCGCCGGCACTTTCCTCAGAAATGCCAAGCCGGCGCGGCTGGATCTTCCAGTGGTGTTTCTTGGTTCGGGGTATTTATTTTTCAAAGAAATCTGAGTTTTTAAATAGCCAAGCTCTTGTTTCCAAATGTGGGCAAATATTTTTTAAAAATGTAAATGTGCAGGCCAAACAACAGAGGCACAGGGAAGCCAATAGGCTGCACCCTCTGCAGCGCTGGGGGAGCGATGTTTGTGGGGCGCTGGGAAGCGCTGGGGGAGCGATGTTTGTGGGGCGCTGGGAAGCGCTGGGGGAGCGATGTTTACGGGGCATGTAGTCAGTGGCCAAAGAAGTCAGCACAGCCTCCATGGACAACGTGGCAGCATCCAGGGAAACTTTACAGTCCATAGCCTTTGACCCAGCACTTCCACATTTAGGAGTTGATTCTTCTGAATAATCGCTTGTGTTTAAGACACAGGTACTAGATGGTCCCTGCATACAGTTTTTGGCCAGGCGCGGTGGCTCACACCTGTAATCTCAGCACTCTGGGAGGCCCAGGTAGATGGATCACCCGAGGTCAGAATTCAAGACCAGCCTGGGCAACGTGGCCAAATTCCATCTCTACTAAAAATATAAAAATCAGCCAGGTGTGGTGGTGTACACCTGTAATCCCAGCTACCCAGGAGGCTGAGGCACAAAAATCACTTGAACCAGGGAGGTGGAGGCTGCAGTGAGCCAAGATCACGCCACTACACTCCAGCCTGGACGACAGAGAGAGACCCCGTCTAAAAGAAGAAGAAAAGAAAAAATATTTTACAGGTCATGCCTGTAACCCCAGCACTAAAGAGAACAAGGTGGGAGAATTGCTTGAGAAGTCAGGGTAACATGGCAAGAGCCCATCTCTACCAAAAAAAAAAAAAAGAAAAAGAAAGAACCTAAATTCCACATTCAAATGAGGAACGGTTATGTGGACTACAGAATCCGTAAATGGCGGGGGACGGTGCAGCCATTCGAATGAGGAAAAGCCCAAATATACTGGTACAAAAAGAACACCAAACATGTTAAATTAAAAAAATACAACAATCCATGTGTACAGAGGGAAGATGCCCTCGTGTTTCTGCAGGGAGCGCGTGATCACACGGGCTGGGAGGCCGCCCACCTCTCTGGGACTCGTGCTTCTCAGTCTTGCCCTGGTAGTCGAAGCCCACGGCGCTCTTGTCTACGCGGTCGGCCTGCACGCCATACTTGCCGCCGAAACCACTGGAGTAGTCTGAAGAGACAGGGCAGCGGTCAGCACACGGGCCGGATGACCAACGAAGCAAAAGTGTGTAGGGTTACAACTCACAAACAGATCAAGCACACATTTTAAAACACACAATGAGCCAGCCACCCACTGCTCCATACGGGTGGCGCTGGACACATTCCACAACAGGGGCGTGGTGGGGCTCTGGGCCGCGTCAGCTGTCACAGGACGGCTCCTCTGTGTTGTCTGAAATGAAGCCGTGTGCCCACTTTGACAATCAGCTGCTTGGGTAAAAGTTAGAAAGCCTCATACGAAGAACCAGCACTTTAAGAGGCTGAAGCGGGCAGATCATTTGGGGCCAGGGGCCTGCCCAAAACGGTGAAACCCCATCTTTAATGAAAAATAGAAAAATTAGCCAGGGGTGGTGGCGCACACCTGTAATCCCAACTACTTGGGAGGCTGAGGCAAGAGAATTGTTTGAACCCATGAGGCAGAGGTTGCAGTGAGCTGAGACTGCGCCACTGCACTCCAACCTGAGCAACAGAGCAAGACTGTCACAAAAACAAAAAAACAAGAAAAGTGGAAAGAGAAAGCCTCATCTGAAGCCACGCAGCTGAACACGGCAGACAAGACACTGATCCTCCGCCTGCCCACCCCACAGCTACCTACACCTAGACTGCACCTAGACTCTTTCAGGACTCACAGCTTTCCCGGATGATGCAAAGCCACAAAAGAGGAAGAATGAAATAAGCTGGCAAAAAATAAGCTGAGAAATTTAAGATACCAGTATGTCCTGGTCTTTCAAAAATGAGACTAGTATGATGTAATGAGGATAAATCCCCAGTACAGTAAGACCGTATGTGCATAATGAAAACAAGAATTTAACAACTCTGGTTTCTATCCTGGGGGCGGGGGGGGCAGGGAGTTCACTTTTTGCCAGTAAATCTGAGAACCCTCTTTTCCAGGAGCAGCACTGCCCAGATGAAGGGAAGGTGGCTTCCGCTACAAGGGGGACGCCCCACAATGACACCAGATGCCAAGGCTCTGAGGGGGCTGCTCCGAGGGGGCTGTGTAATGGGGGATGCATCCGTCATATGGCATCCGGATGATCCCGAAGCACGAAGAGAAGAGCAGAGTCCTCCTTATGCAACAGCCACCGCCGGGAAACAGCTCCAGGGAATGATGCAAGGCTGGCGAAACATCGTCATTCCCGGGAAACATCATCACTCCTTATTTCATTCTTCCTCTTTTGCGGCCTCCTCCCCATCAGGGCCCCTGGAGCACCAGCCCCTTTCTGTGCTCTTCGCATCTTACCTTTCTGGGAGGCGTGCTTCTCAGTCTTCCCCTGGTATTCAAAGCCTACGGCAGACTGTGACGACCAAAAACACGTTGAAACATGGGGAGAAATACATTTTTTCAATGTCCCCAAACCAATCTCTCTGAATTCATGACATAGGACATTTTAAAAAACATGAAACACGTCATTGTCACCTCCAGGTCCTAAGCCAAGTGTAAGTGACAGTAAAGCCAGAGCTCTGGCGTCCTAAGGGGACAGGCCAGCAAACATTCCACAAGGCCCAGTGAGCAAGGGGGGCCAGCAAGGGGGACAAGCTGGATCCACGGGGACCTGCCCTCTCCGGTACACGGTGGCAGGGTGTGCTCAGCTGATTCATTCCATGGGCTTCACAAAAACTTGCTTTTCAAATAAGCCATGCTGAGAACCTTAATATTTATAACAATAGCAGTGGCCACTGGGGTGTACCCCTGCCAGCCAGGCACTGCGATGGGCATCTGAGCACATGCCTGTGAGACAGATGTGACCCTCCCCCTCATTTCACAGACACATCAATTCGGAAGCGTGGCTAATATGTCACAAGGCCACAATCTGCCACTGGCATCGGCTCCCTCCAGGCTCCTGATCGCTCCACTATGAAACAAAGGGGCCAAAAGCCCCGAGCAGAAGAGAATCAGAGAAGAGGCTCAGGCCCAGAATGACTGCAACACCCAGACACGAAGCCTGAGTTCTGGACCCAAAGAGCGCATCCTGCTCCCCAGTACAGGCTCTGATGTCGCTCTGTCACAGTCACACACACGTGAGAAGCATGGGTGGAACTGGTCCCTGCCGTCCAGTACTGGGGCATGCAGTGAAGAGTGGCCGCAGGGACTGCTACAGCAAGCCCGCTGTGTCCCCTCCTCCCCAGTGGGCCCAGGCTCTCAGAGCATCCCAGGAGCAATCTGCCCCTCTCTGCAGTCCCCCAGAGCTGGAGGCCACCTGCCTGCTACTACCAATGGCCCAAAGGGGCTGACATCCACAGGGAACACCACCCGGCCCCGACCGGCCTAGTCCCAGCGCCACATCACTCACCTGGTCAACTCTGTCCATCTGGACACCAAACTTGCCTCCGAAGCCACGGACCGAGTCCACCTGCGAGCAGTGCTTGGAAAGTTTCGACTGATACTCGTGGCCAACAGCTGACTGGAACAGGGTTCAAACAAAAAGCATTAGACACTGATGACACTGCAGCGCTTCACTTGCTCCCAGAGCAGGGCTGGGGGAACCAACGAGGGGAACCCGATGCCTGGGAGACCCGGGTCCTTGGTGCAGGTTTACGTGGCCACCCCAGCCCCTGGGCTCCTGGAAGCTGCACATGAAGCCTGGCCACAGGTCAGGGCCACCAGTGGGGACTTCTGACGCGACTGGGCATGAAGAAGGTGCACAGGGCCGGCAGCCTGCAGCAGGATCCATGAGACCCACTGGTGTGGACACTGCCGACCTCTACTGAAGTGGGGCCTCTGCGAGTCACATAACCCAAGAATCAGCACAACGAATAGTCTGCCAACGAACAATTTTGTTCTCATAGACTATATACAAAAATAGTATGGAGAACACAGACTCACATTCGATCTGAGCAGCACCCCATTCAGGTGGGAGCCAGGTGCTAACTGCGCCAGCTCATTTCAGCATTAATGTCCTTAGCCCCCGCCAGTGCACACAGGTTTGAGGACCTTCTGTTCCCCAAAGCCAGCAGGTAAGCCTAGGGTTTGCCAGGCTTTCCAGACCCGGCGCCCAGCTCTTTCTGTAAATAACACCTCTGGGACACGGCCACATGCGTTCATCAGCGTGCTGTCCATAGCTGCTTCTCTGTGTTTGGCAGTTTCGAAGAGAGATCCTCTGGTGCACAGAGCAGAAAAGACCTCCTATCTCAAAGTGCTGGCCCCGCCCAGCCGTGCCAGCCCCACTGAGGCCCCAGGGTTCAGGGCTCCCTCCTCACAGCAGAGCCGGGTCAAGGGCTCTTCATGAACAGTGTGGGCACATGGCCCAGCAGAGGGCATGGAGAAAGCCTTACTCCCTCTCGTATGTGGAGCCCCTCTTTCAAACCCAAGCAGCATGCCACAGCGGTGCTGACACACGGCTGGCAACTCAGTGTCCACTCTTTTCCCTAATGAAAAAGCAGGTTTTGCCTTAAGCCTTGGGCCTGTGCTGCGCCCTCTTCTTCCCATGTTGTTCTGAGGTCAGCAACTGACTCGCCACCTCCAAACCCTCTGCAGCACAGATGGCCCATCATGTCCCCGGGGTCTCACCCAGAAGACAGATGAAGGGTTGGCAGAGGCAGACTTGCCAAAGGGATTCCCCAGCATGAATTTTTATCAGAAGTAAGTATGACAGCTAGGCAAAGCTTCCAGCTTTCTGATCTTACATTGACAAGATCACATCTTACGAAACAGTCACACAGGGAAGACCATCTTGAAGTCTGAACACGTAAACTCGAGGCTCCGGGATGCAAGGAGACAAGGGAGCAAGAAGGAAGTCAGCCCTACGCGATGGACACAGTCACCACTGGCCCCAAGGGAAGAGAGCAGTGCGTGATGGACGCAGCCACCGCCGGCCCCAAGGGAAGGGAGCAGTGCGTGATGGACGCAGCCACCGCCGGCCCCAAGGGAAGGGAGCAGTGCGTGATGGACGCAGCCACCGCCGGCCCCAAGGGAAGGGAGCAGTGCGTGATGGACGCAGCCACCGCCGGCCCCAAGGGAAGGGTGTAGCACACTGAAGCCCCAGTGTAAACAGAATCCCGACAGCCCTTGCCAGACTCTTCTCATGTGTGCTTGTCCTCAATGTGTTTTTTTCTGGAAGTCTCCAGCACATATTCCTCAAGTCTTAACACAGGGATTTCAATTTTTTATTTTTTTCACCTTCTGGAGCGGGCAAGTTACAAATAACTTAAGCCATTTCCCCTTTAGTTTGGAATCTGAGTTTCATCTATTTATTTCCTGAGGCAGAGTCTCTCTCTGTTGCAAAGGCTGGACCGCAGTGGTGCGATCGTAAGTCACTGCAACCTCCATCTCCCAGGCTCAAGTAATCCTCCTGCCTTAGCCTCCAAAGCCAGTGGGACTACAGGTGTGCACCACCACGCCAAATTAATTATATTTTTGTAGAGACAGGGTCTTGCTATGTTGCCCAGGCTGGTCTCAAACTCCTGGGCTCATGCAATCCTCCTGCCTTGGCCTCCCAAGTTGCTGAGATTACAGGTGTGACTCCCAGTTGCTGGCCCTGAGTAATTTTGGACAACAGATCTGCCCCATGGTACTCTCCTGAGCTGGGAGCTAACCTTGCCCAGATGCCAGCCAGGACCAAGCAGCAGCAGCACCCCATGCTGCCCTTGTTCTGCCAAGACAGATCTCCAGCATGCTGGCTGACATGACAGCAAGGCTCCACAAGCCTCCTGGGTTCCACCAGCACATCCGCCTAAGAGGTGGGGCTCGTGGCGCTGGGCCAGGCACGAGGTGAGGACAAGTCCCGATGCATGAAGAGCCCAGCCCAGAGGGGAGTCTCACTGGGAAGCACGGCTGACGAGGGAAGCAGAGGCTGCCGTGGAGAGGACACAGAGGACAGGGAAGTGAGGGCTCTTCCAGAGAACTCCTGGCACCCGAGAGGGCCTGAGCTGCAGGTTCCAGGGTGAGCGACATTCGGGCTGAAAACCGATACAGTCCAAGCAGCAGCAAAGCCAACCACAGCAGCTTCCCTACCAGGCTCCCCCTGACACATCTCCTTTCTCTCCCACCACATGTAATTTTCCCAACCCAGAGCAGGGAGCCCCATTTTTAGAATAAATTTCTCTCTGTGCTAACTCCCCACAAGCCCCAAGTAGGTAGAAAAAAGGCTTCTACCTACTTGCTTGGCTCACTGCACTGAACACATGGGATCTGTGTCTCCATCCAGTGCTTCGCTGACTGCATGGAACACAGGTCCGTCTGCCTGTCTGCACTCCTAAAAGCAACCAGACTTTTTTCTTACTTCAAAGATAAGTATTCTGCACATGCTGCTCTTCTTGGTGTCACGGCATATCTGTGGTAGTGACACAGCAACATCCATGTCTCTTTCCTGCAGACGGCCCCGACCCCACTCTTCCCCCAGGCTATTTACAGTCATGGGCTGGGCGCCCTGCCGGCCCACCACATCATCTGCTCTGCAGGGGACAGAGCACTGTGACACAGCAAGGTCATGCCATGCCCAGCTCAAAATGTTTATCTGACCAGTACACCAGGTGGTAGAGGAATGGAATTACCACCTGGAACCCAACACCGGCTGACACACTTCTTTCCAACATCAATCTTACGTCGCTCTTACTCAAAAGTCCACCTCCAGGATGTCTGCAGAATGCAGAGCCGTTTCCTGAAGAAACATGCAGACACACTAGTCTCTCCCACCTTCTCTCCAGGAAGGAAAAGGCAGCCCTCCTGAGCTAATGTTGCTCCCTCTCACAGGGTAGAGAGGACCTCAAGTACGGGTGGAGCCGGATGCATTTAGCCAACGTCCTCGATCCACGTCGGCACCGCGGTCTGTATCCGTCAACGATGGCTCCTGGGAGGTTCGCCCACACCTCTCCAACAGAGTGAGCTCTTTCCCCAGCCTCGTGGGCGCCGACTTGACACGAGGGACAGACTGCTCTGAAGGCCACTAAAGGCATGAAGGACGTTAGCCAGGCCTTCAGCTGAATGTCCCTGTGCGCCATCAACCACGGGGGCCTACGATTTGATTTTGGTCTTCGGATCGGCATGACTTAGGTTGCAAGCTGGAACCGCAGGCGTTGATAATGACAACACCTGGAGACAGCATGCTTCTGGACTTCTGTCCTAATCACAAAGCCGCCTCTGGGGACCCATCTCCCTCCTGGCCTCGCCGTGTGACACTCATGCTCCAGCATCTCTTCGGGTTCTTACAGAGCTTTAAGGAAAGCCAGAGTACTTCGTGGGCAAGTCCAATCCACAGGGACGCCTCAGGGCGAATCTCAACCTCAGCAGACAGACTCAAAACTGCTGATGGAAGGAAAGTCTGAGGGACGGCTGTGCCAACCAGACACGTGGTCTGAGCACATGAGGCAGCACAGGCGGCCGCTGGCCACTCACCTTGTCCATTCGGTCCTGCTCCACGCCAAATTTCCCTCCGTAGCCGTGGGAGGCTTTTGGTCCTGTTTCAAGTTCCTTCTCCTTAAGGGTCTGATGTTCTTGAAAAACATTCTCTCTCAGCTTGTGTATGCTTGAAGGAAAAAGAGGAAAATGGGAACAAATCAATAAAACAGATGTGCATCTTTGCCACCTGATATAAATAAGAACAGGTGACACTGTCTTCGTAAATGTGGAAATCTGCTTGTTCACCAGTTCTCTCCCTGCCTGCACCGTGTTTCCTGCCCATCCTGCCGGCTGGTACACCCACTTTGGCAGCCCAGGTGAGATGCATGCTCCGTAGAAGGAACACAAATCTGGGCACAGTGGGATCATCCCAAATCCCCGCTAAAGACGGCTCTTCTGAAACCTGAGCTTTGTTTCACAGAGGGAAAGTAGGAAAGCTAGTCGGTAATCATCCAGAGGTAGAGGGAAACAGGCTGAGCTGCCTTTCTCTAAGCACTGGCAGAAGTCCACTGGTGCTGAACATCTAGATGGTTCGTCTTTACTTGAAGTACTCCAGCTTTTCACACATTCAAAGATGAGAGGAAAGAGATTCCCAATTCAACATCTAAACACCATTAAAAAATGTTTAAATAGCCGATAATGAAACAGATCAAAAGATGCAGTCAGTATCTGGCAGGCCGGACACAGCTGTCACTGTGAGACCCCACAGTGGTATGAAGGCCACCTTCGCATTCAGACTTTCTCCTCAGGAGACACCAGGCCGCCACCTGACATCTGGACAATAATCCTAGAACTGAGGATGAAATACAAACCAGGCTTGGAAACCACCCAATACCCCTACAAGCAGGGGAAAGAAAGACACCATTTCTAAACCCTGGGAAGTCCCCAGAGCATGAAACATGGTCTTATTCCCCATACGTTCCTCTCTGAATCCTGACCAATCCACAGGCTTTTGTACTGGACAGTTCTGTTTTTAATCCAAGCCACCCTCCAAGACATGTTTTGAAGCCACAGGGAACAGAAGAGATGAGAAGAGGTATGATCACTCAACGAATTCAGGCGTCTGCCTAACCCCACAGCAAACACCCAAGGCTGCGGTGGACTCCTAAGTCAGCCCCATTCCAGTCTCGTGTCCTGGGCAGCCGCGTGGCCCGTGGAGTTCTGAGGCTGCTTCTGTGGAAGGCAGTGTGCTGAGCAAGCCAGGGAAGGACTAAAACTTGTGTATAAAAAGCCAGTGTGGCCGGGTGCAGTGGCTCACACTTGTAATCCCAGCACTTTGGGAGGCTGAGGCAGGAGGATCGCCTGAACTCAGGAGTTCAAGACCAGCCTAGCCAACATGGTGAAGCCCATCTCTACTAAAAAATACAAAAAAATTAGCCAGGTGTGGTTACAGGCGCCTGTAATCCCAGCTACTCGGGAGGCTGAGGCAGGAGAATCACTTGAACCCGGGAGGTGGAGGTTGCAGTGAGCTGAGATCACACCACTGCACTCCAGCCTGGGTGACAAGAGCGAAACTCTGACAACAACAACAAAAATGCCATCGTGGGCCAGGTGCAGAGGCTCACGCCCGTGATCCCAGCATTTTGGGAGGCTGAGGCAGAAAGATCACTTGAGCCCAGGAGTTCAAGACCAGCCTGAGCAACAAAAGCAAGACCCTGTCTTTACAAGAAATAAAATAACTTAGCTGGCCACGGTGGCACATACCCACAGTTCCAGCTACTCAGGAGGCTGAGGCAAGAGGACTGCTTGAACCCAGGAAGTCAATGCTGCAGTGAGCTGTGACTGCATTACTGCACTCCAGCCTGGGTGACAGAGTGAGATCCCGTCTCAAAATAAACAAATAAATAACCTTTAAAAATAAAATAGAAAGCCACTGTGAGGACTGTGCCTGAACCTTTCTCAGCTGAAGGGACCGTGGCCAAGCCAGACAGTCTTCCCAGGGTTCTGAGGTGGTCACCGGGTCAGTGGTGCTGCCTGCACAGCCAGGGAAAAGGAGGATACACTCTGAACCCAGCGTGGTCTAAAATAAAAGTCCGAGCACATTTTATGAGTTCCTTTTATCTACGTTTCCTGACGAAAACAACGGCCCCGGGAGCTGGCCTTTTAGATGGTGCTGAGTGGGAGACAATGGCGGGGCTCACTCAGCTCCCCACTCGAGCTCACAGCACCTCACTACTAACACACGATCATTTCCAGAGAACTGAAGAGGGAGGGGACGTTTAAGGTCTGAGTGACTCGGACATCCCCTCTTCAGAAACCTCGCACTTGTAAGGTAGAGCTTAGGGAGAACGGGCTCCCTGATAAAAGGCACGATACTGAAAGCAGATGCTCTAAGATGGTAAGCACGGAAACTGTTTGCAACGGGGATGTAAAAGTTACTGAGCACGAGTATCTACACGCGCACACGTGAACACCTACGTCGCGTATACGCACGTATGCGCGTGTGCCTCACATTCGTCTACTGTATGGGCATCAGGTCAAGAAGACAGAAGCAGGTTCCACCCAGCCTGTCCCTCCACCGACGACCATGGCTAAAGGCTCCACCCAGGCTCCCCCGCCAGGGGCTCTCAGGCGGCGGCGGCGGCTCTTACTTGATGTGCTCCTGGTGCCCGGAGCCCTGCACGGTCTTGGCGCCCCATCGTTGCTCCTTCTCACTCACGTCGTTCTGAAAAGAAAAATGGCCGGTAAACCCCACAGCCCGGCTTGTGACACACAAACCCCCACCCCGTCAAAGAAAAACCCAGGAGCGCCACTTCCACTTGCTGAAAAAGGAAAGCCAAGGCTGGCGGCTCCTACCACAAAATCGGGGTCGGTCTCCCAGTCGTCGGCTCCCGTGTCATCCTGGGTGATGGACACAGCGTGGCCTGCCGAAGCTTTCCACATCTGAAAGAGCAGCCGGGGGAGGGTTACGAGGCCTCAGGGGCGCCATCCAGAGGCCACAGCAGAGCCCTTTGGCACCCGGGAGGACGAGGCTGCAGGACCAGCCAATTCCTTCATGATCCCTAAGCCTGAATGACAGCCACAGGAGTGAGAGAAACTCCTGGGGCCTCTAACGCTGCCATCAACTGCGTCAGAAATACACTGGAAATACTCTTTGGCTTCAACTCAAGTGAGAAAATTTCTGGAAAATAAAGTCGGGTGTGCACTTACTTTATCTATTAAGAACATATGCCTGTTCTGCTAAATCATGATGACTCTTGTTTCCAAGCAAAAATAAAAGCACCATTTTGGATTGCGTATTATAAATACGCTAAACGTTACTAATGCTCAATCTCATGGTAAGTGTGTATTTATCACAATTATTTAAAAAACAGCATCCATTTTGATTTCAAGTGCTTACTGAAACTGTAACAATAATTTTCTTAATTCAGACTGACAGTGTAATAAAGGTTTCAAGTGGTTTACTGGAGAATTGCTTCACCCTCTACTTGGGAGGACACAGGAATATGAAATGCCACCTTCCCCTCTATCAGGTCGCTCTGCAACTGGGCAGTCCCTTCTTCTCTCAGCACTTTAAGGCTGGAAGGTTTCCCCTGTCACAGAGAAAAATGGCACATCTGTGAACCCTAACAAGATAATTCTTTTTGTAACTGCAGTGGTAAAATCTAAACTTTCAAGGATTTTTTTTTAAAACTATGTATTAAAAGAACTGATTCCTTTTCCACAGAAACAGTAATACAATTTCACATGGGCCACAAAGCAACTGAGAGATTATTTTAAATCAAACAACCAGAAGCTGTGGCCAGGGGTCTGAACCCAGGACATCCAATTCACTTTTTCTCAGGTACCATGTTGTGACTGGATCAGGACAGGACAAAAGCCCTTCACAGCCTGAGAATGTCCTATCTGGCTCCTCCTCCTCCAGCCTGGCTGGGTCACAAGTCCCAATCAAAAGTGACAGTGAGGGGCCAATCAGGACACTGTGCTCTTAAATTTCTAATGCAACTTTGTCTCTCGGGCAAGGACTGCCTGCCAAGGGGTGGGGCAGGACCAACAATGCCCCAAAGCACAGCAAGAATTTCCAGAGAGATCAGCTTTTGAGAGGATTTTAGAGAGCAGATGAACTAGAATCTTAGAACTGAAAGGCCCGGCCCGGCCCTGCATCGTGGCTCACACCTGCAATCCCAGCACTTTGGGAGGCCAAGGTGGGCAGATCACAAGGTCAGGAGTTCAAGACTAGCTTGGTCAACATGGTGAAACCCCGTCTCTACTAAAAATACAAAAAAATTAGCCTGGCATGGTGGCAGGCACCTGTATAGCCCCAGCTACTAGGGAGGCTGAGGCAGGAGAATCACTTGAACCGGGAGGCAGAGGTTGCAGTCAGCCGAGATCACGCCACTGCACTCCAGTCTGGGTGACAGGGCGAGGCTCCATCTCAAAAAGAAAAAAAAAAAGAACTGAAAGGCACAAGGACACAGCCAGTCAGTTTGGTCCCAACGCCCCCATTTATAAATGAAGAAAAGGCTGCAGGAAAGAGAAATGGTGTTGCCCCATGGCACCATGCTGCCGGGGCCAAGGGGCTGCCCATCTGTGGGACTTCAGCTGCCTATGGTTCCAACCCCTGAGGAAGTGGCCGTACGAGAGAAAGGACGGGAGTACCTGCAGGCCTGGCGAGGTCAACCTTCACCCTCAAGTCACAGGTGAAAGAAGGCAGGTGTCTTTGCCTGTGACTTTTTCAGGCTCATCAGGGAACGATTAGCAGGGCATTCTCTACCAATCTTCCCGAAGGCAGCTTCACCGGGGGCACGGTGGACACTGCAAGCTTCACAGTCCCACGCCTGGGGGCCCCCACCCCCTTTCACGGGGTGGCGAAGGGGCCAGATTTCCCCGAGGGAAGACAGGCATGCGTTCCGTTCCTCAATTCCAGAGTTTTCTGCAACTGTCCCCTCTAAGTCATATGCAACAGAAACTTGACTCTGTTTTTTACCATGAAATTTCCTTTCAGAAAAGTATCGCGCTCCCGGGAAATCCACAGCAACAGCAACCTCCCGTTTCCTGTCGATGGATTTCTACCCTTACCATCCACAAGAAAGAATGTCAGGATGTTCACAAGACACAAGTACCTTTCTTTCCGCTTGGAGATAAAAGGCTGTTCACAAAGCTCTGTTTGAAACCCGGCAATCCAACGAGGAATTTCCAGGCATCGGGGAACGATTTCGTCTGTGCAAAGATGAAGGGTAAAAACTCAGAAGGCTGTCTACTGATCGGCTCCCTGGGCAAACCCTGCTGTGTAGAGATCTTTTCAGAATACTTCAGAAATCCTCCCAAACGTAACAAGGTTTTGTAATGAAATCTCAAAGGAAGATGGGAAGATCTGCATTTTACTAATGAAAACGTTCAACACAAAGAAACTAAAGAAGAAAGTTTTAAAAGATTTCTAACTACATGATGCTTATTAATGCAAACAGAAATTATTGCCTCAATTGCTAGTACATATTTACTGTCTGCTATAATTCTTACAAGTTTTCGCTCTTTATTCATACTAATTAATGACACTAAAATAAAATAGTTACTGTGAGCTTTTTACAAGAATAATATAAGAAAAGCACTCGAGAGGATCATGATATGGCTGGGAGAAAAAAACAGTACGGTGCCATCTACAAAGACGTGAGCGCGGTGGCTGGAGGGCCGAGAAGTAGGTTGTCTTCTAATGCACATATACAGTTACAGCGCAGGGAGCAAGACTCCAGTTCCCCAGAGGGTAGCCAGGCACATGACCCCTTCCCTGGGACCACACATCAGCCTCAACTGGACACCACACACTGACAAATGAAATCCCTTTGTCCCTAGGAACAAGCCGGTCTCAGGCAGAGCGGTTTCTCATGCATTAGGAACGAGGGGATGGCACTTGGCTGGCCCTCCCAGTAATTAATTCATTTCCTATCTGGTTCCTGACCCAAGTATTTGTGCTGTCTCTCTCCCGAATTCTCTTTGGCAATCCTAACTTCTAGAATGCTTGGTAAATTCTCATTACTGCAGTTATTAGTATAATCAGCAAGCATCTACACAACTCTGCCTAAAAAACTTAACCAGGCACGGTGGTGTATACCTGTAGTCCCAGTTACTCAGGAGGCTGAGGCGGGGGACCTGCTTGACCCCAGGAGCTCATGGGTGCAGTGAGCCATGATCACACCACTGCACTCCAGCTTGGGAGACAGAGAGAGACCCTGTCTGAAAAATAAATAAATCATAACGTAAAAACTAGAAATCTACTCATGTGCAGCTAAGGATAGGCTCAAATCTACAATTTTATCCCCTCAATATTTGAAATTTTAAAAAGTCACAAAAATAAGCAACAGATAACAAGCTGGATGGTTTTATGGATCCGAAGATAATGCCTCTAGACCCCTACCTCAAACCATACGAAACACTAACTCAAAAATGAACTAAAATCCTAAAAACGTGTAAATTTTTGTGACTTTGATAGACCCCTACCTCAAACCGTATAGAAACACTAACTCAAAAATGAACTAAAATCCTAAAAAGGTGTAAATTTTTGTGACTTTGATAGACCCCTACCTCAAACCGTATAGAAACACTAACTCAAAAATGAACTAAAATCCTAAAAAGGGGTAAATTTTTGTGACTTTGAATTTGGCAATAGTTTCTTAGATATGACACCAAAACTTAAGAGGGAAAAAAAATAAATTGTACAAAATTAAAAACTTTGTGCTTCATCAAGGTGACAGACGGTACTCTGAGAGAAAACTGTTTGGAATCATATATCCAGAATATATACAGAACCCTTATAATCCAATAATCAAAAGGGCAAATAACCCCATTTAAAAATGGGTGAAGGACCTGAAGAGACATTTCTTCAGAGATACACAAATTGCCAACAAGCTCAGGAAAAGTCTGTTCAATGTCATTAACCATCAGGGCAATGCAAATCAAAACCACAGCGACAGCCCACCTCACACGCACTGGGATGGCAAAAATAAAACAGACAATGACGAGTCTCAGCAATGGTGTGGAGAAACCGGAACGCTCACAGATTGCTGATGGGAATGGGAAATGGAAAAGGTCTGGCAGCTCCTCAGAAGGTTAAACGCAGGTACCATATGACTCAGCAACTCCACTCCTAGGTCCACACCCAAGAGAAACGAAGGTAGAAGCACATATAACTTGTACCTGAGCGTTCAGAACAGCACCATTTATAGCAGTCAGAAACAGGAAACACTCCACAAGTCCATCAACTGATAAACAGACACATATCATGTGGCCTACCTAACACAAAGGTGTTTTATTCCACCACCAAGAGGAATACAGCACTGACACCTGCTACAGAGTGAATGAACCTCAAACACATTACGCAAAGTAAAACCACACACACAAGACTTACCACATATTATATGATTCAATTTCTATGGAATGTCTGGAGCTGGCAAATCTACACAAACAAAAGATACATTACTGGTTGCCCAAGGCTGGGTGGACAGTGGTGGTGGTGGTGGGGATCGTGAGGTCATGGCCAAAGCGTACAGGGTTTCCTTCTGAGGTTCTGAAATTGATTGCGGTGATAGCTGTACAACTCCATGAAGATACTAAGAACCAGTGGAGAGTACACATTAAACAGGTGCACTGCATGACACGTGAATTATATCTCAATAAAGCCGTTACAAAAAATCCTGCTCAAAAGATGGCTGGGCACGACGGCTCACGCCTGCAATGCTAGCACTTAGGGAGGCCGAGGTGGGCAGACTGCCTGAGCAGCTGCCCACTGCACTCCAGCCTGGGCAACAGAGCAAGACTCCATCTCAAAAAACAAACAAAAAAAACTGTTCAAAAGAAGATAATGCCTCTGTCCAACCTCATTAATATTAAATCTTCCTTGCAAACGTCAGTGTACAAATCAAGACTACACAAACGCGAAGTAGTATTGCTCTGTCTGAATAGAGTGGAAAACTCCTCTGTTTTTTTTTTTTTTCAGACAGAATCTTGCTCTGTTGTCCAGACTGGAGTGCAGTGGTGCTATCTCAGCTCACTGAAACCTCCATCTCCTGGGTTCAAGCAATTCTCCTGCCTCAGCTTCCCGAGTAGCTGGGATTACAGACATGCACCACCACACCCAGCTAATTTTTCATATTTTTAGTAGAGATGGGGTTTCGTTACGTTGGCCCAGCTGATCTCCAACTCCTGGCCTCAAGTGATTTGCCCGCCTCAGCCTCCCAAAGTGCCAGGATTACAGGCACAAGCCACTGCACTCAGCAGCACCCCGCTAGCAGCCTTTTTTTTTTTTTTTTGAGACAGGGTCTTGCACTGTGGTACAGGCTGTGATGCAGAGGCACAATCTCAGCTTAATGTAACCTCTGTGCACCAGGTTCAGGTGATCCCCCCACCTCAGCCTCCCGAGTAGCTGCGACTACAGACATGTACCACCACCCCCAGCCAATTTTTCTATTTTTAATAGAGGTGGGGTTTCTCCATGTTGCCCAGGCTGATCTCGAAACTCCCGGGCTCAAGCAATCCGCCTGCCTCAGCCTCTCAAAGTGCTAGGATTACTGGTGTAAGCCACTGAGTCCGGCTGAAGAATGTTGTACACGAAGAGACAGAACTCCCTCTCCAGCATCAGCTTTCCATTAGCCTCAGCACCTTTGGCAGAGGAGGAGAAAGGAACCAAAACGGCACTCAGTAGCCAAAATCGCGATCACAGACACATTCCCTACACCACACTTACTCAAGGGTAGCCCCACCCATTCTCATCCCCGGCCCTTCTACCATTTACGCAAAAGCAGTGCGTGAGCAGGTGGGGTGGGCCTGGCCTGCTCACAGAGCAGTCCCTGCTCTTGGCTGTCCCAGGCCATGGGAGTACAACAACACAAGGCAGTAGCCAGCACTCACATCAATTCCCTCTCAAGGACACCTTTTTCTGAGCACCTACTATGTGGCACAGACTGAAGACCTGAATTGCCAACTATGTGCACTGTCATTTTAAGTGTTTTAAAAACAAGTCCATCAAAATGATACAATTAAAAGTCAGCTTTAAGCCAGGTGCAGTGGTTCATGCCTGTAATCCCAGCACTTTGGGAGGTTGAGGTGGGCGGATTACATGATCAGAGGTTCGAGACCAGCCTGACCAACATGGCGAAACCCGGTCTCCACTTAAAAATATAAAAATCAGCTGGCCGTGGTGGTGCACACCTGTAATCCCAGCTACTCAGGAGGCTGAGGCAGGAGAACTGCTTGAACCCGGGAGGCGGAGGTTGCAGTGAGCCAAGAGCATGCCATTGCACTCCAGCCTGGGCAACAGAGCGAGACTCCATCTCAAAAAAAAAAAAAAAAAAGGCAGCTTTAGCTGGGCCCAGCTACTTGGGAGGCTGAGGTGGGAAGATCACTTAAGGCCAGCAGTTCAAGATTGCAGTGCACTAGATGGCACCTGTGAAGAGTCACTGCCCTCCAGCCTGGGGACAGGGTCTTCCTCTGTCACCAAAGCTGGAGTACAGTGGTGCAATCATAGCTCACTGCAGCCTCCAACTTCTGGGCTCAAGAGATCCTCTGCCTCAGCCTCCCAAGTAGCTGGTACTACAGGTGCCCGCCACCATGCCTGGCGCATTTTTCTTTTTGGTAGACAGGCCTCCGTATGTTGCCCAGGCTGGTCTGGAACTCCTGGACTCCAATAATCCTCTCACTTTAGCCTCCCAAAGTGCTGGGATTACAGGTGTGAAACACTACACCCCGCCCCAGGCCACAAGAAACTTCTTTTCAGTAAGCTTTAGCAGACTGTTAGCTTCCAGTTCCAGGGGCCCTAATATCAAAACAACCCTGCCTCCCCAACCTTTTATTCTCAGAGGTCCTTGATTCCCACTTAAAAGACTCTTCCTTGTTCCTTGAGTATCTGGCGAATACTTCTCTAACCAGAGGAGAAATAGGACCAACCCAGTGCTCTGGCGCCGGTGACTCAACCACACGGTCAAACACGGGACTGGAGACGGGGCCGGCGCCCCTCCTTCACCACAGCGTTGAGGGCTGCGGTATGGATCATGCATTAAGGACCTAGTGGGTGAAGTCCCCCCAAGAGAGCCTGTGCAGCCAAGTCAACACTGAGCCCAAAGGGAGCGCATGGGATTCCAGGGAGCGCTCATCGGATGCCTGCGGAGCTTCCCTCGGCAGAAAACCAATTCCTTCCTAGAGGGCCAGACACTGTCCCCTCTCACCCGAGGCCTTCCAGCGCCGGGGATCAGGCATCCGTTAGACTATCCAGATGATGGAAATGCAAGAAACAGAAAGCTGCAAAGCACCTTTCTGGTGATTTCAAATACACCCCAAAGGAAGGACGGTTCCAAATTTAGAGCCTCACGACAAGCTACAGCCGCGCCTCACTGCCTCCACTGACCTGATTGCAAAACCTCCACTCAGGTGCGGGCCGGGAGGACCCCCAGCTGCTCCGCCGGGTCCCACAGCGAGCCCCCCAGAGCTGCGGACCCCTTCCCTCCGAACCCCAATTCCGTTCCCTGGACCCCTCCTCCGCAGACCCCAATCCCCTCCCCTCGGACCCCTTTCTCTCAGACCCCTCGCCCTTTCCCTAACACGCCTCCCTCACCTTCCAAGGCCCCTGGAAACCCGGCCCCCTCCGCTCGGATTCCCGAACCCCACGGGCCCAACTCTTCTCCCTCAGGCCCCAATCCCCTCCCCCTCGGCGCCCATCCCCCTCTCCTATTCCCCTGGACCCACGACCCCTCCCAGCCTGGCCCCTCTCCTGCCCTGAAGCCCTCGGGGTCCAGGGACTTCTCCTTGGGGCTGGGACCCCCGTTTGGCCGCTCTCTAACCTTCTCCGCGGACCCCAGGCCCGAGCCCTCCGCGGACCCCGGCCGGATCCTCGGGCCCAGACCCGACCTCGTGGCCCTCGCGGACCCCCGGCCTTCGCCCGGCCCCGCCCCAGGCCAGGAAAGCCTGGCCGCTCTGCCCCAGCTCCCGAAACCGCGAGCGGAAGAGCGGTGAGACCGCTGCGGCCGTCGCTTCCTTCCCCTTTTGCGGCCCGGCGACGCCGCAGGACGGGGGCAGCAGAGCCAGGCCTGCCGCCCGGGCGGACGCCGCGCTCGCTCACCGCCGCCGGGGTTAGGTCCGGCCCGGGTCGGCCCTGGCTCCCGCCGCGCCCTCCGCTCCCAGGCGCCAGGCTCCACTTCCGGTTCCGCGGAGGGGGCGGGGCAGCATCCGGGTCCCCTCGCGGCCCCGCCCCCGCCCCGCCCCCGCGTCCCGGCCCGCACGACCCCCGGGTTCCGCCCGCAGCCTGCGAAGCGCGAGCGCGGCCCGTGGCGAGCCTGCAGGGCGCGCCGGAAAGTAGCGTCGCGCGCGGGAGAGGGGCGCCGAGAAGCACACAGCCCGCGGCGGGCGCCCAGGATCCGCAGCGCTTACGGGGGCCGGGAGAAGGAAGCCAGCCCCGGGCGACGCGCGGACCCCGAGCCCGGGGGCGGCGAGCCGCTTCAGCACGTCTCCGCCTTCCCTCCGCTCAGCCCCGGCCTCGCCCCACCGCGCGCACCCTGCGGTCCTCGTCCGCGCGCTCACAATGCACCCCTCCAGCAAGGGCCACGTGCGTGCCAGGGGCGCGAGCCCGGGCCGCAGGGACCTGGCAGCCTGGAAGGTGAGTGAAGCGTTCCACCGCGTGGGTTCCCACCTGGGAGGTGAATAAATGCCGACAAGAGTTTCGTGACATCGTCCTGGAGAGAAACACCTAGGACCCCAAGCCATCTGGGGGACCAGAGGTTTCTTTGGGCGACTCACGTGTTAGCCAAGGTGTGACAGCCCCATAGGAGTAAAGGTAAGGAGGGAAGAACTTTCCAGGCGGGGAAATCAGCAGGTGCTGAGGCGCCGAGGCAGGAAAGGTCGTGCAGCCGGGGAACTGAAGGAGGCTCAGCCCAGCTTGGCAGGGGGCTGGCTGGGCAGCCGAGCCCGGGTCCGAGAGCGGCCGCGTCCTGCAGAGGCTCAAGGAGTACAGCGAGGACCTCCGTCTTTATTCTGGGAGTCGTGGGAAGTTCCCGGAGGAAGTTAAGCAGATAAGAGGGGCCAGTGAAGTTTGTGCCAGGAGCCGGGCTCGCGCCCGTAATCCCACCACTTTGGGAGGCCGAGATGGAAGGATCCCCTGAGGCCAGGAGTTTGAGACCAGTCTGCCCCGCCCTGTCTCTAAATAGATAAATACATCATGAAGTTTGAATTGTAATGAGATCACTTTGTCTGCTGTGTGGAGAATGGATGGGAGGAGGGCCAGGTAGAGCCTAATGTAACTAATTCGTGCAACCCTCTGGCGGCAGGTAAGATGGGGAGAAGCATGTAGAAAGCTAAACTGTCACATGTGACGATGGGATGGGAATGCGGGTGGTGGAAGGAAATGTCAGATGTTGACCATTTTTTAAAGGGAAAGCCATGACTTTCATACACATATAAAGTGAACATGTCAAATATTTAATTTAACTCAACGAATACATCATAAGATTTTAAGAATTGTTTAAAGAATTTGGCCAGATGTAGTGGCTCACGCCTGTAATCCCAGCACTTTGGGAGGCCAAGGCAGGAGGATTGCTGGAGGTCAGGAGTTTGAGACCAGCCTGGGCAGCATGGCAAGACTGTCTCTATGGCAAAAAAAATAATTTAAAGAAAAGAATTAGCCAGGCATGGTGGTGTGTACCTGTGCTCCCAGCCGCCCTGGAGGCTGAGGCAAAAGGATCACTCCAGCACAGGCAGCGGAAACCCCGTTTCAAACAAAAACAAAAACGAAAAACGAAACCAAAAAACCCAAAGAAGTCAAAAGAATGCTGAAATGAATTTGCAAAAACGAGTCTATCTCCAGTGCTATGGTTAATTGCATTTAACTGGACACAGCTAATTTAAGGTTTCTGTGGACAAAGACTGTTGGCCAGGCTTGTAATCCCAATCCTTTGAGAGGCAAGGCCAGAGGATTGCTTGAGCCCAGGAGTTCAAGACCAGCCTGGGCAACATAGCATTTCTGAAAAAAAAAAAATTTTTTTTTTTTTACATTGCTGACTTTTTTCTTTCTTTAATTTTTAGAGATGGGCTGGAGTGGAGTGGCGCAATCATGGCTCACTGCAGCCTCAACCTCCAGGGCTCAAGCAGTCCTCCCACCTCAGCCTCCCTAGTACCTGTAGCTGGAACTACAAGCACATGCCACCACGCTTGGCTAATCTTTAAAAATATTTGTAGATACTGGGTCCTGCTATGTTGCTAATGCTGGTCTCGAACTCTTGAGCTCAAGTGACCCTCTTGCACTGGGGTTACATGTGTGAAGCACCACATTGCCAGGCCACATTGCTGCCTGCTTTTAAAGGTTAATTTCTACCTCTATAGAGGTATGAAACTGTCTAGTCAAAAAAGCAGGCCTAGCTGGTGGTATCAGTCTCAGAGGCAGCCTTGTGACTGCATTGATAATCCAGCGCAAGCCCCTCCTCTCAAGGTCCTCATGACGTCACACCTTTTGCCATAAAAGGTCATAGTCACAGGTGCCGAGGGTTAGGCCGTGGACCTATGTTTAGGTGCCCACAGAAATCTTCTATTAAGATTAGAAAAATGAACTTTTAGGTTGAAAATGCATTTTATTCAAGGAAACATTTAAAGAAAATACAGCAGCTGGACGTGGTGGCTCACACCTGTAACCCCAGCACTTCGGGAGGCCGAGGCGGGTGGATCAGCTGTGGTCAGGTGTTCAACACCAGCCTGGCCAACATGGTGAACCTGTCTCTATGAAAGTACAAAAATTAGCCGGACATGATGGCAGGTGCCTGTAATCCCAGCTACTTGGGAGGCTAAAGCAGAAGAATCACTTGAATCTGGGAGGCAGAGGTTGTAGTGAGCCGAGATCGTGCCGTTACTCCAGCCTGGGTGAGAGAGTGAGACTCCATCTCAAAAAAAAAAAAAAAAGAAAATATAACCATATATTTTTCCTTACAGTAACATAATTGTGAAATATAATTTTTACTTTTTTCACGGAGGAAGGGGACCACAAAGGCGAAAAAAATCATGATTTGGCCTTACAGGCAATCCAGATTTGAAAGGCAGGTGACTGAAAGGGCCCTGGAGAAGCCTCCAGAAGGAGGCGTCTTGACTGAGCGTGACCGATGTGGGTTCTGGAGGCCAAATAGGGCACAAACAGGGCAGGCATACCCAGAGAAGCAGGGGCCTCACATTTGAAGAGCTACCACGATGAGATTTTTCAGGCAGGGTAGTCTATTTTAGTCTCCAAACAGCTTTACAAGCTGGAAATCGTTTTTGTAAGACCAGATTTATTGACATATAATTCACATAAAATTCAGTACACCCATCTCAGTGTTTTGGGGATTTTGTGTAGTATATTCACAGGGTTGTACAGCCATCACCACTAATTTTAGAACATGTGCCCCAGCAAAAGAAACCCTACTCATCAGCAGTCAGCCCCCCTGCGTCCCGTCTCCCAGCCTGAGCAACCGTGAATCCACTCGTGGCCAGAAACCCTACTCATCAGCAGTCAGCCCCCCTGCGTCCCGTCTCCCAGCCTGAGCAATCGTGAATCCACTCGCGGCCAGAAATCCTACTCATCAGCAGTCAGCTCCGCTGCATCCCGTCTCCCAGCCTGAGCAACCGTGAATCCACTCGTGGCCAGAAACCCTACTCATCAGCAGTCAGCCCCCCTGCGTCCCCTGTCTCCCAGCCTGAGCAACCATGAATCCACTTGCGGCCAGTGAGGTGGACGTTATTGCTTCCATTTTACAGAGAAGGAAAGCCAAAACTCAGAGCCGACTTTTCAGCAGGAGGGCGGTGTTCGTGGTTTAGAAAGTCCAGTCTGCAGCTGGGCACGGTGGCTCACACCTGTAATCCCAGCACTTTGGTAGGCCAAGGTGGGCGGATCACAACGTCAAGAGAGTCAGACTGTCCTGGCCAACATGGTGAAACCCCAGCTCTTCTGAAAATACAAAAATTAGCCAGGCGTGGTGGCACATGCCTGTAATCCCAGCTACTCGGGAGGCTGAGGCAGGCTGAGGTCCCAGATACTCCCTTGAACCTGGGAGGTAGAGGTTGCAGTGAGCGGAGATCGTGCCACTGCACTCCAGCCTGCACTCCTGTGACAGAGTGAGACTCCATCTCAAAAAAAAAAAAAAAGACCAGTCTGCTGCCAGGTGAAGGGCAGGCTGCTTCAGAGTGGCTCCCAGGGAGAAAGGGGTGGCACATTCTTCCACATGCCCATTGCGCTCCTTCAGGAGAGTGTGGCAGAGACCGAGGCTGGCCGCAGAGGAATTAGACAATGTCAAATTTGTAAAGCAAAAAGTGTAGCTGTGCTCAAAAACAAGTAGAGCCCAGGCACGGTGGCTCATCCCGGCAACTGGGGAGGCTGAGGCGGGTGGCTCACTTGAGGTTAGGAGTTCGAGACCAGCCTGGCCAGCATAGTGAAGCCCTGTCTCTAATAACAATAGAAAAGTTAGCCGGGCATGTTGGCAGGTGCCTGTAATCCCAGCTGCTTGGGAAGTTGAGGCAGGAGAATCGCTTGAACCCGGGAGGTGAAGGTTGTACTATGCTGAGATCTCACCAGTGCACTCCAGTCTGGGCGATAGTGTGAGACTCCATCTCAAAAAAAAAAAAAAAAGTTGGTATCTCTGTGAGCCAGAAATGAAGAGAAATGCAGAGTGCTGAGTGGGCCTGGAATGGAAAGGTGCTGGGCCGGGGTCACCTGTGCTTGTAAAAGAAAGCTGAAAAGAAGCACACAGCCAGGGCGTGCGAGTGG
This sequence comes from Leontopithecus rosalia, assembly GCA_028533165.1. Classification (NCBI taxonomy): domain Eukaryota; kingdom Metazoa; phylum Chordata; class Mammalia; order Primates; family Cebidae; genus Leontopithecus; species Leontopithecus rosalia. The sequence goes on along the minus strand of CM052657.1, from coordinate 113,891,287 downwards.
TCTCAGCTACTTAGGAGGCCGAGGCAGGGGGTAACCACTTCAGCCCAGGTATGCCAGGCCAGCTGGAGCAACGTGGTGCGACCCCGTCTCAAAAACTAAAACAAAGAAAAATTTAAAAAACCCAGGTAGCCAAAGAGGGATGTCTAAACAGCCTTATGTCCAGGATCTGAGCAAACCAGTCCCTGACTTGGGGTGCAGATGGGACCTGGGGCATTTGCACCACCAGGCAGGGCCATAGGACTCAGCACTCAGGCGACAGACGTGGCTGTCCAGCCAGTGCCCCCACTCTCCTCGGTACTAAGTGGGCGGGTGGATGTGGCTGTCCAGCTCTACCCCATTTCCCAGCTGCCCTCGGAGGTAGGAGCTGCCACGTGGCCAGGTTCTCGCCCATAGAATGTGAGGAGAAGTGACATGCCAGGCTTCTGAGCCTGGGCCGTCATACCTCCCGGGGCTGCCCCTACCTCAGATCAGCTTCCCAGGCTACCGTAACACATGATGACAAACTCAGGGGCTCAGACAACGCAAGTACGTGCCCTTCAGTTCCGGAAGCCGGAAGTCTGAAACCTGTTTCATGGGCTGAAGTTAAGGTGTCTGTGAGGCTCGTTCCTTTTGGAGACGAGCCCAAAAGGGGAGGCTCCGTCCGTGGCCTCTTTGGTTCCTGCGTCACTCAGGTCCGTGCAGTGGTCTGCACACTGTTTTCTCTCCATGTGGATGTGTCTCTGCGTCCCTGTTACAGGAGCACTTGGGATCGAATTGGGACCCGCCCAGAATATCCGGGATCATCTTCCCATCTCAAGATCCTGATTTCGTCACATCTGCCGACCCCTTTTGGCCATGTAAGCAACACTCACATGTTCTGACGGTTAGGATGCAGACATATTTGGAGGCTGCCACTGGTGACAGACGCAACCTTGGAAACCGTGTTGAGGACGGCAGAGCCCGCCAGCCTGCGTCCCTCCACGACTGCACGGAGCAGAGCTTCCTGACTGCCCCTCTCTCCTCCTCTGCCGGACCTGGATATACACCCTGGCCTGTGACCTGAAAGCGAGAGAAACCTGCTGTGTTTAGGAGACTTGTGCCTGGAGTCCATTTGCTCCAGATGCTTGACCCACCCTAACACAGAGCGGTTGAGCAGCTGCAGGACGGGAGACGGGCAGCGCCACACGCAGTGAGGAAGAGAGAAAATGAAACGGTTCCTACTTAAAAGGAACCTAGAATATAAGTTCCAAAGCAATTGTGAAACTTAATACTAAATAAGACAGCCAAAGGCCAGGCACAGTGGCTCCACGCCTGTAATCCCAGCACCTTGGGAGGCTGAGGCAGGTGGATTGCTTGAGCTCAGGAGTTCAAGACCAGCCCAGGCAATGTAGTGAGACCCTGTGTCTACAAAATGTTAAAAAATTATCCGGGTTGGTGGCCTGTGCCTATAGTCCCAGCTGCGTGGGAGACTGAGTCAAGAGGATCAGCTGAGCCCAGGAGGTCAAGGCTGCAGTGAACCATGATTTCACCACTGCACTCCAGCCGGAATGATAGAGGGACACCCTGTCTCAAAATGTAAAATAAATAGGAAAGCTGATACCGTGAGCAATGGGAACATGAATTCTTAAAGTTGAATTTTGTATGTCGAATGTGAGAATGATTTTCAAATATGTATGTTTGGAACCAGGCCCATGTGGCTCATGTCTGTAAGTCCCCGCTGCTCAGAAGGCTGAGGCGGGAGGATCCCTTGAGCCCGGGTGTTCAAGGGTGTAGTGAGCTATAATCATACCAGCATACTCTAGCCTAGGAGTGAGTCCCTGACTTAAAAGGGGCCTGAGCACAGTGACTCATACCCGTAATCCCTGCACTTTAGGAGGCCAAGGCCGGCGGATCACTTGAGGTCAGGAGTTCGAGACCAGCCTGGGCAACATGGTGAAACCCTGTCTCTACTAAAAATACAAAAATTAGCCAGGCGTGGTGGTGGTTGCCTGTAATCCCAGCTGCTTGGAAGGCTGAGGCAGGAGAATCGCTTGAACCCGGCAGGCAGAGGCTGCCGTGAGCCAGGATTGTGCCATTGCACTCCAGCCTGGGTGACAATAGTAAAATTCCGTCTAAAAAAAAAAAAGGAAAAAAGTCACCCAGATTGTCAACACACTGAATCAAAAGAAGCAATAAATCTTGGTTGGTTTTTACCATTGTTTTTTGCCGTTGTTTTCTCTACGGCAGAGGTCCCCAGCCCCTGGGCCACGGTACCAGGACAGGTCTGTGGCCTGCTAGGAACCAGGCCACACAGCAGGAGGCGAGTGGCCGGTGAGTGACTGTTACGACCTGAGCTCTGCCTCCTGTCAGATCCGAGGTGCCATTGGAGTCTCCGAAGTGCAAACCCTGCTGTGAGCTGCACATGCGAGGAGCCTTCTGAGAATCTGATGCCTGATGATCTGAGGTGGAACAGCCTCCTCTGGAAACCACCCCACCCTGTTCATGGAAAACCGCCTTCCATTAAACCAGTCCCTGGCCAAAAAGGTTGGGGATTGCGCTCCAGCCTGGGGACAGTGTAGCTTGTACAGAATGTAGATTTCCCCTAAAAGAGAACGCTTTGCAGCGTTGTTCCACAATATGTCAGAGAAATCTGCTGTGGGTAAAAGACTGATTTCTTTCAGGGTCTGCTGGCATGTGATGCTATCCCAGAATCAGGTTGGGGCTTGGGAGCTGCAGAGTCTCAAGATGTCAGTGCCGACCAGCTGTGCCTGAACTCCAGGGGGAAGAGAGCAGAGTTAGGCACCTCCCGCCCCACACAGTGGGCTCTACCAGCTCTTCAGGTCTCTTGTTTTCTGTTTGCTTTTCTTTCTGAAACAGAGTTTTGCTCTTGTTGCCCAGGCTGGGGTACAATGCTGCCATCTCAGCTCACTGCAACCTCCACCTCCCAGGTTCAAGCAATCCTCCTGCTGCAGCCTCCCAAGTAGCTGGGGTTACTGGCATGTGCCACCACACCTGGCTAGTTTTTTTCTTTTTTTCTGAGATGGAGTCTCCCTCTGTCGCCAGGCTGGAGTGCAGTGGTGTGATCTCGGCTCACTGCAACCTCCGCCTCCTGGGTTTAAGCGATTCTTCTGCCTCAGCCTCCCGAGTACCTGAGACTACAGGTGCGTGCCGCCATGCCCAGCTAATTTTTAGGAGAGACAGTGCTTCACTATCTTGGCCAGGATGATCTTGATCTCCTGAGCTCATGATCTACCCACCTTGGCCTTGCAAAGTGCTGGGATTACAGGCATAAGCCACCATGCCCGGCTTCTAATTTTGTATTTTTAGCAGAGACAGGGTTTCTCCATGTTGGTCAGGCTGGCCTCAAACTTCTGACCTCAGGTGATCCACCCACCTCGGCCTCCCAATGTGCTGGGATTATAGGCGTGAGCCACTTCACCCGGCCATTTTTTCAGATTTCTTTGAAATCCTCTTGGCCAAGGGGAGGGGTCTATCAGTTGGTTGGGGGGCTTAGAGTCTTACTTTTGGTTTGTATACAGATTCTGTGGCTGTGTAATTGTCAGAGGCCTGTGAACCAGAGCAACTCCATCTTGAGCAGGAACTGGGTAAAAATGAGGCTAAAGCCTCCTAGGCTGCATTCCCAAACCGTTAAGGCATTCTAAGCCATAGGGGTTTAGCACAAAATACAGGTCAGAAAGACCCTGCTGATAAAACAGCTTACAGTGAAGAAACTGACTAAAACCCACCAAAACCAGGACAGCAGTGAGAGTGTCCTCCGTCGTCCTCACTCCTGCACTCCGACCAGCGCCTTGACACTTTACAGGAAGTTACCGTATATGCTCTAAGAAGGGGAGGCACAAATAATCCACCCCTTGTTTAGCATATCATCAAGAAATAACCGTAACAATGGGTAGCCCGCAGCTCTCAGGGCTGCTCTGTCTGTGGGGTAGCCATTCTTTTTTTTTTTTAAGACGGGGTTTCATTGTGTTGGTCAGGCTGGTCACGAACTCCCGACCTCATGTGATCCACCCACCTCGGCCTCCCAAAGTGTTTGGATTACAGGCGTGAGCCGCCACGCCTGGCCAAGTAGCCATTATTTTATTCCTTTACTTTCTTAATAAACTTGCTTTCACTTTACTCTATGGACTCGCCCTGAATTCTTTCTTGCGCAAGATCCAAGAACCCTCTCCTGGGGTCTGGATTTCGACCCCTTTCCTGAAACATAATAAACCGTAAAAGGTGGTGGTGTCTACTGGTGAAATCATAGAAGGTGGTGGTGTCTACTGGTGAAACCTTTCATCATGCCCAGTCAGAAGTTCAGACAGGGCCCATGGGGGCGGCTCACCTTCATTCCAGCGGTCTCCCCTGGGAGGGCTCATCCGGTCGGCTGTGGCTGCCGTGAAGATCGCGTCTCTGTGTCTGGGCCTTGCTTCTGATTGCTGGATATGCCTGAATGGCTTCGTTTCCCGGCATGGCTGTGGGGACTGGCGTGTCCGGGTTGGCCTCTTCACCTGTGTGGCTGGCACTTAGAATCGGACGGCAGGAGCAGTGGGAGATAGACCGAAGGCAGCTCTCTCCAGTCCTTCCATGTGGCTAGGGCGTGAGCGTCCTCATACAGCATGGCGGTCTTGGAGTAGTAAGACTTCTGACTTGGTAGCTTGTTTCTTTCTAAACAAGAGTTCCACAGAGTCCAGACAGAAGCTGCAAATTGTGCTGTGACCCAGCTCCAGGAATCAAAGTTACGTCTGCTAGATTCTTTTGGTCAAGCAAGTCACTAAGGCCAGCCCAGGTTTAGGGGAGGGGAGTTAGACTCTTACCTTTCGCTGGGAGGAGTGGCAGAGAATTTGCAACCTGTCTTCAATGTTTTGTTGTATACTGTGTGCATTTCATCAAGTCTAAGATGTGGACGCCAAGGCCCTTAGCCCCCTGAGGGTTTGCTGAAGAGTCACTGGCATGAGGCTCATTGGCTGATGGGAGAAAAGGCACACAGGTTTATTTACCGTGTGTGGACAGGAGCCTTCAGAGTGGAGACCCAGCCCCCAGAGAGGTACGGAGGCTCATCCAGGCCTGTCTAACCTGTCTTATTTTGTTGTTCTGTTGTTTTAGGCTTTTAGCAGCCCAAAGCCATGGTTTTTAGTTTCTGTCTCTAGTGATAAATTGAAAGGAGGGATGAGGGAGGGGCTTTACTGGCCCAACCAGAAATAGAAACTAAGAGAAACAGAAACTGTTCTCTTCTTGGACACCACTGTCAGGTCTTGAGGCTACAGAATGAATGAGGGCTTGGATCCTGGCAAATCAGGTTCTGGGAGCTGGGGAGGAAGAGGCCTGGCTAGCCAGCGGGGTCTTGTTACAGAGATGAAACCTCACAAGTAGAAGTTTTCAGAGATGACAAATGGCTCTTTTCAGACCTTTCAAGGTGTTCTGTGCTCAGTTAACCTCTCCTAGATCCAGGGGAGGCCTGGCTGCACTGACGGAGATTCTCTACAGATGTGAATTTCCCTGACAGTAGACTGCTTGGCAGGGCCACTTAATCTGCTGGCCCTGTAAGAGCCATTTCAAAATAATGTCAGAAATACAGTTTGGGGTAAATGTTTCTGTTGTCGAGACAGTCGGGCTCTGTTGCCCAGGCTGGAGCGTGGCAGGGTAATCACAGCTCCCTGCAGCCTCCACCTCCCAGGCTCCCCTGCGTAGCTGGGGCTACAGACACACACCACCACGCCGGGCTAGTTTTTGTATTGTTTGGAGAGATGGAGTTTTGCCACATTGCCCAGGCTGGTCTCGAACTGATGAGCTCAAGCAATCCACCCACCTCGGCCTCCCAAAGTGCTGGGATTACAGGCCTGAGCCACTGCACCCGGCTTGGGGTAAATTATTTTGATTTCCTTCAGTATCATTGCTTGTAAGAAACATCCTAATTTAAGATGCCAAAATGTGAAAAAATGGTCACAGTGAGGAAGGAGGCCCTTAATCCCCTTAATTCTCAAGCATCTGAGACCGCTTCCCCCTGGCCTTCTGCATTGCATTTCAATAGGAAAGGTAAAACATAGCAGACTGGGGTGGCCCTTAAGCCCTGGAGATGGCAGACCTGGTACGGAGGGATCTTTCCAGCAGGCATTGTTTTTGCTTAAACACGATCAGAACCCCACCTAAGTCACGTACCCCACATCCGCTTCGGGGATCAAGACCTCTGCACCTGTGATTTCTAAGATTGTAAGCCGCTGCTCCACTTCACTCCCAGTTCAGTGTTGGAGAGGTTTGTTTGCGGCCGTTCCCGCTCCAGCAGCAGAACTGCTGAGATGTAGTGTGGATGGGGCGTGCTGGGTTGTGATGTACAATATTTCAGCTGTGGGCTGCAGTCAGAGTTTGAAGCTGGGCAGTTACCATAGCGAAGTGAAGGGGTAAGAAGCAGCGTTCTCAGACATCCAAAGACAAACACAGTTTATCACATAGAGGGTCTGCCTGAGACAACTATTAGAAATTGTCAGCCAGGCATGGTGGCTCACGCCTGTAATCCCAGCACTTTGGAAGGCCGAGGCAGGTGAATGACGAGGTCAAGAGTTCAAGACCAGCCTGACCAAGATGGTGAAACCCTATCTCTACTAAAAATAATGCAAAAAGTAGCTGGGCGCGGTGGCAGGTGCCTGTAATCCCAACACTTGGGAGGCTGAGGCAGATGAATCACTTGGACCTGGGCAGCAGAGGTTACACTGAGCTGAGATCATGCCACTGCACTCCAGCCTGGGTGCGAGAATGAGCCTTGGCCACACACAAAACAATTGTTTTTTTGTATTTTGTTTTTGAGATAAGGTCTTGCTGTATTGCCCGGCTGGAGTACAGTGCACAGTTGTAACTCACTATAGCCTCAACCTCCAGAGCTCAAGTGGTCCTGCCACCTGAGCCACCAGAATAGCTGGCACCACAGGCACGTGCCACCATACCCTGCTAA
>CM052657.1:113867935-113884283 GCA_028533165.1 Leontopithecus rosalia | reverse complement strand
TGTGCAGGTGGGTTAATAAACCGTCGTGAATGCATCGTGCGTCCTCATGCACATGTGCAGGTGGGTTAATAAACTGTCGTGAATGCATCGCGCGTCCTCACGCACATGTGCAGGTGGGTTAATAAATTCGTGAATGCATCGCCCGTGTTCATGCACATGTGCAGGTGGGTTAATAAACCGTCGTGAATGCATCGTGCGTCCTCATGCACATGTGTAGGTGGGTTAATAAACTGTCGTGAATGCATCGCGCATCCTCACGCACATGTGCAGGTGGGTTAATAAACTGTCGTGAATGCATCGCACATCTTCAACAGTCATCAGCCCACGTGGTCAGTGTTTAATCCATAAGCAGATCCCTCCCGCCTCTATGATTATTTTAAAGCAAATCCCAGACATCATGTTATTTCAGCTGTGAATACTGGGGAATGTCGTCTTACCATGTGCCCCCTGTGTTATGATCAAAGTATCCCACTTGACCCAGCAATAAGTAATATTTATAGTCAATAATGAAAACAGAGAACATGGATTTGACCCCAGCAATCTGACTTAGGAGACCGGGAGCGGGGATGGGAGTGCCAGGTGCTAAAATTCTCATCGGTCACAATGAAAAGCCACTAGACAAGGCCCACCACGGAGGAAGCAGGAAAAGCAGGAGACCACACCGAGGGCATAGCATTTGGGAGTGAGAAAGCAAACAAGGATAGCCAAATCCATTCCCCAAGTTCCGGGGAGCGGGGAGGAAGAGGAAGGACAATGGCACGGCTGCTGGTTTGTTTTCGTTTTAACTTTAAATGATGCGCGTGTATTACTTTGATTGTAACGCTCCCCTTCCTGAGTGAGATTGCTTTTGATTAATGAGCACATTTTGGCCTATTTGAAGATGACAACGGTGCAATCTAAGGCAGAGTCACCCTTGTCGACTGCCCTTCATCAGGAGTGAAAAAGTGTACTCTGCTTGCTTCCTCTGAGGCCGGCTGGCAAAACCTATTTAAAATATTCACAAGGAGCTGGTGCATTGTAGGGTCCATTCCTATAGGGTCCTGTGAGCCCCTCTGCTGGTGCGGAGATGAGAAACTGTGGAAATAAAGACACAAGACGCAGAGATCAAGAGAAAAAGGGTCTGGGCCCAGGGGTCCACTGCCAAGCAAAGCGTGGAATCCGGCAGTGGCCCGGAGTGCCTGGACGCTCTGACTTTTATTGAGGACAAAGCAGGGGGTAGGGCAGGTAGCACGAGTCACTGGTGGTCAGGTACTCACGTGTCTTGGACACAGGGGCCCAGGACTTTCAAGTAGTCGAGGCGACGAGAAAACCTAATGCATCAGCACGTTTCCCATACTTGTCAAGAAAGAACAAAGGCATTCAGATTTATATTACTTTTACTGATTCTATCTTCTAAGAAAAAGAGGAACGGTGCAGAAGTGGATCGTGGAAGTAGCCAGGGAACGTGACTGGTGAAGCGCAGCCTCACCTAGAGACAGTTAAGCCCCTGGATGTCTGTGGTTGTCCCTGACAGCCGTCAGGCCTGCCGCAAGCGCTTGGAGGGGCGGAGTTTTCTCCTGACTCCTCTGAGGAAGATCTATGTCTTGGACACCTTAGACGTCTCCTTCCCCAGCTGGCTAAACGGCAGGTGTTTTCCCAGTGCTGGCGCTGCCGCACGGCCCCGGCGCCCTCCAGCAGCCCTTATGCAGGCGCGACAGAAGGCTTGGAGCCTCTCGCCTTAGGATCGCTTTGATCACCATGTCACCTCAGTTCCATGCTTCATAACCCGATCATCATTAGTAAAAGGTTACTGAGTGTATGTATTTCTGTGATTATATGTGAATTACTGATTGCTTACTAGATGTAGGAGTAACTGTGTAACTGTCTCTTTTCTAGTTCTGCATTCCTACGGAAACAGGCTGAGGCTTCAGAACCTCGCCTTGGCACTTGCGGGGTCTTCCCCCACAGTGCGTGACAGTGGCCATTTTATCTAACAAGGTCTGTTGGCCCTGCTGTTCTCCGGAACCCTGTCTGTCTGCGGTTTTATTCAGTAAGTGGCGTGAACATGAAACAGTTCTCAGCATTTGGGTGTGAGGCAGGCCTCCCTAGAGGCGCTTCTCCTCCCTCCACGCCAGTGTCGTGTCGCAGCTCACACCCCTGCGCTGCACCCCGGATGCACACAGGAGTAGAAACACTTCTTTTTACCGGAAGGGTGAATGATTTTGTTTCCCATGGTCTCTCCAGCACTGAAAGGAGCCTGGTGGAGCAGCTACTCAGAGTGAGTGCCGAGTCGCTCTGAATGGAGAGGGGACCCCACCGCTGCAGCTTTTACCAGGTGATGCTTTGCAGTCAAGTTGGAAGATGAACAGTCCTAGATGCCAGCCCTATTTGTATGCCAAGTTCATTTTTTAAAAAAATATCTTCACCTTTTTTTTGTGAAGAAGGGCGTCTCACTATGTTGCCTGGGCTGGCAAACTCCCAGCCTCAAGTGATCTTCCCAGCTCGGCCTCCCAAAGTGCTGGGATTACAGGCATGAGCCACTGCCCCCAGTCCCTTTTTTTCTGGAAGTTTTAAGACAGTTGAGGCATGCCTTTGTTCAGCCAAAAAGAACTATTAGGTGGAAAAAAGCAGGAGGCACTACACTATGTTTTAAATCCCATACTTAACCTCCGTAACTAGGAAATGTAGAAAACAAGGCTTTCCCTACATGAAGTGGGAAGATGAGTAAACACAGTTTCTAAACAGGAGCGCACAGAACACCCCTGGCAGCTGCCCGGGACAAATGATCCAGGACATGCTGACCCATGTGACAGCATGTGCCACTCAGAGGAGGTGTCAGCTCGGAGACAGGAGGAGGAAACGGAGACCAAGGTGGCATCAGCAGTTTCCGCCGACCCCGGCTCCAGGTGGGGTGGTGTTGGCTCAATTGCGACACTGAGGCGGGAAGAGGGGAAGGGCCAGCCACTTGCTGGTGCCTGGCTTTCCTCTTGGGCATCAGCTTCCAGCCCTGCAGCTTGAGGGGACTGAGCTTACCCACTTCCATGGGTGGGCCCTGCCACACTGGGCTGGTTCACAACTCAGGACTGGGTGTGAGCTGTTAGGGAACAGGCTTCCTGATTTCCAGAGGCCATCAGTGTGGAAAGGTGCGGCCCTGGGAGCCACCTCGTGAGCAGGCAGGATGGCGGAAGGGACGTGCATGCACGTGCAGTCCACTGCCTAGGCCCTGCCTTTCAGCCCTGGATCAAGGGTTGCCCCCAGCCAGCCCTACCCACGGACCCGGTGTGTGAGCCCACACATCTGCATTCGACACCAGGCACCTGTCTCCTGCGCTGATGCAGGCTTGGGACCTCCAGAGCAGCAGGCGGGATGACGCCCTCAACCTGCACTTCCTTCTCCTGGCTGTTTTAATCTGTCAGCTGACTTCTACAATACAATTTCCATATGGGGACCCTGCCTTCCAAAGCAACTTCGGTCAGTTTCAATGCAGTCACAGCGTGTTCTCAGCATTCTTCCCTGGCAGTGGAAAACGCTTCAGTACTTTATTTGAAAGAAAGCAATAAATAATACTGTGATAAAAACAGTTCCAAAGTAGACTGTACAGACTTTGTTACATAATCAGGAAGTTCACAAAAGATTAGAAAAACGCAACAGTAACAATGCATTGTACAAGTAAATTAAAAGCAGAAACCAAACGTGAAAGAGGCTGCCTCTGTCTCTGTATCTGCTGCACAATAAATACCACGCCATGGTCTGACACCTTTGCTGGCTTTTTAATATGCCATTTAAAAAGTAAAAGCCACGTTTGCAACTTACACAATGCACAATGGCTATATCATCAAAGTCTAAAAATGCCCCACTAGGTTCATTCTTTAAACATGTTTACAAACAAATGTAGAAAGATGATTTACGTAAGAAAAATAAGGCCTTTATTAGGGTTGCTCGACACAGTTTCCTGGGTCTCCCGCCTTGCCCGCTGTGGACACCAACTTGCAGGATGAGAGCGGTGCCCGGTGACTGGCCCTCACTGGGCTCCATGGATGTCTCTCCGCCCACTCCCAAGGAGGAGAGGCAAGGAAGAGGGTGCAGGGGCTGGGCTGGTCCCAGGTGACCCCAGCCCAAGTCTCTCCAGCTGAGAGAACTGCTCACAGCTCACAGCCTCTGCCAGCCACTGAAGACCAGCTCCCCAAACACAGAGACGAGGCTGGGAAAGCGTTAGCCAGTGCTGGGGGCTTCTCATCGTGTCCTGATAGTCTGTTCAATCCACACTTTATTAGAAGCTGGTATTTAACACCAGCTATTTTAAATCTGTTCACGCTGCGGAATGAAGCCTTTTTTGCTAGAAAAAGTATACTTAAGGTCAGTCATTAAAATACAACAACTGCTTGAAATTAGGTATGCATATTTCAAAATGATTGCTGTAGAGCTAGTTTGCATCTGTAAAGGATAATGCACATTGCTTCTGCCATAACTTTATAAACGTAGTAAAATCCTTTGTCATGGTTTGTCATTAAAAAATTAAACAATAATTACAATAAATGCATAATTTACAAAAGCCCTATATTTGTTCACAGGATTTATACATACAAGCATTACAGTACATTCATTTCAAAGACTAAAATTAGGAATAAGAACATCATTTGAAAGGGTATTTATAGCCTGGACACACATGAAAAAGTAAGTATATAAATGAAGAGGCAGAAGTCTACATAAATATAAGAAACATTAAATTCTAAAATATTTTCTCTATGGTATTCATGAATTTTTCACTAATTAAAAACTCTGTAATAAAATATCTTCGGGTCCATATAACAAGTATTAACAGATTAAAGATCCCACTGGATTCTAAAATGTCGTCTTTGTTGGATTCAAAATGCTGCGTAATCATCTGTAGAAGTAGTGTGGGTAAACTGCAAAATAAACAAACAAAAATCCGCTCTTACTGCAGGCCAGGCTGCACTAGTGAACAGGGCTTCTGACGCTGGGGTCCCACGTCCCCCCAGCACTGACCCCCGGACCCCTCACTTTCTGTGCCGCAGCTGCTGAGAATGACCGGACAGAACATCAAGGGCTGTGCACGTTAATGAGACAGCTCCTGGGCTGACTTGACTTGGGCTTACATCTACAAGTTATCAATTAAAAATAAAAGATGAACGAACCAGTCAGACTCTCCAGCGGAGACCTTAAAGTTGCTTAGAGCAGCGAGGAGAGAGGCCCTCAGCACCCAGAGGCCACAGTGTTAGGAAGCAGTCTCTCCACACTGAAGGCTGTTGGTGTCACACCCTCGTACAGCCTGCTGAAGCTTCATACATAATTAACCACAAAACTTTGGGTTTGTTTCATTTACGCAAGCTTAGGAATTAGACCGGTGTGCATGATGAGGTCAGTGTGCCAGAGGCTGCCTCCCGACGTGCTCTGCCATGTTCTGCTCTCTGCCCGCTCCACACCGAAGGCATCCGCAGACAATTAAAATGAGTCAGCACTTTTGGGTTTAAGGAAAAGGGGAAAATACAAGAGGACACACTAACCTTTTTATGATCAATTGAACAATGAAACTATCTTAATGGTACAGAGAGCTTGTCTCTGTCTTTGAAATTCCCCACACACTGTGGGCTTTCATGGCCCACACCCCTAGCCTGGCACTGCAGCCCTGACGACTCATGCTGTGCTCTGAGCCATCTCTGGGGGTTATGGTGCTCTCTACTCACCAACAGGAGACTTTAGCAGGAGTAAGTCCTGACTGTAGCAGAATCCAACCTCTGTGTTCCTGATACATTGCCTGTTTCAACAGCCACGAGAGGAAGCGTGCAAACACAGCGTGCAGTTAGTCTTAGAACATCACATGGGGGCACAAGTAGACACACATCTTCACACCTACAGCAGCGCCTACGGAGGGACCTGGGGGGAGCTGCCTGAGTGGGCGGGATGGAGCCAGAGAAAAAGATCCAGTGTCACCCGGTGGTGGCTCTCCCTGGCTCCAAGGAGCTCCGGGAGACTCTGGAACACTACTCCGAAATACTAAGCACCAAATGGTACAGTAACAATTTCGAAATGCACATCTACATAAACGACACCTACTTAGACTGATCCCTTTGTCTCTTACTAAGCTCTACATTCATAGACCAATGGGGCTTTCTCTCTGCCCTAAGTGCTCCGTCTCTAACAGGTAGGAAGTAAGCAACCACTGAGAGCAGAGGCTGACGACGTCGGGCACAAGGCCAGCCTAAGACAGGGAGAGAATCTGGCTGCCCAGCACTGGCTGTGGTATCTGGAAAGCCCTGCCCTCTTCTCCCAGGGGAAGAGCAGAGCAGGTGAAGAGGTCTGGCTGCAGGGATGGGGCACTGGCCAGGGAGTGGGGTAAGGGCTGATCCAGAAACTGAAGGCCAGTCTCACCTCCTACCAGAAATATTCATCAGAGACCACAGATGTTTTTGGTTCTGATTCAGGAAACACTCTGTGGCCATAAGTAAGCCTGATGTCCATGAACAACCCGGATTTTAGGTTTTTACAAACAGAAGCAGGAACTCAGAAGCAGGTGCTGGCTGCTCCGGGTTATGTGTTTTGTTTTCCCACAGGTGTACCAGGAACACCTATCAACATCCTGCATGGTTCCAGCTGAGCCACTAAGACAGGACTGTTGGTGAGGACAGATGATCTTCACAAATCCTTTGACCCTAAGAGCCTGGGAGACCTGCTGGAGTTTACTCCGCATTCCCCTATTTAAAAAGCCATTAAAACAATCCATTTTGCTAGGAACGGTGGCTCACGCCTGTAACCCCAGCAATTTGGGAGGTAAACGCAGGAGGATTGCTTGACCCCAGGAGTTTAAGACCAGCCTGGGCCACATGGTGTGTAACTCCATCTCTACAAAAAATTCAAAACCTTAGCTGGGTGTGGTGGTGTGCACCTGAGTTTCCAGCTATCTGGGAGGCTGAGGTTACAGTAAGCTGAGACTGAGCCACTGCACTCCAACCTGGGCAACGGAGAAAGACCCTGTCACAATAATAATAATCCATTTAGCAGGCTTGTGCCTGAGTCATTTATGTAAGGGTAAAAAGTCTTCTTTATAATAAATTCCCTACACCTTTTCCTAGGTTTACTTTTTTTTTTTTTTGAGATGGAGTTTTGCTCTTGTTGGCCAGACTGGAGTGCAGACGCATGATTTTGGCTCCCTGCAACCTCCGCCTCCTAAGTAGCTGGGAGTACAGGCATATGTCACCATGTCCAGCAAAGTTTCTTGTATTTTTACTAGAGATGGGGTTTCACGTTGGCCAGGCTGATCTGGAGCTCCTGACCTCAGGTGATCCACCCACCTCGGCCTCCCAAAGTGCTGGGATTACAGGTGTGAGCCACCGCACCCAGCCTAGGTTTACTATTCATTCATCCAAACTCACTGTTAATATTCCTGTTAACATTTGACAAGGGGAATGTGATTTATCAGAAGGAAAACTGAAATCGAAGCCACAGGGAAAACACGAACGCACTCATGTGGGCTCTTCAGGTGACGGAGCCTGAGTTGAAGGCCAAGCTACAGTTATACTTTCTCAGAATTATACGCATGATTCTTGGAAGAAAAATGGTAATTTTTAAAAAGTTCCTAGTTAAAAAGATACTATCAATCTCTGGCAAACAATACATAAATAATATAGCCTTTTACTAACAATGCCACAAAGTAAGCCATTCACACCCAAAATGTCCAGTTTAACCAAGGTTTTATATAAATGGACTCTTGATTTCTCTACAGGTGATAGAGAATAAACTTTATGAACCTACTTACAGGAGGGTTAACGACAGACAATTCTGCAAAACCCTCATCAGCACAGTCTTCAGTTATTATTTTGTAGAGATGGGGTCTCACTGTGTTGCCCAGACTAGTCTCAAACTTGAGCTCAAGTGATCCTCCTGCCTCGGCCTCCCAAAGTGCTAGGATTACTGGCATAAGCCATCATGCCTAATTAGCATTTAAATTTTTGAGACAGAGTCTCACTCTGTTGCTGAGGCTGGAATGTGGTGGTGCAATCTTGGCTCACTGCAGCCTCCACTTCCCAGGTCCAAATGATTCTTGTGCCTTAGCCTCCCGAGTAGCTGGGATTACAGGCGTGTGCCACCATGCCTGGCTAATTTTTGTAGAGAGGGCGTTTTGCCACGTTGGCCAGCCTGGTCTCGAACTCCTGGCCTCAAGGATTAGCACAGTTTTTAATGCCACTTCGTTTCCTCCAGTCTGCTTGCTGCCCTCAGAACAGAGCATGAGTGACAGTGGCCTGGAGCACAGGGGCTGCCGAGCAGCCGCCACTGACACAGGCTTAGAACTTCACCAGCTTTATGAATGACACATTTAATCGTCACAGATAGTCTATGGGGAAGACACTACTACGATGGCCATTTGACAGATGGGGAAACCAAGGCACAGTGTAGTTAAATGACTTGCCCAAGGTCATGTACCTCCTAGCAGCAGAGCTGGAGTCAAACCTAGGCAGCCTGGCTCTTCAACCTGTGCACTGCCTTTCATTAGATGGGTGCAAGGTTAGAGCTGAGAGGCCTGTCGGGAAGCCATGGTCAACTGTTAACCTCAAACTGAAGTGGCTGTCAAAGGGGAAAATCCCACACAACGCTTGGAATCGTGGCGGTGATATGCTCTCTCTGGCTGGTATATTCAATGGCGGCCTCACTCCACTGGGGCCTTCTTGGAGGTAGACATGTGACTGCACAAACAGCAGCAGCAGGGAGGGGAGAAAGGCAGGCAGAGCTTACACGAGCTGGAAGGTGTGTTATTTACAATGTTCTCGGTTATTCTCTCCGGTGTGGGGGCAGGAAATTCTGTGGTCGGGAGGCCACTACTACACTGTTTCCTGAAAGAGCGCCCGGCACGGCCCGGGGCACACGTGGCTACAAGGACGCCTCAGGCTCCCTGAGAACACGGACGAGCACCGAGCTCATTAGTCGGAAAAATATGCTAAGATTCAACTAGACAGAATGTTTTTAAAAATTCTATTATTATGGTTAAACTTTTGTAAACAAATGTTAGAGTTAATTTAAAAACATTTATTTTGGACATGCAACCATATTCAAGTGCCTTGTAACCTACTAAAGAGGCTGTTTTAGACCATGATTAATTTTCCAGACAGAAAGCTGCTCATGCTCCCTGCAGGCTGCAGGTTAGCACGACCCACCACATACCGTCCATCTGCATCTTCTTTGGCTGCATAGAGGGTGAAGACATGGAGGAGGTCACCCGGAAGTTTGCAGGGAGCGTCTCTGCTGACCCAGCAGCTAAACCACGAATGTCCTTTGGTCTAAACTTTTTTCTCCATGAAGGTGCTCTCCTAAAGCTTTTGTCATCATCCTGGTAAATTAAAGAATAAACAGCAAGGTTCATTTAAAAAATAAAGGTCAGAGATGGAAAGTTAAATGTCCTTTAAAATGACTGCTGAACTCAAGAATGTTTTCTTGTTCACATGTATGTAATCCCTTCTTTATGACCACAGTGTATTGCCCAAACTGGAACTTCAGCATGAAATGGGGCATGGTGATGATCTGGCTGTGTCTCAGCTAGCTGAGTGAGGTGGGTGCTGGGCCGTGGGGATGCTCCTTCTACCCAGCATCATGGCTGAGTGAGGTGGGTGCTGGGCCGTGGGGATGCTCCTCCTACCCAGCGTCATGGCTGAGTGAGGTGGATCCTGGGCCGTGGGGATGCTCCTCCTACCCAGCGTCATGGCTGAGGAGGTGGATCCTGGGCCGTGGGGATGCTCCTTCTACCCAGCGTCATGGCTGAGTGAGGTGGGTGCTGGGCCGTGGGGATGCTCCTTCTACCCAGTGTCATGGCTGAGTGAGGTGGGTGCTGGGCTGTGGGGATGCTCCTTCTACCCAGCGTCATGTTCTACTTCTTATGTTGCAGGAATCAGTTTCTTGCTACATGATACATTTTAATTTATCTTAAAAAGTTTACTTTTCATTTTTATTTATTTTTGTATAGACAGGGTCTCGATCTGTTGCCCAGGCTGGAATGCAGTGGTATGATTATACCTCACTGTAACCTCAGATTCTTGGGCTCAAGCCATCCTCCTGCCTCAGCCTCCTAAGTAGCTAGGACTACAAGTGTGCCCCCACCATGCACAGTTCTAAAAACAACTTTTAAGCTTAAAAACAATTCTGTCTTATGCCAGGATATGGCCAAGTGCTTCATCTTTAGAGGTGGCTTTCTATTCTCTTTGTCAAACTCAAGTTTTCTTGAGGTCCAATTAAGAGACTCCTAATAGCATAGAACAAATGAGTCATGGTTTTGTTTAAGGGAAACTAACATTCTGTGTTTTTAATATACTTCTGAAACACACCATCCCCGACCAATGCCTAGGGGCATGGGAGGCACGCTCTGGACTGCAGTAGGATACCCAGTGGCCCCCAAACCCAGTTTACAGACTCTGTTCCTAAGCTGCAACCAATGTTTTGTGATGTGAAAACCATTTTTGAGGGATGTGTCAAAAGTTAAATAGCAAAAACGAAAAACAAACTACCTTCTTTAAGGTACTAGTTTTTAAAGCTTCTGTTAATAAATTTCTAAGAGTAAAGCCTAACTTCTAACAGCCAGAGACTGCCTGGCTATAAGATGCCCCAAGTGTAACAACTTATACTTCACATACATTTAAACATTTACACACACTTCATACACATTTAAAGAACACGAGGCCAAAAACTTACTTCATCAAACCTTCTATCAGTCCCCATGACCAAAAGGTTGTTAAATTCTCTTTCCAAGACAGCACGAGCCTGAAATAACAAAAGAATAACAAATAAAACTTTCACCAAATCTAATTTAAAGGGTGTTAGCATCATAAATGTTTTCTAAACCAAGACTTAAACTCCCTCACTGCTGGCTGGGTGTGGTGCCTCATGCCTGTAATCCCAGCACTTGGGGAGGCTGAATTGGGCAGACCACCTGAGGTCAGGAGTTCAAGACCAGCCTGGTCAACATGGTAAAACCCTGTCTCTACTAAAAGTAGAAAAATTAGGGTCTGGGCTTGGTGGCTCATGCTTGTAATCTCAGCACTTTGGGAGGCCAAGGCAGGCAGATCACTTGAGATCAGGAGTTTGAGACCAGCCTGGCCAACACGGCGAAATCCCATCTGTAGTTAAAAATACAAAAATTAGCCAGGTGTGGTGGCAGCTACTTGGAAGGCTGAGGCAGGAGAATCACTTGAACCCGGGAGGCAGAGGGTGCAGTGAGCCAAGATCGTGCCATTGCACTCCAGCCTGGGCAACAAGAGCAAAACTCCATCTCAAAAAAAACCAAAAAACCAACTCCCTCAGTGCTAGGACTACATGGAACCATAATAGTATTTTAAATGAGGGCTTCTAACGTGAAGTCTATGGATGGACCTTTGGGGAAAGGGGTTCACGATCCTTGGAGTCATAATAACAAAGGTATGCCGTGTGGGGTGGTCAGGGGTACTGGCAAAAGATGTTCAGTTTTCTTTTTCTTTTGGGATGGGGTCTCACTCTGTTGCCCAGGCTGGAGTGCAGTGGTGCAATCACAACTCATCACAATGTCCACCTCCAGGGCTCAAGTGATCGTCCTGCCTCGGCCTCCCAAGTAGCTGGGACTACAGGTATGTGCTAATACACCAGGCTAATTTTTTTGTGCTTTCTGTAGAGACAGAGCTTCAGCATGATGGCCAGGCTGGTCTCGAACTCCTGGACCCAACCAAACTGTCTGCCTGGGCCTCCCAAAGTGTTGGGATTATGGCTATGAGCCACCTTGCCTGGCATATTCGATGTTCTGTAGGCTAATAAAAGTTCCCTGTTTTTCAAATGAGCCCATGAGTCAAAAAGAATTACATAAGGCAATGACCCATAAAAACGAAATTAAAATCTGCATGTGGCACACCTAACAAGACTTCTCCTTCCATTTAAGAACGAATTCATTTCAGCACACGGGCTGGAATGAAAGATCCTCCTTATCCGGTTTATTGCAGGACTCTCATTGCTTCCAACAGAAAAGGGAAAGATGACAGACAAGAAAACTAGTTGTTTTAAGTTTTCTTTCTACTGGAGTAACTGTTTATCGTCAGGGCGCCAACAGAGCACTGGGAGTGAGACACAGACAGGCTTGGCGTCACCTGTGTGTTCTGTGTCGGGATCTGTAACAGCAGGGCCAGGGCGCTGAAGTCAAAGGTTTCCTCTAAGGCCAGAAGCGCTCCGTGAACACCACTCTCAAGCAAATTGTTTGCATACTCTTTAAGGCCGATCGACAGGATCCAGCGGATCACTCGGTCATTGCTCCAAACAAGCACGTCTGCAAAAGAACGAAGACGGTTCTAAAAGTGGCTTCAGAAAGTCATCTTTATGACACGTAGCCTGTAACGCAGGAGAGATTCCTGCCATAGTTCCTAGTCCTTCGGCTCCTGACAAACACTGCTAAGCTGACAGCCACCTGCTGCACTTAGACAGTGGTGTCCCGCCCTGCTCCATTCTCAGGGAAACTATTAGAACTCATCCTTCCAATGAGCACAAGAGGAATGAAGCTATTTCTAGAGAACAGAAAATGATGAGGATCCAGGGCTCAGAAGCCAGAGGACTGCAAGAGCCTGAACACCTACCATGTATAATAAATGTACTTCATACACAGACTGTAACGTCTTCTGAAAGACTTCATCAGGGATGGAGCTGGCTTATAATAATATAAACGCTTTGCTCAATTCAACAGAAATCTCTCATTTCTAATCTTGAAGTCTTTGTCTCATTTTAAAATGAGAGAAACTTAAAAATATCATCCAGCATACTACAGACTCTGCAGAAAATCTTTTCTCTGTCTTTTTTTTTGAGACGCAGTTTTTTTGCTCTTGCTGCCCAGGCTAGTGTAGTGGCGCGATCTTGGCTCAATGCAACCCGTCTCCCGGGTTCAAGTGATTCTCCTGCCTCAGCCTCTGGAGGAGCTGGGACTATAGGTGCGTGTCACTACGCCCAGCTAGTTTTTGTAGTTATAGTAGAGATGAGGTTTCACCATGTTGGCCAGGCTGGTCTCAAACTCCTGACCTCAGGTAATCTGCCCGCCTCAGCCTCCCAAAGTGCTGGGATTACAGGCGTGAGCCACTGCGCCCGGCTCGCTCTCTCTTTTTGTTGACAAGGTCCTGCTCTTGCCCAGGCTGGAATGTAGCCTGGTACCATCAGAGCTCATTGCAGCCTCAACTTACTGGGCTCAAGTGGTCTTCTCACCTCAGCCTCCTTAGGAGCTGAAACTACAGGCATGTGTCACCAAGCCCAGCTAATTTTTTGTAACGACAGTCTCACTGTGTTGCCCAAGCTGGTCTCCAACCCATGGGCTCAGATAATCCTCCTGCCTTGGCCTCCCAAAGCACTGAGATTACAGGCATGAGCTCCCAGGCCTGGCCACAGTAGCTTATCTTATGCAAATTAAATTATTAATTTTGCTCTATTAGATCTAAAAATAGCCACTCTATAAAAATATATGCAAATGATCTAATCACTTCCAAAGACAGTTTCTGTCTATTGTAAAAAGATGCAAAATAGATAAAGAAAACAAAGCAGATGGGCATATTTCGTCTCCAATGCCCTGTTCTGGATAAAGTCCACACATATACACATACTGTATACATGTCAACTGAGCACTTTCCTCATGATTCACATTAACTCCATCATGAGTAGACGTTCCTTCCACAGGGCCATCTCCTAGCTGTAACTTTATCCTAGTTTCTTTCTTAGTAAGAACTGGGGATGAAAACAGCACTCAGACCAACAGGGCTAAGGCAAAGATGAAATAGGCCAACTCCTGACGGCGGAGAACACGCACCTCCTCACTGTTCAGTGAGACTTGCCTCTTCTTATCATTATTATTAGTGATTTCTCTGCATTCCAAGAATTCCGGGAGACCTTACTCTGAGCTCAATGTTTACTGTCTAATGTTAAAAAGCAAATTGACTGGGTGTGGTGGCTCTCACTTGTAATCCCAACACTTTGGAAGGCCAAGATGGAAGGGTCTCCTGAGCCCAAAAGTTCGAGATCAGCCTAGGCAACATAGTGAGACCCTGTCTCTACAAAAAAAAAAAAAAAAAAAATCCAGGCTTAGTGGAGCACACCTGTAGTCCCAGCAGCTACTAGGGAGGCTAAGGCAGGAAGAGCACTTGAACCCAGGAGTTCGAGGCTATAGTGAGTGAGCTGTGATCACAACACCGTACTCCAGCCCAGCCTGAGTTAGAGAGCAAGACCTTGTCTCCAAAAAGAAGCCGGGTGCAGTGGCTCACGCCTGTAATCCCAGCACTTTGGGAGGCCGAGGCGGGTGGATCACAAGGTCAAGAGATCAAGACCATCCTGGTCAACATGGTGAAATCCCGTCTCTACTAAAAATACAAAAAAAAAAATTAGCTGGGCATAGTGGCGTGTGTCTGTAATTCCAGCTACTCAGGAGGCTGAGGCAGAATTGCCTGAACCCAGGAGGCGGAGGTTGCGGTGAGCTGAGATCGCACTATTGCACTCTAGCCTGGGTAACAAGAGAGAAACTCTGTCACACACACACACACACACACACACACACACACACACACACACAATTAAATTAATAAAATAAATAAATTTCTGTCCATGGTCACAGAGGAGCACTGAGTGAGGGCTCTCCAACAGAGAAGAGAATGCCATGTCTTCTGGACGAACATCCCATGTCCTCTAATGCCTCCCTGGCCTGTGTTTTCTAACTGAAATGCCCTTTCCTTACTGTAGGCAGCTCCTGCTCCTCCTCCAAGGACCAGCTGAAATGCGCATGCTGCCACTCCTTCCTCCCTGGGAGCAGAACTGCACAGTCCTCTCTTGCGCTCCTGAACCCCCGAATAAGCCCCCAGTCGTATTTCTCATGCTGGAATAATCAAGTGAGCTGGGCTCTGCTGCTACCTAACAGTGTGGAACAGCATTTCGGAGAGGAGCACATTGGGCATGACAAAGGAAAGCTCTCAAGTCATGGGGAGTGACTAGCCTGACATTTCACCTCCGGACTGATGTGTGAGAGCACAGGCAGAAGTCCTCTGGCTGTGAAGAGGATCTCAAAGCACTCATCTGCATCCAGCCCTCCTCTGCAATGACACTAGACTAGTTTCCACTTAAAGCCTTTCTTCATTTTCTGAAAAAAAGGAAGTCACTGAGGCTGCCACTACAGCAGCAGGTAGGAGTGAATGGAATCAATTAAACGTCATATACTCGCCTTTTATTTCATTCTGACTTTCTTCTCTTTTTCTTTCCAGTTCTTTTCGGTCATAATTTAACCTTCTCAGGCACATAATTCCACACTGGAAACTGTTTCTATTTGCAAGAAAAGAGAGCAGATTTAGAGATGTTAACAGTGAAAAATCCTAGTCAATTAGTAAGAACTACCTATGTTAAGTTACCTGTGAAAACTGTCGACCATTTTTAGCTGCCCTCGAAGGTCTTTCTTGGTCAAGTGGTCCAGCATCCTGGCATCCACAAGGCACTCCATGAAATAGCTGCGGTACTGGGGGAGACCCAGGCTGGGGAGCCACTCGTTGCCAATCCACTCGTGGTTCATGTCCCCATAGGCAAGTGTCTGCTTTTGATAAGTGGAAAAGGTCACTTACGGAGGAAGTCTCAAAAGCAGTTTAAATAATTTTTAAAATGAAGTTTTAATTTCTTACATATATTCTCAAAGGTTAAACTAATGATAATTTTATAATTTCAAAATAATTTGATCTCTTCTCGCCTTTTAAATTTGTTAGTAAAATTTTTATACAAAAGGAATCATAACATTAAAAATATATGCCTCATTGTGATAAATTTAACTTTTTAATCAAACTACAAAAAATGGGTAACTGGCTACAACTTTCTTCTCTGAAATAGTTTTTAATATAATTATATGAGAACAAAGATTGATCACGACTCATGAACAAGTTTGAAGGCTCAATTGAGCTCTACTTGCTGAGATTATCTCTGGTTGGTTTACATTTTTAACACTCTGTTTTCCTAAACAGAATCTATTTCAAAATGAGTAAAAGTGTGTTAAAAAATAGTTTTAGAAAACAGATAAAGCAACAACCACCAGGACTGAATGGGGAAATAGGCAAATCCACATTTGTAGCTGAAAAAACTCAACACTTCTTTCTCATAACCATTGATTAAGGAACTAAAAAGAGAAAAAAAAATAAGAATGTAGAGGACCTAAACAAACAACACTTAACAACCTGACCTAACTGATGCTTTATACAAATGATGCTTTATACAAACAACACTTAACCACCTGAACTAACTGATGCTTTATACAAACAACACTTAACAACCTGACCTAACTGATGCTTTTATGCAAATGATGCTTTATACAAACAACACTTAACAACCTGACCTAACTGATGCTTTATACAAA
>CM052657.1:113797973-113867435 GCA_028533165.1 Leontopithecus rosalia | reverse complement strand
TAACCACCTGACCTAAGTGATGCTTTATACAAACAACACTTAACAACCTGACCTAACTGATGCTTTATACAAAAAACAACCTGACCTAACTGATACTTTATTCAAACAACCTGACATAACTGATGCTGTATACAAATGATGCTTTATACAAACAACACTTAACCACCTGACCTAAGTGATGCTTTATACAAACAACACTTAACAACCTGACCTAACTGATGCTTTATACAAACAACACTTAACAACCTGACCTAACTGATGCTTTTATGCAAATGATGCTTTATACAAACAACACTTAACCACCTGACCTAAGTGATGCTTTATACAAACAACACTTAACAACCTGACCTAACTGATGCTTTATACAAACAACACTTAACAACCTGACCTAACTAATGCTTTATGGAACACTCCACTCAACAACAGAATAGATATTCTTTTAAAGTCTGTACAGAATCTCACCAAGACAGACAAATCTCAACGTATTTAAGGAGACTGACATCAAAGTACATTCTCTGACTGCAACAGAATTAAATTAGAAATCAACAATAAAAAACTATCTAGAAACCCCACTAGATATTTGAAAATTAGCATATATATAAATATTTTCTTTTTGATATGGAGTCTTTCCTCTGTCTCCCAGGCTGGAGTGCAGTGGTGTGATGTGGGATCACCGCAACCTCATCTCCCAGGTTTAAGTGATCCTCCTGCCTCAGTCTCCCGAGTAGCTGGGATTACAGGCATGAGCCACCACACCCGACTAATTTTTGTATTTTTAGAAGAGACAGGGTTTTGCCAGGTTGGCCAGGCTGGTCTCCAACTCCTGACCTCAAGGGATCCACCCACCTTGGCCTCCCAAACTGCTAGAATGACAGGCGTGAGCCACCGGCCGCGACAGAATATATTTTTAATTGAAAGAAAATAAAAACAGTATATTCAAAAATTGTGAGGAACAGTTAAAGCAATATCCCGAGAGCAAAAACCATGTCAAAGGATTATCAATGCAGAAAGACCTCGAAAATCAGTGATCCAAGAGTCTGCTTTTAAAAATTTAAACTAGGCTAGGTGCAGTGGCTCACACCTGTAATCCCAGCGCTCTGGGAGGCCGAGGCAGGTGGATCACATGAGGTCAGGAGTTCAAGACTAGCCTGGCCAACAGAGTGAAAGCCCATCTCTACTAAAAATACAAAAATTAGCCGGGCATGGTTGTGCAGGCCTGTAGTCCCAGCTACTCAGGAGGCTGAGGCAGGAGAATGGCTTGAACCTGGGAGGCAGAGGTTGCAGTGAGCCGAGATTGTGCCACTGCACTCCAGCCTGGGGGATAGAGTCAGACTCTGTCTCAAAATGAAAAAAAAAAAAAAGAAAGAAAACTTAAACTAGAAGAACAAATAAAATCCAGAGCAAGCAGAAGGAAGAAAGTAAAAAAGCAGAAATCAATGAAACGGAAAACAGAAGAATAACAGCAAACAAGCCAGTGAAATGAAAATCTAGTACTTCATAAGTATCAATCAAATTAACAAACCCCAGCTTGGTGCCACATGACTGTAATCCCAGCTACTCGGGAGGCTGAGGCAGGAGAACTGCTTGAACCCAGGAGGGGAGGCTGTAGTGAGCCGAGATAGAGAGAAAGAGAGAGGGAGGGAGGGAGGGAGGGAGGCAGGGAGGGAGGGAAAGAAAGAAAGGGAAGAAAGGGAAGGAAGGAAGGAGGGAAGGCAGGCAGGCAGGAGTAAAGGATGGAAGCCAGATGTGGTGGCCCATGCGTGTAACTTCAGCTACTCAGAAGACTGAGGTGGGAGGACAGCTTGAGCCCAGATGTCTGAGACCAGCCTGGGCAACACAGCGAGACCCTGTCTCAAAAACGAAACAACAACAACAAATGAGGGGACATTAATACAGATTCAGCAGACACTGAAAGAATAAGGAACTACTATGAACAATTTTAAGCAACTTATTTCTTAAAAAATGAACTAGCAAAGCTAATGAGAAACGGGTAACACGTATCTCTACTAGAGCCTGAGGTTGTGATTAACATAGAAAATGTCCACCCAAGATAGCTTCACTGGTGAACTCTACCGAACATTCATCAAAACAAATAAATCAATCACCACGATTCTACATGAAGTCTTCCAAAAAAGTGTGAAACACCTTATCTCATTCTATGAGGCCAGCATTACCCTGAGAGCAAAACCAAAGATGTAACAGAACTATAGATCAATACCTCAGACACAGATCCACAAATACATAACAAAACAGTGCCAAGTCAACAATAGAGTCAAAGAATAAGATACCATGACAAGTATGGCGTATTCTAGAAATGTAAGTTGATTCAACATTTGAAAAGAAAAAAAAAAATCAATGAAACTCTCACCATATGAAGACTGAAAAAACCATAAATCATCTCAAAAGATTCAGAAAAAGCACTTGACAAGAGTTGTCATCACTGATGGAACTTCAAGCATTCCAGAAATGTGAGAAAAGTGCCTCTGCTGGATAAAGGGCATCTACAAACCCTAAAGCCAGCATCATGCCTAATGTAACAGACTGGATGCTCAGCTGGGCATGGTGGCTCCTGCCTGTAATCCCAGCACTTTGGGAGGCAGAGGTGGGCGGGTCACTTGAGGTCAGGAGTTTGAGAACAGCCTGGGCAACACAGTGAGATCCCGTCTCTATAAAAAAAAAAGGCAATGTGTTTCTCCTAAGGTAAGGAACAAACTGATGATGTCTACTCTCACGATTTTCATTCAACACGGTACTGGAAAGCCTAGCCACTGTAATAGGTCAAGAAAGAGAAATAAAAAGCACATAAATTGCAAAAAAGAAAAAAATTGTCTTTATTTGCAGGTGACACAATTTTCAATGTAGAAAAGAAATCTACAAAATAGCTGTCAGAATAAGTAGGTTTAAGCAAGAGTACCAGATACAAAGGCCAATAAAAATGAACTACATTTCTAAATACTAGCAATGAACTGAAAATTAAAATTTAAAAAGGACCATTTACAATGGCATCAAAACCTGTAAAATCCTCAGGGATAAATCTAACAGAATGCATGCAAAATGTGTACAATGAGCAAGAACTAAACACATTACATACAAACACATATCGGAGGAAGGTACCTGAGATACCTGAAGTCTCCAGCTGAGGAAGACTAAGTTAGGGCCACAGGAATTCTGCAGTTACATTATGGGATCTTGGTAGTGACTCTCAACTAACACCATGTTGGTCTTGAAACTGGCTTCCAGCATCATTTGTTATTTGGTCCAAGCTAGAAGCAAAACTAAAATTCTAACAAAGAATGTTTAAATTCTTATAGAAAATAAATGCTTCACTACTTTCTCTAGAAGGAAAGTGAGAAACATGCCAAACACTTTTGGGCCACCATCAAGGTATCTAACAGTATCACCATGCTTTCCTCACTCTTCTAAGCCTCAGTCTTACAGGCCTGATATTTATGTATGTATTTTTTGAGACAGGGTCTCACTCTGTCACCCAGGCTGGAGTGCAGTGGCACGATCTCAGCTCACTGCAACCTCCACTTTCCAGGCTCAGTCCATTTTCCAGCCTCAGCCTCCCAAGGAACTGGGACTACAGTCTCAAGTCACCAACGCCTGGCTAATTTTTTTATTTTTTGTAGAGACAGGGTTTCCCCACGTTGCCGAGGCTGGTCTTGAACTCCTGGGCTCAAAGTCATCCACCTGCCTTGGCCTCCCAAAGTGCTGAGATTACAGGCGTGAGCCACCACGACTGGCCCAGGCCTGATATGTGTGGCATGGATATCTGGTATTATTTTCTTGCTTGCTGATTATGTATTTTTAAATGGGGAAAGTAAATAAAGGAACTGTCTAAACAGGAACTGCATGGAAGCAGAACCCTACTTGTTTCTGTTTTCTCATTATATGTTCTGCTCAGCCTCCTGAAGTGGCTGACAACATAAACTCCCAGAAGGGTCAGGTTCCATCCCAGGGAGACTCACCTCTTCTCCTGGGCTGCTATAGCAGCCTTCTGAAAAAAAAACTTATCAGGTGAGCTCACAGTCAAGAGAACATTGGAGCTAGAAGAGAATCCCACTGCACAGTGTTTATTGCCATCACTGAAACAGTGGCAAGTACAACCCAGCTTTATGAACTCCCTAAAATGGGAGCTCCGTGACGGGGGGACAGCTGTCCTGCTCACAGATGCTCCGCACAGCCAGGCTCACTTACTGTTTGTTAAATGAGGTATCAATGGTTCTGACCGTGCCTTCATGTTTTCCTCCCCTGAGTGTCCAGGGGCAGCTCAAAGCTCTTTGGTTTAAGAGCTGGCCACTGTGTACTGCCCTCGGCAGCCGGCGGCAGTTCCAGCTGGAAGAGGGAAGGAGGGAAAGTAACACAAGCCTCCACTAGACTGCAGGTCGGCTAGTTCTGGAGCCATCGGCACAGCGGTCTTGTTTCTATTTCCCCTGTGAAGAGCAAGGCTCAGCCTATTCAATTTCTATTTCCTGTCTCTGGCTCCGGCAGTTTCACACCGAAGTACTAACAAAGTTCTGCTACTCGGCAGAAAATACACTGAAATTTAAGTCATTATGAAATGTGCCCTGTGTAATTCGTTTATGGTCATTACAGGCCCTGTAAAGAGATATCTAACAAGTTAAATAATTAATAAGGTTATTTATCTGGAGGAGAGGCACAGCTTAAATCCAGGGTGAAAAAAGCCCACAGAGTCACACTGTAGCTATTTTGTTGAAAAAAAAAAAAGTGTGTGGGGGGGCAACATAATCAGCTATATTTTAAGAGTGCAAATAGAAGGAAACGGCTGCTTCGACTGTCACTGTCAGGAAAACTATGATTTACAATCGTTTTGATTTCTTTCAGATATATAATGATTCTTCGGAAGGCCTCAGATACCAGTCCATTCTTGAAAGCCTCTAGAGCTGCCCGTCCAGCTCATGTCTGCGATGTGCCACTGAGACACACACCCTGATGCAGAAAGCTGGTGGCATCGCACCGAAGGAACCACTGGTATTTAAGGCAAGCTGTCCTAATGTACAGAAGGCAAAACAGTTGGGAGAGAGCTTCTGGTAAGTTAAAGAATTGAGAAGCTGACATCCAAATGTACAGTAGTTGAAGAGAGACTCAATCCCTTAGGATTACATTAGTAAGAAAACCTTGAAACAGACATAGTACTAGGCTAGTATTTAGTAAAATATCAACACAAAGACAAGAGGAAAAGTCACTATGCCAATTTTTCGGTTTGGAAATTTATTAGGATATACATTTCCCCATCAGTGTATCTTGTAATAATAATAATGTTACCCTACCAGGAAATTACATACATAATCTCAGAAGCTGCCTAAGCCACTGTGTATAAAAGATCACATGTTAAACAAAGCAATCTACATTAATTAAAAATGACTGCCATGGTGCCATATGAGAAATATTCAAAATTGTCCATGAGACGTACTCTTTAATCCTGTGCTCTGCCTGCTCAGTGCTTTCAAATCATTAACAATTCTGTAGTCTGAATAAATTAAGATGCTATAAACATCAAAAAAAAGTAAATTACACAAGTTTTCATACTCCAATTGCTTTTTGCTGCTGTACATGTAGTGAAGAATATATTAGAGAAAGACTCCAACCTGAGCCCAGCTTCCCTCCTCATCTTCCTGGGGTTACGTGGTTAGGAATGCAAAAGAACATAACTATTAGTATTGGTGAGCTCAGCAAGGCAGGCAAAGCAATGCTGCAGGGAAGGCGCAGCTTCGCTAAGTGAAGCTCAGACTATCAAAGCGTCATGCACAACTCATGCAAAACCAACAATCTCCATTTCTCATGCAAGGAGCAGACTCTCTCCACACCAAGCACATCCACGGAAGAAGCAAGAACCACACAATCCCATGGAGCTCAACTGAGATCTCTCCAACAGGAGAGCTAGATTCAATCTGTTCTAAATAGATAGTCTACCAACTTTAAGTTCCTGCAAAAAATATAAAGTAAAATACAAATTCTACTTACACATTCAACTAATAACTAAATGAAATACTTATCTGGGACAACTGAATGGAAAATAACATTTTTGTTTTCAACAAAAAGGCAAAGAACCCAGAGGGTCTGAGGTGGAGAAAGTGCCGGGAGGAGTGCAGGCTGCGGCGCGTGACTAACCGTTTGCGGCGTGGCTGCGAGCGTTTCCATCTCTTCATGTGTTAACCAGACATTTCCTGTGGTCTAAGGTGACCCCAGTGCACCAACCACATCCAGGGCAAGGGAAGCAGTGACAAAGAGGAGAGGGGCACACACATAAGCCACAGGCACAGAGAAGGGGCCGAGCAGGCAAAGTTTGCTCTTCTCACTTTTCAGTTCAGATGCCCGAACAGAATAACCACTCCCGGTTAACACCGTGTGGCCCACACCACCAGCAGAAGGGCACATGATGCCCAGAGCTTTAGATGCCATGCCTACCCGAAGTATGTGAAATATCAAGAGAAGAAAACACGTTGTGTACTTCTGGAAACTGAGTAATTCTCAAGTAACTACTGATTCAATATATTTAAAACAGATGATGAAACTCTTGCTTTGGCTACAGGAAGGCTTTCTGCCGCAGATGCTCCATGATGCCCTGAAGGGCTGAAGGCAGGCCACAGGGCAGAGGGGTCACGGATGGGCTGGGCAGTGCTGATGGCTGTGTGCAGCCATCAGAACCAGACACGAGACACAGCGGCCTGCGTGTCTACTTGAGGGAGATGTTTTCCTTGCACTTTGGCATGGTGTGAAGTTTGCCTTATGTGAGGTGTTCTCCGTCATTACGGAAGACAGTGTGTGAATACAGGAGAAACCACCTAGCACCTTCATTTCCAGCAAGGGTACTCTCACGTGAAACCGCTGGGGAAGAGATCAGACACTGCTCACAAGGCATGCCATGGGAAAGGAGCTCTTGGAGCAACAGAAAAGAACAAGGCTTATTGTTCGTTAACATCATTTTTTCACTAAGAAGGAAAAAATAAATAAATGAAAACGTTTTTTCATGTATTTATTCAGGGTAACTGGGAGCCCTGAATCCAGCCTTGACCTGCTCCTTGGAGAAGTGTGTCTGTGAGGCTTTAAATCTCAATGAGAATTTGTTTTCAGCCGGGCATGGTAGCTCACGCCTGTAATCCCAGTACTCTGGGAGGCCAAGGCAGGTGGATCACTTAAGGTCAGGAGTTCGAGAGCAGCCTGACCAATATGGTGAAATCCCGTCTCTACTAAAATTACAAAAATTAGCCGGGCGTGGTAGTGGGCACCTATAATACCAGCTACTCAGGAGGCTGAGGCAGGAGAATTCTTTGAACCTGGGAGGCAGAGGTTGCAGTGAGCCCAGATTGTACCATTGCACTCCAGCCTTGGCTACTGGCTGAGAGAGAGGAAGACTCCATCTCAAAAAAAAGAGAGAGAATTTGTCTTCTTCTGAGGAGACAAAAAGCCGAGACTAGGGATCCAGCCAATGTAAAAAATCTGAACTTTATAAATCAGAAGTTGGCTTGCCCTTGTCTCAATAACCATTCATGTTTTCAATAAGATAGTTCTTAACTTTTCCAGTAGGATAACCCTTCTTAAGGACTTCCCACATGGAGAAAAACTGTATGAGTACAGCTCGTGTTTGATGAACACTTGCAGATCTGTGAACTGCTTGAAATCCTGAGCTCCCAGGGTCTTTAGCTCTCCAAATGGAAAACACCTAAAGGCCAAACAAATCAAATACAGTAAAACACTGGTTACAAGGCAACCAGGACTCTAATCTTTATTTTCCCCTTTAGTTTTTATTTTAAAAATTTGTCCACAAACTGGAATGATGGGGAACGGAGAATCAGAATTCTTTGGGGATCTTTTCCAGGCATGGCTGTGCATGCCGGTAGTCACAGCTACTTGGGAGACTGAGGCATAAGGATTGCTTGAGCCCAGGAGTTCCAGACCAGCCTGGGCAACACAGTGAGATCCATCTCTACAAAAAATATGAAAATTCCTTAGGGATCAGTTGTGATGATGGGATAACAAGTATCTCTTAGTAGTATGTCAGCTATATTTAAATGGATGCTTCTGGCTGGGCATGGGGCTCACACTTATAATCCCAGCACTCTGGGATGCTGAGGCAGTAAGATTGCTCGAGGCCAGGAGTTCTAGACCAGCCTGGTCAACATAGCGAGACCTTGTCTCTAAAAAGTTTTTAGAAATTAGCTGGATGTGGGTATGCACACCTGTAATCCCAACTCTTTGGGAGGCTGAAGTCGGTGGATTGCTTGAGCCCAGGAAGTTGAGGCTGGAGTGAGCTATGACTGAGCCACTGCACTCCAGCCTGGGTGACACAGTAAGACCTTGCCTCTAAAAAATAAAAAACTTAAATAAATCAGTAAATAGATGGGTGCTTCTAAGAAGCCTGGAAGAGCCAGTACTCTGAACTGGACACAGTTTTTTTTGTTTTTGTTTTCCTGAGACAGACTCACTTTGTCACCCAGGATGGAGTGCAATGGCGTGGCCTCAGCTCACTGCAACCTTCACCTCCTGGGTTCAAGCCATTCTCCCACCTCAGCCTCCCAAGTAGCTTACTCCTTAAGACGCTACTTATACATGGAATGATATGGATAACTTTGCAGACATAACATTAAGTGAAAGAAGCCAGACACAAAAGAGTGAATACTACGCGACCTTGTTTATATGCAAGTACAAAACAAACAGAGCAGTCCACGGCGTCAGGGCCAGCTGCTCGCTTGGTCAGATCCCATTTTTCAACACAGGTTTGGACTACACAGGGGATGATGTTGACTTTACAAATTCATTTAACTGCTCACGTATATGTGCATTTCTCTACATGTATACTATACTCCAATAACATAAAAATACACTATAATTGGCTTAGCAAATATCTTTATATATAGTACAAATGTTAATTACTCATTCAGTTTGAATCATGAAATAGGAAATGAAATTAAAAATGTTTAATTATTGCCAGGGTTTGTATATTGGAAAAAGAAGAAAAAAATTTTTTTTTAATTAAAAAAAAAAATGTTAATTATAAAATGTGTCCTTAAAATATTACCTTTTTCCTTTAGGAGGCCCTTAGATTGACTCCATTTTGAGAAATTCAGCTGGGCGTGGTGGCTCATGCCTGTAATCCCAACACTTTGGAAGTCTGAGGTGAGAGGACTGCTTGAGCCCAGGAGTGCAAGACCAGCCTGGGCAACATAGTGAGACCCCCATCTCTACCAATTTTTTTTAATGTGACAAATTAATATTTAAATTTGTAATAACTACATTCCTATCTTTAAAAAACCTCATATTTTTATAGTACGATGCCACTGTAGCCAATCTTTCATAAAAGCATTTAATAAAGTTTCTTTTGACCATCCAATTCCCCTAAATTAAAAGTTCTAATATATTTGGTGCTAAAAGTTTGAATTACGCTTGATGTGCTGTTAAGGAATTGGAGAAGCAATGTAAACAGGCAGTGATACCTTCAGAGAGGCATTCCCTGTTTCCAAAGAATGCAGGAGTTGCCTCTGAACATACCGTTCTAGACGTGGGCGGGGCAGACGGGCTGGTCAGCGACATGATCTCCTGGATGGCCAGCCTCAGCTTCAGCCTGTGCAGGGGGTTGCTGATCCCAATCTCACGCTGGATCTCTGTGTCGGACAGGGCCGACATGATGGCCCCGCTTTTCACGTTTGCACGGCAGGCAGCCACATACCAGGCTGGCATCCCAACCCAGAGCTGGAAGCAGAAAGGGGAAGGCAGCAGAGTGAGGGACAGTCTACGAGGTGGAGCAGCAAGTTCACGTAATGTAAGCCACACAACTAGGGAGTAAATGAAGGACGTACCTCCAGCCACACCACAACCGTTGGCCCGTCCCATTGGGCAAAAGGTAAACCTTGTCTCCGGGCTTCCTCCAGCAATTCATGCCTACAAAGGAGAAGACACTGAAAATCAAAGAATCCTCCAGGCATGGTAGCTCACACCTATAATCCCAGCTCTTTGGGAGGCCAGGGTGGGAGGATCACTTAAGCCCAGGAGTTCAAGACCAGCCTAGACATATAGCGAGACCTCATCTCTACAAAAAAATTTTAAAACTTAGTGAGGTGTGGTGGCACACACCTGTAGTCCCAGCTACTCAGGAGGCTGAGGCAGGAAGACTGCTTGAGGCCAGTAGTTCAACAGCAGCCTGGGCAGTAAAATGAGAAGCATCTCTACAAAAAAAAAAAAAAATTAGCCACGCATGGTGACACATGCCTTTAGTCTCAGCTACTTGGGAGGGTGAGGTGGAAGGACTGCTTGAGCACAGGAGGTCGAGGCTACAGTAAGCCATGACTGTGCCACTGCACTCCAGCCTAGGCAACAGAGCGAGACCCTATCTCTAAAAAAAAAAAAAAAAAAAATTATAACCAGCAAAAACAAAAACAAAATCAAGGAACCACTATTATATGCATATATATAAGAAGTGAACCAAGAATTATGAGCATTTGCAAAAGCCTAACAGTATATAGTCTGCTCTCTGCATTTGTGGATTCCACATCCACACATTCAACCAACTGCAGATCAAGAATATTCAGGGGGAAAAACAATAAAAGCCATATAGCACAACAGCTATTTACATAACATTTACACAGCATTAGGTATTCTAAGATGATTTAAAGTATAGGAGATTCTGCCTACATTATATGCAAATACCATGCCATTTTATACAGGAGACTTACGCTTCCATGGATTTTGGCATTTAGGAGGGTCCTGGAACCAATCCCCCATAGACCCTGAGAGACAACTGGAAATTCTCATCATTTTCCTTTAATCTTCTACAGCTTTAATATTATCAACACCATCCATTTCACACTAGTTCTGTGTCTACTCCAGAGTGCCTGAATGAGGAAGTACTGACGGGCTCCCTCTGATTCTCCACAGAGCCCCCGTCCCCTCACAGAGTCAGAGTTTTTACCAACTTTAAAGCACCAGCAGTCTTCCCGCCCAAGGTACAGGACATCCAAGGGAAACAATCACTACTCCCGTGTTAAAAAGGAAGACCGCTGTCTGGAAAGAGGAGACCACACCCGCTCTAAACAAAGTAGCTTCTCTCAATGAGAATCTTTCAAAATGTTCAGCATTTACTCAAAGGAAGGAGGAAAAAGAATATTGCAGATTTTTCTTTGCAGACAGACTCTTGCGGGTTCAAGCAATTTTTCTGCCTCAGCCTTTTTTAAATTTTTGAGACACATGTGTCTTGCTCTGTCGCCCAGGCTGGAGTGCAGTGGCACGATCTCTGCTCACAGAAACCTCTGCCTCCTGGGTTCAAGTGATTCTCCCGCCCAGCTCCTGAACAGCTGGGACTACAGGCACGTGCCACTACACCCAGATAATTATTTCTATTTTTTGGTAGAGACGGGGTTTCACCATGTTAGCCAGGTTATCAATCTCCTGACCTCATAATCTACCCCCTTCAGCCTCTTAAAGTCCTGGGATTATAGGCATGAGCCACCATGCCTGGCCGCCTCAGCCTTTTGAGTTGCTGGAACTACAGGCGTGCACCGCCCAGCCTGGCTAATTCTTTTTTTTTTTTTGTATTTTTAGTAGAGAAGGGGTTTCACCATGCTGGCCAGGCTGGTCTTGAACCCCTGACCTCGTGATCCGCCCACCTCTGCCTCCCAAGTGCTGGAATTACAGGTGTGCATGCCCGGCCATATAGCAGACTTTTAACACTAAAATGTTATGATCTAATGTAGCAGACAAGTAGTGGATAGCTGTCTCTACTCTACACTGCCATTTAGCTGACTACTTGCTGAATCAAGTTACTGGGTCATCTGCGGTTGACTCCACAGGCTTCCTACCCAGGAGATTTGAAATGCTAACAGCTTTCTCAGTGCAGGGGGAGCCTGAATGCAAGAATGTGTCACTGGTGACCCCGAGGAGGCAGGCAGGGGTAGTCCTGCCATACATCTTTTTGTGTGATCGTAAATATTCTGTATGCCTTATTTTTTAAATACCCAAGGTTAACATAATTTTGTCTGACATGGGTATTTGAGAAATAACACTATAAGCTTGGTGAATCTCATCTTATTTCTCAAGGCTTTCAAAGAGGCTAATTGTTTAAAAACGTAAAAAGCCTCAGAGAGACAGTGCCATTATAACGGAGAGGACGTGTACATTTGGTTTGCACCCATGGATATCCCCAGGTCATTTAAGCATCCCTAGGCTGCTTTGAGTTCATTTTTTCTATAATAATTTCTGTAAGACATGCCATAGAATCTCTTATTTCTAAAAATTTGATATTGGCTCTTGAATGTATTTCAATAGCAGCAGACTTTCCTTAGGACTATGAAGTAGTCCTAACTTCTTCATCGCAAGATGCCAACACCACATGAAGGGGGCGGGAGGAAGGGTGCGCTGCCTGCTGCCAATCATCAGGTGGCAGCTGAAAACCTGCCTTCTGTTCCCTTGGGACAAATGCTCCTCAAAGACAGCCAGCAGAGCCTCCATCACACACTGGTGGGTCTAGGAGGTAGTACAGGTAATTCCTGCCACATCGATCACAGAAGAAGCTCTGAACGCTAACAACATGGTTAACTGTTAAGGCTCTGAGCATCCATGGCCTGGCCAAGGAAAAGGGAGGATTTCACTACTGCCAAGTCAGGAGAGTCTTCAGCCTATGTTCAGCCTTGGCACTTTGCCAGAGACTTCATTTTTTAACAAGTAATAGGTACTTACCGTAAACAAAAATACAGGGTCAAAAAATAATTCTTTTCTTCTATTACTTAGAGACTGGTGTACCCGTCCTGGACTGCACCAGCACCCTCTTCCTGGCAATGATCACTGGCTTTCCTAAAGTCTTTTTTAGAATGGAGATGCTTCTGGGTTCAGAGGCAACAGTGGAGACAGTGCTAAGACAGTGGAGGTAGGAGGATGTGTGTAAGAGTCGCAGGAAGTTAGGGAGCTGGCAGAGGAGATCCCAGCTGGGTGGCAGGCCCAGGCCTTGGTCTGTGTCCTGGCTCCCCTCCCCTATCACACCAGGCCATGATCTGTAAGACCAAACATGGGACCTGACCCCTGGGCTGGCTCTCCAGGTGGGAACCCCAGGGCCTCTGTTTTCTCGGGGGGGTGTTGGGGAAGGGGCTGTTCCAGCCATGGGAAGAAGGCCCCTGTGTTGAGAGGATGCAGAGTCCAGAACCTGGAGCTGGCTGAGACCATGCCACCTGGCCCTTTGGGCTGTTTAGTTACATGAACAACGACATTCCTCCTTGTCGCCTGATGTCAGACTTGGGTCTTTCACTTGATACTGAGAGTGCTATAACGCGAACAGCTCACCTACTTTGTGAGTAACGCTGCACATTTTAGAATGAGGGCACAGCATACTGATAAGGTGGTCTTTCATAATGAGAAAGCTGTGAGAGTTTTGGCAGGTCAAATAGTACATAAGGGATAGAGAAGAAGCACTTTCTCTAAACTGTCCAAATTAAACACACTGCTTTGCTTTCCTAAGACCCTTTCAATCCTCTGGCACCCTGCAGAGTGAACGAGACTTGCTTTCAGACACCGTTGCCGCCTGGGTGACAGAGCAGGACTCTCTCCAAAAAACAGCAACAAAGTAACACCACCACCACAAGTACAGTTCTATGACCCAGCCAAAGCCCCTTCCATGCTCCACGGCCATGGCACACTGGAAGAGTCCTGAGGACAGATGTAGGGTCACCCTGATGAGAAATGGATGGAGTCAGCATTTCTCACACAAAACTAAAAAGATGCTTGCGCTGGGTGTGATGGTTCATGCCTGTAATCCCAACACTTTGAGATCACTTGAGGCCAGGAGTTCAAGACCAGACTGGTCAACACAGTGAGACCTCTCTCTACTAAAAATAAGGGTCAAGGCTGCAGTGAGTGGTGAATATGCCACTGCACTTCAGCCTGGGAAACAGCAAGTGCCTGTCTCAAAAATAAAAAAATAAAAAGATCCTCTCACGAAGCTCAGCATAGAGTCTGAGGCTGGTGACTGCCCACACTCAGCCCAGCAAGGCTCCCAAATCTGCTTACCCTGAGAAAGTACTATGAAGACAAAAAGGAGAAAATAAAAAGGGAACACTTTAAAAGCAAGGTTACTTAAAGAGATTGAGTTTCAATAATACTGGGGAATTCCAGGAGGACTGTGAAAGCCCTATCAAAGCTGACAGATGGCTCTAGGACAGCCAGCCCCGACTTGCGGGTTCATTACTACACATCTCAGGCACCAAACGCCCACTCCACGCTGTGTCTTAACAAAACTTGAACTCAGCTTGCCACCAAACTCCCCAGGTTCCTTAAGTTCTCTGTAAGTGAAAGCACTGGCTATATAAATTTAGCAGTTAAAAGCACATCTTCTGAGTTAAATCAGGGGTTAATAAGAAGAAAATAATTCTGAGAAATATACTTTCATTCTTAAACCAAGAATGTCATAAATGTTAAACTGTCTTCACACAATGCTTTTTCTGGAAAACGCAAACTTTTTTTCACATAGGTTGGGTGCGGTGTCTCACATCCGTAATCCTAGCACTTTGGGAGGCTGAGGTGGGCAGATCACTTGAGGTCAGGAATTCGAAACCAGCCTGGCCAACATGGTAAAATCCCAGCTCTACTAAAAATTCAAAAAAACTAGGTGGGCATGGTGGCACGCACTTGTAATCCCAGCTATTGGGAGGCTGAGGTAGAAGAATCGCTTGAACCTGGGAGGCGGGAGGTTGCAGTGAGCCAGGATTGTGCCATTGCACTCCAGCCTGGGTGACAGAGTGAGACTCCGTCTCAAAATAAATAAATAAAGAAAGAAAGCACTTTTTCTAAAATCAATTTTATCTCAATTGAAGGAAAGAAATGAAACTGCCCTCTACAGCAGACAAATAGTCTCTATACTTGGACATTTTCCGTACTGAGGTGCTAGTACCTTGCAGGACTTCCACATGGATCCCAGGCACAACATGGAGGACAGAAAAGACCCCTCGGACACTCAGTTACAGCCGTGACAGCAGTGTCGGATGTTTAATGCCCACAGCACACATTTGAACGCCACAGCTCCGCAGAACCCTACCTACCACCGACACACACACAAGTGCCCAGAGCCAGCATGACGGTTAACCAATGCTTGGGGAAGGAACACAAAGGCTGTCCTCAGGCTCAGTGCAGTGGCTCATGCCTTTAATCTCAGCACTTTAGGGGGGTCAAGGCAGGAGGATTGCGTGAGCCCAGGAGTTGGAGACCAGCTTGGGCAACATAGGGAGATCATGTCTCTACAAAAAAAAAAACAACAATAAATTAGCCAGGCAGGTGGCATGTGCCTGTAGTCCTAGCTACTCGGGAGGACATGGTAGGAGGATTGCTTGAGCCCAAGAGTTTGAGGCAGCAGTAAGCCGAGATCACGCCCTGCACTCTGGGCGACAGAGCAAGACCTGTCTCAGAAAACATCAACGAAAAACAAAGTGCATCCACTTAACAGCCCAGTGCTCAAACATACCACCTAGGAATTACAAAATAAATTTTAAAAACAGAATTAAAAAATTTTGGACCAGGCATGGTAGTTCATATCTGTAATCCCAGCACTTTGGGAGGCTGAGTGGGCGGATCACCTGAGTTCGAGACCAGGCTGCCCAACATGACAAAACCCCTTCTCTACTAAAAATAGAAAAAATCAGCCGGTGTGACAATGGACACCTGTAGTCCCAGCTACTCAGGAGGCTGAGGCAGGAGAGTTGCTTGAACTGGGGAGGCGGAGGTTGCAGTGAGCCAAGATGGTGCCAATGCACTCCAGCCTGTGCGACAAGAGGGCAACTCCGTCTCAAAAAAAATGGGGCAATTTCTACAATTTTTTTTTCCTACGTAAAACACAAACTTCTGGGGGAAGCGAGTGGTTGGACCAAGCTGCACTGCCACTAACCTGTTTTTTATTATAGTAAGTATGAGGAAGTGAAATAAAACACATTAGCAAAAATCTAAGGAATGCAATTTTCCTAGCATGGTTCCAGGAGGCAAAAAGTTTAGTTCCAACATTAAGTTTCACAGGGTCAAATGGCAACTACCCAAGTTATTTTAAAACATTCTTACACAGTTCAAACACAGCAATGTTCAAATCAGATTTTGCTGTTAAGTGGTTTCTATAAATTTCCATTTACAGGGAACCAAGAAACTGAGTACTGCTATGGTATTGTTAACATAAGAGCGTTTCACCTAAAATGTAATCAACAAAGTATTTATAATCGCTTTGAAAACAGAACTAAAATGAGGCAGATTTCACAACAGAAAAATTAGCCGGCAACTCTAGGGGTTAAAGGCAAAGGGGCCGCTAGGGCAGAGGGTCCCCATAAGCTCTGGAACACCTGCGGACCAGTGTCTTTGAGCCCCGAGTTCCAGATGAGTGTTGGTTTCTCAGGGCACTTAAAAGTGGCCAGATGATTTTTCCCAGTCAGAGTCACCACAGAGCCCGTTAAGTTTCACCCTGTCTCAGGGCCTGCATTACCATCTTCCACATTTCTCAAGCTCAGCTCTTACCACAGAGACCACACAAACTGCCTATTTTGTTGCAGAAATGGGTTAGTTTTGTTCATTTGTTAGCTCACTTGGGTATTGTCTCAGCCTATCTAGTTCATCTATAGTCAACCAACACACAATTCACCCCGAATCAGAGAAGGCCCAGGGACAGAAACCCCCAATTCTTCCACGCCCTTACCCCCACAATGCCTGTGCTCCTTTGTTGAAAGCCATACCAAATATTACAGCTTCTTGTCAGGCATAGATTTAGTTTAGAATTAAAACTTAATAAACAGGCTACAGAATCTGGAGTCTACTTGAGATAAAAGTACAAAATCTACAGAAGAGAAAGAAATGCAACATGTGAATGTTTCAGACAGGTCACTACTCTGAACAGCGAGCCCTCAACACTGGCAGGTGACGACTGCTGTAGCGGGCACACTGCAGCCTGTTTATGACTTGCTGGCTCTGTTTAAAGAGCTTTATGCACATTGACCTATTTAATTCTCGTAAAAGCCATACAAGGTATGTACTACTAGGATCCCCACTTTACAGAAAACTGAAGCACAGAGATGCTAAGTCACTTCCTTGACGTCACAAAGTGAACCTGGGCAGGTGCCAGGACCGACTCCAATGCTGAGGCAGCTAAGTCCAACTCTCACCCACCCCATCTCCTAGTTGAATGACTTTTCAAGGTGACAGGAATGCCGGGTGAGTTTCTTCAAAATTTCACAAACACTCTAAGTCTTCCAGAAAGTATGGCTTAATTAAGGCTGTAGGTAAAGCTTTCAGAATATAATGTATAGAAACATAGCTAGATATTTGTAATTGACAAACACTAGTTAGAGCTTAGGCACAACTGAAAACCACTCAATGAGACGGAGAAATAATATGAACTTACTTTTTTTGAAGTTTACGATGTTTTTCAGCCTGTCCTCCCAATTTGCTAAGTCCCAGGGCATCCTGAGATGAGTTATCCATTTCGGAAACACCAGCTATGAGGAAGCAGAACAGCCCAAAAGTACAATCAGCACGACAGAGTTCTATGTTTTCATAAATGGGTGGATGAATATTTGCAGGTTCAGAGCAAAATCATTTTTTAAGGCTAAGCTTCTGACTAGACAACTAAAAGCACAGGACAAAAATGGTCAAGGCAGGATCCCTGGAGAGCGCACGGCTCCCGGAGCACTGCGTGGGAACCGCTGGCCAAGCACGCAGCAGGCACTGAGGCAGTGCCTTCCTCCCCGACTCCTGGCTGCTGAGAAGGGTGTGGAAAACCAACCAACCTTGTCCTAATGCTTCTTTGCCAGTCTGTCCAGGTCGGCCCTTTTCTTTCTTGCCAAACAAGCGGCCAATGGAGGACTTAATGCCCTTCTTCTTGGGGGCTTTGTGGAGCGAGTCCTGGCTACTGTTGCTACTGCTGGGATTGCTCACGGGACCATCCTGGGAGCCTGTGGAGCTTCAAGGAAAGAAAACGGACCTTTACCACGTGTCCTTGTGACAACACTGCACTCGCACACGCCAGGATCCTTCACACACTAACAGCTGCAATCTTCCCTGCAAGCACTTCCAGGCTCTCTCACACACATCTTCCTCACCAGGCACAAGGTGCATGGTAAAGGCAGGCTCCCGGCAAGGCCAGCACGGAGACCCATTCTGGGCAGCTGAGACTCGCACTCTCCCCTCCCCTCCAGGGGAGGCCCTGACTGCGCTGTCAGGTGCCACGCCCAGTGGCCCACCTTCCTCCCTCCAGCAGCTCCCACAACTGCCCTGAGCATTACTCTTCCCAGCTGAGAAACACAGTAATGTTAACTGCTGCGAAAATTAATATACACACCTCCCCTTGCGTACTGCCTGGTACAGAACCAAAATCCAACAGTTTTAACAAAGACAGTATACTAGAACAAAATAGCTGACTGGTTTCCTGAGAGAAGACACTTACTAAGTGGGTAAAGTACAACATGGGACTCTCAACGGCCTACAAAAGGCACAAGAGGGCATCTGAGAGGCATGGGTTGTCCTAGAGAGCGGATCCAATCCCAAGCCTGTCATCTGCTTGCCAAACTGTCCACCAAGAATAGAAAGTAGTCAGTTTGTAGACTCTGAAGATGTTAAGTTTTTCTAAAATTTGCTGATATCACTTAACTCCTTTCTTTCTAAACTAAGCTTTCCCAAAAACATGTGCATCTTCTGCTGGATTTCACTAAATCACAGAGCAAAGGTAGGCATTCTAAGCATAACATGTAAATTCACTCATCTGAATTAACAGGTAAGTCTAGAAAATCACTGTTTTGTTCAAGAGAAGATTCCCAGATTTCTCAACACTGGAAAGGAAAGGACAGGCAGGCTCCGCACGGGGCTGTTGCAGGCTCCTTACTTCCGTAGGTCCCTGATGTCCTCATGGCTGACGGTGTGCAGTGCCCCTTTGTGCAGCCGGTCTAACCGAAGGGCTCTGGGGGAGGAAGGCGGGGAGGTTTCACACTTGATAGTTGTCTTGTCGTCTCGTACCTCTTCCCTGGAAGCTGGCAACTGAGGGGTGGGAAAAGCATACCGTTAACGGCAGACTGTGGAAAAAAAACAGGCCTTAAATTATAACCATCAACTTCTTTGAAAAGCGAATTGCTGTGCTAGTATGGCACCATTCTCAAGAGCCACGCAGTACAGCAGGCACAGAGCCGTCAGACTCCTAGTTTACGTGCACTGGTGCCTGGTAGGACACAGGGATGCCCCTCAGCCTCAGCCTCCTCCATGCATCCCAAGGTTCTGCCCTCCCTGGAATCCTAGGCACATTATGAGGACAGTCCCTAATGGGGCAGCAGAGATCTAAACGATGCCTATAAACCACACCTTTACCAATGTTAGACAAATGAAGAGCCAGCAACAATGTTTATCTCCTGAGGTTTTCAAAACAAAAAAACAAAAAACCGCAGAGAGCAGAATCTCTTGGGCAAAACTGTCAAATACCTTTTTGTCTGAAAGGGAAAGAAAATAAACAAGGAACAGCCCATGATCCCCCCATACACGTGTATAGCTCGTATTTCTCAATAATGTTTGAATTGGACACTATAAACTGGAGCACTTCTATGCAGTTTAAAAATTTTTGTTCAATATGGCTTAAAAGAAAATACTTCCAGGCTGATCATTAAAAGATGATCTGTCAGACTCCCAGGGTTTTTGTTTTTGCAATGGAACAGGAATACGCCTGTGTGCTAAGGGAACAGGATGGTGGTCACACCGTGAACAGACTCACCTCTTTGGGGTCTAGGCAGATCCTGCTTCTGCGTTGTGTTTTGTGGTTTTGAATGGGACTAGATTTCATGAAACATGTTCAGCAAGCATTACTATGAACAGTTAAGACCTGAACAGTGAACTACATTTTATTTAAAAAATTTTTAAGAGACAGGTTCTTGCTACGATTCCCAGGCTGGACTGCAGGGGCTATTTGCAGGTGTGATCATTGTGCACTACAGCCTCGAATTCCAGGGTTCAAGTAATCCTTCTGCCTCAGCCTCCAAGGTACCAGGTGGGACTATAAGCACGGACCACTGGGCTCAGCTTGAACTTCGGCTTTTTAAATGGGACTGTGTGAAGTATATCAACCCTACCATAGCCCCACGGTAGCTCAATGAAGACCATTTGCATTCACGCAAAATGGAGCTGCGCTCATACTAACAGTTAAAATGCAAATGAATCCTGCAACATTTCCTAATTTCCAATTGTAATCACAAGACAACGAAGAGCTTTTATACCTAGAATTGATCAAAATGAAGCTTAAGTTTCAAAATTCAGGTTAAAACAATCATTTGTTTAAAAAAACAAAACCAGAACAGGATAGAGAGCAAGCTGACATGGCCTGCTGTCAACTATGAATAACAGGGTCCATGGGGAGAGCCCCTCGAGACGGCCAGCACTGCCCTCCGCACCCCTACAGCATGCTGCAGTGCGGTGACGTGCCAGATCTCTGCCTCCATCCTGGCTCAGATTCACCAGAATGCAGGGAAGTCCTCTCAGTGTACACCAACACCACTGACACAGAGGAGGAAGGTGATAGTCTCCCGTGGATCAGGGCTGGCACCAGGCC
Source organism: Leontopithecus rosalia (assembly GCA_028533165.1). Classification (NCBI taxonomy): domain Eukaryota; kingdom Metazoa; phylum Chordata; class Mammalia; order Primates; family Cebidae; genus Leontopithecus; species Leontopithecus rosalia. The sequence continues at coordinate 113,846,884 of CM052657.1, read as the reverse complement.
TGGCACTCTGCACATACACCTGGTTTAACCTCACAACCACCAGGACAAGGCTTCTCAAAGCCACCAAGCAGCACACTGAAATGACCCGTGACCAACAGGCCCAGGTTATCATGTGTATGTCAACCAACATGCTGCTTCCTTCACTGAGAAAATCTTTCTATCAACAAGGAAAGAAAAAACAATCCAATAGAAGTCAGCTGAACTGAAGGCAGTGCTCTGTCTTGCTGCTGCTGGTGTAAGCTCCTTGTCTCACCGCAGACAGGCACAGGTCCAAAGCCACCTTAAGTGGCACTGTTCTATCATTATCTCCACTTCTCAGGAGAGCAAACCAAGGTTACAAACTCATCAGTGACTGAACTGGGATCTGAACCCAGAGAGTTTCATGGAATCGCCCAGCAGAGCAGCTCACGGACAGCTGCGGACCAAGTCACACCCTTTTCTGACAACTGCCTTTGCGCACTGAAGCGCTGTCCAGTCACCGCACCATCAGGCAGGTTTTGGACAGGGGTAGAGAATACAGACCAGAGCCTGAAAGTCATGAGGCAGAGATTCTGGATCAACATAAAGAATAGCCACTGACCACAGCTGCTCCTAACGTATTCTACTTCCTGTGAAAACAGGAAGGCCCAATCCACAGCTGTCTGTAAGGAGAAGTGGCCGTGGGCCTCCCCTGTAGGAATGCTGCCAGGGAGGTCAGAGTATCCGAGAAAAGTAAGGCTGCACGGTGAAGTGGCAGCTGTCAGGTTCTGAAATCAGACACAGCTGAACTCAAATCTGCACTCTGCATTGTGGGGCCTCTCTAAGCTTTAGTTTCCACATCTGTAAAATGGGGATAACAGTAACTACATCTCACAGGGATGTGTATGAGGATTAAACACAGACTGAGCGTCCCAAATCCAAAAACCTTCAATTCAAAATGCTCCAAAATCTACAGTTTGAGTGCTAACATGACGCTTGAAGGAAATGTTCAACGGAGGATTTCAGATTTTGGATTTTCAGATTTCAGAGGCTCAACCATTAAGTGTAATGCAATATTTCAAAAATTCAAACAAATCTGAAATACCCTGGCCCTGAGCATCTCAGTTCAGAAACACTCAGCCTGTAGCAGACTGGGAGCACACTCAGCACAGTGCCCAGCATACAGCAAGAGCCCAACACTAGCTGTGATTATTATGAAAATGAGCCCCCAAATCTACAATCTACAGCTTTGCACTAGTAATTTCTGATTTTTAAAACAACTACATCTACTATGAATAAGCATGTAATGATTAGAAGGCTGAAGAGGTGAGAGAATGGCAAGCTCTTACATTTGTCCCAGGGTTCTTTGAAAACTGCTAATGACCAACTTCTAATAGAACCATCATCAGTAAGATGGGGTCACTTCAAACACTTCCATTAAAATGCCAACCATTCACTATTATACAACTACATAATGCTACATTTATGTAAAATATAATAGGTGCTCTTCAATACATTACAGAGATACAAAGATGGATTAAATTACTAAATAATTTACCTTTCTACGATGTTTCCTTAAGTCACTAGGCTGATAGGTGCATGCAAAGAAATGAAGAGAAACCAGATTTACTGTACATTTTGAAGTTAAAAATTCAAGGATCAATATAAGCAAATATATTAAAATGGAAATGACAGGAGGAAGAATTTAGAGAAAATGTAACTGGATGCAGAACATTTTTTCACTAAACAATTTAAATATAAGTTATTCAAGATTTACTAAACACTACAAATTACTAGATAAATTCTATTTTGTCATGAGTTTTATTAAAATGTGACATTCTATATAATAAAAGGCCCTAACAGTTATCTCTTCTAAGCCAAACCTCTATAACTTAGTTTTGTTTAATAAAATCCATGTTATAATTTAAAATATTCCAACTGATGAGGAAGTTACTGCAATACCAATTATAAAACTCAACCAACCTACTTGTTAGTTAACTGCCTATTGGACATTAATGTAAAATCCTTACCTAGGTATGATTTATCACTTCTCAAAAATAAACTTATTGCTTAAAGCAAGGTATCCTGTGAAAATACACAAGAACAAAAAGCTAGCATAAAATTAGGTAGAACCTTTACATCCATCCTACCATTCATGTAAGATATTTTAATTTAAAAACAGTCTATTAGAGACAGTAGTTGATGAGATTCAATAAGCTGATGAAATTTACCATCTTGAGTACAATCATCAAAATCAGAAAGCATATTGTTTGTGTAAAGAGCTTCCATTAATTCTACAGAGATTATTTATGTAGGAAATACTTATGAATTACACAAATCCTACATAATTTGAGTAAAAACACTCTAAAACACCTATGATTGCCTGTATCCACACTTATTATTTGTGATACACTAATTTAAATTGATTACCATTGAGAAAAAGACTTTTTTTTTTGAGACAGAGTTTTGCTCTTATCGCCCAGGCTGGAGTGCAGTGGCGCGATCTGAGCTGACTGCAACCTCTGCCTCCTGGGTTCAAGTGATTCTCCTGCCTCAGCCTCCCGAGTAGCTGGAATTACAGGTGCCTGCCACCACACCCGGCTTAATTTTTGTATTTTTTTTAGTAGAGACGGGGTTCACCATGTTGGCCAGGCTAGTCTCGAACTCCTGACCTCAGGTGATCCACGGGCCTTAGCCTCCTAAAGTGCTGAGATTACAGGCGTGAGCCATCGCACCCAGCCCCGAGAAACAGATAGTTTTAACTGAGAAAAAAACAACCACCCACTAATAAAGTCATCACAGCACAGACTCACACATGATTGAAAAACACACAGTTGCGTGGTTCCCTGGGCATGCTATGAAGAATCGTTACAGCATGGGGAAGAGCTGGGAGGGGAGGTGCATAAGTAAGCTACAGACTGATGGGAATGTGAGGTCTAGATTAAAAATAAATCTGGAAATGGCTAAAATCAGAAGACAAAAGGATGACAGGAAATCGAAACCAATGACAGACGCACAGAGACTGTCAGCCAGCATATGGAATTACAAAACATGAAAAAAATATGTATAAACAACTGTTTTTACAAATTCTCTGGACAAAAATAAGCATGAAACCGCAAATAAACAGCCAAAGAGTTTAAAATATTACTCGTCTAATTAGTAGACGCTGTAAATTATAAAAAACAGTATTACAAAATACTGCAAAATAGACTAGTTTCTACCTCATATGCCACTAAAATGATTCACAGTTGATTTAATTACATGCTGGCTAACAACACAACCAAAAATGAAAATAGACGGTAATGAGAAAAAAATGATAGAAGCACAGTTAAAACGTAAATGTTGTAAATATGAAATATTTCATTGACAACACACTGACAAATTCTAGACTAAATATACAAGATAGTCTGGGTTTTTTACTTTAATTTTTTAAAAATAGAGATGGGGGTTCTATGTTGCCCAGGCTGGTCTCTTAACTCCTGGCTCAAGCAATCCTTCCACCTTGGTTTCCCAAAGTGTTGGGATTACAGGCGTGAGCCACCGTGCCAGGCCCATGAGAAAGTTTTAAACACACCTCAGATTTGCACACTTTGCAAACAGCAAACACCAGAAGCGTCGCATTTCAAGATCAGAGGTGACTCTAAGCTGCTGTGAAGAAGTGCACAGCAGCCAGCTTGTTCATGGCTTTCCATGCAGAGCCCATTTGGCTTTTTTCCTGTTTTGTTCGTCGTGCATGCCCTGGAACGGAGTTTGGCACTCCTACAGGAAAGAAATGCCCTGATTCCCTTTGTACAGTCTCCCTTATGCGCCGATGTCTGTCTGCCTTTATTTACTTTTGCTAAGTGTTTTTTCCTAGAAAACAGAAAATATTTCTCCTTCTGGCTGCTGTACTCTGCATAGCTACTGTGCCTAACGTCACACAAATGGTGGCATGCTAGCCTGGTCATCCAAATATTACAATTTCTTTACATCTTTTGGGACTTTTTTGTTTGAGACAGGGTTTCACTCTGCTGCCCAGGCTGGAGGGCAGTGATACAATCATGGCTCACTGTAGCCTCGACCTCCTGGGCTCAGGTGATCCTCCCACCTCAGCCTCCAGAGTAGCTGGTACTTCGGGCACACGCCACCATGCCCAGTTACTTTTTGTAAAGACGGGGTTTTCCCACGGTGCCCAGCTGGTCTTGGCCTCCTGAGCTGAAGTGATCTACCACCTCAATTTCCCAAAGTCCGAGGATCACAGGTGTGAGCCACCACGCCTGGCCCCAAATATTAAACTTAATTTCTCATAACTAAATGATTAAACAGTAACTAGCTTTTATCATCTAGAGCCTCTTAGAGAAACAAATGTACTTGATTTTCTTGTGGGTAAATGTGTAGTGTCCAAGATCTCATACAGGTGTGCTGGGGCAGCCACAGCAGGGAAAGGGCGGATACGTACAAGCGTCATGACGCCCAGTCTGTCCACTTCCCGGGCTGGGCTGTGAGGGATCCTTCGTGGAGTGGAGCGCCCACTGCTGGGAGGGGAAGAGCTAGCAAGCGAGGAAGCAGGATACGGGGGAATGGAGCTCATTGATCTAAAACGACCAAGATTGTCTAGACTTCCACTGCCAACTCGATTTTCAATCTCCTCTGCCCGCTGCTCTGTGTTTTCTTTTTCTTCTTGAATCAACCTAAAATAAAACAAAAGCAGTCAGTCCTCCTGTGTCGGCAAACAGATTAATGTGTTTGTGTGAAAAAAAAAAACGGCTTACACTCTGTATTACTATGGGTTAACTCCAATAATAAGTTGCTCAAACAATGAACACTTCAAAAATGTTCTACTTTTTTAACTTTTACGTTTTTTGAGACAGGGTGATCTCACTCTGTCATCCTGGCTGAGGTGCAGGAGTGTGATCACAGCTCACTGCAGGCTCAAACTCTTAAGCTCAAAGGATCCTCCCGCCTCAGCCTCCCAAGTAGCTGGGGCCACAGGTACACGCCACCATGCCGGGCTCATTTTTCAAAAAGTTTTTGTAGAGATGAGGTCCTCCTATTTTGCCAGGGGTAGGCTCAAACTCCTGGCTTCAAGCAATCCTGCAACCTCAGCCTCCTCCCAAAGTGGTGGGATTACTGTCATGAGCCACCACACCAGCCTAAATCTTTTTTAATATACTACATCTTAGAACAACAAAAAAGAAATCTTCCATTGTGTCCTGTTCGTTCTGGATATCATTCCTACTTGATTTTACTTATTTATACTAAAATTTTGGAGACGGCCGGATGGCAATTTCTCCCATGGTTACAATTAATAATTTCCTCACTAAGCAATGTTTTAATATTACATAACCCTTATCTCCCCTATTCTTAGAGCAAAAGCTGTAGACTTCTATAGATTTCTTCTACTGGAAATCAAGAACTCTAATGTAAAGAACAGATCTACAAAGCAATTAGGAGTTTCCAAACACTTAACTGTTTAGACTAAATGAAAATACTGAGAGAAGATCCAAGATGGCAGAATAGGAACAGCTCTGGAGCGCAGTTCCCAGCGAGAACACGGAGGGTGAGTGTTTCCAAATGAGTTTTTACTGCCCACAGACAGGAGATTCCTGGGTGGAAAAGGGCCACGGGTCTCCAGCACGGCTGTTTCAAATGGCGCCTGGAATGCCTGGGAGACAGAGTCGCCCATTCAACTGAAAGAAAGGGGGCTGAAACAGGGAGTCAGGTGGTCTGGCTCGGCAGGTCCCACCTCCACAAAGACCAGCAATCTGAAATGCTCTGGATTGAGAGTTTCACAGCAAGCATAGCTGGTTGTAGGGGGAGGGGAGTCTGCCATTACCCAGGCAGTCCACCATTACCCAGGCAGTCCGCCATTACCCAGGCAGTCCGCCATTACCGAGGCAGTCCGCCATTACCCAGGCAGTCCGCCATTACCCAGGCAGTCCACCATTACCGAGGCAGTCCATCATTACCCAGGCAGTCCACCATTACTGAGGCAGTTCTAACTATACCTTTATAAACAAAACCACAAGGAAGTTCACACAGCAGCTGGGCAGAGCCCATGTCAGCTCAGTAACGCCTGTGCTGGCAGACTGTGACTAGGCTACCGTCTCACTGGGCAGTACATCTCTGAAAAAAGGCAGCAGCATGTTTAGAAACTTACAAATAAAGCCCCAGCTTCCCAGGACAGAGCACCAGGGAAAAACAGGCAGTTATGAGTTCTGCTGCAGCAGACTTAAACGTACCTGCCCAGCAGCTCTGAACGGAACAATGGAGCTCACAGCTCAGCACTTGAGCTCCTAAAAGGGACAGATTGTCTCCTCAAGCAGTTCCCTGACCCCCGTACATCCAAAGAGACACCTCATAAAGGAGAGCTCAGGCTGACATCTGGTGGGTATCCTTCTGGGACAAAGATAACAGGAAGAAACCAGCAGCAACCCTTACTGTTCTACATCCACCGCAGGTGATCCCCAGGCAAGCAGGATCTGGAGTGGACCTCCAGCAGTCCTACAGCAGAGGGACCTGACTGTTAGAAGGAAAACTAAAAAACAGAAAGAAATAACTTCATCGTCAACAAAAAGGATACCCACTGAGAGACCCCATCCAAGAGTCAACAACTACAAAGACCACAGGTAGATAAATCGACAAAGATGGGAAGAAACCAGTGCAAAAAGGATGAAAACACCCAAAAGCAGAACGCCTCTCCTCCTCCAAGGGATCACAACTCCTCACCAGCAAGGGAACAAGGCTGGATGGAGAATGAGTCTGATGAATTGACAGAAACAGGCTTCAGAAGGTGGGTAATAACAAACTTCTCTGACCTAAAGGAACATGTTCTAACCCAATACAAAGAAACTAAGAACCCTGAAAAGGTTTGACAAAATGCTAAGGAGAACAAACAGCATAGAGAAGAACATAAATGAATTGATGGAGCTGAAAAACACACCAAGAAAACTTCGCAAAGCATACACAAGTTTCAACAGCTGAATTGACTAAGCAGAAGAAAGGATATCAGAGATTGATGATCAATTCAAAGAAATAAAATGAAAAGGCAAGATCAGAGAAATAAGAGTAAAAATAAATGAATAAAGCCTCCAAGAAATATGAGATTATGTGAAAAGTCCTAATCTACATTTAATAGGTGTACCTGAATGTGACAGAGAGAATGAATCCACGCTGGAAAACACTCTTCAGGATATTATCCAGAAGAACTTCCCCAACCTAGCAAGGCAGGCCAATATTCAAGTTCAGGAAATACAGAGAACACCATAAAGATATTCCTCAAGAAAAGCAACTCCAAGGCACATAATCATCAGATTCACCAGGGTTAAAATGAAGAAAAAAATCCTAAGGGCAGCCAGAGAGAAATCAGGTTACCCACAAAGGGAAGCCCATCAGATTCACAGAGGATCTCTCGGCAGAAACCCTACAAGCCAGAAGAGAGTAGGAGCCAATATTCAACATCCTTAAAGAAAAGAACTTTCAACCCAGAATTTCATATCCAGCCAAACTAAGCTTCATAAGCTTCATGGAAACTGAACACCTGGCTCTTGAATGCTGACTGGATAAACAATGAAATGAAGGCAGAAATAAAGATGTTCTTCGAAACCAATGAGAACAAAGACACAACATAACCAGAATCTCTGGGACACATTTAAAGCAGTGTCTAGAGGAAAATTTATACCAATAAATGCCCACATGAGAAGCAAGGAAAGATCTAAAATCGACACCCTATCATCAAAATTGAAAGAGCTAGAGGAGCAAGATCAAAAAAACTCAAATGCTAGCAGAAGACAAGAAATAACTAAGATCAGAGCAGAACTGAAGGAGATAGAGACACAAAAAACCCTTCAAAAAAATCAAGAAATCCAAGAGCTGGTTTTTTGAAAAGATCAACAAAATAGACAGACCCTAGCCAGATTAATAAAAAAGAAAAGAAAAAAAGAATCAAATAGACGCAATAAAAAACGATAAAGGGGATATCACCACAGATTCCACAAAAATATAAACTACCATCAGAGATTACTACAAACAACTCTATGCACATAAACCAGTAAACCTGGAAGAAATGGATAAATTCCTGGACTCTTGCACCCTTCCAAGCCTAAACCAGGAAGAAGTCGAAACCCTGAATAGACCAATAACAATGGCTGAAGTCGAGGCAGCAATTAATAGCCTATCAACCAAAAAAAGCCCAGGTCCAGATGGGTTCACAGCCAAATTCTAACAGACATACAAAGAGGAGCTGGTACCACTCCTTCTGAAACTATTCCAAATAATCCAAAAAGAAGGAATCCTTCCCAAATTATTTTATGAGACCAACATCATCCTGATCCCAAAACCCAGCAGAGACTCAACAAGAAAAGAAAACTTCAGGCCAATATCCATGATGAATATAGATGCAAAAATCTTCAACAAAATATTGGCAAACCAATTGCAACAGCACATCAAAAAGCTTATCCACCATGATCAAGTAGGATTCATCCCAGGGATGCAAGGCTGGTTCAACATATGCAAGTCTATAAACATAATTCACCACATAAACAGAACCAAAGACAAAAACCACATGATTACCTCAAAAGATGCAGAGAAGGCCTTTGACAAAATTCAACAGGCTTTATGCTGAAAACTCTCAATAAATTAGGTATCGAAGGAACATATCTCATAATAAAAGCTATTTACGACAAGCCCACAGCCAATATCTTAGTGAATGGAAAAAAAACCGGAAGCATTCCCTTTGAAATCTGGCACTAGACAAGGATGCCCTCTCTCACCACTCCTATTCAATATAGTACTGGAAGTTCTAGCCAGAGCAATCAGGAAAGAAAAATAAATAAAGGGTATTCAAATAGAAAAGGAAGAAGTCAAATTATCTCTATTTGCAGATGACATGATTGTATATCCAGAAGACGCCATCATCTCAGCCCCAAATTTCCTGAAACTGATAAGCAACTTCAGCAAAGTTTCAGGATACAAAATCAATGTGCAGAAATCACAAGCATTCCTATACACCAATAACAGACTTAAAGAGAGCCAAATCAAGAACGAACTGCCATTCACAATTGCTACAAAAAGAATAAAAAATACCTAGGAATACAACTAACAGAGGATGTAAAGGACCTCTTCAAGGAGAACTACAAACCACTGCTCAACGAAATAAGAGAGGACACAAACAGATGGAAAAACATTCCATGTTCGTGGTTAGGAAGAATCAATATTGTGAAAATGGCCATACTGCCCAAAGTAATTTATAGATTCAACACTATCCCCATCAAGCTACCTATGACCCTCTTCACAGAACTGGAAAAAAACACCTTAAACTTCATATGGAACCAAAAGAAAGCCCGCATAGCCAAGTCAATTCTAAGAAAAAGAACAAAGCTGAAGGCATCATGCTACCTGATTTCAAACTATACTACAAGGCTACAATAATCAAAACAGCATGGTACTGGTACCAAAACAGAGATATACACCAATGGAACAGAACAGAACAGAGGCCTCGGAGGCAACACCACACACGTACAACCATCTGATCTTTGACAAACCTGACAAAAACAAGCAATGAGGAAAGGATTCCCTGTTTAATAAATGATGTTGGGAAAAGTGGCTAGCCATGTGTAGAAAGCAGAAACTGGACCCCTTCCTGACACCTTACAATAAAATTAACTCCAGATGGATTAAAGACTTAAACATAAGACCTAACACCATAAAAACCCTAGAAGAAAACCTAGGCAAAAACATTCAGGACATTGATACAGGCAACAACTTCATGACAAAAACACCAAAAGCATTGGCAACAAAAGCCAAAATAGACAAATGGTATCTAATTAAACTCCAGAGATCTGCCCAGCAAAAGAAACAATCGTTAGAGTGAACCAGCAACCAACAGAATGGGAAAAAATTTTTGCAATCTACCCATCTGACAAAGGGCTGATATCCACAATCTACAAAGAACTAAAACAGATTTACAAGAAAAAAACAAACCCATTCAAAAGTGAGCAAAGGACATTAACAGACACTTTTCAAAAGAAGACACACATGAGGCCAACAAACATAGGAAAAAATGTACATCGTCACTGGCCATTAGAGATGCAAATCAAAACTACATTGAGATACAATCTCACAGCAGTTAGAATGGTGATCATTAAAAAATCTGGAGACAACAGATGCTGGAGAGGATGTGGAGAAATAGGAACACTTTTACACTGTTGGTGGGAGTGTAAATTAGTTCAACCATTGTGGAAGACAGTGTGGCGATTCCTCAAGGACCTAGAAATAGAAATTCCATTTGACCCAGCAATCCTATTACTGGGTATATATCCAAAGGATTGTAAATCATTCGATTATAAAGACATGTGCATATGTATGTTCACTGCAGCACTGTTTATCATAGCAAAGACCTGGAACCAACCCAAATGTCCATCGATGATAGACTGGACAAGGAAAATGTGGCACATATACACTGTGGAATACTATGCAGCCATAAAAAATGATGAGTTCACATCCCTTATAGGGACATGGATGAACCTGGAGACCATCATTCTCAGCAAACTGACACAAGAACAGAAAATCAAATACTGCATGTTCTCACTCATAGGCGGATGTTGAACAATGAGAACACGTAGACACAGGGAGGGGAGCCTCACACACTGGGGTCTGTTGCGGGGGACTAGGAGAGGAACAGTGGGGGGTAGGGAGGTTGGGGAGTGATAACATGGGGAGAAATGCCAGATATAGGTGATGGGGATGGAGGCAGCAAATCACATTACCATGTATGTACCTATGCAACAATCCTGCATGTTCTGCACATGTACCCCAGAACCTAAAGTGCAATAGTATATATGTATTTGTAGTTCAATATTTTTTTGAATTGATATATAAATATATAAATTAACTTTTAAAAATTTATATATGTATTATATATATATATATAAATTTAAAAAAAAGAAAACATTGAGTTGGTTTTCTTAGTTTAAATTTGAAGCAGTGTCACGTGATGGGATTCTCTGCCATCCTTATCTAAATTTCTGGATTCATGCCAGCCATGCTACATCAATTTGGAATTCAAGATTAATGCGCTTTTATCCTAGAGTGTCATGGACCACTAAACAGCAGTTTCAATATCTGACTGTGCCAATAATAATTATTCTAGTATTAAAATACAGAAACCCTGCAACAACCCTTCCAATTAAAGTTCTACTTACATTTCTAAGAAAAGTGCTTTTTGATCATTAACAGAAGAAAATCCACAAGTCAGTGAACAGAACATTTACACCAGGTCAACTTTCTGCATAAAGAGAAAGGGCTTTTATCTAGCAATACATCATAAAGAATAAGAACTAAAGGTAGATAATCCTTTCACAGCTCCCATGATGACGAGGAAAGACTATCTTTCTGAATGTCTCATCACATTCATTATTTTGCACCTCCTCTTAAAAAGGCCCCCATGCTTGGCAACAGACTGCTGCAGGGAGGGGCCCTCTTCACCAGTTTTAAACGTGGCACAAGAAATATGAGTTTATAAAGTCAAAAACATAGGCGGCACACCAACTTCTTAATTCAAAACGTACAGCCCTATTTTTTTTTCTTTTTAATCTAAACAAAGCTGGAGTAATACAGCTCTTGTTGATGCTTTTCTTAACCTTGTCTTCTTTTTTCTTTTTTTGAGACGGAGTTTTGCTCTTGTTACCCAGGCTGGAGTGCAATGGCCCGATCTCGGCTCACCGCAACCTCTGCCTCCTGAGTTCAGGCAATTCTCCTGCCTCAGCCTCCTGAGTAGCTGGGATTACAGGCACACGCCACCATGCCCATGTAATTTTTTGTATTTTTAGTAGAGACGGGGTTCCACCATGTTGACCAGGATGGTCTTGATCTCTTGACCTTGTGATCCACCCGCCTCGGCCTCCCAAAGTGCTGGGATTACATGCTTGAGCCACCGGGCCCGGCCAACCTTGTCTTCTTTACCTCCTGTTCTCTCTAACCAGGACAGGAACCGCCACCCATGTAAACTTCAGATCCATGTCCTGGCAGCAACCCACCCAGACCCACCATGTGACTCTATGCACACAGCTGCTCCTCACTTGGATTTAGGCTGGCCAAGTGGCCACGTCAGGCCAAGGCCTGAGGGTAGACCCTGGGCACCCCGTTTGCACTGCTGTGTCCCTAGGCCAAGCCAGCGTGGGCAAGGGTTACCTGTCTCTTCATCAACATAAAGGTAATTCTTGGATTCCATTCTACAGTTGGCCCCGTTTTGTAAATTTTGTATTATAACTGCTAAAGTTGCTAAAGAAAAACCCTTCAAAATAGCGATGAGACTAAAAAGATTCAACACACCCCCTTTGACTACTGGCTGTCCATATTAACTGCACACAAGGAACAGCACACTGGGGTGGAGCACGCATGCCTGAAAACTCCCGTGTTCCAGGTCACTGTGTGATGGGACCCGAGCAGGCAAGGGTCGGACCGACACACTATACACAGCCTCTTCTGTGCAGGGGCTGCACACATAGCCGGGTTCAGGGTCAAGGAGGGGCGCTCAGCCAGAAGGCGGGTGATAAGCAACCCTCCCTTCTCCCTTCCCACCATGTGCGCCCGCTCCAGCGTGCAGGTGGTCTGAGTGCTGGTCTTTCTAGTGAGTGGCCCCTGCCTGTGAAGGCATCCATTGCTGCTCAACCAAGGAAGGCTTCACTTCGCCATCTCTTCCCAGCCCACTGCCGTGCACCTTTCATCTGCCCTCCAGGTCAGGGAGGCAGGCCCATCAGCCTCCTCCAGATGTGTGCTCAGCTCACGTAGCCTTCCAGGTGCAGCTTTCAGGACAGCGGTAGGAGCCGGACAGGTCCAGAGCCCCTCCAGTGCCCTCCAGCTATGTGCTGAGGTTCTCGGGGGACGGACTGAACACCTCTTAGGTTCCACAATGTCCTACGCAAAGGTGCCAGTGCCGTGACTGTGGGGAGGGTGCCCAGGTTACTTGAATTTTATATCCAAGGGCAATTTCAGAACTTAAAATTCTTAAAACAGAAGTTAAGTAAGTTCTATTGTTTTGGATCACTTAGAAAATGTTAACAGTACGTGATCCAGGCTTTTCCAGGCAGGATGAGATTCCTCAGAGATACCCATGCACATGGAGCGTGTCCTGCATGGCCACACACACCTGATCTCTTTGTTGATAGCGTCCAGCTGCTCCTGAAGCATCACGGCTAGCGTGTGCGCGTCGGCCTGCCCACTGGGCGACAGCAGGTCAACTGAGCTGAGAAGAGTGTCCCTGTCATCTTCACCATCAGACACGTCAGCATCACTCTCAAATGCTTGTGCTACATTTGCCAAGACACTAGCTTGCTGGGCACGTTCCCAATCCTGCTCATTAAGAGTCTGTACCTATAAACGAGAAAACCAAATCTCAGCAGACAAAGTAACAACATTAGTTGTAGAAACTTCAATTTAGAAACTTATCAGAAATTTAGAAACTTAAATGAAAACCCCAAAGATTTCAGAAAGATGGGCCAGGCTTAAAAGGTCGTGACATGAAATAAGCAGTACTTTTTCTTCTTTTTTTAAGTCAGGGTTTCACCATGTTGGTCAGGCTGGTCTTGAACGCCCGACCTCAGGTGATCCGCCTGCCTTGGCCTCCAAAGTGCTTGGATTGCAGGCATGAGCCACCGTGCGCAGCCGAAGCAAGCAGTATTTAAGACACTGGGGAGGGCAACGATCCATTCCTTGGACCTTTGTGATATTAACACCCTAACATGGACACATGGCATTCCCATGACAAAATACATAACTGGGAGACAAGAGTTACAAACAAAAACGGAAAACCAGCCAGAGAGGGTAGGGAGGGGAAGATGAAGAAAGGCTGATCAATGGCTGCAAGTACCCACTTAGAAGAAATGAGACCTGGTGTGGGACGCAGAGTGACTAGAGTTAACACTACTAGGTGATACAGGCCGGGTGTGGCGGCACACGCCGATAAACCCAGCATTTTGGGAGGCTGAGGTGAGTGGATCACTTGAGGTCAGGAGTTTGAGACCAACCTGGCCAGCATGGCAAAACCCCATCTCTACGAAAAATACAAAAATCAGCCAGCCGTAGTGGCTCATGCCTGTAATCCCAGCTACTCAGGAGGCTGAGGCAGGAGAATTGCTTGAATGTGGGAGGTGGAAGTTGCGGTTGGCTGAGGTTGTGCCGCTGCACTCCAGCCTGGGCAACTCTGCTTCAAAAAAAATAAAATAAAATAGGTATACACTTCAAAATAGCTGCAAGAGAATAACGTGAATGTTCGTAGTGTAAAGAAAAGAGAAATACGTAAGGTGACGGGTATCCCAATTACTCTGATTTAATTATATGAATGTATCAAATTATCACATATATCCCCCAAATATGTATATCCAACATGGATCAATAAAAAATGTTTCTGTGCTCCAATTAGACATGCTACTAGAAAGTTACAAAAAATATGTGAATCCATATCGACTGGTGTCTCTCAGTTGCTGTAAACTTTATAAGCGTTTCCGAGTACCCTCTGACCAACCTGTGTGTCCACATCCTGCCCTTCCCGAGTCTGGCGCTCCCAAGCCCGAAATGAGGAAAGAAGGGCAACAGCAACCCAGAGAATCGACGGCAAGCTCCGAGAACCGCAGCATGTACGGCAGGAGCAGCTCTGTGCTGAGCGACCATGTCTGACGTGTGCCACCAGAATGCATAGGGAAAGTGTGCCGGGATCTACGCAATCCCCCCACGTGTGATTCTTTCATGCCGCCTCACTCTTCAAGCCCTTAACACCTCTTCTCCCGTTCTCACTCGTGACCTTCCCATTTCATGAAGACAAAACCAGAGCCTGCACTCAGCCTTCCTCCTCTCTGAGGCCAGCTCCACCTGCTGGGCAGCAGCCTCAAGCCCTGGCTCACACCCGGATCTCCGGCCATCATGGCTCCCTCTCTGGGTAAGCAAGTTCCACTGGCTCGTCCCATTAGCACAAGGACATTTTCTCCCCCATCTCACCTTAAAACACTACGGCAGACACCAAGGCCTTTCCCCCCAACCCACCCGGGCCTCTTTTCACCTACCCCTCCGCTGCTCTGCTCTCAACTAGAGTAAAAGATCCCAGTGAGCCCCTCCATTCTGTGTACCTCTCCCCACTTCTCCATACCTTGCCGCAGGCCAGCTTTGAGCACTTACTTCCCCGCCAGCTGGGCTATTCTATGGCAGTTCCTAAGGCCACCAGCTGTCCCTTGGTCCCGTCTCCCGCCTGACCTGGCCCATCAGTAAGTCAGGCTCCGCTGCTCTCCTCTCTTCCTTGAGCACTGTGCCCACACTTGGTCCCAGGACCCTATCCCTCGCTGGTCGTGCCTCGTCTCATTCCTTCCCAGTCTCCCACTCATAGTCTTGGAGTGCCCCAGAGCTCCATTCTTATGCCTCGTCTCCATCCACAGGCATCCATGGGGTGACGTCATCTTGTCTCACGTTTCTCAATACCACCCCCACACTCAAGACGCTTCAATTTTCATCTCTAGTTCTAGGTTTCTTCCTTAGGTTCCAGACTGGAATATTCAACAGCCAACCTGCCACCACCTCAGACAGCTGATAGTCCTTCCACCTGAACACGGCCCTGGCTCAGTTCCTAGTTTCCCCCAAGCCAAGTCTTCCTCATCTCAGGAAACAGACTCCATCCTTCCAGCAGTTCAAGCCCGAACCACTGGAGTCACCTCTGACTCGTCTCTTTCCTTCTCACCCTGGATCCCATCCCTCAATAGGTCTTGTTAATGCTCCACAACAATACACTGTAACGCTCGGCATGTGTTCCTTCTCCTTCCTCCTTCACGTCCCTGCTCAGACGTCACCCTCCCCATACCGTGTCCTTGGCATCCCTATTAAAATTCGTATTCCCCTCCTTACTCTACACCCTGAGTCCCACTTCTGTGCTTATCACCATCTGACATAATGAGATGGTTTAAAAATACATCCACAAACACACTCATCCCTTTAAGAGGTGGAGGATGATTCTTGCCCCAAACCCAAACCCTGAATGTGGGCAAGACTTAGCACCTCACTCAAATAAACAGAACAGAGAGGAAGTGAAGGCGGTAGATTCTAAGACCAGGACTGGAAAGGCTGTGGGACTTCCTTCTCGCCCTCTCCTAGAGTATGGGCTGCCTGTATCACAATGCAAGGACCCTAGAGCCGCCCTGTGGCCAGGTCCAAGTGGATGATGGCCCCGAGGCCTCCTGCCCCAGTGGGTCTTTCTGTGGCTGCAGCCTTGCCAGACAGAACCAGGACTGTCCTGCTCTGCTGCTCCTGGGCTCACAGGAGTTATGAACTACGAAGTGTTCACTGTTTTAAGCCACTGAGCTCCATAGTGATTTGTTACATACAAAGAGTCAACAAACGCACACTACTAGTCTTTATCTGTGGACGGCCTGTGTCCTCTGGGATGGAGGTATTCTTCCTGTTTCACTACACACTGCTACAGCCCTAGGTCTATACAGTTCTGTAATGGGGCCTGGACCAAACTAGCTGTTCAATGAATATGCGGGCTAAAATTATACTTAGTTGTTTCAAAACACACGCAGGTGAACAAAGTAAGAAGGTATTTAAACGTTCAAAGTTGAATTCTTTTCACTAAATGATGAATATATGTATTCATTCACTTCTTTTATTTTTTAGAAACAGGGTCTTATTCTGTTGCCCAAGCTAGAGTGCAGTGGTGCAATCATAGATCACCATAGCCTTGACTTCCTGCGCTCAAAGGATCCTTCGACCCCAGCCCCCAGAGTAGCTGAGACTACAGGTGCATGCCACCATGCCCAGCTTTTTTTTTTTTTGAGACAGAGTCTTGCACCTTCGCTCAGGTTGCTGGGCTGGAGTACAATGGCACAATCTTGGCTCACTGCAACCTCTGCCTCCCAGGTTCATGCAATTCTCCTGACTCAGCCTCCCAAGTAGCTGAGACTACAGGCACAGCACATCACCATTCCTGGCTAATGTTTTGTATTTTTAGTAGAGATGGGGTTCACTATGTTGGCCAGACAGGTCTTGAACTCCTGACCTTGTCATCTGCCCGCCTCAGCCTCCCAAAGTGCTGGGATTACAGGCATGAGCTGCCCGCCCAGCTGCTAATTTCTGTATTTGTAGAGACAGGGTTCTACTATGTTGCCCAGGCTGGTCTCAATCTCCTGGGCTCAAAGGATCCTTCTGTCTCAGCCTCCCGAGTAGCTGGGACTATAGGTACACAGTACCACACCCAGCTAATTTTTTTTTCATTTTAAAAAATAAAGACAGGGGTTTCCCTATGTTGCCCAAGCTGGGCTCAAGCTCCTGGCTTCAGGTGATCCTCCCAAAGCACTGGGCTTACAGGTGTGAGGCAATGCACCCAGCTACTTATTTTGATTTATTTTTTTGAGACAGAGTTTCACTCTTGTTGCCCAGACTGAAAGGCAATGGCGCTTTCTAGGCTCACTGCAACCTCCGCCTCCAGGGTTCAAGCAATTCTCCTGACTCAGCCTCCTGAATAGCTGGGATTATAGGCACCTGCCACCATGTCTGGCTAATATTTTGTATTTTTAGTAGAGGTGGGGCTTCAGCATGTTGACCACACTGGTCTCAAACTCCTGACCTCAGGTGATCCACCCGCCTCAGCCTCCCAAAGTGCTGGGATCACAGCTGTGAGCCACCTGTGCCCAGCCTACTCATTTATTTTTAATCAGTACTTTAAATCCATACTTATTATCATTGTATTTAAAAGTGACTGTATTTTTATAAGAATTTCTATTAAAAGAGAAAAAAAAACTACAGAGGCCAGGCATGGTGGCTCACACCGATAATCCCAGCATTTTGGGAGGCCAAGGCAAGAGGATTGCTTGAGGCCAGGAGTTCAGGACCAGCTTAGGCAACAGAGACTGTATCTCTTAAAAAATATAAAAACAAAAACCCTATTTTATAAAAATGCTCTAAAAGCTAAACTCTTAGCCAGAAAACAGAAAATGAGGGGAGGGCAAGAAAGCAATGACCTATCAACATTTTTATTCCAAAGCAGTCTCAAAAGCACAGGGTAAGTAGGGAACATTCACATAAGCAGAGGGATCTCACACAAAGACCTTGCCTTGGAAGGCTCATCTCGAAGGGCAGCCAGACGGCCTTTCTGGGGGCGCCGCAGCACCGAGCTGCTGCTGTAGGAGTCTGTGTGACCGTCCGCCATGGGGAACCTGAAATCTGGGACACTGCCCAAGTGGGGTCGGCTGAAACACAAAAAACAAGAATGCTCATGATTAGAAGAAAAAGAAGTGAGCTCTGACTCTCAGTCAAGGCAGAAACTAACCATTTGGAAAAGGTCTCCAAGGAGGGCACGCTCTTGCTTACCCCAAGAGCTACATGTTGCCCACTCCAGGCCAACAGTTTACTCTCTCAGCCCTACCAGGTGGAAAGCTCTCCAGGAAAAGCTGTGCAGACGGCCATGGAGATGAGCCACAAGGAGCCCAGCTGTCGAGGATGGGAGAGACCCGGATCCCCTGAGACCTCCCCTTGGGTCCAGGTGTCCGGCTCTGCATTTCTGCTCCACTTTCCCAGGGCTGACGAAAAACACAGCCACACTTCACTGCAGGCCCTCAACTGCTCTGCAACTGTCCGCCCGTGCCAGCATCTGTGTGTGAGATCTGGGGATCGGTCCTCCTGCTCTTACATCAGCAGTGTCAAACTCTGCCGGGCACCTAAATTACTATATCCAAATATTCGCTCATCACTCCCCACCTTCCAAAACTCTGCCTGTATTTTTGAGTTTTGCCAATGATATGTCTCCTCAGTACCAAGCTCTAAGCTTTGGGTTATTTGACTCTTCTCTCTTGCTGCCTACTAAGCTACAGGCTCCTTGAGGAGCCTGCCACCAGCCACATCCAGTTAGGCTGCCCACACAGCTAGAAACAGGCCCCTTGTATGCAGACAACAGGAGCTGACAACACGGCTGCTCACTGGTTAATACCATACCCATGATGAAGTGAAGCACCTCTTAGTCTCATCTGGTCTAGTTCGGCCCTCAATGCTTCAATGTTTAGGACAAGCTGATCCTACAAGAAAGCAAAAATCTTGCATTACTGCTCTTTCAGATTTTAAAACCACCTGCTTCAAATGTGCTCAGATGTTGAGCAGAAGCGTAAGAGGATAAATCAACAGTCACAAATACCAAACATTTTAATTCTGAGAAAATTTTCTCCCAGAGTACTGAAGTAAACATGAACACTCAGACTACCATAGTAACTTCGTAAGCCCAATGAATGAAAAGCTGGGTCTTAGTCACAGAAAAGCTTTTAAGAGGATAAACTCCAAACCATTAACAGTTATTAGTTTTGCAGAGAAGCAGACTCTTTTAGGGGCAAAGGGGAAGAATATTCACTTCCTCCTGTGCGTCTCTGTATCGTGGCTGTCTCACATCACGTATCAGGTCTGCATTCATCCCTGCCTCATGGGTACACCTGATCTCATTTCCAGAGCTGTGCTGTTCAATACTGGCCACATGCGGCTACTGGGCCCTTGTAATGGGTTTGTGCTGTGACTATGAAATACACAGCAGAACAAGAATGTAAAGCAGCCCATTTATGTTTGTATTAACACAATATGAAACAATAATATTTCAGATATACTGAATTAAATAAAATAGATTTTACCTATTTTTTTTTTTACTTTCTAAAATGTGACTATTAGAAATATAAACATTACATATGCAGCTCATATCATATTTCTGGTGGCTTGCACTGTCATTGATGCTATAATTTTAGCTTCAAATAAACCCAGCAAGGACTCCGAATTTCTGAACCGTATGCAAAGCCAGACTCAAAATACACCTGAAATACACAGGCAATCAACATACAAGCCTAGAAACTTATGGCAGTGGATTCTGAGAGCCACAAACCAAGTTTATATCCACTCTGCCAGATACCTACAGTAACTATCATCCCCATCAACTCAGTTCACTCAGCTCTTAATGGATTTAGAGAAGACCTCAGTACCTTATCATGTTGTGTTTCTTCTAATTGCTTTTTTGCATTCTCAACTTCTCTTAGTAGAGAATTCTGAAAAAGACAGATAGTCCTTTAGTGTTTCTTAAAAATGTCCCATTTAAATATATAGCATAGCTGTATTTGTTAAAAAATAAAAATAAAGTACCACAGAAAGGGACGGAGCAGAAGAGCACACCAGCAAGCACTGCTACAGCCCCAGAGTCAGACGGTGAGGCTGCGACACCTTCCCATCATGTGTCTTACTAACGTAACAGCTACTCCTCACTGACTCAACTTTCTAAACGTACGTATGTCAAGTTCACGGTGCAAGTTCATTTTAACCACTTAAACTGGCTTATACTAACTTTTAGGCTTTATAATTCCTTGGTCACTTGGGAAACCTGAATTTAAGTTTCAAATGTATAACTAAAATCAAAGATAAAAAACACTGCCCTGTTAAGGCTGACCCACTGATCAAGGAGGTGAGCGGGATATGACACTATGTGGTCTCTGGAAACGTCCCCCATGGTCAGCACTGTGTAAATAAACGTGTCATGCAATGAGCAGGAATCATTAGTCTCTGAGATGAGCAGGACCCCAATCCTAACAGCCAATCTCAGGGCAGTTTCTGGGCCTCATCTCTAGGGACACTGCAGTCAGGACAGGCTTTATCAAATTGGAATCCAGCTGCTGCCATTAGAGCTCCTCCGACACAGATTCTAGGATATCCCTTGGCTCTATTTGGTTTCCGTTGATTAAACCCTTTCCAGTACACCATACTCCCTAAGTGTCCTGTTTATAAACGAGACAGAAATTTTTCTGTTTCTTTTTTGAGACAGGATCTTGCTTTGTCACACAGGCTGAAGTACAGTGGCACACTCTCAGCTCACTGCAACCTCTACCTCCAAGGGATTTTCATGCCTTAGCCTCTTGAGTAGCTGGGACTACAGGCAGATGCCCTCAGGCCTGGTTAATTTTTGTACTTTAATAGTAGAGACAGGATTTGGTCATACTGGCCAGGCTGATCTTGAACTCCTGGCCTGAACTGATCTGCCTGCCTTGGCCTCACAAAGTGCTGGGATTACAGGCGTGGGCCGCCTTGCCCAGCCAGAACTTAACTTCTAATGCATGAACAATAAAGGGGTGAGGGTGGGGCCCACAAAATGATTCTACTGCAGGGGCTGGCAAACTAGGACCTGACAGCTAAATCCAGCGCACTGCTTGTTTCTGCAAATGAATTTTATTGGAACATAACCACGCCCATTCATTTACATGTTACTTATGGCTGCTTTTATGCCAATTACTTGATTGGCATACAGTTATTTCATTACTCCTAATTACTAAAAGCCTAAAATATTTACTATCTGGCCCTTTATAAAAATCACTTACCTCCTCCCATTCTAGAGAGTAAGCATGATAAACAACTTCCCATACATGCAAATGGGGCGTGGCCATGGCAAACAATCAGTTAATTCAGTGACTGGATAACTGTGTGTACCTTTTCCACTTTAAAGAAAAATTCCCATTTTCAGGAATTCCTACACATGCCTGCTCAGGGGCAGATGAGCAATCTTTTGGTGGAGATGGGAAAGCTCCAGGGACGTCCATGTTATCTATCCTACCTTATCTTCCAAAGCAGCCATTCTCTCTTTAAGATGAAGTTGAAGCCTCTCATTAGATTCTGAAAGCAGCTTGTCAACAGTGTCTGATAAACGTTTATTATGTTCTTCGTTCATTTTTTCTCTTTGCCTTGCCTAAAAAGCAAGAGAAACAAAGACTTACAAACCTCACATAAATGCACGATCACTACTTTAAAAGCACAAGGACCAACCGGGTGAACCCCACACGTGCCCACCGCTCCCCCATTTGCCATCGTGAGGGGACTTTTGCATGGTGACCAGAACCGACTCATGGACATGGGGAACACAGGACAAGTCTTGGAGAGATCAGTAACTGGAAGGTCCCACTGCTCCTGCTACAGGACTCCTCAGGAATGTCACTAGTTGTTAACTGTCAGAGAGACTTAGGGATCAAATTTATAGCAGATATTTAAGGGGATCAGCCTGTCTCCACGCTGGTAGAGGCATTTCCCTTTGTATAAATAAAAGCTTGGGCCTGGATTTGGGGAGGAAGGGTGAATTTAATTTACAAAGCAAAAAAGTTTAAAAATTTGTTTTGAAAAGAGAAATTAGTACAGCTAGAGAGACTTTCATATTTTTTCTTTATACTTCTACACTGCTTAAATGTCTCATAATTGAAATTTATATTCAAAAATTTTAAATAATTACCTT
This sequence comes from Leontopithecus rosalia, assembly GCA_028533165.1. Lineage (NCBI taxonomy): Eukaryota > Metazoa > Chordata > Mammalia > Primates > Cebidae > Leontopithecus > Leontopithecus rosalia. The sequence continues at coordinate 113,824,680 of CM052657.1, read as the reverse complement.
AAGTAATTTTAATATATAATAATAAAACTGACATGTCTGTATTTTATAAAACCATAATCAAGTTCACAATTTAAAACCTTTTGTTTCTCGCTCCTGAATGAACACAAATGATGGGCAGAAGGGGACAGGAAGTGTAGTAGGTGGCACCCGTCCAAGTGGCACCTCCATGCCCTCATCATCCAAGTGCACCTGTAGTGCTCAGGGGGCTCCTCCCAGGCAGGGGCGGTGGCACAGGGTTACGACGTGCACTTGAGTCATGCTGCCCAGGCAGGAGGAGAAAGCCACGAGGCCGTACACCACAGGAGTCAGCAGAGCATTCAACCCCCGTGTGCCAGTCTCTGCACTGGAAAGACATGGGTAGTGACCTCTCCTTTTCTCATAAGGTCTAACATGTAGCAACTATCATTACCTGAAAGGGCCCAGCACATCATGTGGCATACAGAGTATCTCATACTTTTCTAAGGGAAGATACAGTATCCTTCCTTGTGCTTATTTTCTGTCAGCATTTAAGTAATTTCTAAAGAACACAGCTTAAAGTTCAGTGCTGTGTCTGCGTGCATGTGTGTGCACTGTGGAAGGGGAGGTGGAGACTTCCTAACACGCACCCTCTCACTGGGAGTCAGAATCGTCATTCCCCGGAAGCTCATTTGACTCTCTGCAGGGCATGGCCAAGAATACAGATTTCTGGTGAAAACAAAATCTAGCAGCTTTCAATTAATGTTATGAAGTGGGCTGATGTGGGGGTGCAAGGGTTCTGCAATTTGATGCTACATGCTTCCCTTCTCCACCTACTTGTTAAAGAGAAATCCACCCCAAACCCCAGGCCTGGTGCCAGCTGGCCCTGGGACTGCTCTTGCTATCACTTTTTCCTGGATGTTCCATATTGACATCTGCCCAACTCTTCCAGGAAAACGATCTTAGATTCAAAGGACAGGAGCCTCTACTGCCTCGTTCTTTCCTAATGCTTTTTATCGTAGCTCAGATACGGTGTTGCTCTTGCTCAGAAATGCTCATTCCAACACACCACTGTGTTTGGAGTATTTTAACTTGCGACAGAAGTCAGGTCTCTGATCTGCATTTGGGACCTCAGTGCCATATTCTAAGCAAGTAGACTAGTCATCCAGGACAATGGGCCTGCCTCTACATTTTGGGGGGGTCCCCATGATGGTGCCACAGGTACTTAAAGCAGTTCCCCTCACAGGCGGCTAGACTTAACAAGCGAGAAGTGTTTTGGACATGAGGATCTAATCTACCCCCTCAAGTACTGCCTATGAGCTCAAATTTCTTCCACAGCTTCCAATACTGACTGAAAACTGCCACTGTGTGGGATGTATGCATGAGCAGACAACTCACAGATGAGGGCGCAGATGAGCTGGAGAACCAACATCGCAGTTGTGGGTGGGAGGCCCCAAGCTCCCCACAGCCTGAGCAGTGCCCTTGCAGCCCCCAGCTCGGTGCTCCCGCCCTCCAGGCTCAATGCTCACCCGCTGCAGTTCTTGATTCTTCTCCTCCAACTGTGCTTCCATCTGTCGTAACCTTTCTTCAATGTTGCCGTGTCTCTCTTCAGCCTGTCAGCAGAAACAGCATCAGCTGACCTTATCGTTACACTTCATCGGCGACATGCTGCATAGTACTGCAGTGGCAACAGGCGGAACATGCTCTGCGTGGACTGCTCCGCCATACTAAATGGAAAGCACGTACTCGCATCCATCAACACAGCCTACGGGCTTCACGTGCTGGGCCGTGAGGACTGCTCCGCCATACCAAATGGGTCACATCCATCAACAAAGCCTAAGGGGCTTCATGTGCTGGGCCGTGAGGTGGCTAGCCCTCTTGTGTTGGTGATTCTGAAGCATGGCTGCTGCTGGCGACTGACTGGGTGCTTCCCCACAACCCCTATGCCCAATCTCAGTGGGTTCGTGATTCTCCCCACCCTTTGACTGCTTCTGTTTAGTCAGCATGGAAAGCAGCAAGCAGTGGCAAGCACAGGCAAGGAGCAGTGCACCCATTCTACCTTCCTAAGCTTGGAAGTAAGTTCCAACAGTTTAGCTTCCTTAGCAGCAGAGCTCCCAGAAGACAAAAGGTCAGACTACAAAGCCGACAAGGGACAGGAAAGATAACAGGGGAGAAAAGAAATTGAGACTTTAAAAGCACATCATGAAGTGGGAGGAAAGGTTCTCTTACAGCTGTTAGCAACAAACTTGCAAGAAGGAACAGGTCTGTGAGCCCTAAAACCATCTGAATGGTCCAGGATGCCCTCCCCAGCAGCTTGAAAAGCTTGAGCCAGGAGAGTCAGGATGACTGCCCAGGAGGGGCCTTGGCTCCTGCTGCTCTCCTGCCTGGAGCTGCAGTGCTAGGCTCCCCTCGCCCGGGAAGGCTGGGGGTTTGCCCAGTGCTGTGCCCCCTGGTCCTCGCCGATCCCAGGACCTATGACAGCACCTGCCTCTTTAGCTCTTCTCCCATGAATGGTGAGAACTGGGAGGAACTGTGCCTTGCATATGCCTAGCCAATAGTTGAACAAATAAATAAATACTACTTTTAAAAACATATTTTTAAGTAATTTCAAAATAATGAAATTACTTAAAAATGTGTTTATTAAAATGTATCTCGATGGTGTTTTTAAAAAAGTGCCATCTTCATATTTCTGAGGAAAAACTACCCTTCTTCTACAGAAGCTTCCATCCTATGCTTCGGCCGGCGACTGAAAACAATTCTAAGCAGCAGAAACTCTTCGATCACCCATGCTGTGGACAAACAGCACACACCAGGACAAACAAAACCCAGGGAGACTTCGGGATAAAAGCCTCAGGTCTGGCACTTATGAAGTGTTCCAATCTCAGATCTCAGATGCAGGAGCACTCAAACCAACCCGTGCTCCTCCCTGGATTTAGTGCACTGATGGAATAAGAACAGTGACAAACACGGCACACAGACAAGGCACAGTCACAGGCCTGGCAGCCGAACCAGAACTAAGCTCATAGTACCACCTTGGAAAGCGCTGCCACCCTCTGAGCCAGCTCCGCCTCCACCTCGGGAAGCGTCTCCGCCTTCCTCAGTGTCTGTTGCAGCTTTTGCTCTGCCAATTCCAAGCGTTCCTGTAACTGGCGGTTTTTATCTTCAGTCTATAAAAGGAGAGCAAAGCATCAAAATGCAGCTAATCATCTAGCTGTTATCAGTTTTTAATAGACTGAAACAAACTGAAATGCAGGTATAGTAAGACAGTCATGATAGAAGAGCTACAGGGCTGGTATTTGCTTCTAGGTCAGGTTTTTTTTGTTTTTGTTTTTGTTTTTGTTTTTTTTTGAGACAGAGTCTCCCTCTGTCACCCAGGCTGGAGCGAAGTGGCACAATCTCAGTTCACTGCAACCTCTGCCTCCCAAGTTCAAGCAATTCTCCTGACTAGCTGTGAGTACAGGTGCATGCCATCACGCCTGGCTAATTTTTGCACTTTTACTAGAGACAGGGCTTCCGCATGTTGGCCAGGCTGGTCTTGAACTCCTAACCTCAGGTGATCCACCTGCCTCAGCCTCCCAAAGTGCTGGAATTACAGATGTGTGCCACTGTGCCCGGCCTGGGTCAGGTTTTACTGCTGTCAGGAGTACATGCCTACTTTCCTGGGCTTGATTTCCATGTGCAAAACACCTCTTGCCAAAGTACTTGCTTTTCCTAAATGACTTCTAAGAAGCTTTCTTTTTTTTGGCCACTCAGGCTGGAGTATAGTGGTACTCTTACATGAATTAAGAATGGTTCACTAAACCACAGGAGACACATTTCTTACTAGAGACTTCACTGCTTTCGTTATTTTAGAGATGGGGTCTTATTCTGGGGTCCGGGCTAGAGGGCAGTGGTGCGATCACAGCACACTGACGCCTTGAACTCCAGGGTTCAAGCCATCCTCCCTCCTTAGCCTCCTAGAGCTAGAGCTACAGGCACATGCCACCATGCCCAGCTAACTGCTTTTTAAATTTTCTGTAGAGACAGCGTCTTGCCATGTTGCCCAGGCTGTTCTCACATTCCTGGGCTCAAGCGATCTTCCCCACTCGGCCTCCCAAAGTGTTAGGGTGATAGGTGTGAGCCACGGCGCCTGACCAAGACTTCATTTCTGGTACTATTCATTCAGCATGCTGTTCCCACTTAGCAAGAAATAGCCAATTACCTTGAAGTTCTTTACCACTCTCTGCTCCTTTGGTAAAATGCTAACAAGCAGTAACTTTTAATTAAAACAAAGGAAAAAGTTGAGGACCATAGCGCCACAAAATGGTTAAATCAAACCCTACATAATCGAAACCTGTAAACTGAACTCCCACGTCTTGAACGTAATATTCTAAGGTTCTAACAACGATTTATTTGAACTTGATTTCCAACATTTTCAAAGTGAGAGTAAAAGGGTCTCTAACTTCATTAATAATTAACTGAAGCGACAAAGGTTGATAAAATCCATTACCTGTCGATGCATAGAATCTTTATTTGCAATTTCATTTTCAAGTTTATCATTGAGGTCATGCACAGACGTGGCTTCACGCTGTGCAGCGAGGTAGCGTTTTTCAAGAGTAGTGATTCTCTCTTCCATGTCTTCCTTTTGGGCCATGGCCTAAATCGAGTATTTCAGAGGGGACAGAAAGGTAGGTAATTAACAGATTACACACCGAGATACTTAAGGGAGGAAAAAACGGAACTACATCCTAAATTCCCAATCAAACTAAAAATTAGTGTCCTCAGGTCAGACACAGCAGCTCACTCCTGTAATCACAGCACTCTGGGAGGCTAAGGCAAGAGGACGTAATGAGGCCAGGAGTTCAAGACCTTGTCTCTACAAAACTGTTTTATTTTTTGAGACAGGGTCTCACACTATCACCTAGGCTGGAATGCAGTGGCACAACCAAGCCTCACCACAGCCTTGACTTCCCAGGCTCAAGCAATCCTTCCACCTCAATCGTCCCAGTAGCTGGGACTACAAGCACACATCACTATACCTAGCTAATTTTTAATTTTTTTGTGGAGATAGGGGTCTTAGTATGTTGCCCAGGCTGGTCTTGAATTTCTGGGCTCAAGAGATCCTCCTTGACCTCCTTTTGGGCTCCCAAAGTGCTAGATTACAGACATGAGACAGTGAGCCCGGCCAAAAATCTTTTAAAGAAACAAACATTAGCCAGGTATGGTGGCACACGCCTGCAGTCCCAGGTACTTGGGAGGGTGAGGCAAGAGAACTCCTTGAGTCCAGCTCAAGGCTGCAGTGAGCTATGATGGTACCACTGCACTCCCGCTGGGGTAACAGAGAGAGAAAGATCCTGTCTCAAAAAAAAAAAAATTAATGTCCTCAAAATCAAATTGATGGAAGAGTCAATTTTCTCAAATGTGAATGAAAATGTAACTACCTCAAATGCCGTAAATATTCACCTATATGCGATTAATAAAGACTTGTCTCTCTTAATACTATGGCCACTCGGTTTGCCAGCTTTCCCATTTCTACATAATACTGTAAGAATACGGACACTAAAATATCTGAATATTGCAAGAATTCAAGGAGGTGAAAGTGTTCTCAAAGAAGACACAGTCTATGTCTCCCTCAAGCTGCAAACGGTCTTATTCAGGACAGAGTGTGGCCTCTCTCGATGGATACAGTAGTGAGATCCAAGTCTCATTTTCTAGGATAAAGGTTGGATGAAATCTCATACAATTTCAAGATTCAGGCATACTGACAAATGGAAAAGGGAGTACAAGTTTAATTTACTTGGATGTAACTACCTCACTTAAGGCTAGGACCAGAACTTTTGGCTTGTGAAACACCTGTCCTTGACCCCCAGAATCCACTATTTTCAGGTTGTTCTCTATTTATAAAATGACTAAAGTTAGAAAGTCTTAATATTAAAAGTGACAGGGGAAAAAAGCTCAACATCACTGATTAGAAAAGTGCGAATCAAAACCACAATGAGACACCATCTCACACCAGTCAGAATGGCTATTACAAAAAAGTCAACAAATAACAGATGCGGGCGAGGTTGTGGAGAAAAAGGAATGCTTTTCTACTGTTGGTGGGAGTATAAATTAGTTCAACCATTGTGGAAGACAGTGTGGAGATTCCTCAAAGATCTAAAGATGGAAATATCAACCCAGAAATCTCATTGCTGGGTATATACCCAAAGGAATATAAATTGTTCCGTTATAAAGACACATGCACATGCACGTTCACTGCAGCACTGTTCACAATAGCAAAGACATGGAATCAACCTAAATGTCCATCAATGATAGGCTGAATCAAGAAAATGTGGTACATACACCATGGAATAGTATGCAGCCAGAAAACAGAATGAGATCATGTCCTTTTCAAGGACATGGATGGAGCTGAAGGCCATTACCTTTAGCAAATACAGGAACAGAGAAACAAAATACCTCATGTTCTCACTTATAAGTGGGAGCTAAATGATGAGAACACAAGGACACGTAGAGGAGAACAATACACACTGGGGCCTACTGAAGGGTGGAAGGCAGGAGGAAGAAGAGGATCAGGAGAAACAACGAATGGGCATCAGGCTTGGTACCTGGGTAACAAAATAAACTGTACAACAAATCCCCATGATACAAGTTTACCTATGTAACAGACCTACACATGTACCAGAACTTAAAATAAAAAACAAAAAAGTAGCCGGGCACGGTGGCTCAAGCCTGTAATCCCAGCAATTTGGGAGGCCGAGGCAGGTGGATCACAAGGTCAGGAGATGGAGACCATCCTGGTCAACATGGTGAAACCCCGTCTCTACTAAAAATACAGAAAATTAGCTGGGCATGGTGGCACGTGCCTGTAATCCCAGCTACTCAGGAGGCTGAGGCAGGAGAATTGCCTGAACCCAGGAGGCGGAGGTTGCGGTGAGCCGTTGCACTCCAGCCTAGGTAACGAGAGCGAAACTCCGTCTCAAAAAAAAAAAAAAATAATAAAAAACAAAAAAGTGATAGGTCTTAAAAGAATTTCAAAATTCTCTGCATATTAATCTCTGCCAAATAATCTCCTGCTGTAGCCAAAGAATATAACCTAGTAGGTGACATACTGCATGCAAATATTCTTCCTGTGGTGAATTCCTACAGGAAACTACTCATGTCAAGCTACTGAACCGAAAAGCACACTTTCAACGTTTGAGGTGCCTGACAAGGGACAAAGCGTAGGTTAGAAAGTGACAGGAAGGGCACCTGAGAAAGAACTCAGCCTCACTGTTTTATGATCAAATAGTTCCTCATAGTTATAAAGGCATAAATATCTGTCAGAAATGAGTATACTGTGACATATTTTTAATATACAATCCTGATAACCCATGTAGAAGCAAATTCCACTCTCAATTGTTTATCTGACCATCAATATTCAATGCCACTAATTTCTTGAAGAAGCAAGTCACAAAATAAGAAGACCACCAGCAAGGCCCCTTCCACAGTTAACAGACTATTCTCCCATCACCCTATGTGAACTGGTAGCATGGCCAGGATCCGCATCTGCTTGCTAAGAATGTGTGCAACAGAAGGAAATTTGAACATTAAGAACAACTTAAGACAGCCTAGAAATTGCACAGATGAAGAATCTACAAACAAGGACATTAAAAGGTCTCAAAGCAGCAGAAGTAGGAAGGGCCAGTGTGGTGTCCGCTCCATGGCCACAGATGTCAGTGGGACTAGTTCTCCTCTACTTTGAAAACCTCAGGGACAGGAGATTTCACAAGAATGGGGAGGTAGCTTATCACAGTTTCACAGCACTCTCTCTTTTTCAGTTTCACCTACACAATAATCCAAAGGCTGGCTGTAATTGGGAGAGTAAGGGACAAAAGGAGAAAAAAATCATCTAACTAAACATCCCAAACATCCACCCTCATGACAAGACCGCAGTGTTCGTGCTCACGCACTTCACGGACATCTCGCTGCAGTTTTGTGTTCATTTCTTCAGATTTGATGAGATCTTTTCTGGCGGTGTCCAGATCCTCTTCCAGCTCTGTCACGTGACTGGAGAGGGAAGCCAGGCGGTCCTTCATTTGGCTCTGCTCCCTTGACTGTTTACTTATGATTTCTTGGAGCTCAATTACTTTAGCAAGGTCTTCCTCGTGGCTTAAAGAACCATCAGATGATCTCTGATCGGGGGAAACAAATCCTTAAATACCCTTGTTTGGTGAACTATAAAATAAAAATGCTTCTGGGAAACAGCTAAAATCAAAACTGGCTTATGCAATCTTTTGGATCACACAACTTTCATGACCACTTCAGCTCTAAGCCAGTGCTTTAGCAACCGTTTTCCACGTAACCCGACACATAGAGCGGACAAACGACAACCAACAGAATAGAGAGAGCCTGCAGACTTGCCTTTCCGTTCGTGCTGGGTGTATTTTCTTGTTCATGGTTTACGTCCAGTACTCCGTCTGTTAGTGTTTTTTTCTGATTATTCTGTTCTTTAAGAATCATTAGCTAAAACCAAAAAATTGAACGAGTATGAAATACTTTACATAAGAGAAGTAAGACATAAAAACTCCTTTTGGAAAAACACAACTATAAACTGCTTCACAAAGTATAAAAAAGCAAGCATGTGGCAACGCTATCCAATGTGATCTTTAAAGATGGAATTTTTATCCACTGGCCAAATGAGTCCTTAGGTAATCACAGTTTTCTAGTCCTTAAAATGACCCAGATAAATAACAACTGATATTCACAACTATAGTCTTTATACTTGTTTTACGTTGTTTTTTTTTTGAGACGGAGTCTCGCTCTGTCGCCCAGGCTGGAGTGCACTAGTGAAATCTCACTGCATGCCTCCAGGGCTCAAGCGATTCTCGTGTCTCAGCCTCCTGAGTAGCTGGGACTATAGGCACGTGACGCCACTCCTGGCTAATTTTTGTATTTTTAGTAGAGACAGGGTTTCACCATGTTGGTCAGGTTGGTCTCGAGTTCTTGACCTCAGGTGATCTGCCCGCCTCGGCCTCCCAAAGTGCTAGGATTAAAGGCGTGAACCACCATGCCCAGCCCTTATGCTACTTTTAATAATTGAAAGATAAAAACAAAAACCTCCCAATTCAAATCATGATGATGTATCAAGCTCACCTCTTTGTGTGTGGCACCTAATTCTTCTTCTAACAAACTACATCTTTCAAGTGCTACTCGTAACCGCTCTCTCACCTGAAAATAAATGGGGTTGAGTTTGTGTGTATAAACACTGTTTATTCTTACTCTACAGTTAAGTGTACTATATATATTAGTGTAACAAAATACCATTAACGTCTGTCACTGATCTTACTTTCAAAAAACTTGTTAATGGCTCTAAATTAAGTTTGAGAAAAATCTTCCCCCTAAATAATATTAGGTTGTTGCAAAAGTAATTGTGGGTTTTGCCATTAAAAGTAATAGCAAAACCCACAATTAAAAGTAATAGCACAGGCCACAATTACTTTTGCAACAATCTAGTATTACCCAATTTGTAACAGCAAATCAATATACATTAGCAATTGTTTGACATTAGTACTTTTAAGACATATATGCCAATTAGTATTCTTTAAACCCATAAAACCCTGTCTTCTTAAACAGAAAATTTATTTCCAAGAATTCAAGAAGCTTCAAAAGTAAGTTACACCAACACTTGTGGAGCTGGCCTAATCCATAGCACGTGCACAAAGCGAGGCTCATGCGGCTGAGGCACCTTTTCATCCAGAGCTTTGTGGTGTTCAAACAGCGACTTCAGGGCCTTCAGCACCTCCACTTCGCTGGACACGCCTGCTGGAGACTGCGCTTGTCTCTTCACCACGGTCATCCTAAGAGACCGCTCATGCCTGGACACGAGGCATTCCAAATGCTCCAACAGCAGCTGAAATAAAAGGCCAAAATAAAGGCTTGTTAAGGAGCACTTTTCATTTCATAATTGAATCTGGGGCAAATAACACCTTTACAGTCTCATGCTAAAACGAGGTTCCTTCAATTCAGTAGAAAGATACATTCCCCTCAAATGTATTGAAATATCATAAATTCTCATCACAAATTCCAAGCCATTAATGTGTGATGGTGCTGGCTAATCACAGTGCGCTCAGCGGGAAAAGGTAAGAAATGTGTTTGAAGCCGGGCAGAGTGGGCCGTCCTTTCGTTTCGAGACAGCCCCCTCCTCCTGACAGGCAGTGGCTCCAGGAGCGGGCGGTGAACAGCAAGGTCACACTCACCCTGGTGTTGTTCCTTTCTGCTTTCAGTTCAGCAATTTCTTCTTCCCTTTCAAGGAGCTGTTCCCTGCATACATTGAGTTCTTTAGTAAGCGCTGCAAACTCCTAGAAAATTACAAAACGAAATTAAATAGGACAGACCCTCCAAAGAAAGCCTTCCATCAAGGCTCCACCAACTTCACACGAAGGCAACCTCATTCCACGTTACGGGGAAGGGATCTCTATGATCCTCCAGAGAAAGAGGGGATCAATGTCCTGGCCTAAGACCACACAGATTCCCTAATAAATTGGAACACTGACTCAGACCATCTGACTTCCTTCCATCCCTGGGCCTTGCCTGGCACCAGGAAGGTAGGGAAAGAAAGGGAATCCAAGTCCACCTTCTCAGCAGCCAGAGAAGTCCAAAACATTTTCCTCCACAGAATCCTGACATGAACTGAATGAAGACATTTTTGAATGACTCATAGACATGTGATCTAGAGCTGCAGGAGAGAGAGGAAAGAAGGCCTAGAAGGCCACCACCCCTGTCCTAGCCTCCTTTTCTTCCTTTATCTTTCTGAGAAAGGGTCTCACTGTGTCATACAGGCTAGAGTGCAGTGGTGTGACCACAGCTCACTGCAGCTTTGACTTCCTAGCACAAGTGATTCTCCTGCCTCAGTCTCCCAAGTAGTTGAGAGCACAGGCTTCAGCCACCGTGCCCAGCCTCTCTTCTAAATATTTCTGCAAGAATCCCTACTCTGGGTAATAGACTTCTGGCATGACAGCATGAAAAGCTCCATTGACCTGCTTGCTCCCATGGAAAACAGGTGAATATTGTAAGAAAACAACTATTCAAAGCCTCTGGAGATCATTCTAAGGGCAAGTGGGTTAGCATACAACTGAAAATTCAGTAACAATGGCCAGTCTGTTGTATTTGAACCAAGACTACTCCCTGCCTCCCCTCCAGTGAGGCAGACTCCATTCTAGATAACTGCAGCTGATAATGTAGGGTCCCTCTCCCACTGCTCCAAACCACATTTTCTTCCCAGGACGGGCAGAACTTCAGTGCTTCCCATCCCACCCCAGCTACCTGGTGCTGATGCTACATCCTGGCTAGTGAAGTCATTGGGGGGGGGGGGGCAGGGGGAGGGGCTGGGAGAGGGCCTTCCTACTTCTGTTCAGCCTCCACTCTAAAATGGAGGCTCAACAGTGTGGCACGCTGAGAATACTGGGGCCCTGATCCGCTGTGCCCTGGCTCTGCAAGGTGGTGGTTGCACTCCGGCCCTGCAATGACAAGCTGAGAGGGCCCTGGCTGCCACCACAAGACCAGAGGCATCTGTCAGGGAGAAGCTTGCCACTGTCCACACTCCCAACTCCAGAGCCCTGGTTCTGAGGGTTTGTCTGGGAGAAGCAGGTAGAAAGAGAGGCCGCTCCTAACCCCTTCCCAAGGCACTAACTTCATTTGCAACCAAGTCTGGTGATGTTTAGACCTAAGGGCACTCTCTTTAACCCTAGGAATAGTGGAGGTCCTAGTGAAGGCAACTGGAGGTGTGGGTTTCACAGAGACACAGCCTAGACTGCAGCTGCCTAGTCTGAGGGAGAACTGGAGAATTCTTGCTGCAGGAGACCTCCAGGGTGGGAACAAACCTCCTAAAATGACTTGAGAAACTGTTGTGTTTTTTTTTTTGAGACGGAGTTTCGCTCTTGTTACCCAATGGCCCGATCTTGGCTTACCGCAACCTCCGCCTCCTGGGTTCAGGCAATTCTCCTGCCTCAGCCTCCTGAGTAGCTGGGATTACCGACATGCGCCACCGTGCCCAGCTAATTTTTTGTATTTTTAATAGAGACGGGGTTTCACCATGTTGACCAGGATGGTCTCAATCTCTTGACCTCGTGATCCACCCGCCTCGGCCTCCCAAAGTGCTGGGATTACAGGTGTGAGCCACCGTGCCCAGCCCGAGAAACTGTTTCTTAATTTCACTGAATTGGTTTGTAATTATCCCAGACCATTGCTGAAGACAACAGAAATACTTGTGGGGTTCAGAACTCAGTGTGGTCAGAGAGACTGGAGGAGAGCAGCAGGGTGACTGTGGGCATGCCCAAAGCTGCGCCTGGCTGGGGCGTAACAGCAGAAGCTGAACACGGTGGGGGTGGCGGCGGGGGGAGGGGGGCCGGCATGAGCACATTTCACTACATGAATCTAGCATTCACTGAACTGGTTAAAGCTGGCAAGTTTTATGTTAGTGTATTTTATTGCAATTAAATATATAGAGATATTATAAATATATTATACAGTGAGTGTCGGAGACAAGGCTGCTCCTAAGACCATAAAATTAGCTAAAGAACAGGAACAGCTATTCAATTCAGTATTTCAATGCATACTTGCAAACACAAAGAAAGTCCAACAACACTTAATAAGATCACCCAAATGTGTCTTCAAACCTGATAAGGATTCTGTCAAGTGTTGAAATCTCTTCAGAGGCCAAACAGAGCAATCAACATGGGCTTCTGGGCTGGGCAGCGTGTGGGAGGAGAGCAGAGTTGGGCCACTGAGTAGACCGGTCTCCTGTCCATGTCCTCCTACCCAGTTTGCTTTCCTTCCTAAGTTTCAGAGATTTCTTTTATATGTGCCAATATTAATCATATCAAATACCCTGATTTACATCTTCTCTGATAATTAACTCTGGCTGACTGTCAGATCATCTAATGCCTAACATTAACGAAAGAGTGCCATCTTATGGGGCTCTTACATGAGAAAAGATTATTTCTGTTGCAGACCAAAAGGAAAGAGACTCAAACTAGCTTCAGTTAAAAAGCCATTATTATGGCATCTAACGTCAAGTCAAAGTACAAAGTCAGCTCCAGGCTTGCCTGAATTCGGGACCTTGAATTTCAGTTTTACCCTTGTGCCCTCCACCGGGTGCCTGTCATCTGGGTCAATCTTGTGAAGGAACTGCCAATCACTCCCTTCGTCTCTGACCATGTCCAGTCCGGAGTCTACCATCCTAGCTAACGTCCTTTGCAGTTACCAGACTGCAGGTTGTTCTTCTCTTGGCCACACCTTCTTGCTCTCTTTTTGGAAAATCTGTTTTCATGGATGCTAATTTGTTGTTTTAAGCATCTTAAACATACTTATTTGGAGAGTTTTTGCCAGACTGTCCTTCAATTTCCGACGCAGTCAACGCACAGCTCTGTAAGGCATCGACTCTGCGGGGATGTGTGAGTATCAGCAGTGTTTGCGTGGAGAGGAAAGTGAGCCCAAGGGCTCATCCTGACAGAAGGTTTTCTGTTGCTGCTGCTCTCCTCCCTGTCTAGTGTCTCAGTCCATTCAGGCTGCCATAACAAACTCTCATTGCCTGAGTGCCTTATAAACAATAGAAATTCATTTTTCACAGTTCTCGAGGCTGGAAATTCAAGATCAAGGCATCAGCAGATTTGGTGTCTGGAGGGGGCCCAACTTCCAGCTTCTGAGGGATCTTCTCTAAGCACATTCACCCATTCACAAGGACTCCACCCTCATGACCTAATCCCCTCCCAAGGGGATGCTGGGGATTGGGACTAGAGCATGTATGTGACTTTGGCAGAGCGGGGGACACAAAAGCATTCAGCCCGTAGCACTAGTGTTCTGTGGTTGTTGCCCTCCGAGCTCCAAGGCCTCAGTCCAGAACTAGGCTTTCCATGGTGAAGCAGGATTCTGTTGCATGGTTATGTCACTAACAGTGCAGACCCTGTTAGGGAACCACGGAATAGCACGGCTCATCCCAGTCCTTGCGTTCTCCTTCTCTAAGACCACAACTTCCAATAATGCCCCATCTGTATAGGGGAGAATTGCCTTAGATAGGGAAACCTTCTCTAACTCCAGCTTCAAAGACTATCTAAGGCCAGGCATGGTGGCTCTTGCCTATAATCCCAGCCTTTTGGGAGCCCAGGTCAAGACCAGCTCAGGCAACATAGTGAGACCCCATCTCTACAAAACATAAAAAAGCAGCCAGGTATGTTAACGCACACCATGCGTAGACCTGGGAGCACAGACCCAGCTGCTTGGGAGGCTGAGAAAGGAGGACTGCTTGAGCCCAGAAGGTTGAGGCTGCAGTGAGCTATGATCACACCACTGCGTCCAGCCCAGGTGATAAGGCCATCTCAAAAAAAAAAATCTAAATCTAATTCCACTGAACACTTGAGTCCCTGTTACCCTACCCCTGTGGGAACTCAGTTTCCTGCTGACACTGCCTGTTTGGAGCCTGCGGCGCAGCGGCCAGTGAAATCTAGCCAGCTCATGCTTACCGTGCTAGGACCCTAGACTATTTCTGCACTGAGGGTATTTCTCTGGCCTGGGGGCCTGCTTATGCTTTTTGGTTTGTTTCTCTATTTAAATTGCACCTTTTCACTGCTGTATTTGGAGGGGAGATGCATCAAAGCACAAGTGAGTGCTTCCGCCTTGATCAGAAGTCACAATTCATTCAAGAAACAGTGAGTATCCTGTCTATGCTGGCTACTACAGCAACAGAGAAACAAGGCCTGTCCACTCCGCAGGATGCTTTAAAGAACACAGAGACAAGCTGGCAGGAACCCCAGAGCAGTGCGTGCGCTGGGTGAGAGGTGCCCAGTATACTGCGGAAGCTGAGTGGAAGCCATCTATGATGGGAAGTGGGAGTGCTTCTCCGGAGGTTTGCTGAAGGACACAGCGCTTGAATCGAGCTGAATTCTGAACAAGCCTTATAGCCAGTGACAGCCTCTTTCACAAAAGCAGTATCTGATAAGTGAGGGCTTCAGCAGAGCTGGGGCAGGAGCAGTGTGTATGGAGGAAGCAGGTGAGGCCAGAAGTGGGCAGCCCTTCAGAGACCACAGGCACAGCATGGAGCCTGGATCTCATGTTGAAGCCTTCAGAAACTGCCTTATCTACAGATTGGAGGGCCCTGAACACAAAATGGGGCAAGACTGGTAAAGTCTCAGTCAATCATTAGCATAAGGGATGGGTTTCCTGGAGGAATGAAAGGTCCCTGGGAGCAGTGCTGACCTTGGGCTGGAGGAGGAGATTAAGAGCTGGAAACCAGCGATGAGTGCACTGCAGTAATCCCAGGGAGAAATGAGGGTCTGAATTAAGATCAATATGAGAGAAAAAGAGACTAAGCAAGAATTCTCATGAACTGTGCCCTTCACCAGTTTTCAAAGGATTCCTCTGGACGCTGTGTTCAGAACAGCCTGTGAGAAGGTGAGGTCAGGAGGGCGGAGACTGGTAAGAAATAACTGCAGTTACACAGGCAGCATCAGGCTGGGCACACTGCAGGTGGTGAGAAGCAGGAATTCTGGGCCTGTTCACGGCAGAGCCAGCGGGAGCTGCTGGCAGGTCAAAGATTTGAGAGAAAGAAGTGCCTGAGGACGCCTACAAGGATTCTGGCAGGAGCAAGCGAAGGACGGAGTTGCTGGTTCCTGAGAAGAGAGTGACTACGGGAAGATGGAAAAGTTTGGGTTTGTATGGGCTAAATTTGGGATGGTTACTAGACAGCTGAGTGCAATTCAGTCTGGAGTTCTTGGGAGTGTTGGTAGAGACTGCAAATGGGGATGATCATTTTGTTCCCTGCAAGGCAGTGAGGCCCTTAGTGGAGATGAGATGGGGACAGAGCCCCCAACAGTCTCACATTGAAGGGCATCAGCAAAAGAGGCTAGGAGCAGTCAGTGAGGCAGAAGGAAAACCAGGAAACCCTCTAAGAACTTGAAGTTCCTTGTTTCCAAGAGGATGGAACTGCATGCAAGGATGCCGGCGAATCAAATGAGCCGACTGATGCCTGCTGGTCAGACTTGCTGGAATGGAGATCAGTGATGACCACGACAGCAGCAGCGTCCTGCAGCGGCGGGTCAAAACCCTCACCGGACTGAGTTCAAAGAGAACGGGAGGGGAGGAAGTAAAGCAGGGAGTACAGAGAATTCTTCCATGGAACTCTGCGTCAAAGGGAAGAAAACCATTTCAGTGGCTGGAGAAGACATGAGGTCAAGGAGGACCTTTTAGGATGAGACAGACATTTGCATGAAAACCATTTCAGTGGCTGGAGAAGACATGAAGACAAGGAGGACCTTTGCAGGATGAGACAGAATTTGCATGAAAACCATTTCAGTGGCTGGAGAAGACATGAGGTCAAGGAGGACCTTTGCAGGATGAGACAGACACTTGCATGAAAACCATTTCAGTGGCTGGAGAAGACATGAGGTCAAGGAGGACCTTTGCAGGATGAGACAGACATTTGCATGGGGAGGGCAAGAACCCGACGGGAGGTGGGAACCGACAGAGTCCAGCTGAAGGCAGGTAAGTCGAGTGGCTAAGAGGAGAGGCTGACCTTTCCTGGGGCACACAGATCACCTGCAGTAAAGGGAAACAGAGCAAACCACCCGAGGTACACATCCATAGGTGTTGTGGGAGTTGGTGGAAGTTCTTTTCTGATTTCTTCCCATTTCACTGAGAAAAAACAAACGCAATGTCATCATTCTGCATTTGCATTTGGGAAGAGAGCAGGGAGAAGGTAT
Source organism: Leontopithecus rosalia (assembly GCA_028533165.1). NCBI lineage: Eukaryota > Metazoa > Chordata > Mammalia > Primates > Cebidae > Leontopithecus > Leontopithecus rosalia. Next base: position 113,808,016 of record CM052657.1, on the reverse strand, counting down.
GATATGAAATGGCACCTAGAGAAGAAGATGGGTAGGCAGCATGCCACATAGGAGAGAGAGGGCGGGACGCACTAATGGGTGCTGCAGGACTCAGGGCCTCTGCAGGTCAGTGGAGGTGAATGGGCACAGAAAATGGACTGAATGGGGTGGTTTCTGCCAGGTACACTCAATGAAGTGGAAGAGGCGAGGGAGCTGAAGGGCTGACAGGCCTGGGAGGGTAAGAATGGACCAGAAGGGGAGATGCAGAATCCTGACAAGGTGGCAGGGTCCCAGGACTGTCAGTCCCAAGAAGGTGGAATATCAGTGCTCTATTTTTTAAAGTCTATTATGAACAAATTGTGTCATCTTTAAATGAAAGACCTAGTCAAAACATATGTCCTCATGACCAGGAAGACTTAGAAGTGGAGAAAGAGCACTTCACAACTCAGATTATGCAAGAACTATGCAGCCTGGGTGACTGCACAGATCCATCCATCCGGAAACACGAAGGCTCCCAGCTGGCCCCACCCTCACTGTCACTCAAACCCTGGCAGCACGCTGTCACTCTTTCAGCACCAGCAGCAAGCCTTTGCCTGTTTCATACAGTTTCCTTAAGGTTCTTCCAAGAGCCCCAAACTATCCTCATTCAACTTCTAAGATTTCAGATTTGCCTCTAAAACCAAAGAGAATACAGGTTAATTCCTATTATTTTGGTTAAATGTAAGTATTCCCAACATATTCAACTACCAAAACTACTCTATGGTAGACTGCTGTGGCCACAGTAGAAAACAAGTTTATAGACGTTGATGATTATTCTACTCAAAAAAAAACCTTTCTCTCTGCTCAGGAGAATCCAACAATAGAAAATATATCAGCCGGCCATACTGGCTCACGGAGGCGGGTGAATCACCTGAGGTCAGGAGTTCATGACCAGCCTGGCCAACATGGTGAAACCCACCTCTACTAAAAATACAAACATTAGCCAGGTGGTAGCGGCATGCGCCTGTAATCCCAGCTGCTCAGAAGGCTGAAGCAGGAGAATCACTTGAGCCTCGGAAGGCAGCGGTGGCAGTGAGCTGAATAGCGCCACCGCACTCCTGTCTGGGCGACAGAGTGAGACCCTGCCTCAAAAAAAAAAAAAGAAAGGAAGAAAAGAAAGTATATCCATTAGACAGGAAATTTCAAAGTTAAAGATTCCAAAAGCCCGCTCCTGTATGCACTATTTGTATTATTATCACTGCAGAAAAAAATGGTACAAACCCCAAATATGTGCAATAAATGATCTACCTTATTACAACATAGGAATCTAATTGTCAGTGTACATTTTTTCCTATGTAGGAAAAAATTGTTAAGTTTAAAAATACTGTAAGCCAAACACACCACTAGTTTAAAGTGACATTCTATTTAATAAAGTGTCAAGTATTTTCTGAAACTGAATAGATGCAATAATTACTGGAATATTTTCATTTAAAATATAAGTCTGAGGAATGCAAATATGTTTTTCTATTTAACATTATCTAAGATTGAGAAGACAGAAAATAATATTAACCACTAAAATCAGTTGAAGAACTTGGTTCCACATAATGCTTGATAATGCTGTTATTTATCGTTTTTAGATGCAAGGTTTAGATCTGGACAACAGGTTCACGTTACAGACCAGACCTTATTATTCAAAATCCACAATCACGTCAATTTCAAGTTAAGCCCTATAGATCAGATGCAACATTTATTGCCAAAAGTGACCCACCTTTTCTCTTCCTGTCATTCTGATGGCTCCCAGCAGCCCCACCACCAGTGGGAAAGGGGTAGCAGAGCCTCACAGCCCCCACCCTCACATGGGTCCCTGGGTCCTGCCCCTTACCCTTTCCTCTTCCCGTTTTCTTTACTTGGCCGAAACAAGTTATAATTCTACATCTCTCAATCTCTATAATCTCCTTCAATAGTTCTGTTTTACTTTTTAATTACTTTTTATTATTTCACTAACCTTTTGCTGAAAATGAAACAAAACTTCACTGGATGGATGATTATTTGGCCATAAAAAGGAAGGAAAGGCCGGGCGCCATGGCTTACACCTGTAATCCCAGGTCAGTGGGAGGCCAAGGCAGGCAGATTGCTTGAGGCAAGGAGTTCAAGACTAGCCTGACCAAAATGGGGAAACCTTGTCTCTACTAAAAATACAAAAATGCCAGGTGCAGTGGTGTGTGCCTGAAGTCCCACCTGCTCGGGAGGCTGAGGTGGGAGGATCGCTTGAGCCCAGGAGTTCTAGGGTGTAGTGCACTATGCCGATCGGGTATCTGCAATAAGTTGGGCATCAAGCTGGTGACCTTCCGGGAGCAGAGGACTACCAGGTTGCCTAAGGAGGGGTGAACCAGCTTAGGTCAGAAACAGAGCAGGTCAAAAAGCTCCTGTGCTGGTCAGTAGTGGAATCGCGCCTGTGAACAGCCACTGCACTCCAGCCTGGGCAACACAGCGAGACCCCGTCTCTAAATTAATTAATTAATTAATTAATTAAAATTAAAATTAAAAAAAAAATACAAAAATTAGCCATGCATGGTGGTGTGTACCTATAATCCTAGTTATTTGGGAGGCTGAGGCCTGGGAGGCAGAGGCTGCAGTGAGCCAAGATCACACCATTGCACTCCAGCCTGGGCAACAAGAGTGAAACTCTGTCTCAAAAAAAAAAAAAAAAAAAAAAAAAAGAAGGAAATTCTGACATATGATACAATATGGATGAACCTTGAGGATGTCAGGTTGAGTGAAATAAGCCAGTCACAGAAAGACAGAACACTGTAGGATTCCACTTATAAGAGGTCTCTAGAGCAGTCAAACTCATAGAGACAGAAAACAGAATGGTAGGTATCTGGGCAATGCTGGGTGGGGGAAGGTGAGACAGGGAGTCAATGTTTAATGGGGATGGAGCTTCAGTTTGAGAAGATGAGAAAGTTCTGGAAATGCATGGTGGTAATGGTTGCACAACAGTCTGAACATACTTAATGCCATGCACTTAAAAATGGTTTAGATGGTAATTTTTACATTACATGTCTTTTACTACCAAAAAAAAAAAGTCTGTGTCTTCTCAGTTGAAAGAGGGTCTAATAAATGCAAACAAGGACCTGAGAAACTCACGTGCAGAGCTCACACTGTGATCTTCAGGGAGGAGAAGCTACTCACCTCAACCTAGGTTTAAAAGCATGTCAAAATTGAAACAAAGAAAAGTGGAAGTTTATATATTAAAATGAATGAGCACATCATGTTTTGAAACCCTAGTGCTGTGATTAAAAGGATGCTAATAAACATCTCTATCGATCTGCCTGTCAGTCCACAGACAGATGCATGGATGGACCACTCCTAGTGAAAGGAGGGTGACAGGAGCACACTAGAAAACCACAAACTTCATACTTTCATAAGATTTGAAATTGTATACAAATTTGGTCTTATCATCTCACTGAATTCTAATCATGTTCAAAGCCACCATGACTGAAGTAGCACAGGCTTTTCAATCACTGGACATTATCTGCATGTAACAGATTACACAAACATTTTTACAGTTCCAATATATCTGAAATGGCTGTGAACCCACGAATATCTCATCTGGAAATGTAATCCCCATCATCCATGTGTGGAGGGTGGGACCAGGTGGAGTTAACTGGATCATGGGGGCGGTTCCTCTGTGCTGTCCTCGTGGTAGTGAGTGAGGCTCACAAGACCTGCTGGTTTTGTAGGTCTGGCATTTCCCCCGCCTGCATGCACTACTTTGTCCTGCCGCCCTGTGAGAAAGGTGCCTGCTTCTCCTCTGCCTTCCCCCATGACTGTAAGTTTCCTGAGGCCTCCCCAGCCATGCAGAACTGTGAGTCAATCAAACCTCTTTCCTTTATAAATAACCCAGTCTTGGTATTTCTTCACAGCAGTGTGAGAACAGACTAATACAATATCTTATTTCTTTTCCCTGTCAGTTTCTCTTTAAGAAATATATGCTGACAAATATATGTTCATATTTAGTATTTAGTGACCAAATAAATATTGAGTTAAAAAAACATAATACAGAACCACATTTCCATACGACCCTACCTGATTAAAAGCAAACGCACACTTGTATGTATTTTTCAAGTGTATAAAATAAAACATAGAAAGATACACACCAAGCTGCTGATGCTGGTTGCCCACTACAGAGGGTTAAGGGCTGGAATGAAGGTTGGAAGATCATTTATTTTTTTGTTTTAATTTTTAAGTCTGTATTGCTCAATATTAAAAACAAAAAAGAGCAGTCCTCCCTCCTCTGTCTTTCTAAACAACGCTAAACCCAAGGACGTGACCAGAATACAGGTTGTCCACATGGACATACAACTTGTTCAGAAACATGTCCACAGCCCACAGCCCTCAGTCTTCAGGTCTGTTTCCTCCTCCCTTACTCACCACTGCAATTATCTCAGCGTTTGCTGTTTCCATGGCACTCAGGACCTCTCCTCTGCTAAACCCAAAAGCCAGCTCCAGTCCACCTACTGGGGAGCCTCTGACTGTTCGCCCGCATCTCTTCACCTCTCTGTTTCCTCTCTGTCTATTCACAGAACGTCGGTGCTCTAGGGTTCCAGATTCCAGGTCTGCTGCTCACCCTACGCAGTGTGCCTGCTTGAACCTCCTCTAGGCAAATGCCCAACTGCCCCTTTTTAAATTTCTGTTTGAGACAGGGCCTCACTCTCTTACCAAGGCTGGAGTGCAGTAGGGCAATCATGGCTCACTGTAACCTCAACTTCCCAGGCTCAGGTGATTCTCCGGCCTCAGCCTCCCAAATATCTGGGACCACAGGCATGCACCACCATTGCCCAGCCAATTTTCTGGAGAGATGGGGGTTTATCATGTTGTCCAGGCTGCTCTCAAACTCCTGGGCTCAAGTGATCCTCCTGCCTCCACCTCCCAAAGTGCTGAGATTACAGGCAAGATAACTTGGAAGCTCGAAACCCTTTCCCCACACTGAGCTCCTCTTATTCCTCCCGCTCCAACTCCCAACTCCTCCTAAGCCCTGGCTCAGTGGACATCAGCATCCAGTTATCCAAGTCAGACACTGAGACATCACATCACATCACCTCTCCTCCTCCTCTACAGTAACCACTTGCTGAGGACTCCCAATTCACCCTCACACACACATCTTCCAGAACTGCCCACTCCTCTACCTCCTCGCCCCAGCCTCCTTGATCCAGGCCACTGTGTCTCCTTGGTCTACTACGAAAGCTGCCTAACTCATCTCCACCTCCAATCTTTCTCTGCTCTGATCCATTCTCTATGTTTTCTGAAACAAATCAGACTGTGACTTTTCTGCTTCAAATCCTTCAGTAACTTCCCACTGCCATTAAAGTCAAGCCCAAAGCTCCCTAGTCACTTTTAACCCAAATGAGAAGTCACAACACATCTTCTGTTGCACTATCTGCCAGACATCGTTCTAAGCACTTAACGTGGATTGTCTCATCCAGTCCTTGAAACGCTATCAGGTTACTCCATGAGCATACAGAAGAGGGGTGAGAGTGGTGGCTCCAGAAGTCAGCTCTGCCCATCCTGACCCCTGCTTCTCCCTCCTCACTTCATGCCTCACAGCACGCCAGTCACAATGGAATCGACAGCTCCCTCAGCACGCCATCTGTTCCTCTGCTGGCCCTCCACACCACCGCTGTTCCCTCTGATCTCTGAACCTACCATCTTCCCCTGGCTAGCTCCTACTTACTTGATGTTCACAGCCTGAGGACATTTCCTGCAGAGGCCTCCTCTACTTCCCACGTGGACGTGGGCAGGTCCCCTTGCTAGGAGGTCACACCTGCCCCCAGCCCCAGCATTCCTCACTTCCCGACTACATGCCCCGCTGTCTTTCCCACTCTGCTCTGGAAAGCAGAAGCCCGGATCTGCGCCAAAGTGCTGGACACACAGGAGGAACCCAGTCCATGTCCACAGCCCGGGTGACGGCAACGAGACCAAAAGAACACCCATTCACCAAACCAGAACGCTGCCCATCAGGAAAACAACGTGCGGCACACCTGGGCTCCGTTGTCAGCAAACCACGCTGACTCCTAGGTGTTTAGGTGGCATGGGCATGACCTGTGCAGTACAGTCTGACTGCAGAGTAACCACCTGTGGAGCTGATTCAAATGCAGACTCCTGGGCATCACCCTCCTGACTCAATACTTCTGTAGGAGGAACTGGGAAATACGTATTTCTTAAATGCTAATTCACTAGCCAGGCATGGTGGCTCATGCCTGTAATCACAACACTGGGAGGCTTAGGTGTGAGGATCATTTGAGGCCAGGAGTTCAAGACCAACCCAAGCAACATGGTGAAACCCTGTCCCTACCAAAAATACAAAAATGAACCAGGTGTGGTGGTATTCACCTGTAGTCCCAGCTACTCTGGGGGCTGAAGTGAGGCTCACTTGAACCCAGGAAGTCCAGGCTGCAGTGAGCCATGATCACCCTATTGCACTCCAGCCTGGGCAACAGAGGGAGACTCTGTCTCAAAACAAAAAACAAAACAACCAAACAAACAAATACTAATTCACAGCCAGGAGTGGTGGCTCAAGCTTATAATCTCTGTACTTTGAAAAGCCGAGGTGGGCAGGATCACTTGAGGCCAGGAGTTGAGACCAGCCTGGGCAACATGGCGAAACCCCATCTCTAATTTAAAAACAAAAAAAACAAAAAAAACAAAAAAACGAGCCGGGCGTGGTGGCTCATGCCTGTAATCCCAGCACTTTGGGAGGCTGAGGTGGGTGGATCACCTGATGTCAGGGGTTTAAGACCAACTTGGCCAACATGGTGAAACTCCGTCTCTACTAAAAATACAAAAATTAGCCGGGGGTGGTGGCACATGCCTGTAATCCCAGCTACTCAGGAGGCTGAAGCAGGAGAATCACTTGAACCCGGGAGGCAGACGTTGCAGTAAGCCAAGGTCGTGCCATTGCACTCCAGCCTGGGTGACAGAGTGAGACCACCATCTCAAAAAAAATAAAAAGGAAATTAGCCAGGCCTAGTGGTTCATGCCTGTAGTCCCTGCTGCCTGGGAAGCTGAGGTAGGAGAACTGCTTGAGTCCAGGTGGTCAAGGCTGCGGTAGGCTGTATCCACATCACTGCACTGTGCTGCGTGACAAAATGAGATCTTGTCTCAAAAAAAAAAATAATAATAATGCTGATTTGTTGTCCTTCCATGTTTGAAAAGAACTGACCCTTCCGACCTCAAACACGTCACTTAAGTTATACCTCTTGGTTTACGTATCTACAAAATGTGTGCAAAGACAGCTACATTCTACTCACAGTCCACAACCGTAACAATCAAATGAGAAACCATCAAATGTGCCATTCAACTGAAAGGCAGCATCGCCACCAGCCCTCTAACCCAAGAAAGCAGCTCAATAGTGCCCCGCAATCCTTTCCACAGTAACACCTCCTGTCTGTCTACTCCTCAAATGCAAATCCTTGGCTTGTGACGGACTGGTTGATTTTTGCTGCATGACTAAAATGAAGTTACTTTATACCTCAAATGTGATTTCAGTTCTTAGCAGTACTGTTTGAAGAAAACAGCTGTGTGCATTCCAGCACATGCCATACAAAATGATCACACACGCCCCTCACCACTGTCAGTCAACAACTTTCTGGATTTCTAGGCTACCCTGCACCTGCCTTTATCTTTGCTAACAAAAACCGACCAAGAATGTCTCCATTCTCTGCCTCCGCTTCCTGGGTGCTCATGGCCTGCCTTCCTCCTTCACCGCTTATAAACTGCTCTCAAGGGTGAACAACCGTGAGCGCCCCTAAGAACCAGTGTGTTCTCGGCCTCTGCTCTCCTGGTACTGGGTCCTTGGCCTGCGGATGGACAGCTAACAGTACTTGGCCCCCAGGCCTGCTGTCTTCCAGAACTTGTTCACAGTCACAGTCTCCGTTAAATGACAAGGAGCCCACCACTACCAACCGCAGTTTGAACTTATTTTGCCAAAACCGAATGTGGTTTTCATTTAGAAGAAAAAAAAAGCCTTTAGTGCTTTAAAAAAGTACATGGATGAACAGGTTAAAACTGCACTGTGTGGCCGGATGCGGTAACTCACGCCTATAATCCTAGCACTTTGGGAGGCCGAGGCAGGCAGACTGCCTGAGCTCAGGAGTTCAAGACCAGCCTGGGCAACATGGTGAAACCTCGTCTCTACTAAAAATACAAAAAATTAGCCAGGCATGGCGGCATGCCCCTATATTCTCAGCTGCTCAGGAGGCTGAGGCAAGACAACTGCTTGAACCCTGGAAGCGGAGGTTGCGGCGAGCCAAGATTGCGCCACTGCACTCTGGCCTAGGCGACTGAGCAAGACTCCATCTCCAAAAGAAAAAAAAAATGCACTGTGCCTCTCCTAACTTCTGGCTTAGCAACGAAGCAGGGTGCATTTGTGTGTTTCTAAATTTCAAGTCAGTATCACTGAAGGCCAAAACCTGAGAAACCTTACTTTAAGATGTGGTCTCTTCACCGGCTAAAGTGGCATTGCCATATATAATAAACACAATTTATAATCCATCTGGTCCGTTGGCTCTGAAATTGTATTATCCTTAACAATTTAACTTGCTTTGTTTTTACTCTGAAGGGAGTTGCGTAACTTCACAGTAACCAAAATACTGATGCATAACCAGTATTTTAAATTCACATCATTCACATTCAAAAGGTTATGACCACACTGCTTTTATGTTTTAAAATTTTTATCGAGATAAAATTCTCCATCTTAACCATTTCAAGTGTACAATTCAGTGGTTTTTAGTATATTTCTGGTGTATTCACAATGTCGTGCTACCATTACCACTACCTAATTCAGCACATTTTGGTCACCCCAAAAGAAAACCCCTTATCCATCAGCCATCATCCCCAACCCTTCCTCCCCTCCCCTCATCCCTGGGCATCCACCAAGTTGCCTTTTGTCTCTGTGGGTCTGACTGTTGTGGACATTTCATAGGAATGGAATCATGTGCTATGTGGCCTTTGTGCCTGGCTTCTTTCACTTGACATAGTATTTTCAAGGGTCATACATGTTGTAGCACACGGTAGCTTCACTCCTTTTTATTTCTTTTTTTTTTGGAAAACGTTTTCTTTTAGGCAAAACTGGGATTTCTTGATGGGAGTTTCTAGGTTTTGCTTCCTGTATTTTCATCATTCTGCTAAGAGCAAACCAAACTATTTTTGGTTGTTATTAGCATTTCAATACTTAAACACATATAATTCCACAGAATAAGCAAGCAAGACAATTAGAAGTATCAGCACTCAGATGTGGTGGCTCACACCTGCAATCCCAGCACTCTGGGAGGCCGAGGCAGGCAGATCACCTAAGGGTGCGAGATCAAGACCAGCCTGACCAACATGGAGAAACCCTGTCTCCACTAAAAATACAGAATTAGGCAGGCGTGCTGGCTCACACTTATAATCTCATCTACTCAGGAGGCTCATGCAGGAGAATCATTTGAACCCCAGAGGTGAAGGTTGCAGTGAGCTGAGATCACACCACTGCACTCCAGCCTGGGCAACAAGAGCAAAACTCCATCTCAAAAAAATAAAAATAAAGGAACGATCCAAGATGGCCGATCGCTAACATCTCGGGATTGCAGCTCGCAGTGAAAGCTCATAGGACTAGAGGACGCCACACTTTCAGACAAATTCTGGTCGCTCAGGAGCAGAAGATTCCCAGTGGAGGAGCCACGAGGGGCAGAAGTTTCGCCGGCACCTCCGCACAGCAGCTCTCGGAGCTGACTAGGCGGGTCTAGCTCCCCTTCTGACCGGGGTTTGGAGGAGCCGCGCGGGTTCCCAGCGCTGACTCCTGAGGCCGGCGCAGAAGCTGTGCCCGCACCTCGGCGCAGAGGGAACGCGACTGGTTCCCCTTCTGACCGAGGTTTGGAGCTCCGGGAAGGCAGAGTCGCCTATTACGGAAGCCAGACAGGAGAAGCCTGGGCAAAAAAACACCATCAGTCTTAACGCCGCTGTTTCTGGCCCTGGGAACTAACATCTTGGACGTCCGTTCAAGAGACCTACTGAAAGCTGGTAATTTCAAAGACGACAGGAGGATA
>CM052657.1:113752409-113797473 GCA_028533165.1 Leontopithecus rosalia | reverse complement strand
CCAGGTCGGCAATATCTCTCTCATTGCTTGATTTCCTTCCTTCCCTTCCCTCCCTCCCTCCTTCCCTCCCTTCCTTCCTTTATCCCTTCCTTCCTCCCTCCCTTCCTCCTTCCCTCCCTTCCTGCCTTCCTCCCTCCCCCCCCAAAAAATAAATAAATAATAAATAAATAAAAATAAAAAAATTAGCATGTATGTTTCAAAACAGCCTGAAATATTATTGAGAATGTATGTTTCATATACTTCAGAATTCAAGTATATGTAAGTAAAAAATTCACAGGAAAAACATTCTAATTAACCTGTTTGAAGTTAGCCTAAGGGGAAGGGCAGAACCAAACAAACAAAGGGCAGAAACCCTTGATTCCAGCAGAAATGAAAGCCTTCTACAATCACTATTTATTCTTATATTCGTGTATCTCTTTGAGATAGTCTGGGCCTGTCACCCAGGCTGAAGTGAAGTGGCACAGTCAGAGTTCACTGCAGCCTCCAACTCCTAGGTTCAGCCTCCCAAGAAGCTAGGACCACAGACCTGCAACACAGTGCCCAAGCTTTTCTTTTTTTTGGTTAAGAGATGTTGCCCAGACTGGTCTTGAATTCCTGGCCTCAAGCGAAACTCCCACCTTGGCCTCCCAAAATGCTGGGATTACGGGGCGAATCACTGCGCCCAGCCTCTGCAATCACATTTTTTAAAAAAATATTAGCTTTAAAGAGTTTTGGATAAATTAAAAACACTAGAAAATAACAAAATACAAACATATGACATCCAATTTATTTTTATAGTATTTTTCAAATTTCCCAATAGAGCAAATATGTGATTTTTGGCACTGTTCATGCTTACAGGAATATAAAATATTTTTCAATTTCAAATAGTTAATAGACCTATGCATGTGCCAAGAAATTATTGAATCATAAACTGTCTTCAAAGCATGAAATTAGAAAATGCCTGTTTGAACCCTAAAGCCATCACTAAGGTCAGTGCATAACCCATATTTCTAAATATATTTTAACCCTAGCAAGCTTCAAAAACAATGGTAGCAGCAGCAAAGAAAAGGGGCTTAGAACTGAGTTTTCTTTGCTTTTTAAGACAAAATCTTGCTCTGTTGCCCCGGCTGGAGTCCAGCAGTATAACCATGGCTCACTGCAGAGTTGAACACCCATACTCAAGCAATCCTCACACTTCAGCCTCCTAAGTAGCTGGGACCACAGGCGTACACCATCATGCCCAGCTAATTAAAAAAAAATTCTTTGTAGAGATAAGGTCTGTTCATGTTGCCCAGGCTGGTCTTGAACTCGTGGCTCAAGGGATCCTCCTGCATGGCTTCCCAAAGTGCTAGGATTACAGGGGCTACCACATCCAGCCTAACAGAGCTTTTGCTTTTTTTACACCTTTAGAAAAAGTATTTAATTTGTTTGAATCGGTAATAAAGGTATATATAGAAAAATCTCCCTTTTAGCTCTGTCCACTCTTCCACACAGTAAGTAACTAAAGCTGTGCCTTTCCTGTTTATCTAGAGTTTTCTTTTAATGCATATATAAGCAAATATATTCCTTCCCTCGCTTTTCTTCAGTTAAGGCTATTTCCATACCAGTTCATGATATCCTCCTCCCTTTGACAGCGTCCTGTCATACACAGAATATGAATGCCATCATGCAACTGTTCACCACTGATGAGGCTTATGTTCCTGCTCCCAATCTTTTGCTATTACAAATAACATGGCAACAAATAACCTTGTACATACATCATTCTGGACATGTGCCAAGCATATCAGTAAGATAAAATCTTAGAATTTCTGCGTCAAAGGATATTTGTAATTAAAAAGATACCGCTAAGTTATCCCCTAGTAGGTCAGCAACATAATAAAATGCTTGTTTCCTGTGACCTTACCATCCTGGTGTGTTATTAAATCTCCATGTTAATTTTCCTTTTTTTCAGATCCATCCTCCATTCCCCATTGCCTATCACACAGGAATCTCCAAAATCTTTTCATGTACTCGACTGGGTGCTGGCCTGGCCCTGTGCTGGGAGAGTGGGAAGCAATCTGTGATACTTTGTTGCTCCTCTGAGTCTGTCATGACCCAGGGAATGATTCTGACATTTCACTGGAAACAAAGAAGGCTTAGGGTTTTTCTTTGTGAGATTATAATACTGCATTTTCTCCAGGTGACAATCTATAATATGAATGGCATGTTATCCCTAATGTAATTAGGTATCTTTTCTCTTATTACATACAAATGACTGGTTTGCTTTTCCTAGCCTAACACATTTTATACAGCAGTCACCTCTTTCACGTTCCTGTCTTCTTCTCTGCAGCAGCTTCTGACAGTCTTCTCGGACAGCTGGACATCTGTCATCAGAAAGTACACCCATCTGGCCTTATGCTTTCCAGTGTTGTCATGCCCAGACATTTACACAAGAAAACGTTTGACTGTAAACGGATTTCCTTTTACTTATTTTACATTACACTTGGGGCACTGTATTGATTTTTCTAAAATTATGTATTCAAGTAGGGTTTTTTAATGAATGTCATTTTGTGATAAAAATTACAATTTAAAATACTATTACAGGGAGATGCCAGACTGCTCTAAGTTATATACCCAGAAACGAACTTGCTGTGTCAAAGGGCTATGTACTTTAACTCTCAATGTTTTTAACGTTATAAATGACAGTGTATTTAATAAATGTTTTACTGCTTGTCATTCCCCTATACATTTACAATTTATGTTAAGAGATTTTTATGCCTTAACAAAAAAAAAAAGATCACAAGCAATCGATTTCCCCGTTGATGATTAAGATCACTTGCAGTAGGTGTGTGTGGCGGGCATGTTTACTCCAAAAGAAAAAGGTCACTTTGCACCAGTTTAGCCCAAAAGGCCATTTTCCAGTCCACAGTACCATGAAAAATGAGGGTTGCCTTATTATTTCTAAAAACAAAACATTACTTGAAAAATAATCCATTTATTTTGTTCAAACGTCAGCACAATTTCTGTTTTGAATTTTGCCTTTTTAACCTCCCCATGGCAATAAGGGGGTAGATTAAAATACCCTATTACCTAACAGTATAAATAACCATAAACGTATGATTAGTTGGCTTGATATTCAAATTCTTGCTTTTATTTAAACATTACATGTATCCTAACATATGCCCAGATACAAGCCAATTTTGAGTAAGAACTTCTCAATTTTCCTATGAAGGCAACTACCAATTAAGTTTTCTGGCCACTTTAGAATGTAAGTTAGTCAACAGTGAGTCAAATTCAGTCCTACATATTTATTAAAACAAACAGATGGGGGCCAGCCTCAGGGGCTCACATCTGTAATCCCAACAGTTTGGGAGCCAAGGCAGGCAGACTGCTTGAACTCGGGAGGTTGAGACCAGCCTAGGCAACAGGGTGGAATCCCATCTCTACAAAAAATACAAAAATTAGCCAGGCATGGTGACGTGTCTCTGCAGTCCCATTTACTTAGGAGGCTGGGGTTAGAGGATCGCTTGAGCTCAAGAGGCCTAGGCTGCAGTGAGCTGAGATAACGCCACGGCACTCTAGTTTGGGTAAGTGAGACCCTGTCTCAAAAAAAGAAAAAGTACAATAAACAGACGGATCAGTAAATTGTCAGGTCAAACTGTTTACTCTAGTTGCATACTAACTTACCGTATCTAACAAGCCAATTTCCTACCTAGAGTTCTAGCACATGCATTTAAAACATCTCCAGGAAATTGTGGACCTATCTTTTCTCCTCTTTTTTTGCTGTGGCAACTGTTACTCAGCTTTTGGTGAGCCATTTGGGCATCATTTGATACCACCATTTGGTGGCACTGCCGCATCCTTGCCTCAGAGAAACAGTCTGCTCTGCCTGCGGGACACTAGGCCACTGGGTGTCACTCTGTCACTCACAAACTGCCACCATGCTCTGGAACACGGCGGTCATGCCTGGTGATGCTGGCAGTGATGGGACAATCAAAACATGGAGCAAGAGGCAGAAGAATTGCTTGAACCCAGGAGGTGGAGGTTGCAGTGAGCCGAGATCGCACCACTGCACTCCAGCCTGGCGCCTGGTGACGGAGTGAGACTGTCTCAAAAAAAAAACATGGAGCAAATATCTGCAGGTGCCAGAAGGGGCACCAGTGTCTCAGGCACCTTGAACTTGAGAAAGGCAGGCACTTTAACACCTCCACTTCTCTAGAAAATGAGGGGTCCTGACCTCCCTGGCTAACAAGAATAGGAAACACCAAAGTGTTTTTCCTACTTCCACACACACCACCACTGCTGACACCAGGCGTAGCGGCATGTAAAGCAATTCTGCAGCTGTGTGTCCTCTAATTCCATGCAATTCCACACTGTCCACCTGGAGAGTGTGTCGATCCCAAAGGGTGAGGCTCAGTCCCACAAGGCTGCTCCTCAATCCTTTGCAGGTGCCAAGCACAAGTCCCAGGTTGTAACCTGGGCTTCTGACCAACCACCTATGAACCAGGGTTCCCATGATGCCCTTCTCAGGTCCGATTAAATCTGCTATAGCAGCTCATAGAACTCAGAGAAGCACTCTACTTACATTTACCCATTAATTATAAAGGATATCACAAGCTGAGCATAGTGTGTAATCCCAGCACTTTAGGGAGCTAAGGTGGGAGGGCTGCTTAAGGCCAGGAATTCAAGACCAGTCTGGGAAACATCGTGAGATCCTGTCTCTAATTTTTTTTAAGATTATCACAAAGGACCCAGATGAATAGCACATGGAGAGATGCACAGGGCAAAGTATGCAAGAAGGGGCGCAGAGCTCCCATGCCCTCTGAAGGCACCACCCTCCAGAAACTGTTATATGTTCAGGAACCCAGGGCCTCCAGAATCCCATCCTTTTAAGGTTTTACACTGTATTACATAGGCAGACTGATTACATCATTGGCCACTGGATTACCTAACCTTCAACCAGAAGTTAGGGCGTGGAGCTGAAAGTCCTAACCCTCTAATCCTGCCTAGGTCTTTCCAGTGACCGGTCCTTCTTCCTTTTTTTTTTTTTTTTTTGGTGAGATGGGAGTCTCACTCTGCCTCCCAGGGTGGAGTGTAGTGGTATGATCTCAGCTCACTACAACCTCTGCCTTCTGGGTTCAAGCAATTCTCCTGCCTCCGCCTCCTGAGTAGCTGGGATTACAGGCACATGCCACCACACCCGGCTAATTTTTGTATTTTTAATAGAGATCGGGTTTTACCATGTTGACCAGGCTGGTCTTGAACTCCTGACCTCAAGTGATCCGCCTGCCTCGGCCTCCCAAAGTGCTGGGATTACAGGCATGAGCCACTGTGCCCGGCCTCCAGTGACTGGGCACTTTACCTTACCTAAGGCTACCTGGGGTGGCCAGTCACCTGATGAGCATATAAGGATACTCTCGGCACTCCAAAGAGTCCGAGGGTTTGAGGAGCTCTGTGCCAGGGGCCAGGGCACAGACCAAATGTACATTTCTTATCATGCTATAGTATCACACTGGCAGCACCCAAGAACTGCCTTAAGAGTTCCCAGGTAAGCAATTCCCCAGAAAATCCCTAGGGTATGCGAAAGGTTTCTCTGATTGCATTACAATTGTAATTAGCATTTTTCAGGCTCATGTTAGCAAGGAAAGCCACAATTGTAATTGAAACTGTAATTCAACAATCTGCAAAACTCTTTCCATGACATTCATTAACTTAGAAATGTCCCAGACATGTGTGAGCACTCTGAGACCACTTTGCAAGCCTCATCAATGTTCTGCCGACAGGACCTGCTGTGTTCTGCCAGACCAAGCACTACCGAAGAGCAGCACTCAAACACGCAGTAGGGCTGCCCAACGCCGCGTCAGACAGGGGTCTACAGCCATACCGCATGGCGATGCTGAAAGAACGCAAGGGCACCAACTCGTCAGACGGGGGTCTACAACCACACGGCCATGCTGAAAGAGCTCAAGACAGCAACTGAGAATGCTGGACGGTATTCTGACAAACATGGGGGACCACAGCTGAAAACTCGGCCGCAGCCTACACGTGACCAAGGAAGACCGGGCTGCCACCTTCCTTTCAGTCTGTGCCATGGTCTTAGAGATATCAGGTCAGAGATGGGAGCTTGCTCATTTAATAAACAGGTATCTCAGGATGAATCAAAGGTCTAGGCATACAGCTGTAACTGAAAGACACTTTAGTAGAGATTTCTTCCTGTGGTATGGTGGCACGTCTGTCATCTCAGCTACTTGGGAGGCCGATGCAGGAGGACTGCTTGAGCCCAGGGGTTCAAGATCAGCCTGGGCAACATAGTGAGATCACATCTCTTTAAAAAAAAAATGTTGTCTGAGAGTACTTATGGCTACATTTACATTTACATTCCTGATATCCTGCTGATGAGTCAAGAAAATACAACACTCTAGTGTTCCAGACCGCACAGCTACGGCTGAATGTATAAATATAAATGGACTTGTAAAAGCTTTCGATTCTCTCTCATGCAGTTTTCTTAACAAGCACAGCATTGCCTACCAGAAAACGACATAACTGACTGGTGGAAATGATAAAAAGAAAGGGTTTATTGTCAACCAAGGAAGTATCTCAAGTGCCCTGTCTCCAGCCCTGTTGCCACAGTGCCCTCCCTCTGCCTGTCCAGACTCCATTGCCCATCTCTATCCTCCCACAAGGTTCTCAGGGAACCCACTCCAGCCCTAAATACCCACCTTCCTGTGAGCCCACAGCCCTCCATGCCTTCCCATTTCCTGCTCAACCACCCTTCTCCCACTGCTCCCAAGGACCAGTGTGGCTGCCTCACCCTACACAGTGGCTGGGTGCTCCCTCCTCCAACAGAGCCTTTCTTCCCACCGCTGCCCAGCCCCACGATCCCCTCCATGCTGAATGAGATCTCACAATCCTCAGCTCAACCATTCCACCTGCTCTGTTTGGGAAGGCCCTCCTGGCCTTTTCCGCGCTACACCAGATTCTGCCTGCTGCGCCACTGCACAGCCACCGCTTCACTGCACTTGCCTGAGTACTTAGACTCCATGCTTCCCAGGCGAAAGGCTGTGCTCATCCCTTTAAAACCCCAGGCCACAACAAGGAGTGCAGGAAAGCAGCAGTGTTCACACAGTAAGTACGTGTGGAAATAGCTGAGTCACGTCGACAGCTAACATTACTGCACGGTGGCCTCGTTAAACTCATGCGCTGCATACTACGTCTGGCACAGCAGTCTGACGAGAGCTTCACAAATGATTTCACCCTCTAACCCAACAAGAAGGCGTCTCAAAATGAGCCAAATGTCAGGTACACAACTGTAAATGAAGGTCCTTTATTAGGAATTTTCTCTCTGTGGTTTTTTTTTTTTGGGTGTGTGTGCAATGGCACGATCTTGGCTCAACGCAACCTCTGCCTCCCAGGTTCAAGCAATCCTCCTGCCTCAGCCTCCTGAATAGCTGGGATTATAGGCATGTGCCACCATGCCCAGCTAATTTTGTATTTTTGTAGAGGCAGGGTTTCTCCATGTTGGCTAGGCTGGTCTCGAACTCCCGACCTCAGATGATCCCACCTGCCTTGGCCTCCCACAGTGCTGGGATTACAGGCATGAGCCACCACACCCGGCCCTCTTTGTGGTTCTATTAAGCTTAGCTAAATAGAAATACAAGCTTAAGAACAAGTACTCCTATTAATTCAAATAATTTCTCAATAAAAAAATATTTTGAAGGTGCTATGCTACGTACTCAAAAGATGTAAACTGCAGAAACTATATTTGTTTAATGTCTTATGATTCTCAAAGTACTTTCATTTATTTTATCACACTTCACTCTCAGTAACCCAGTAAGGCACTCATAATGAGCTCATTTTACAAATTAGAATACAGACCCAGGCAGATGAGAGAGGTACAAAGGTCACTCAGCTAACTGGTGGCTGGGGACTCAGAGCCCAGTGTGATGTTATCTTCAGGGGAAGAGACCATGATAAGGACCAAAGCCAAGGGCACAGAGAAGCTGAACTATCTCCATCTTCCCTGTGTCGGGGTTGTGTTGAGTGGTTTGTAGACAGATGCCTCACATCCAATGAATGTCCACTTTCTGCAGCCTAACACAGGAGATGCCTTATGTTAGTTCTCATTAAGTCTGCCTACAATAAACATTGGGCAATAAGTAATCTCTCTATTTTATAGATGGCACAACAGTCAGAGGTGAACTATCTTGGCCAAGATCAGAAAGTCGGTAAGGAGAGGACTCAAAACTTGTAACAGGTATGTAGGGAGGAAACAAGGAGTGACTGCGCAGAAAACAACAGACTACTATTCCAGCAGTTAGTAAAAAAGAAGGGACTGTTTACACGGTTAACCCATGACCCTAAATGGAGACAGTGAGGCTGGCCTCACCTCCCAGGAGGTCTTTTTGTGGTTTCTTTTACCCTTCAAGGCGTACCCTGATATACACTTGATCCTAACATTTCATCTCTGTTTTTCTTAAAGCTGGTAGCATTTTAAAAGCTGGAGTAGCCCAAATACGGTGACCCATGGCTGTAAACTCAGCACTTTGGGAGGCCACGGCAGGCAGATCATTGGAGATCAGGAGTTCAAGGCCAGCGTCGCCAGCATGGTGAAACCCTGTCTCTACTAAAAATACAAAAATTAGCCAGGCATGGTGGCAGGCGCCTGTAGTCCCAGCTACTCAGGAGGATAAGGCAGGACAATCGCTTGAACCCAGGAAGCGGAGGTTGCAGTGAGCCAAGACTGGGTCACTACACTAGAGCCCGAGTGACAAAGCGAGACTTCACTTCAAAAAAATAAAAATAAATAAATAAATGCTGGAGTATAGATAAAAGGAATGAACAGTAAAATCAGCCCCAAGCCCCTGAATCCCAGTCAGAGTTGGTAGCTGGCCAAGTGAGTCAAGATTCCATTCCTGCACCTAGACAGGCACCAAACAAACCCTCCCAAAGCGGTGGCTGAGGTTCGGCCGGTGGCTGTGGCAAGTGTGCTGAGCAGACTGGAACGGGAGAGTGCACAAGCACAGCCACGAACACAGGCACTGAAGTCCTGGCTCTGAGATGAAAACACCAAGGGGAAGTGTGTATGCGCGTGTGTGCGTGTGCGTGTGCGTGTTGGGGGGGTGGGATCAGAAAAGAAACCCCTGACAGTGCCTCTGAGTGCTAGCAGGGGAGCAGAAGGGTGAAGAGTGAAGCCTGGACAGGAGGCAGAAGGTGACGCTGACTTGGAAGGAAATGGGAGCACAGCTGTGGTAGGAGGGACAGCAGGACACCCAATGGACACGTCTGAAACAATCACAAACCACAGGGCTGAGGTCCCAGAGGCATCGGGAAGGGACGAAGTCCCCGCGATAAAGACCACTGGAGGGCCGAGGAGACGGTTTGTCCAGAGGAAAGAAACTGAGAACAGCATCTTTTTGGATAATAAGGCTACCTTTCCCTTGATCCTTCTCACAGGGCTTTACCTAACATGAAAAAGAAACCCCTGACGCCTGCCCGTGTAGCGCAGTCAACAGAGTGGTGTCAACAGGCGCTCGGTGTTACCACTTTATTCTATGGTGTCTGACCCCTGCAAGAAAAAATAACATTTCACTACAAAGCTACAGCTAATAAACAGCCTACCCAGAACCTGTTTCTTTCTTTTTTTTAGACAGAGACTCACTCTGTTGCCCAGGCTCGAATGCAATGGTGCAATCTTGGCTCACTGCAGCCTCAACCTCCAGGGCTCAAGTGATCCTCTTGTCTCAGCCTCCCAAATAGCTGGAACTACAGGTGTGTGCCACCGTGCCTGGCTAATTTTCGTTTTTTTTTGTAGAGACAGGGTTTTGTTGTGTTGCCCAGGCTGGTCTCAAACTCCTGAGCTCAAGTGATCTGCCTGCCTCGACCTCCCAAAGTGCTGAGATTAAAGGCGGCGAGCCACTGCGCCCAGCCCAGAACCCACCCTTTCAAATAAAAACACATGGTAAAATTGTTTAATGAAGACAGAATAACTGTATCTAGACACTTGCCCTGTAAATTACTGACAGTTTAAAAAGTGACTGTTATGTAGTATTAATGTAAACTTTTTCTTTTTGAGACAGAATTTAACTCATTTGCCCAGGCAATGGCACTAACTCAGCTCACCGCAACCTCCACCTCCTGGGTTCAAGCAATTCTCCTGTCTCAGCCTCCTGAGTAGCTGGGACTACAGGCACGCGCCACCACATTCGGCTAATTTTGTATTTTTAGTACAGACGGGGTTTCTCCATGTTGGTCAGGTTGGTCTCGAACTCCCGATCTCAGGTGATCCACCTGCCTCAGCTTCCCAAAGTGCTGGGATTACAGGCATGAGCCACCGTGCCTGGCTACTATAAACTTTTAATAATAAGAGAATCATAAAATTGAATTTATAACAGCAATCCCGATAGTGTGTCAAAGCAAAGGAGTACAGCACCCTTATGAGAAGGTAGGGAAGTTTTCTCCTGAGTCCAGGGAAGCCCTCAGAGCAGCAGCTGATGTTCTCAGGCCAGCACTGTAGGATATATCAACCTGGAAGTCTTTTCATAAACAGGTTCTTGAATAAACACTTGCAGGTCCACTCTAGAAAGTATCACTTCCTGGAAGCATCTAGGCCTTTTAATAACAATTTATGGTAAAAATACAGTTTGGAGGACATAAAAAAGGAAGTGCCAGGCATTCATGGGTTTATGAAAAGCACCCCGACCCTGTCTACAGGAAGGCGCTTTTAACCAATCTCCTAATTCATCATTAAACTGCTTTGGGAACACGTGTCTACGGTTGGCACAAGAAAACAACCTTGGACTGTATATTCTTTCCGATGTCAAGCCTTTATCCTACCCTCCCGCTACTTTTTCCCACAGGCCTTTCTACCACTCAGCTGCCATCAGGCACCCACTACACACAACCAAGGCAATGCTTCTTGTTTGTGACCCTTTCTCCCAACCGTTCTCCTTGAAACGGAATAATCAGAAATGGGAAGAAAAGCGATCCAGGCAGTGATACAAGAGAAAAGTTGATGGGAGGGAGGAAACCCAAAAAGGAGAGAATTACATGGCATTTTTTTCTTGGTAATTCTGGAGGGAAAGAGCATTACCACGACCATGTGAGCAAACGCTAAACTGCTGTCTCCAGGTCTCCAGGCACAGCTGTCAAGGGTTCAGGCATGCTGGCCATCGAGCAACTGAGCTTCTTCCTATGGATGGGAGATGGTCCACTCTTGAGGAATAGCAAGTGGCCCAAAAAGGCGGTTGAAAGCACCAGAAACTCAGTTCTCCGCCTCTCCTGCATCTGCTGATGACAACTTCAGAGCACAGACATTAGGGAGAAACCGGGCCTAGTCCTCCACCTTCCCAGAGACACTGTCTCCCAGTCAAAATCCTTACAATCATTTTTCTGTGCACATCACACAGGCAGTGTGTAACAAGCCCCTTGATTTAGCAAGCACATTTTACCAGTTACTTGTATTTTCACAGCTTAGAATTTCATCCATTCTTCTCAAGCATGAATGCACCCTTCAGACAACACACCACACACCATACATTTCCATATGATTTACACCTCCTTTTTCATTTTTCTCTGTTTTTCGTTTGAGAGACAAGTCTTGCTCTGTCACCCAGGCTGGAGTACAGTGGTGTGATCACAGCTCACTGCAGCCTTAACCTAGTGGGTTCAGGTGATCCTCTTGCCTCAGCCTCCTGGGTAGCTGGGACTACAGGCACGCACCACCACACCCAATAGCTTTTTGAGTCTTTGTAGAAATAGGGTCTTGCTAGGTTGCCCAGGCTGGTCTTGAACTCCTGGCCTCAAGTGATCCTCCCACCACAGCCTTCCAAAGTGCTGTAATTACAGGCATGCGCCACTCCGTTTTGGTTTCCTATTGATCACAGTTAACTCTGGGACTCAGAGGGAAAAGCATTCTTCCCCAAACAAACTCCACTAGCCCATTCGATAATGAGACATTTACTGAACGCTTATTAAATACCAGGCTCTCTTCTGAAAGCCTCATGGGAATTAACTATCTTCACCACAACTCTGTGAGACATGTCTGAGTGAGCAGCGAAGAACTAAGGGGACAGCCCAGACCCCAAGCCCATGCTCTTATACATGACCTCAAAATCACACCGGATTAACAAGTAATTCTCTCCATAAACAGAAACAAATGCAATGAAGAAAATTCTCAGCATTTCCCTTCTGACACTTTGCCTTTGTTGCAAAGTTTCATGACACTCAAGGTAGGAGTTACATCCCCTTCAAAGGCACCCAAATCCTGCTTTTTGTCACATGTCTAAAGGAGATGGATGCAGCCTGCTGCAGGAACACTGGATTTTCTTCCCGGTGTTCCTCTCTCCGTCCCTCGCCAACTTCATCATTCCAGCATCTCCAAACACTTGCTCAGCTCTTGGTGAACACCGGAATGAAAGTTTAATCTTTCTCTACAGTGTGCAAAAAGGAACTGTGCAGGCCAGGCGCAGCGGCTTACACCAGTGGCTTTGCACCTCCCAAAGTGCTGGGGAGGCTGAGGTAGAAGAATCACTTGAGCCCAGGAGAGAGGGGAGAGAGAGGGGAGAGAGAGGAGAGGAGAGAGAGGGGAGAGAGAGGGGAGAGAGGGGAGAGAGAGGGGAGACAAGAGAGAGGGGAGAGAGGGGAGAGAGGGGAGAGAGAGGGGAGAGAGGGGAGAGAGAGGGGAGAGAGAGGGAGAGAGGGAGAGAGAGAGAGAGAGAGAGGGAGAGAGGGCACTGTGCAGGAACTATAGAATATTTAAAGCCTGGGAAACATGGCAAAACCTGGTGTCTACAAAAAATACAGAACTCAGCTGGGCATGGTGCTGCACAGCACACTGATGGTCCCAGCAAGAGGCTGGGGTGGGAGGACTGCTTCAGCCCCGGAAGTTGAGGCTGCAGGGAGCCTTGATCTCACTGCACTCCAGCCTGGCCAACAGAGCAAGACCAGTCAAAAGAAAAGCGGGGAGGAAGGGGGAGGGGGGAGAAAGAGGGGAGAGAGAGGAGAGGGGGGAGAGGGGAGAGAGGGGAGAGAGGAGAGAGAGGAGAGAGGGGGGGAGAGAGGGGGAGAGAGAGAGAGAGAGAGAGAGGGCACTGTGCAGGAACTATAGAATATTTAAAGAATCAGAGAGCTGAAAGGGATCAAAATCACTAGCCCGAGGCCTTTCCAACCGTCTTCCTAGGACTCCTTTGAGGACAGGGTAAAGCAGAGGCTAAGGGTGTCAGCAAATGGCTCCCCAGGGTAGCTAACTTTCTCCTGAGCCACTCTGCATTGCTCACCTATGGAAAAGACCCTTCTGGCTTCTTTCAGAAAGCTTTATTTAACCTACGGGCCCAGTTCACCCACTCTATTCTACAGAGAAGTCACACAAGGCTCCAGCAGATTCAGCAATGGCAGACCAGAAGACCCCGCTGGCTCCTGTGCTATATGCTGCTCTAGCACTCTGCTAACCTACAGCTCCCATCTACCAAAGCCGGGGGTAAGGGGAGCGGCCCTGTTTTATCTGCTTCTCTACTGTTCCAGTGATTTGTTTAAAGTTACCATCAAAATTTTAATCTTACGATGGGCCAAGGGTTGATTGATGGGAAACAAAACAATAGTGTCGCCTATTTGTCATGAAGCCAACACGTAGCACACTTAAACCCCCTTGTTCTGCATGTGAAAAAGTTTCTGGAAAAAGCAATGAAGAAAGGGAAAAAAATGGAAACTTTAAATGCCTTGGATTCACCACGTGGAAGAGCTAGGAAGAGAACTAGATGAGCCACTGAGGAGCAAGTAGGCGACTGTTAAAAGATCCTGTGTAGGAAATGATGCCGTCACCACTCGAGGACCCATCACTGTGCCTGAGTCTACATATGCCAGGAACTGTGCTCAACACTGGCAACAGATCAGCACCAGGTGGCAGGCCACATAGGCAGGCACCTTGCTCAGACGAGGCTCCCATCCCGGGCAGGGGAAGCCCACACAGCTGCCCTGGCTTCTCAAAGGTGGAGCAGGGGACCTAAGTGAGAGACAAGTCCCTCCACAAAAGAACTGTAACATGTGCACTCTGGTAATACTATAGGGGGCAGAGGGGGCTGAGGGCTGCTGTTGTGCCCAGTCTTTTCACATAGTTAAAGAACTCTGGAGTCAGACTGCTTGGGTTCACATACAGCCTCTACCATGTAATATCTGTAGGATCCTGAGTGAGTTACCAAACATCTCTATGCCTCAGTTTCTTCATCTACAAAATGGGTACATAACAGTGCTCTGCTTTATAGTCCTGTTACGAGGCTTCAGTGGGATCATTCCTATAATGAGACTTAGAGGCAATAAACACTCACTATTAGCTCATTCTATCTCCCAAACATCCATACACCCAGCCCCTGGATGGTACCTACACAGAGCACACAATACATATTTGCTAAAAAATAAGCAAATGATTATTATTTCTAATTTGCTGTGAGAAAACAGAAGGCTCAGCGATGAGGGAGCGTGACAAAGGTAATAAGAGAAAGGGGACATGCAAGTCCAGCCGGCTCCAAGCCCATGCTCCACAAAAACCTACAGCTCTCCTTGCCACCCACCCAGCCCACACCCCAACCCAGGAATCCACACAAGGGAGGCAGAGTGGAATCGACCTACAGAGGCAGACAGAAAGGATGCACGCAGCACACAGCCTGCCTCTAAACTACCCACTTGGAGTGCGGTGGCTCCCATGTGTGATCCCAGCACCGTGGGAGGCCTAGGCAGGTGCGTCACTTGAGCCCAGGAGTTTAAGACCAGCCTGAGAGATATGGTGAAACCCTGTCTCTACAAAAAAAATACAAAAATTAACGAGGCATGATGACATATGCCTGTGGTTCCAGCTACTCGGGAGGCTGAGATGGGAGGATCCCCTGAGCCCAGAGAGGTTGAGGCTTCGGTGAGCTGTGATAACACCACTGCACTCCAGCCTGCGTAACAGAGTGAGACCCTGTCTCAAAAATAAAGAAATAAACGATTCATTCAAGTCAACAGGTCTCCATCAATCACAAAAAGAAACAGAGGAAAAAAAAAAAAGAAAAAGAAAAAAAAGGCTGGGCATGGTGGCTCACACCTGTAATCCAAGCACTTTGGAGGCCAAGGCGGGCGGATCACCTGAGGTCGGGAGTTCAAGACCAGCCTGACCAACACAGTGAAATCCTGTCTTAAAAAAAGAAACAGAGGAAGGGAGATGCACTGAGCTACTGTTTGCAAAGTGCCTTCAAGAAGACAAAGAGCACAACGCCCATCTGCTAAGCATCACCCTCCAACGTGAACGCCCCGGTGTCTATGGGAGCGGAAAACCGGCTGAGCCACGGGCAGGTAATTAAATTTTACTCCAAATTTCTTTAAGCCTTTCTGCATCAATGGGATCTCACCTTTAGTCACAAGTAAAGTTCTTCAGATTTTAATTTGCATGAAAAGAAATATCACGTCAGACTATGCTCAAAATACTCAGAATTAATACTCAGACTACTCAAAATAATCTCACCCACTACATCTCTCTTTTAGGGTAGACAGGATGCCGTGACTTCAGCAGTCATTCATGTTTTCCCCATAAATTATTTTTAAGGTGGAAGAGGCTGCACTAGCTTCTTCACAGCACCTAAAGATTTCAAGAGATCAATTGCTCAGAAATACCGATTCATCTTAAGTAGAACTTTAACTTTTCTATACATGATTCAACAACTTCAGTACATCACTACTTGAAATCAATTCTTATATTAGTACTGGCAAAGGTTTACAACTATATAGGCAGAAGAAATAATTAGTCCTTTGCAAAGCAGAAAAACTTGGAAATGTACAATATGCTTTAAGCTCCCAAATTTATTTTCAGAGCAAAATGAAATTTCCTCTTCTGAATAGAATGAGACTCTGTGAAAAGAATATGAACTCCATGGGTGGACCTCCCCTGCCAATAGAACCTCAATCCAAAAGTCTGCAGGATTCAGCCAAGCCCTTACTTTTAGCTACAGGGGGAAAAAAATCTACAAAGTGGAAACATTTTGTCCACATTTCCAAATTAGCATTAGCAGGCGCCAACAAAGCTTTAGCTATGCTTCATTTCTGAGAGTGAAAGAAGGCACTATCACTAATTGCTCCAGGGTAACAGGCAAGAACAGGGAGTATTCCATGCAACCTGAACACATACTCATCCTACCTATCAGGGTGGGTGTGATAGGGCTAGGTGCAAGACCTCTGTGTTTACATTTTTACACAGTTCTGGTCTTTTGAACCATGTAAATGTTTTGTGTAGTTGAAAAATATACACTTTTTTTTTTTACACAAGGTTTTGCTCTATCACCCAGGCTATAGTGCAGTGGTATGATCTTGGATCACTGCTACCTCCATCTCCCAGGCTCAAGCGATTCTAGTGCCTCAGTCTCCTGAGAAGCTGGCACAGACGTGCACCACCAAGCCTGGCTAATTTTTTACTTTTTTGTGGAGACCGGGTTTTGACGCATTGCCCAGGCTGCTCTCAGACACCCGGGCTTGAGAGGTGTTCCACTTGCCTCGGCCTCCCAAAGTGCTGGGATGAGAAGTGTGAGCCACTACACCTGGCTGAAAAATAATAAACTTAAAAAAAAATGTTTTTTTGAGAGACAGAGTCTTGCTATATTAACCAGGCTGGCTTTGAACTCCTGGTCTCAAGTGATCCTCCCACCTCAGCCTCTCAAGTGGCTCGGAATATAGGCATGTGCCACTGCACCTGGCTTGAAAAAGAATAAACTTGGCTGTGCGCAGTGAGTCACACCTGTAATCCCAACACACCGGGAGGCCAAGGCAGGTCATTTGAGCCCAGGAGTTCAAGACCAGCCTAGGCAACATGGCAAGACCCCATCATTACTAGAAATACAGAAATCAGCTGGACATGGTGGTGCATGCCTGCAGCCTCAGCTACTTAGAAAGGTTATAAAACGCAAAGTCTGAAATTAAGAATAAATAGGAACAAATGAACCTATTTATCAAATTGGTAATTAATTCACCTGTGTGGTTATGTTACAACAAACTGCTTTAAACCCATTTTTCTAACTATATATTCTTAAGATGTATTTACTTCTAAAGCCAAAGGAACCCTAAACTTCACTGGAAGGGTTGATTATAAGAACAATGTACAAAATGCTGAACCCATTTTATGTATATCATAGAGAAGGAAAACAATGTTAGTTATCATTAGAAGTCAAAGTCATCAGTTTAAGATGGGTAAATATAAAACAAGGGAAAAATGTTTATTTTTAAAAATCAGTATGAAACTGGAGGGGTTTTTTTTTTTGGAAATGTTATCTTGCTCTGTTGCCCAGGCTGGAGCTCAGTGGCATGATCTCGGCTCACTCCATCCTCCGCCTCTGAGGTTCAGGTGATTCAAGGCAGCCTCCTGAGTAGCTGGGACTACAGGCAAACACCACCCAATCTGGCTAATTTGTGTATTTTTAGTAGAGACAGGGTTTCACCACGTTGGTCAGGCTAGTCTCAAACTCCTGACCTCGTGATCTGCCTGCCTTGGCTCCCAAAGCTGGAGCACAGTCACCATGCCTAGCCTAGAGGCTTTTTAAATGAATGATTTTTTCTAGCTCTGTCTAGTTAAAGGTCATAAAAGATGCTACCTTTAGTTGAACACAGTGGCTCATGCCTGTAATGCCAGCACTTCAGAGGCCAGGACAAGTGGAGTTCTGAGGTCAGGAGTTCGAGACCAGCCTGGCCAACAAGGTGAAACCCTGTCTCTACTAAAAATACAATAAAATTTAGCTGAACGTGGTGGTGCTTGCCTATAATCCCAGGTACTCGGGAGGCTGAGGCAGGAGAATCACTTGAACCCGGGAGGTAGAGGTTGTAGTGAGCTGAGATGGCACCACTGCACTCTAGCCTGGGTGACAGAGCAAGACTCCATCTCAAAAGAACAAACAAAACAAGATGCTACCCCAGTGACAATGAGCATACCTAGCCCCAAATGCTGATTTCTAAACACCATTTCCCAATAAAGGGAACCAGGGCTCCTGAGAGGAATCATTTCAGATCTGAGGCAGGAAAAGTATAAAGTAGGCCTGGGACAAATTTCCGTGCCAGAAAGCAATGAAGCACACAAAAACTAATGGGGTCTTGGCAAAAAGACACAGGAGCCAATCTGAAGGGGACAATACGAGCATCCAAGGAGCAGTGACGATGCCTGACTCTAATACGCAGTGTCGTCAGTGACAGAGAGAGCTGGAAAGTGAACAAAGGGGAACGCTCCTCTTCACACAGGAATATCTGTTCATCACTGTACACGGGTGGAGAGCTGGGAAAATCACCCCTCGGCAACTTCCAGGGTAAGAAATGATTTGAGCAGAAACCACAGTGGATACTAAAACCATTAGGCTGAAGGTCCCCTGGGAACAAGTAACTGCAGAGAGAGAGTCAAAGGAGGGGTCTGCAATCACCTCAGGCAGTGGCCCCACTTTCCACCACCAAGGAGACCTCTGGGAGCTGTGAGCCTCGGAAGGATGCAAAATGCAGAGAGGAGAAGAGGCACAGCTGGAGGGCAAGTGACAGATGGTAAGTCCCAGTGCAGTGGGACCTACACACATTCTACTTTAACTCTTATAAATGTCTGAATTTAAAAATATAACTACACAAGTTGTTAGGGCCAACATCATTATGTAATACCAGCACTTTGGGAGACCAAGTGGGAGGATCACTTGAGCCCAAGAGTTCAAGGCCAGCCTGGGGCACATAGGGAGACCTCATCTTTACAAAAATAAAACAAAAAATTAGCCAGGTGTGGTGGCACATGCATGTGGTCCCAGCTACTCAACAGGCTGAAGTGGGAGGATTAGCTGAGCTAGGGAGGTCAAGGCTACAGGGAGCTGTGACTGTGTCACTGCACTCCAGCCTAAGAAACAGACTGAGACCCCCGTCTCTAAAAACAAATTTTTTAAAAAACAGACAAAAAAAAAAAAAAAAAGCTGGGTGCAGTGGCTGATGCCTATAATCCCAAGACTTACGGAGGCCAAGGCAGGAGGACTACTTGATGGCAGGAGTTTGAGACCTGCCTGGGTAACATAAAGACTCCTGTGTCTCCAAAAAAAAGAAAACAAAAACTATTTCCTTAGCTGAAGTCAAACCATTGCATCAGAATATGGGCATTTTTGAGGGTAAGTATACACAGGGGAAAACCGGATCACTGAAAGAGCTGTACCAAATTACTTGGTTGTAGCTAGAATGAAGTTGGCAAGCAGAAGATAAGAAAGGCCTAATCTGAGAGAAGGGCTTATTTATGAAATTGTACAAAAACAACAAGGAGTCTGCAAGTGAGGAGTTACCCACAACTGAGAGCAGGGAGGGGCCCGGCCAGGATGTGGGGACAGAGGAGTCTTCAGCCCAAGGGGAAACGGAGAGCTGAAGTGTTCTGAGTGAAGGAAAGGCAGCCTAACGTGCGTTTCAGAAAGACCTTGGCCCACGAAGTGGCTCACGCCTGTAATCCCAGCACTCTGGGAGGCTGAGGTGGGCAGATCACTTGAGCTCAAGAGTTGAAGACCAGTCTAGGCAACATAGCAAGACCACTTCTCTACAAAATAATAATATATGCATATATGTACATACACGCATAAAAAAATTAGCCAGGTGTAGTGGCACACGCCGATAGTCCCAGCTTCTTACTGAGGTAGAAGGATTGCTTGAACCCAGGAGGTCAATGCTGCAACAAGCTAACATCACACCACTGCACTCTGCCTGGGTGACAAAGTGAGACCCTGTCTCAAAAAAAAAAAGATCTTGCTGCAATGAGGGATAAGAAATCAGAGAGGGCTGGGCACAGTGACTCATGCCTGTAATCTCAGCACTTTGGGAGCTCAAGGTCGGCAGATTACAAGGTCAGGAGATAGAGACCATCCTGGCTAACACGGTGAAACCCCTCGCCTCTACTAATAATACAAAAATAATTAGCTGGGTGTGGTGGCATGCACCTGTAGTCCCAGCCACTCAGGAGACTGAGGCAGGAGAATCGCTTGAACCCAGGAGTTGGAGGCTGCAATGAGCTGGAATCTTACCACTGCATCAAGCCTGGGCAACAGAGCAAGACTCTGTCTCAAAAAAAGGAAAGAAAGAAAACAAAACAAAAAAAAGCAAAGAAAAAGAAAAAGAAATTGGACTGAAGCTTAGAAGAGCAAGACTCTGTCTTGGAAAAAAAAAAAAAGGAAAAGAGAAAAAGAAATTGGAGTGAAGCTCCAGAACAGCCAGGGGCCACAGGAGTCAATCCAGTGAAGACAAAAGGGGCCAGGTCTGAGAGTCAGTGGGCTCAGCGGTAACCTCCAAGAGATGGAAAGGTCCATCCCACAAGTCCTAGAGCTAGAAGGATAAGGTTAGTGCAAAAAGGAGACAGAGGGCTAGGCGCAGTGGCTCACGCCTATAATCCCAACACTTTGGTAGGCCAAGGCGGGCGGATCACCTGAGGTCAGGAGTTCAAGAGCAGCCTGGCCAACATGGTGAAACCCTGTCTCTACGAAAATACAAAAATTAGCCGGGTGTGGTGATGGGTGCCTCTAGTCCCAGCTACTCAGGAGGCTGAGGCAGGAGAATTGCTTGAACCTGGGAGGCGGAGGCTGCAAGGAGCTGAGGTCATGCCATTGCACTCCAGCCTGAGCGACACAGCAAGCCACTGTCTCAAAAAAAAAAAAAAAAAGACATAGCCACCTCCTGAGTAGGTAGAAAACTACCATTCACAGGAGTGGGGACGGATGTGGGGGAAAGATGGTTTGAGCCAGTGTTGAATTTAAAGAGCCCAAAGTGTACGCAAATGAAAGTACACAGCATGGCAGTCAGGCAGGGCATCTATGAGGCACAGCTGTTGAGAGTGAAGGAGTAGAGTGGGCAACTGAAACTCCCAAGGAAAACCACCTCCCTAAGTTCCGCCTACACAAACACAGATGAAAAGCAGAAAGTGCTCCCACATTACATCATCCATGCATTTAACTTGCTCAAACCCAACTACGTAAGTTTGGTTCTTTCCATCCCTCTTTATGCAACTAAAAAAATGTGGGCTACATAACCCTTTTTACCTACGGAATATTCAGCACCTAGAACAGTGTCTGACACATAACAGACACTCAAAATACCTGAACACATTAATGTATACATTACATATAAAAACATTATATTACACTAAAACAGTATGTATTTGCGTGTATGATCATTAAAAAGTCTACACTATTCCGTGCTTTATGGGGCGGGTGATGTGAAGGGTTTTAACTTCGGCCCACAGCACTAACTTTCTAGCCGAAACCCATGCAGCTGAAGTGCCTGTACTCCGACCAGTGGTTTCTACACTGGGTCCATTCCTCCCTCCAACCCCAGCTCATTATCCACATAGCATGCTCTTCTAAAAACTCAGTCAGAGGCTGGGCGCGGTGGCTCACTCCTATAATCCCAGCACTTTGGGAGGCTGAGGCAGGAGGATCACGTGAGGTCAGGAGCTCAAGATCAGGCTGGGCAACATGGTGAAACACCGTCTCTACTAAAAGTTAGCCAGGCGTGGTGGGGGTGCCTGTAATCCCAGCTACTCAGGTGGCTGAAGCAGGAGAACTGTTTGAACCCAGAAGGTGGAGGCTGCAGTGAGCCGAGATCGTGTCTGCACTACAGACTCAGCAACAGAGGAAGACTCAATCTTAAATAAAGATATAGAAATAAAAATATATAAAACACAGCCAAACCACGTCATTCCCTCCCCTGAGGCCACAAAGCACACAAAGTACTGAGGCCCTAAGATAATTAAACAAAACAAAAACAAGCAAGTCTTTGCCTCTGTCTGATCCCATCCCAACTACCTAGCCAACCTTACCTTGTTCACTCTTCCCTTCCCTCCAGGCCCAGTAACCATGGCCACAGTCCCCAGCTTTGACTCAGCTAAGTGCTAAGCTCTCTCTTGCTCTGGCCTTTGCTCAAGTGGCCCCACTGCTGAGAAAGCTCTCATACCTGGTTCCTCTCTGTCTTCATCTCTCAGCTCCAAAGCAAATCCCCTCCAAAGCCTCACCTTCCTGGACCACAGTGTGCTTGGCAGCCCACCCCACTCGACCAAGGTCATTTCTCCTTAATCACTTCATTCTCTCTGGACCTATCTCGCAACCTGCACCTGCTTTGGGCATGGGTGACTGTGAAAGCTCTCTGCAGGCGGAGATGCTGTCTGTCTCTACCACTGTCTACAGGAGCCTAGAACGGCAATTCACACAGGGCTCAACGAAACAGGAGGGAGGACTCTGTCTCCTGCCGACGAAGGAAGGTGTAGAAACAGGAAGACAGGATGGCAAATTCAGTGTGTGCAAAAGACAGATGTAAGTGGCCAAATATTATTCGGAAAGGATATATTCAATTATTTCATAAACCAAAGACAATGAAAATAAGCACAGCATTTTAAGAGGTGTTTTGCCACCTCCTACTAAAAAAGCAGTCAGTAAAGCATGCGGTGGGGCACCATCTGAAGGGGCAGTCATCAGTATTTACCCTCAGGGAAGAGTCATTTAGCTAGTTTTACCTAATTCCAATTCTTCCTAATTTGTTCACTAAGTTAAGCTTAGAAAGTACCTTGTTTGCAGCATTTCACGAATTACAGTTGTGGCCAACTTTGCACCATCATTAGTTTAGAGCAAATTTTAAAAAATGCTATTTTTGCCATTAAAAGTAATGCAAAAAGTACTTTTGCATCAACCTCACTGCAATACTTGAGAAAAGCTTCTGATTCTTTACACCTAAACCTGGACACTTCTAAAACTTGGGGCCAGATAATTCTTTGTTGAGGGGCTCCACTGCGGAATGTTTTGGAGCGTCCCTGACCCTAGCTGTGACAGCCACAAAGCTCTGAACACTGCCAAACACCAGCGTCTCCTCTTTGCACCCCTCCCCCATCACTCACCAAGCTTTACCCTCATCTGTCACTCAGCTCTCATCCTGGAGTCCTGCACGGTTCTGCCAGGTTGCCTTTTCTACTGCCCGCCACCCTTGTATTCCAGCATACTAGTTTGGGCTATAACACTTCACGCCTACACTGCAGGAATCGCCTCCCTAACAGGCTGTCTCGCACCCTCCCACCTTCGCAATCCATCCAGCACGCCATCGACGGCAACCAGCTGAAGCTCACCCATCTCGTTGTCAATAAGTACACCTGACACAAGTAGACTTCTTTTTCACTAAGTTTGTATTTGATTCAAAAACCTCATTTCTTAGAGTGTTCTGAGTTTTGTACCCGCTGCCTCAGGGATTAGCAGACTGGGAGAGAGAGTGGTAAAATTTGGGACCTCACCTGCAATTAAAGGGGAACAGTCCCTTTTCCAGGTTTCATACATTAGAGTTCTTCAGGTGAGAGGACTTCTAAAAATTTCATTTGTGCTTTCAAAAAGACTGTAAAAATCACTGCACTCAAGTTTAAAATAAAATCTGCATTTGAAAATGCAGCTGAAACTTTAAAGTGAAATTAAGCAGTATTTGTTTAAAATTAAAAAAAAAAAAAGTACTCTGTTGGGCACAATGGCTCATGCCTATAATCCCAGCACTTTGGGAGGCCACGGTGGGTGGATCACCTCAGGTGAGAAGTTCGAGATCAGCTTTACCAATATGGTGGAACCTGTTTCTACTGAAAATACAAAAATAAGTGCGGCGTGGTGGTGCGTGCCTATAGTCCCAGCTACTCAGAAGGCTGAGGCAGGAGAACCACTCGAACCTGGGAGGCAGAGGTTGCAGTGAGCTGAGATTGTATCACTGCACTCCAGCCTGGGCAACAAGAGCCAACCTTCTTGACAAAAAAAAAAAAGCACTCAAAAAGTAAACACACATGTGATCAGTTCATAGAATAAACACTAGACAGCTGGGCACAGTGGCTCACGCCTATAGTCGTAGCTACTCAGGAAGCTGAGGCAGAAGGATTGCTTGAGGCTGGGAGTTTGTGACCAGCTTGGGCAACACAGCAAGACCCCATCTCAAAAATAAGACTAAACACCATGCGCATAACCTCTCCCACCTCCCTAGCCTTCGTCTTTGCCACTGCCAGATATGTCATCACAAACCCTCCCTTGGGCTGGCATAAGGCAAGCGGAAGAGGAGAGACTAGCGCAGGGTGGAACCGCCCACACAGTGGCCAAGACAGGAACTGGAGGCCAGGGGCTGTGTTTCCCACTGTGCGGGCCACGTGCCCTACTGTCTTTAAACGGTTAAGTGACTGGGCAGGGGCAAATGAGGAATTCTGATTAGAAACTGGACAACGTCATGAGAAACAGAATGGAAAGAAAAGAAAGCAACTGGACAATGTAGACTAAGCAAGGTTAGCGGGTTCTGCTTGCTCCCTATCAGAAATGATAACCAATGTCTACGGCCTGTGTGTGTGCTGCAGACAGAGAGAGCACGCCCGCCCTGGCTCCACTTTCATTTATATGCATGGTGGCCTGGAGCATGGCATCCCACCAACAACTAGAAAAGGTGAGTATGACTTTTTTTTTTTTTGAGACAAAGTTTCGCTCTTGTTACCCAGGCTGGAGTGCAATGGCGCGATCTCGGCTCACCACAACCTCCGCCTCCTGGGTTCAGGCAATTCTCCTGCCTCAGCCTCCCGAGTAGCTGGGATTACAGGCACGCACCACCATGCCCAGCTAAGTTTTTGTATTTTTAGTAGAGACGGGGTTTCACCATGTTGACCGGGATGGTCTGCATCTCTTAACCTCGTGATCCACCCGCCTTGGCCTCCCAAAGTGCTGGGATTACAGGTGTGAGTTTAAAGTCTGTTTGCAGGCCTCAAAGAGATGCCAAGGCAGCTACAACTCTGAAGGGACCAGCATTCGAAACACAAGGGAATCCCATTGACATGAGCCCAGTACTCGGAGCCCCCACTCCGTCTCTCCAGGCATCTGACAATTCAGAAGGATTTGGGGGCAGTGCACCGATAAACTGAGAAGAAAACTCAGCAGAAAGTAGTGGTTTAAGAGCTCTAGAAAGCCCCAACGGGCTCGGAAGACAAAAAGAAGTACAAGCCTAACAGCCAGTACTAAAGGTGCCAAGATCCCAGAGAAAAGGGAGGCACAGGAAACGAGCCCAACACTCTGCAAACCTGGCCAAGAAGCTGGGCTTTCAGCAGTCTCATGGTGTTAGGGAGACAGAACTTGGGCTCCAGGACATGCCAAGAAAGAGGGGCCTGGGAAACACTCCAGGGTTTCAGATGGAACCCCAGATGGTTACACTGGGAACAGGGGGTTGGAGGAAGGCAGCTTCAACTGAGGCTTACTGAATCCCAGCCTCCGGTCACCCAGGCCCTGACGGAGCTGAAATCATCTGTCCCTGCTCCGGGCATGCGCTAGATGACAGAGGGAAACTTTCTGAAAGAAGACTGCATCACTCAGTGCTCCTATAGTTTTTCATACATAGCGTCTGACTCAATTTAAAAAACGGGCATATCAACAACTGAACCAAGAGAAAAACAAAAAACAGAAACAGATTCAGAGGTGACCCATATAATAGAGTTATCAGATGCAAACGTCAACTGTTCAAAAATATACTTGACAAAAGGAAGAAGTTTCACTAGGGAACTAGAATAGTAAAAGGAATTAAGCGGATTCTAGGACTAAAAACTATAACTGAGATTAAGAACTCAATCTATGGGCCAAACAGCAGGCTGGACACAAATGAAGAGAGGATGAGTGAGGTGGAAGATGGGTCAGTAAAAAAAAAAATCTAGACATTAGATTTTGGGCACAGTAGCTCATGCCTGTAATCCCATTTTGAAATGTCGAGGTGGGAGGACCCCTTGAGGTCAGGAGTTTAAGACCAGTCTGGGCAAAATAGCAAGACCCTGCCTCTACAAACAATGTAAAAGTTAGTTGGGCATAGTGGCACATGCCTGTAGCCCCAGCTACTCAGAAGGCTGAGGCAGAAGGGCTGCCTTAGACTGCAGTGAGCAGTGATCACCTGTGCCACTGCACTCCAGCCTCAGCAACAACAGAGTGCCTGTCTCTCTTTTTTTTTTTTTTTGAGGAGTTTTGCTCTTGTTGCCCAGGCTGGAGTACAATGGCACAATCTTGGCATGCAACCTCCGCCTCCCAGGTTCAAGCAAGTCTCTTGCCCCAGCCTCCCGAGCAGCTAGGATTATAGGTGTGTGCCACCACACCTGGCTAATTTTTGTATTTTTAGTAGAGGTGGGATGGGGTTTCTCCAAGTTGGCCAGGCTGGTCTCAAACTCCTGACCTCAGATGATCCACCCACCTCGGCCTCTCAAAATGCTGAGATTATAGGCATGAGCCACTGTGCCTAGCCACCTGTCTCTTAATATACGTACGGCCCAGGCATGCTGGCTCATGCCTGTAATCTCAACACTTTGGGAGACTGAGGTGAGTGGACTGCTTAAGCCCAAGAGTTCGAGATAGGTCTGAGCAACACAGCAAAACCCCATCTCCACTGAAAATACAGAGGTGTGCTGTCTCCAAAAAAATAAAAGCCTAATGTACACACAAATGGAGGCCCTCAGAGTGAAGATAAGTGGAAAACAGGAATATTTATAGAGAGGACACACAATTTCCAAAACGAATTAGGAACCAGGCCACCAGTACAACAAATAGCACGTTTTGCTAATGCCTAAGGCAAAGAAAATGTTAAAAGTCCCCATCAGCAGCTTCAAATCTTGGTGCAAGGAATGAGGAGCTGCTGGGATCTTGCCGTGCCTCTGGTTGGTCCTTTCTCTGCCTTGCCTGTTGGAGCTTCAGCAGAATTGAAAATGGCTGGCAGTAAGGCTGGGAAGGACTCCAGAAAGGCCAACAAAGGCAGCTTCCCACTTGCAGAGAGCCAAAAATTTGCAGTTCCTGGTGGGCCATATCCACTGACACCTGAAATCTAGGACAATCCGTCCTGGGCATGTGGGTGCAAGTGCTGCTGTGAACCACAGAGTCATCCTGGAGTACCTCACCACAGACGTACCCGAACTGGCAGGAAACATACCAAAAGACTTCACAGTAAAGCATATTATCCCTTAGCACTTGCAACTTGCTACTCAGAAAGATAAAGAATTGGACTCTCATCAAGTCTACAATTGCTGGTAAAGGTGTCATTCCACACGTTCACAAATCTCCAATTGGGAAGAAAGGACAACAGCAGACTCTAAAGGATACCTGGATTCCTAATTATCTCAGGACCACAAATACTCTAACAGCTGTCCAGTGTTGCTGATTGCAGTGAACTATATCTCTGTGAAAAAACCTAATTCTGTCTTTCTGTAATTGTATTTAAGCACATTGAAAGTTTTTGCCCAGGTTGGTCTCAAACTCCTCGGCTCAAGCGAGCCTTGTGCCTGGACCTCCCAAGGTGCTGTGATCACTGGCGTGAACTACCACATCCAGCGAGAGAGGATTTTTTAAATCTACCATTCTTTATTATGGGTATTGTAGCTTAAGGGCTTTTAACTAGCCTTCCAACCAAGCAAATTTCTACATTCAAGTCTTAACCATATTTGTTACTGCGGCTTCAAAGAAGCTACTGATTCTGAAGTAGTGGGTTTTGATTGAGTTGACTGTTTTAAAAACTGTTCAGATTTTCATTGTGATGGAGAGTTATAGTAACAGACATTTGGTTTTGCACAGACGTTATTTCCACTCTGGTGGATAAACTCAATAAAAGTCATATCCTCTCCAAAAAATAAAAAAAGCAACCAGAGGGGAAAAAAAAGTAAAGAATTACTTCAAATGGGACAACAATAACACCAAAAGCTAACTTGTCAAGAAAAAGGAAGCATGCTAAAAAAACAATGAATTCACTGCTACAAAATGGTGCAAGGAAATGACCATGAACCTAGAATTCTACAGCCAGCAAAATCATTCTTCAAAAGTGAAGGCAAGTCAGGCATGGTGGCTCACATGTGTAATCCCAGCACTTTGGGAGGCTGAGGTGGGCAGATCACAAGGCCAGGAGTTCAACACCAGCTGGGGCAAAACAACAAGACACTGTCTCTATTTTTAAAAATAAATTAAACTGAAATATACAAAACAATGACACAAAAGGTAGGAGGGAGTTAAATCCAGTTCAGGTATTTAAGGAAACAGCAGTGTATAGGAAGTAGTAAAAGTAATAAATCAGGCTTAAATTTTAATGTATACTATATCTGTTCATGTGGCTACTAGAATCTAACA
The DNA here is from genome assembly GCA_028533165.1 of Leontopithecus rosalia. Classification (NCBI taxonomy): domain Eukaryota; kingdom Metazoa; phylum Chordata; class Mammalia; order Primates; family Cebidae; genus Leontopithecus; species Leontopithecus rosalia. The sequence continues at coordinate 113,769,394 of CM052657.1, read as the reverse complement.
CAATTGATATAACTGATATATACAGAACACTACATTCCTATTGATATATATTACTTTCAAGTGCCTGGGAAACATTTAACAAAACTGAGTATATGCTGGGCTATTAGAAAAGCTCAACACGTTTCAAAGGATTTAAATAATGCAGAATATATTTAGAGAATCTTAATAGAATTAAACTAGAAATCAATAAAAAGATACCTAGAAAACCCTCCACAAACACTGGGAAATTGAGAAATACACTTCTAAAAACGGTATGAACAACAAAACATGTCACAGTGAAATTTGCAACATAGTTTTATGTAAGAGACAATGAAAATCTGACATATCAAAACCTGTATCATGCAGCTAAACGTGTGCTTAGAGAGGAATGTACAGGCTTAAACACATATATTAGAAAGAAAAAAAGTTAACACAAGATCTACGCAAGAAACTAGAAAAGGCCAGGTGCAATGGCTCACATCTGTAATCCTAATACTTGGGGAGGCCGAGGTGGGTGGATCACTTGAGGCCAGGAGTTTGAGACCAACCTGGCCAACACGGAAAAACCTCATCTCTACTAAAAATACAAAACTTAGCTGGGCATGGTGGTGTGTGCCTGTAATTAATTCCAGCTACCTCAGGAGAATCACTTGAACCCAGAAGGCTGAGGTTGCAGTGAGCCGAGATCACACCACTGCACTCCAGCCTGGGGACACAGTGAGACTGTCTCAAAAAAAAAAGAAAAAAAAAAACCTAGAAAAATATAGCAAACAAGTGGCTGGGCAAGGTAGCTCACACCTGTAATCCCAGCACTTTGGGAGGCCGAGGCGGGCAGATCACCTGAGGTCGGAAGTTCAAGACCAGCCTGACCAACATGGAGAAACCCTGTCTATAATAAATAAATAAAGCAAACTAAGATAACAGTATGTTATGTAGAAAAATAAAAATAAAGAAAAGAAAAAGAAAAATATAGCAAACAAGTAACAAAGTTAAAAAAAAAAAGTAGAAATTAGTGAAATAGAAAACAAATATTAAGAAGAAAAAAAAGTAAAGCCCAAAGATGGTTCTTTGAAAGAACTTGCAAAACTGACAAACCCCCAGGAAAATTGATTAAGAGACAATATATGAATCACCAATATCAAGAATTATCAAAAGGGACATCACTGCGGATCTTGCAGATGAGGATTATAAACCACTTTAAACTTACAAATTGGAAAGTGGGGGTGGCCTGAACCAATCTCCAGGGGGTTAAAATGCATTCTGTAAATAGACACATGAAGAGATATTCAAAACCCTATGTCTACCTACAAAATTAATTCTAAAATTGTCCCTTCTCACAAGGAAAATCCCCAAAGAATGCTTTCAAACATTTAAGGAGGAAAACACAAATTTCATAGAAATTCTTCTAGGGAGTAGAAAAAGAAAGAAAACATTCTACCTTGTTTGACAACACCAGCATAACCTCGACATCAAATCCCAACAAGAGCAACAAGAGAAAGTAAAATTACAGGTCAGTCTTTCTCATGAATATAAATGCAATAATCCTAAACAAAACATTCCCAAATATAACCAAGCAAAAGGAGACTACATCAAGATCAGGTTGGAATTATTCTGTAATTCTAAGTTTTTTAAAAGGGGGGTGCACTTTCTCAGGAGCTCTTGAGACTGTTTCCTCAGGCTACAAACAATAAACAATAAAAAAATAAAAGCGAGGCACAGTGGCATGCATCTATAATTCTAGCTACTCGAGAGGCTGAGGTGGGAAGATCAGTTTAGCCCAGGAGTTCAAGGCTGCAGACAGCTATGACAGCGCCACTGCATTCCGGCTTAGGTAACAAGGCACAACCCCATCTCAAAAATAAACAAATAAAAACAGTTAAATCCCCAAATAACAGAAAAATCACAACTGTCTCAAAGGATGTAGAAAAACCCGTGTTAAGGAATTTAAAACTGCTCATGGCTTTTAAAAACTCTTAGCAAACTAAGAGGAGGAGAATTTTTTCAGTTTGATAAAGAATATCTACAGGTCCAGGTGTGCTGGCTCACAAAGGTAACCCCAGCACTTTGGGAGACCAAGGTGAGAGGAGTGCTTGAGACCAGGAGTTCGAGGTTAACCTGGGCAACCAAGTGAGAACCTTTTCCTTTTTTTGAGACAGGGTCTCACTGTAGCCCAGGCTGGAGCACGGTGGTACAATTACAGCTCACTGCAGCCTCAACCTGCTGGTCCCAGGTGATACTCCCCCGTCAATCTCTTGAGTAACTGGGACTTCAGGCACCTGCCACAATGTTTAGTAGAGACAGGGTTTCACCACATTGCCCAGGCCAGTCCTGAACACCTGGGCTCAGCTGATCCTCCCACCTTTGCCTCCCTAAATGCTGGGATTATAAGCATGAGCCACCATGTGTGGCCATGAAGTCAGTTCCCTCTCTGCATACTAGTAATAAATTATGACATAACCTACTTTTTTAAGGAAGTAATTTTTTTTTTTTTTTGAGACGGAGTTGCACTCCATCACCTGGGCTGGAGTGCAATGGCATGATCTTGGCTCACTGCAACCTCTGCCTCCCAGATTCAAGCAATTCTCCTGCCCTCCTGCCTCAGCCTCCTGAGTAGCTAGGATTACAGATGCCCACCACTACTAGTGCCCAGCTAATTTTTTGTATTTTTAGTAGAGATGGGGTTTCATCATGTTGGCCAGGCTAATCTCAAACTCCTGACTTCGTGATCCACCTGCCTCAGCCTCCCTAAGTGCTGGGATTACAGGCTTCAGCCACCGTGCCCAGCCTTAAAGACATAATTTACAATGACAATAAAAATATCAAATATGTGTGAATAAACCTAATTAAAGATGTGGTCAGGCACAGTGGCTCACACCTGTAATCCCAGCACTTTGTTACCCAAATGTCTTGGGAAATTTGTGAGCCTTCCAAGACTTCCCCTTCTCCCCTGTCAGCCAGGACATTGGACTTACATCACTGAGGAGTTTGCATCACTTGATTATTTTCTTTCTTTTTTTCTTCCCCCCCACCCCCACGAGACAGAGCCTCACATTGTTGCCCAGGCTGGAGTGCAGTGGCACGATCTCAGCTCACTGCAACCTCCGCCTCTTGGGTTCAAGCGATACTCCTGCCTCCAACTTTCTGAGTGGCTGGGATTACAGCTGTGTGCCACCACGCCCAGCTAATTTTTTTTTTTCTTTTTTGGTAGTTTTAGTAGAAACGGGTTTCGCCATATCGGCCAGGCTGGTCTTGAACTCCTGATCTCAAATAATCTTCCCGCCTCAGCCTTCCAAAGTGCTGGGATTACAGGTATGAGCCACCTCGCCCAGCCTCTAGCACTTTGGGAGGCCAGGGCGGGCAAATTGCTTGAGTCCAGGAGTTCAAGACCAGATTGGGCAACATGATGTCTCTATCAAAAAATACCAAAAAAATTAGTTAGATGTGGTGATGCACACCTGTAGTCCCAGCTAGTCGGTAGGCTGAGGCTGAAGGATCACCTAAACCCAGGAGATGGAGGTTGCAGTGAGCCGAGATCACACCACTGCACTTCAGCCTGGGCAACGGTGAGACCCTGCCTTAAAAAAAAAAAAAGATGTATAAGACCTACATACAGGCCAAGTGCAGTGGCTCATGCCTGGAATCCCAGCACTTTGGGAGGCTGTGGCAGGTAGATTGCCTGAGGTCAGAAGTTCAAGAACAGCCTGACCAACATGGTGAAACCCCATCTCTACTAAAAATACAAAATTAGCTGGGCTGGGGGAGGGAGCACCTGGAATCCCAGGTATTAGAGAGGCTGAGGCAGGAGAATCGCCTAAACCCAGGAGGTGGAGGCTGCAGTGAGCCAAGATCATGCCACTGCACTCCAGCCTGGGTGACAAAGCAAGACTCCATCTCAAAAAAAAAAAAAAAAAAGACCTACAAACAGAAAGCTATAAAATATTAAGACAATTAAAGATCTAAATGTTAAAAGATGGCTATTTTGTGTCAACAGAAGATCAGTATTAAAAAGATATCATTTCTCCCACACTAGCCTATAGATTAAATCCAATTCCAATTAAAATCCCTGTTGTACATTTTTGTAGGAAACATTGCCAAGTGGATTCTAAAAATATCTGAAAATGCAAAAGGCCAAGTTTAGCTAAGGAGTTCTTGAAGAATAAAGACAGAGCATTTAAATTACCAGCTCTCAAGATGAACGAGATCTACGGTAACTTCGACGTTGTGCCATGTGTGCAAAGATGACAACAAGATCAACGGGGCAGAAGAACAGACCCTACAGTCACTGGTATAAGACGACAGAGATGCCACTGCATGTAGTACACTGGGGAAAGAATCATCTTCTTAAGAAATTTTGCAGGATTAACTAGACGTCCACTTTAAAAAAAAGAGAGAGAGAGACTTTTGACCCCATTGCATACCACAAACAAAGTTAATTTCAGATAGAAGATAAAAAAATTAAGTTTTCAGAAGACAGTGTAGGTTACCTTAATGAACTTGACCTAGCCGATTTCTTAAATAGGACACAAAGCGCATTAAACATTACTGAAAAGATTGATCAACTGGGCTACATTAAAAATTTAAAACTTCTGTGCATCAAAAGACACCACTGAGAGCATGAAAAGGCAACCCAAGAGTCTAAAAACAATCCATCATGCATGTCTGTACTCAGAACATGGAAAAACTCCTGCAAATCAGTAAGAAACAACACAGACAACCCAAGCAACAAATGGCCAAAAGATGACCTTTCACAAAAGACATGCAGGTGGCCAGTGAACCCTCACAGAGACGTCTTACCTCTGCGGGCTCCTGACCATCAGGGAGAGCAGAGTCAGAGGTTCTGAGCCACCTACCACTCAGTAGCCACCACAGCAGCTAAAATTAAAAGACCCAGCAATACCAAGTGCTGAACAGCATATGAACAGCTGAATTCTCATACACTGCTGGGGTAATACAAACTGTCACAACCAACACTTTTGGCATTATCTCCTGAGGATGAGCAAATGCACACACCATCATTTCTGTATCCCACACCTTTCTAGAAACCCAACGGAAGTTTATACATATCCTCCAGCCTGGGCAACATGGTAAAACCACATCTCTACAAAAAATACAAAAATCAGCAGAGGGTGGTGGTGCGTGCCTCTATTCCCAGTTACCTGGGGGCCGAGGCAGGAGAATCGCTTGAACCTAGGAGGTTGAGGCTACAGTGAGCCAAGAGATCATGTCACTGCACTCCAGCCAGGGAAAAAAAGTGAGACTCTTTCTTAAAAAGAAAAAAAGAAGTTTACACACATGTGCACTGAAAAAACAAATATTAGGGGAGCATTTGTAAAAACTGGAGACAATCCCAATGTTTGTGAGCAACAGGAAGGATACATTCTGGTTTATTTGTGCACCGGATTACCAGAGAGCAGGTGAGAATGAGCACGGCTGTGTGAGAATACAGCTAAAATCTTCAGCCGGGCGCGGTGGCTCACACCTGTCATCCCAGCACTTTGGGAGGCCGAGGTGGGTGGATCATGAGGTCAGGAGTTCAAGACCAGCCTGACCAAAATGGTGAAAACCATCTCTACTAAAAATACAAAAATTAGTCAGGCATTGTGGTGCATGCCTGTAATCCCAGCTACTCAGGAGGCTGAGGCAGGAGAATTGCTTGAACCTGGGAAGCAGTGGTTGCAGTGAGCGGAGATTGGGCCATTGCACTCCAGCCTGGGCAAGAGCGAGACTTTGTCTCAAAAAGAAAAAAAGAGAAAATACAGCTTAATCTCACAAACATGATACTGATGACAGAATGAATAAGCAAAACATATATATTATTTTACTTCACTTAAAGCCAAGAACAGGCAAGAGTAATCAATGGTGGAAGATCAGGGTTAGCTTTGGAGGGCAATTACTGGGAATAGTTAGGAGGGGACTTCCAGGAAGCCTGGTCATGTTCCATTTCTTGATCTGGGTGGCGGTTATGCAAGTGTGTTAACTCTGTGAAAAGCCCACTGAGATGTATACTCATGGCGTATGAACTTCTCTGCTGCATGCTACAGTTGTATGTATCTCTAAGTACACTCTGACTTGCCTCCACAATGTGCCAGCAGCACAAATGCACTTACTGGACTCATTATCTGCTCACACCAGCTGCTAAAGACAACCAGATTCCAGGAAAGGGAAGGGTCCAAAACAAGTTTACATAATAGTTTCCATTTTTGAAAGCCTGGAATCAGGTGCTCAGGTGTTGACATGAACCACTGGCATCGTCGTACTATCTGCAGAACTAGGCAGTTCCAGGCTACTACACTGAGCAGTACCAGAAACAAATCACTGAGCAACCACGTCACCAGTGTGACAACCTCTGCAGCCTGAGACTAACTGTACAAAGCTCCTGTCACTTCCCTGACATGTCCTGCGTGCCCGTTCTTTCCCAAACCCACCTTATCCATCACATTAGTATTTGATATACACTTCAATACATGTACCTTAAATTACAAATAAAACAAAATCCCAGTAAAACATAAATAGGCTAATTACTTTCAACCTGTAGTAATAAAATTTGACCTAAAGAAACTTGGTAATCTCTGAAACTGAAATGAGAAAAATCTTAATATTTCTGTAACCCAACAAAAAGGCACATACAGTGCTAACATCAAATTACTCTTGCTAAAAAGGAAATCCACATTTGGCTCATCAATCTTTCAGGAGAACTGACGACAGCCAAGAAATACATTAAGGCTAGTTTATTCATTTGTTAGTTTATCACTGCAGACCATCCCGCGAGTATAACCCTATGATTATGTAGGTCTACCTGAATGCACCACGAAGGCACCTATGGTAAGTAACACGGCACCTAGAAGGCTCTGAGACACCGAAGTAACCCACTTCTCTCCTACTGTGCTCCGTGCCACTCACCTCCCATTTTCTAGTTTTTACACTTCCTCCGTTTACCTACCACTAATTAACCCTCATTCGACTCATGAGCAAAGGCTTTCAAACACTGGTCCAAATGTTATACACTCAGAGAAACAATTTCAGTTGTTCTAAGCTTTAAAAATCTTCTGTTATTTTTTGAGACAGTGAGACAGGGTCTAGCTCTGTCGCCCAGGCTGGAGAGCAGTGGTGCAATCTTGGCTCACTGCAACCTCCTCCTCCAGGGTTCAAGTAATTCTCATGCCTCAGCTCAAGAGTAGCTGGGACTACAGGTGTGTGCCATCATGCTCCACTAATTTTTGTATTTTTGGTTTTGTCATGTTGGCCAGGCTGGTCTCAAATCCTGATCTCAGGCGATCCGCCTGCTTCGGTCTCCCAAAGTGCTGGGATTACAGACATGAGCCACCACATTTGGCCTAAGCTTTAAAATTCTCATCTGCCAAGGAAAAAGTTTCTAAGGAATCAATCTCCAGTCTTCTATCCCCTAAAACAAATGTGACTTACAAAAACCTAGGTGTTCTGAAAAAGGTGGGCTATCAAAATATTTTTTTCTGTGAAATCAATCCTATTAGTCCATGAAATTTTATTAGGAAATTGGAAATATATGAGAGACACAATCCATGGGAAGAACAAGTCTAGGAAGAAAAGGCCAAGACAACAGAACAGAGGCACCATATAGATTGCTGCTTCAGAGCCGTTTTTCAAAACCTCTGGAGAACTTCCTGAACCCAGGCAGTTCCCAAAGACAGGAATGAAAATAATGAGGTCTTTTCACAGGACTTTAGAGTACAACAGTTTGTTCTCCCTAAGAGGTTTAATCCCTAGGCACTTTGTATTTGACTTACAAACGCCAGAAACCATCATTTCACAAATGGTCACAGAAAATGCTCACCTGAAACACGAACAAAACATCTATAGAGTTTCCAGTTAAAAGCACCCATACCTGCGGAAGTGCCGTGTTGAGCTGTCTCTGCAAGGAATCTCTTTCATGACCAACCTCGTGTAACTTCCCCTGGGTTAATGCCAGCGTTTCTTGAGTCTCTCTCAGTGTGTCAAGAAGACGGTCCCTTTCTTCTAGCATGGAGACCATCAACTGTTCGAAATGTGAATCTGCGTCTGGCTGTGAAGGGGAGCCAGACCCATGGCTTCCGCTTCCTCCAGGGGGACCTTCTGCTTCGCTGATGGTCGGCATCACCTCGCACATCATCTGGAAATCAAGGCCCCAGGCTACGGTCACTACAGGTTCCCACAATATCTGTAGCTAAAAAGATGGGCAGCCGCATTATTCTCAGAACTGTTAGGCTTTGTATGTAAATAAGCTGGGAACACACACAACGGGCAAATATTAAGTGCAGAAATACACGACATGAAGACATCAACACAGACAACAATCCAGGGAGGGAGTCAGGATCCCAGAGGACTACCCTAACAACAACAAAAAGGCAAACCCTGGGGTGGTCCGTCAGCAAAGCTGTACCTGGAAAACAAGTGTGCTTCTGTTACCCATTTTTTCTACTTCCCAGTGGGGGAGAGAAAGTCAAAACACATGTCACCCAATCATTTTTCAGGAAAAGCACAGAAGGAGCATACAGCCAACAAAACTGACAAGTACAAAATCCATCAGGCATCTTGCAGGAATGTGTGCAGTCAGCTCCCGGGAAGAACGGCCGGCTCCCTGAATTCTTGGGCTGGATTTGGTGAGCACTAAAAGGAACTGAATTCGTTACACGCTGGTAGAAGTGTTTTTCAATGGCTGCGACGGTTGGTCAGTCAACCTAACTTACGTAAGTTTACAACCGGAAAAAAAAAATTCCACAATGGAAATATAGCAGGTCGGTACAGCCCGGGGCGGCTAGGAAAGAAGGAAAAGTCGAAGGTGAGACTATGAGAGACTATTAAGTGTCTGGAATACAGAGACGGCGGGAGGGGAACGGGAAGTCGCTTCGGAGCCTTTGGGGAAGTATTCGGGGTGCGGCGGACCCCCGAGAGGAGGACGCCCAAGACGGCGCACCTGATGGGGATGGTTACCTCCAGCCTGCTCGCGCCCGCACTCCTTCCCCTCCTGGAGCGGATGCGGCGGGAGCCCAGGACGCCGGGGGTGAGGCCCGTTGACAGCGGAGCCCGCCCGGGCCGGGGCTTTCAGCGGCCGCAGGTCCCCGCCCCTCGCCCCAGCGCCAGGGTCACGGGGCGCGGGGCTCGGGTAGGGGCGTCGCGCAGTCCCCGGAGCCGTCCCTCGGGGCGCGGGGGTCCCGCCGGAGCTCCCCTACCGCCTCGCCCCCGCCCGCCGCGGAGCGCACCCTTCCCCGCCAAGACATCCAATCGGCTGCGCGGCCGCCGCGGGGATCGGGACCCGCCGGGAACGCCTGGGCCCCGAGCCTGCCTCAGTGTCCCGCTCCCTTACCTTGCTCGCGGGCGGGAGCGGACGAGGAGGCTCTGCGGCGGCTCGCGGGCGGCGGCTCGCTCCAGGCGAGCTTGGGAGCAGACGAAGGCAGCCCGCGGCCGGCGTCAGCCTGCCCGCCCCACGCCGCGGCCCCGGGGCCCGCCGCCCCAGTCACTAAGGCCGGCCCGCGGCCGGACACTGGCGGAGCGGAGGAGGAGCGGGCCCGGCTGCGCGGCGCCGGCGTCAACGTGCCCGACGTCGGGCGCGTCGGCGCGAGCGTCAGCACTGCCCCGGGGGCGGGGCCCGAGGAGCACCGCGGCCCGAGTGCGCAAGTGCCGTCTCCTCAGGAGGGGGCGGCCGGCGGCTTCAGGGCGCTGATTGGCTGAACGAGGCGGAGCCCCGCCCCCCAATCCCCGCCCAGGTTTGGGGGGGTGTCCCCAGGATGAGCCACAGGTGGGTGCTCAGGTGCTCGCGGGGTCAGCGTCTTCCTCTGGGCGTCCCCAGCCTCCTCCCACAGCTGCAGGGACAGCGGAGGCCTTTGCCGAGCGTCAGTCCGCCGCGCCTCGGGTTCTGAGCCGGACCAGTCCGGCACGTCAGGTCCCTCCCGAGCTGGAGGCGCTGGATTCGCCTCTTGCGGCAGAGCGAGCCAAGGCTTCAGCCACCGCCTAGGGCCCCGACTGCGCCCTCCGCGTCGCTCCCACAGTCTCCCCGGGCCTGATCTGGGTTCGGAAGGGCGCGCTTCCCGCCAGGACCCACTTACGGAGCGCTACCTGCCGCACGTGGGGACGCCCCGGCGCAGCGTCCACCGGGCAGACCTTGCCGCTGTGGTTTCACACTGCAGCGAGGGCCCGGTGGGTCCGGGCGACTCGGGAAACACGCCTGGGCTTCAGCGCCTCCGATGTGGGATGGGAAAATGATGCAGACCTCGCTGCCGGGCTGCTTTAGGACATCACATCGACTGACGGGCAGCGCTGCACGAGTCTTGGTCATTTCATCTTTTCGCAAGCATTTTTAAACACCTACCATGGGCCAGGTCCTGTGCTGGATGTTGCAGACACGGAGATGAATGGAGACACCGCTAATAAATTTAGTAAATTAAAGCGGATGCTCTCCCGATCTTCCCGGAATTTGACTCGAGCGCTGCTCTTCACAAACCAACATGTCAGGAGACCATCGCCGGTCTCCACTGACCACTGCTGTTGGTGTGAGGCAGCCAAGAGCCCCTCAGAACGAATCAAGTCTGACAACAGGCTGCAGAGGGGCTAGGAGAGGGAAACCTGAGCCCCTCCAAGGTGAATTCCCTGATTCCACCTTGTGAACGCACGGAGAACAAGCACTACCTCCGACTAACTTTCTCACCTTCCAGGGTCTGGTACACCTGCCATTAATTTATTCGTTCATTCGATAAATATTCATTGACTGACTACATGTAAACACGAATTTGTGCTTTTTGCCCCTAGTTTCTTGCGATTTTAAACGCGTAATGGCCAGCTGAGGCCAGGTGCAGTGGCTCACGCCTGTAATCCCAGCACTTTGGGAGGCCTAGGCGGGTGGATCACAAGGTCAGGAGTTCAAAACCACCCTGGCCAACATGGTGAAGCCCCATCCCTATGAAAAATACAAAAAATTAGCCAGGTGTGGTGGTGGGCATCTGTAATCCCAGCTACTCAGGAGGCTGAGGTGGAAGAATCACTTGAACCTCGGAGGCCGAGGTTGCAGTGAGCCAAGATCTTCCCCCGACCCCAGCACTCCAGCCTGAGGCAAGGTGCAGTAGCTCACGTCTGGTAATCCCAGCACTTTGGGAGGCCAACGTGGGAGGATTGCTTGAGCCTGGGCAATACAGGGAGACCTGTGTCTATACAAAAAATTAAAACTTAGTCCAGCGTGGTGAGCCAAGGCTGAGGTGGAAGGATCACTTGAGCCTGAGAGGTGGAGGCTGCAGTGAGCTGAGATTGTGCCACTGCACTCTGGCCTGGATGACAAAGCGAGACCCCGTCTCAAAAATAAAAAATGAAATTGTAAAGATGATGATTTAGGTGACACGTTCTGCAAGTACCCTGTACCTCTCCACACACCAGCAATTCTCACAACACCCAAGTTCTCCTGAACCACTGTTTGAAACCAGCAAATTCCCAGCTCTCCTTAGGGGTACCTGCTTAATGTATCCAGCTTATGTTTGCACCATGCTCATAAAGTGTCTGTTTCCTAAGAAGCCGGCACAAGATCAGAATTTAGTTGAGCAGGGTAGAAAATTCATTTCATGAGCATTCGTGGAGTGTGCATGAGACAAACATGGCTTAGGCTTTGGGAACACAAAGCTAAGACATCACTTCAAGTCCGAGTTCACAGTCTGGAGGAGAGAAGAGAAACAGACTATTGCAACGTCTGTCCCATAAACAGTGTATGACTTGCTGCTGTGGTATCACGGAAGGGAGGAACCCACTCTCCAGCGGGCATCATGGGGGCTTCATAGAGGAGGCAATAACCAAACTGGTTCTTGAATGATGTGAGATTTTTCCAGGAGAGAAGGGAGACACCCATTTGGTATAGCTACAGGAAAATGAGAATTCCAAATTCCTTTCCTTTCCATTCTTTTCCTTTCCTTTTCCCTCCCTCCCTCCTTCCTTCTTTCTTTCTCTCTCTCTTTTTTTTTTTTTTTTTTTTGAGACAGGGTCTCAGTCACCTAGGCTGTACTAGAGTGGTTCGAACATGGTTCACTGCAGCCTCTACCGCCCAGGCCCCATCAATCCTCTCACCTCAGCAGCCCCCCGACCCCCCACCCCCCACCCCACTGCCACAGACCACCATGTCTGGCTACTTATTTCCTACTTTTGGTAGAAACTGGGTTTCACCATGTTGCTCAGGATGGTCTCAAACTCCTGAGCTCAAGCAGTCCACCCACCTCAGCCTCCCAAAGTGCTGGATTACAGGCGTGAGCCACCTCGAATGGCTCTCATTCATTTTCATTCATTTATTTCATTCCCCCAGACTGCAAAATCAGTGAGACGAAAATGGTAAACAACCTAAATGGCCAAGAAAACAAGATTGGTGACCCTGTTGCACTTCCAAGTGACAGAAAACTTGGTGATATTCACAGCCTTTTTTTTTTTTAGACAGAGTCTTGCTCTGTTACCCAGGCTGGAGTGCACTGGCATGATCTGGGCTCACTGCAGCCTCTACCTCCTGGGTTCCAGCGATTCTCCTGCTTCAGCCTCCAGTGTAGCTAGGATTACCAGCACCCACCACCACACCCAGCTAACTTTCGTGTTCTTAGTAGAGACAGGTTTTCACCATGTTGGACGGGCTGGTTTTGAACTCCTGACCTAAGGTGATCTGCCTGCCTCAGCCTCCCAAAGCGCTGGGGTTACAGGTGTGAGCCACTGCACTGGCCCACAGTCATATTTAGATAATTATCTATAGCGTGATTGTGGTGGTACTAATATCACTATATATGTTTGTCAAAGAACTGTACATTAATATGTAGAGTATGCCTTAATTTTTATACATGTTTAAAAACTTTTTTAAAAAACCAGATTTAAATGAGTATACATAGTGTGAATTCCAATTTGAAAAAGAAAAGCCTGTGTTTAGATTAAGAATGTAGTATGTAAAATTCATCTTGTATATGAATAACTCCAGAATGTTAATTGAGGTGATAAATTTTTAATAAAATGAGTTTTAATGAAATGAAATATTTTTGAAAAGAAATGTTAAGTTTCAGATTATAAAAGAAAAACACATATCTACATATGAAAATATTGTTGCTCTATTCGATCAGTTTTTCATCTTCCCCCACGTCCCTGTGTGTGTGTGTGTGTCTTCCTGGAAGGAGACGCATCAGAATGCTAGCAGTGGTTATCATTGAGTGGGAACGTGGTTGGAGGGTGCATTCCTTCATTTTGCTAATCTTCATTTTCCAAATACTTTACCATGAATGTGCGTCATTATTTTTTATCTATTTTTTTATTTTTTTTAAAGACGGGGTTTCACCATGTTGGTCAGGCCGGTCTTGAACGCCCGACCTCAGGTGATTCGCCCACCTTGGCCTCCAAAGTGCTTGGATTACAGGCGTGAGCCACCGTGCCCGGCCGCGCATCATTATTATAGTCATTAGGAAATGACTACATCTTTATTAAGATTAAGTCTGGATGGGAGGGAAGCATGGAGCATTGCTTTCAGGAAGCTAACAGGACGTTTAGATACACTCACACCACCCAACTGAACCACTTCCCAGAAGCATTCATCTGGCAAACATTATCTGGGTGGCATGCTCTCTGTCACCCAAGGCTCTGTCAGGAAAACAGTGAAGACAAAAATGTTTTCACTCCACTTCTGTTTAAGGCTTGATAAAGAAGATATGACAGTAGGAGTTAAGAGGGAGCAGAGAGTGTATCACTGTACCTGGGGTTCATTTTGCAGTGTGGCTGCTGCGGAGTCTGCCAGCCTCTGCTGTCTGGAGGTGCCGGGATGATGCTGTTTGTTGTCAGCCCTGAGCATCACCCAGGACAGCACTCTAGAGATGCAAGCAGCCCAAGAAGGAGGTTCCCTCGGGGATGAGGGTGTGGCCCGACCTCAATCATAGAGATCAGGATGTGCCCAGAGCTACCTAGAACATGTAAAACCACCGAATGAATGGGTGCTGTGACAACACAGTTCAGGGGAAGGTCTGAGCTGGAGGAGCCCTAGGGTGGTGTATAGTAGACCTGTCCCTTCCTTCAGGAGGAGGAAGCTGAAACCCAGAGATGCAAAGCACATTGGCCCACAGATACTCAGATAGCTTGGGGCAGAGCTGGAAGTGGAGCCTTGAGTGAACCCAGGGCTCTGGATTCCCCGTCCTCTCCCCACGTTGTCATCACGGAGTGGCCTCTTTAAGGAATAACTGAAGAGTAAACATTTTATCAGTTGGTCTGCAGTGCAGCTCAAATAATCCAGTTCCCAGGGCCAAGAGCTACCTTTCACTTATTCATCTCATTTCATTCTTTTTTTTTTTTTTTTTTTTTTTTGGAGACAAAGTCTCACTCTGTAGCCCAGGCTGGAGTGCAGTGGTGCCATCTCGGCTCACTTCAACCTCCGCCTCCCAGGTTCAAGCAATTCTCCTGCCTCCGCCTCCTGAGTAGCTGAGATTACAGGTGTGCACCACCATGTGAGGCTAGTTTTTGTGTTTTTAGTAGAGATGAGGTTTCACCATATTAGTCAGGCTGGTCTCGAACTCTTGACCTCAGGTGATCTGCCCACCTTGGCCTCCCAAAGTGCTGGGATTACAAGCATAAGCTACCGCGCCCAGCCGTCATTGCATTCTTAAAATAGTTCTCTGCATAGCTATGCCTATTTCTTTCCATTTTGCAGATGAGGAAACTGAGGCCCTAGTGGCCATTAAGCTGGGGTAATCATTGGCCTGAGTGTTCTGGTTTCTATGGCAGTTCCAAGCCTCATGGTAAACCGATTAATTAAAAATTGGTCCATCAGGCCAGGTGTGGTGGCTTACAACTGTAATCCCAGCACTTTGGGAGGCCGAGGCAGGCGGATTACCCGAGGTTGGGAGTTCAAGACCAGCCTGACCAAAATGGAGAAACCCCGTCTCTACTAAAAATACAAAATTAGCTGGGCATGGTGGTGCGTGCCTGTAATCCTAGCTACTCAGGAGGCTGGGGCAGGAGAATCGCCTGAACCTGGGAGGCGGAGGTTGCGGTGAGCAGAGATCGAGCCATTGCACTCCAGCCTGGGCAACAAAATCAAAACTCCATTATTAAAAAAAAAAAAAAAAACTGGTCCATAAATGACAACCTCTGCCTCCCGGGTTCAAGTGATTCTCCTGCCTCAGCCTCCCTAGTAGCTGGGATTACAGGCACCTGCCACCATATCTGGCTAATTGTTTGCATTTTTAGTAGAAATGGGGTTTCGCTATGTTGGTGAGGAGCTTGGTTTGTTCAGATCAGTCCAAAGAGTACAGACACCTCTGAATGGAGTGATAATAAAATCACAGAGCATTTTACAATTTCCAAAGCATTTTACAAAAAACCTTTACCCATATAACTCCACAAATCCCGTCACAAATCCTCACAAGTACATCCTACATCCTTCTTTTTTTTTTTTTTTCCAAGACAGAGTCTCGCACTGACACCTGGGCTGGAGTGCAGTGGCACCATCTTGGCTCACTGCAACCTCTGTCTCCCGGGTTCAAGTGATTCTCCTGCCTCAGCCTCCCGAGTAGCTGGGATTATAGGCACCTGCCACCACGCCTGGCTAATTGTTTGCATTTTTAGTAGAAATGGGGTTTCATTATGTTGGTCAGGGTGCTCTCAAACTCTTGACCTTGTGATCCACCCACCGCTGCAGCCTCCCAAAGTGCTGGGATTGATTACAGGTGTGAGCCACGGCACCTGGCCTCCTACATCCTTTTACGGATGAAAATACTGAGACCCAGAGAGATTAAATAACATATCCTACACCCCAAGTTTACGATTTGGTGGAAACAGTGACCTGAGCCTGAAACTCTCTGGCTCCGAAGCCAACGTTCTTGCTGCTACACCAAAAGTTACCTCCAGGCCCTCAAAGTGGGATCAAACCCTTCCACCAGGTATGAGACACCAAGATGCCCAGCCCTGGTCTATGAATCTGTCTCCCTGATCCATCTTGTCTCCATCGCCCTTCAACACCAGGTCACAGGTACAGCAACAATGCTTTGGGCATCTCACAGCCTCCTGCGTGGACATGAAGACCTTTGTCTCATTCATAATATAATGTATATGTCTAATTATATTTCAAAGGGAAGTCAAGCATTTTGCAACTTGCTTCTCTTGACAACCTCATTGTGTTCATCAAACAGAGCCACCTAATACAAACGTCCAGCTCAGGCGGGGTGCGGTGGCTCACACTGTAATCCCAGCACTTTGGGAGGCCGAGGTGGGCAGATCAAGAGGTCAAGACATTGAGACCATCCTGGCCAACATGGTGAAACCCTGTCTCTTTTAAAAATACAAAAATTAGCTGGGCGTGCTGGCACGTGCCTGTAGTCCCAGCTACTCAGGAGGCTGAGGCAGGAGAATGGCTTGAACCTGGGAGGTGGAGGTTGCCATGAGCTGAGATTGCGCCACTGCACTCTGGCCTGGGCAGCAGAGTGAAACTCCAGGTCAAAAAAAAAAGGCCTGCTATTATAGGGAGAAGGGCCCAGGCAGAGGTAGTGCACCTCTCAGAGGTCTCAGCTGCACTCCCAGCTCTTTAAATTGTTCTGGGACAAGGTACTAACCTCTATGAAGCCTCAATCTCCTCATCTGTCAAATGGGGATAGTAATACCCACAGACCAGCCTGCGATATTCATTGTGAGACTCCCTTTTATTAAATTTTTATTTATTTATTTTTATTGCATTTTAGGTTTTGTGGTACATGTGAAGAACATGCAAGATTGTTGCATAGGTACACACATGGCAGTGTGATTTGCTGCCTTCCTCCCCTTCACCTGTATCTGACATTTTCCCCATGCTATCTCTCCCCAACTCCCCACCCCCTGCTGTCCCTCCCCATTTACCCCCAACAGACCCCAGTGTGTGATGCTCCCCTCCCTGTGTCCATGTGTTCTCATTGCTCAACACCCACCTATGAGTGAGAACATGCAGTATTTCATTTTCTGTTCTTGTGTCAGTTTGCTGAGAATGGTTTCCAGCTTCATCCATGTCCCTACAAAGGACATGATCTCATCGTTTTTGATTG
>CM052657.1:113729228-113746391 GCA_028533165.1 Leontopithecus rosalia | reverse complement strand
CTTTCCCCTCCTCCCTTCCTCCTCTCCTCTTCCCTCCTCCTCCCCTCCCCTCCTCCTCCCCCTTCCCCCTCAACTCCTTGCAGGCTTGTTAAGTGAATAGTAAACACCTGTGTCCGTGGTCACACCTTTGGTTAGCTGTCGGATGATGCTGCAGGCAATAGCAGTACATCCATGAAAGCCCTTTCCTTTCTTCCTAACAGTTTCTTCCTTTTTTTGGTAGAGAGAGACAGGGAGTGAGGAAGGGGGGGCGGGGCCTCACTGTGTTGCCCAGGCTGGTCTTGAATTCAAGCGGTCCTCCCACCTTGGCCTCCCAGAATGCTGAGATTACAGGCGTGAGCCATTGTGCCCAGTGACACTTTTTCGTTCTTTTTTCTTTAATACCAGCTAACTTGAACAGATGAGACACTTCTTAAAATTACCTTCTTTTTTCTTTTTCTTTTTTTTTTCTCTGAGACAGAATTTCACTCTCACCCAGGCTGGAGTGAAGTGGTGCAATCTTGGCTCACTGCCACCTCCGCCCCTCCCGCTCCAAGTTCAAGTGATTCTCTTGCCTTAGCCTTCAGAGTAGCTGGGATTAGAGGCGCCCGCTACCACACCTGGCTAATTTTTATATTTTTAGTAGAGATGCAGTTTTGCCGTGTTGACCAGGCTGGTCTCAAACTCCTGACCTCAGGTGATCCACCCCCCCTTGGCCTCCCAAAGTGCTAGGATTATAGGCATTAGCCACCAAGCCCAGCCTCTTTTTTCTTTTTTAAATATCTTTTTATTTTTATTTTTTTGAGATGGCTCACTCTGTTGACCAGGCTGGAGTTGAGTGGCATGATTTCAGCCTACTGCAGCCTTGACCTCCTGGACTCAAGGGTTCCTCCCGCCTCAACCTCCTGAGTGCTAGGACTAACAGCATGTGCCACTGGGCTGGGCTTATTTTTTTACTTTTTGTAGAGATGGGGGTCTCCCTATGTTGCCCAGGCTGGTCTTGAACTTCTGGGCTCAAGGGACCTTCCTACCTCAGCCTCCCTAAGTGCTGGGATTATAGGCGTGAGCCACCACGCCTGGGCAGTGAAACTTGTTAAAATTACTCTTTCCTTCATAGAGGATGTGACAACGGTTAGATGTTGCAATTATATTCTTTTTATTCATTCACCCAACAGACATTCTGGTGTGGAGCCACTTTGTGCCAGGCACCGGGCCAGGCTCTGAGAATAGGCAATAAATCACGACTTCAGAATCCGAAGTCTCAGCAGTTACACAGATGAAGAAGCAAGAGATGGGCATCTGGTTTGAAAAGTGGTGTGTGCTGCGGGCAGTGACAGCTCTTTAAAGGGGTGCGAGTTAATTGGATCTGCTAAATGGAGGGGCAGAGTGGAGCTGCCCTGCGGCTGTGAGCTCTGCTCAGTCTCCGAAGAAGGGAGGCCCTCCAGCTCCTCCCATCACATGGGAAATGCTATGAGCTTCTCCCAGAAGAAGCCAGAGAGAGGCAGACAGACTCAGTGGGGACTAGCCACAGACGGGTGTCTTAAACAGACGATGATCCTCACACATTCTGGGGGCTGAACTCTGTGATCATGGTGTCGAAAGGTGGGCTCCTCTCTCCCTGGATGGCCGACTGCACCCTGTGCCCTCACATGGTCATCCCTCTGTGTGCGTCTGTGTCCTAATCTCTTCTGATAAGGACACACGTCCTATGGGATTAAGACCCACCCTAACAGAGTCACTTGAATTTAATCACCGCTGTAAAGACCTGATTTCTAAATACAGTCGATTTCCAGGGTACTGGAGGTTAGGGCTTCAACCTCAGAAGTGGAGGAAGTGGGGGCTCTGTTCGGGCCATACCAGCCTGCCTTGACAGTGTCCTTGACCATCTCTGGTGCAGACGCAGGGGACTCCTCCCCCACCTTCAGCATCAGCGCCTGGATACCACATTTCCATTTTCCAGACGAGGCAGCTGACAAGGCTACCTTGTCAGAACTGCCAGGGATGAGACTCAAAAATCCCTGAATACATTTTACCCTATTGAGAGCCTCATTTTAAAAATGAAACTGAGAAAATAAAAAAAGAAGTAAAGAAAAAAAATGAAAAACAAATGAAACCGAGGAAGCTGGGCACGGTGGCTCATGTCTGTAATCCCAGCGCTTCCGAAGGCCGAGGTGGGTGGATCACCTGAGGTCAGGAGTTCAAGACCAGCCTGGCCAACATGGTGAAACTCCATCCCTACTAAAAATTTTAAAAAGTAGCTGGGCGTGGTGGCACGCACCTGTACTGCTACCTACTCAGGAGACTGAGGCACGAGAACTGCTGGAGCCTGGGAGGCAGAGGCAGCAGTGAGCCAAGATTGTGCCACTTCACTCGAGCCTGGGCAACAGAGCAAGATTCCATCTCAAATTAAATAAATAAATATGAAACTGAGAACACCCCAGCTGGGAGTAGATTCTTAGGCTAAGTAACCCCTTCACACACAGACACACTTTTTCAGTTTGGGAGCACTCACTGTTTATTAACTGACCGGATTACAAAAATCATCCTGCAGACACCGCAGTTCGCTCTTCTGATAGGCCTGATGATCTGCTCTTCCCTGCTGACAGCAGCTCCACCTCCTTCAACATGAATGGGCTTTTTCTTCACCTCGTGGAGAGGATAATTTGAAGGGCCATGGGAGGTTACTTGCTTCTTCCTGTTTTTTATTTTTATTTTCGAGACAGAGTCTTGCTCTGTTGCCCAGTCAGGAGTGCAGTGGCGAAATCTCAGCTCACTGCAACCTCTGCCTCCCAGGTTCAAGCAATTCTCCTGCCTCAGCCTCCTGAGTAGCTAGAAATACAGGCAGCCACCACCACAGCTGGCTCATTTTTATACTTTTAGTTAGAGACAGGGCTTTACCATGTTGGCCAGGCTGGTCTTGAACACCTGACCTCAGATGATCCACCCGCCTTGGCCTCCCAAAGTGCTGGGATTACAGGTGTGAACCACAGTGCCTAGCCTTTACTTGCTTCTTTGGAGCATTTTCCTGTGATACAGATCTCATGAATCAGATTCTCCGTGCAGATGATGCCATATTGACCAAGAGACCGAGCAATGAAAGAGTTACCTGTCAGGGTAAATCCCTATTTTCACATGACATTTTTCACTGCCTCGCCTTAAAGAATATTGGAGAGTCATTCCCTTACATCATGTGTCATTTTTGCTGTTTTGAGGCAGAGTTTTGCTCGGTCACCCAGGGTGTTGTGTAGTGGCACAATCATGGCTTATTGCAGTCTTGATCTCCTGGGCTCAGGCAATCCTCCCACCTCAGCCTCCTGAGTAGCTGGAACCAGAGGCACGTGCCACCCCACCCAGCTAATTTTTTTTTTTTTTGAGACAAAGTCTCACTCTGTTGCCAGGCTGGAGTGCAGTGGTGCGATCTCGGCTCACTGCAACCTCCGCCTACCAGGTTCAAGCGATTCCCCTATCTCAGGGGGAATCCTGAGTAGCTGGGACTACAGGCGCCTGTCACCACCCTCGGCTGAATTTTTTTGTATTTTAGTAGAGACAGGGTTTCAGCACGTTGGCCAGGATAGTCTCGAACTCCTGACCTGGTGATCCAACCTCAGCCTCCCAAAGTGCTGAGATTACAGGCGTGAGCCACCTTGCCTGGACAATTTTTGTATTTTTAGTAGAGACGGGGTTTTGCCATATTGCCCAGGCTGGTCCCAAACTCCTGGGCTCAAGCAGTCCACCCGTCTCGGCCTTCCAAAGTGCTGGGGTTACAGGCATGAGCCATCGTGCCCAGCTGGCGCTGTAGGTTGTTGGCCACAGTTTGCTGTCACTCGTAGCGGGTATCAGGTTCTTGATCCTGGCTGTCACCTTTCCCCCCCCCTTGCGTTCCCACCGTGTTTGGGAAGGAAGCTGTGGTCTACTTGCGACTTGCACACTTCCACCCATCTGTGCTTTATGTTGCAGTAGGCGTAGGGTGGTTGGGTCTGTTCAAATGTGAAAAGTCCCCACATATCGGCCTAGTGCAGTGGCTCCTGCCTATAATCCCAGGGTTTTGGGAGGCAGAGGTGGGCGGATCACCTGAGGTCAGGAGTTTGAGACCAGCCTGGCCAACATGGTAAAACCTGGTATCTACAAAAATACAAAAATTAGCTGGGCGTGGTGGCAGGCACCTGTAATTACAGCTACTCCAGAGGCTGAGGTCGGAGAATTGCTTGAACCCTAGAGGCAGAGATTGCAGTGAGCAGAGATCGCCCCATTGCACTCCAGCCTGGGCGGCAGAGTGACACTCCCATCTCAAAAAAGAAAAAAGTCCTAACATATCAAGGAAACATGTCCCATGAAGGGAGGCTTAGGAAACTGTCCTTGCCTGCAGCATCAGCACCCGTGCTTCCAGCCCGCCCTCATCTCCCCCACCCTGCTCCCCACCACCCAGGACCCCACTGACGCCTCAGGCCCGGGAAGCCTCTCCCTCTGCACTTTCGCCTTGCCCTGGGATGGCAAAATGACTGCTCATGACTCGGCCAGGATGGATGGAGGACATCGTATTGTTCCTCTAGCCCGGCATTCTGAGAACCGGCTGGCTGCAATTCAGAACAAAGAGGGAGAAACGAGGCATGTTTATTGGGGCAGTGGAGGTGGGGATTTTTTTTTCTTTTTAATTTGGATTGAAGTCTTTAGCTCTGAGTAATGGTTGACTTGTGCCAGAGAAGGCGGCACCTGTGAACACGGATGGAGCCGAGAAGCCGAGAAGGCCTGAGCCTGGGGTTTAGGAGCTGCTCGAGAGGTGGAGCTGTAGGAAGGAGCCACGGAGCTCCTGGGGGAGTGGGGCCCACGGGCGGCGTCTCAGGCCAGTGGTCAACACTAGTCCCGAGATAGCTCCAACCAGGACACAAAAGGAACCCATGGTTGTGCCGGGAAGCATTGCCACGGCAGATTTCCAAGAACTGAACCTTAAAGAGAAGCCAGGCAGGGCTCCCAGGCCTGGCTCTGCCAACACACAGACTGGCGCTCCTAATCCCCTGAGCGCCACCACCTCCAGGAGGAGCCTGACCCTGTTAGCACGCTGTACTCCAGCGTTCCAGGCTTTTCACATGGGCGGAATGAACCCGTGTGGGAATTGAGAGGATTCGCAAGCTCTTCCCAACATGGTAAAGTTGTAGGGTAGATCCTTCCCACGACAGACAAAGGCAGCTCTCACCCAAGCCTGAGCGCACCGACAGTTAGAAATAGCCCAGAGTCCGGATCACCTGAGGTCGGGAGTTCAAGACCAGCCTGACCAACACAGAGAAATCTTGCCTCTCCTAAAAATACAAAATCAGCTGGGTGTGGTGGCACATACCTGTAATTCAAGCTACTTGGGAGGCTGAGGCAGGAGAATCGCTTGAGCCCGGGAGGTGGAGTGTTGGAAATAGATGTTGGAAATAAATCCTTGGTGCCGCAAAGAAAAATCAGCACTGAGACAAAGGATCTCTCAGCAACGCAATTTTTACTTCCTGCGCTGCAGGAAGGGTACCCTCGCTAGCCATCTTGCCACGAGAGAACAATGACTAAAGGAACACAGTTATCCCTTATGCATTTGGGATCGTCCTTACTGCTGTGTCTGATCTCCGTTGGCTGGAGTCAGACCTCACAATCTAAACTGAAACCCAATTGGCTAATAACAAAACTTTTCTAAATGGTAAAAGCAATGGAGAGCCGGGACATGCCTGTGAGCACGTCCAGCACAGATACCTTGGTGAAAGTACAAGGACATAGAATGTGCTACGTGCCTGTGAGCACGGCGTGTCCAACAGCTACATAGGATAGGGCTTCACAAAGTTATTAGCACACTTATTCTTTAACAAGAAAAAAACTTTAAAGAGGAACATTTCTACTTCCCACACGGAGGTTGTGGTGAGCCAAGATTGCGCCATTGCACTCCAGCCTGGGCAACAAGAGTGAAACTCCACCTCAAAAGAAAGAGAAAGAAAGAAAGAGAGAGAGAGAGGGAGGGAGGGAGAAGAAAGAGCAAGCTCAGGGCCATGTGGTGGTATGTCCCTGTAATCCCAGCTACTCTGGAGGCTGAGGCAGGAGAGTTGCTTGGGCAGAGGTTGCAGTGAGCCGAGATTGAGCCACTGCACTCCAGCCTGGGCAATAGTGGGAGACCCCAAACGAAATAGCCCAGGGCCAAAGTAGAATGGCAGAGGGGCCCGAGGGCGGGGGTGGTGTGGGGTCAGGAGGCAGGACTCATCCTCACTGCGGGCGGGGCCAGAGAGGTCGTCTATCCATGGGCCTCCACCTGTGTGTCCTCTTGGTGAGACCTCTCTTGGTCTCCAACACGAAGCAGGTGCTTGGCCATAATTCTGGGGCAATGGCTGCCCATGGAGTCCTCCTAGCTGCCTAGCCAAGGTGTCCAGGTAGCCGTTTGCTTCGTGTTCTCCACTCCATAGTCCAATCAGGCTAAATCCACTTGAATTACGGGAGTTCTTTCCTTCTGTGCTGGCTGGATGCCTCACTGTGATGCAGCCCACACCGTGGTCTCCTTTGGACCAGGCCAAGAAGGGTCCAGATCACCCCCGCAGGACCTCGTTCATTTTGGTGGCAATGCTGCCTTGAGGGTCTATGGAGGAAGAACTGGGCCGGGCAGGATCTGGGGAGAAGGCGAGACTTAAACACCAACGACACCCGTGGATTCCTTCATTACTAGGTGAGAGGTGCCCCACAGGACAAGGACAGGGTGCAACAAGAGCTGATCCTAACGCCCAGATACATAGAGACTTAGATTCAATGAGACAGAAAATTAACAAGGATATCAAGGACTCGAACTCAGATCCGGAACAAGTAAACTAGTAAATATTTACAGAGCTCTCCACTTCAAATACACAAAATATACATTCCTGTCAATACCACATCACACCTACTCATAGGTTTAAATGAAACATTGATTGGTCATTATTAATACCCATTTTTTTTTCAGAATAAAGCAATATTTTTGTTCACCCTCCCTCCTTCTCTTCCTCTTTCTTCCTCTCCTTTACTCATTTTTTTTCTTTCTTTCCTTCTCTCAAAAAAAGAAAGAAATCAACTTGTAAACCTCTAGATCCAGGTCGGCAATATCTCTCTCATTGCTTGATTTCCTTCCTTCCCTCCCTTCCTCCTTTCCTTCCTTCCTTCATCCCTTCCTTCCTCCCTCCCTTCCTCCTTCCCTCCCTTCAAGCCTTCCTCCCTTTCTCCCCACCCCCCCAAAAAAAACAAAGAAAAGAAAAAAAAGAGCTGACTACAGGGGCCAACCACTCTGCCAGCGCTGAGCTGTCTGATGGGGAAAGGCCGTGGGTAAGTATGCTCTGCGACGGCAGCACACGAGGGAAGACCCAGCCCCACCCCGCTCTCATTCTCAGCTGCATCCTGGCAAACTTAGGCCACAGCCTAGAGGCCCCTCTCCTCCACCCTACTGAGCAGCTGAGGGTGGGGGGCGGTTGGAGGGGGAATGAGATGTGGCCCCTGCCCTGAGACAGAGGCAATACCGTGAACATCCTCACACGATACGGGGCCTTAAAGTTTTGATGGAGGACTCTGACCACTAAGTAAATTTCAAATAGTGGCCCCCAAAAAGATATGTTCATGTCCCAACCCTTGGTACCTGTGAATATGACCTTGTGCACAACAAGGGTCTTTGGCCAGGTGGGGTGGCTCACTCCTGTAATCCCAGCACTTTGGGAGGCCAAGGAGAGTGGATAACCTGAGGTCAAGAGTTCGAGACCAGCTTGACCAATATGGTGAA
Organism: Leontopithecus rosalia; assembly: GCA_028533165.1. Classification (NCBI taxonomy): domain Eukaryota; kingdom Metazoa; phylum Chordata; class Mammalia; order Primates; family Cebidae; genus Leontopithecus; species Leontopithecus rosalia. The sequence continues at coordinate 113,738,662 of CM052657.1, read as the reverse complement.
ACCCTGTCTTTATTAAAAATACAAAAAAAAATAGCTCGGTATGGTGACATGTGCCTGTAATCCCAGCTACACTAGGGAGGTTGAGACAGGATAATTGCTTATATTCTGGGAGGTGCAGGTTCCACTAAGCTGAGATTGTGCCACTGCACTCCAGCCTGGGCAACAGACTGAGACTCCGTCTCAAAACACACACACACACACACACACACACACACACACACACACACAGAGAGAGAGAGAGAGAGAGAGAGAGAGAGAGAGAGAGAGAAAGAGAGAGAAGGGTCTTCGCAAATGTGATTGACTTAGGGATCTCAAGATGAAACCGTCCCGGATTTAGAGAGGGCCCTAAATACAACGACTCTGTCCTTATCAGAAGAAGAAAGGATGCAGAGGCCAGGCTTGGAGGCTCATACCTGTAATCGCAGCACTTTGTGAGGTCGAGGTGGGTGGATCACCTGAGATCAGGAGTTTGAGACCAGCCTGACCAGCATGGTGAAACCCCGTCTTTATTAAAAATACAAAAAATGGCCGGGCGCGGTGGCTCAAGCCTGTAATCCCAGCACTTTGGGAGGCCGAGGCGGGTGGATCATGAGGTCAAAAGATCGAGACCATCCTGGTCAACATGGTGAAACCCTGTCCCTACTTAAAATACAAAAAATTAGCTGGGCATGATGGTGTGTGCCTATAATCCCAGCTACTCAGGAGGCTGAGGCAGGAGAATTGCCTGAACTCAGGAGGCAGAGGTTGCGGTGAGCCGAGATCGCGCCATTGCACTCCAGCCTGGGTAACAAGATCGAAACTCCATCTCAAAAAAAAAAAAAAATACAAAAAATTAGCTCGGTATGGTGACGTGTGCCTGTAACCCCAGCTACTCAGGAGACTGAGACAGGAGAATTGGTTGAACCCAGGAGGTGGAGGTTGCAGTGAGCCAAGATCATGACACTATACTCCAGCCTGGGTGACAGAGGGAGACTCCATCCCCCAAAAAAGAAGAAGAAAGGATACAGAGACACACAGGGACGAGGCCATGAGAAGACAAAGGTAGAGACAGGAGGGGTGTGGCCGTGAGCCGAGGCACGCCGTGAGCCAGCAGCCCCCAGAAACTGGGAGAGGCCTGGAGCTGATGCACTCTCAGAGCCTGGAAGGAACCCACTCTGTAAACACCCTGACTTCAGACTTCCAGCCTCCAAAGCTGTGAGAGGATACACTTCTGTGTTTAAGCTACTCAGTCTGTGGTCATTTATTACAGCAGCCCCAGGAAATGAACACACTATCTTCTTTTTTGCACAGGGTCTTGCTCTGTTGCCCAGGTTGGGTGCAGTGGCACAATCATGGCTCACTGAAGCATTGACCTCCTGGGCTCCAGCGATCCTCCCACCTTAGCCTTCCAAGTAGCCGGGACTACAGGCGCACGCCACCATGCCCGGCTCATTTTTGTATATTTTGTAGAGATGAGGTCTCACCATGTTGACCAGGCTGGTCTTGAACTCCTGAGCTCGAGCAATCCTCCCACTTTAGCCTCCCAAAGTGCTGGAATTACAGGCGTGAACCACCTTACCTGGCCAGGAAATGAACACGTTCTTATACAAATTTATGTATTTCTACATTGAGTACTCCAAAGTAATATCCTGTGTACATTATGAAACTGTCAGGCCTCCATATGCAAGCCTGGACCCAGAAAGTCTGGAGTCCTGCCTGCCTCGGCTGTCACCCCCAACCCCCCTTCGCCATTATCTCTAATGTGAACACTCCTCGCCCCACCCTGCCATCTTAACTACTCTTACGCCTCAGCCCAGCCGCCACTATAACTGAACTTACGGTAATGCACACTCCTTGCTCCTACCCCCACCACTGTAACTGATCTTACGCTGTAACACCTCTGCCCCCACCCAGGAGATTTGCCCCAACCTATAAAACCAACTCCTATCCCACCGCCCTTCCCTAATGCCCTTTTCGTACGCAGGTGAATAAACAGCGCTGTTGCTCACACAAAGCCTCTGTGGGGGAGTCTGTTCATTCAAAACGCACGTTTTTAACAGAAACCACAAAGCAGTTGGTAGATAGCAAGAGGTGCGCAGGCAAGGGGAAGACACAAGCAAAATCCAGAGTTGTGAGGTGCATGGGTGTCCCTGTTAAGTGATCATTGTTTCCATCTTGCAAAACATCACCTCTGTCGTTGCAAATGAATGAAATTGTTCATAATAAAAGGTTTTTAAAAAGGGGACAAGATTTGAGCCAGGCATGGAGTTGGCTTTCTGCATGTGCTGGCCTGTGGCTGAGGCAGGTCTCCAAAGTTGTCCGAGCCTCAGTTTCCTCACTGAGCAAGGAGGGGCTGTGGTGGTCCCTCCTTTCAGCACTGGAGAGTACCCGGCCGGGTGGGCACACGTGATCAGTCCCTGAGCACCCAAAGGAGGAGCTGGTCCCTACAGCAGCTCAGCTCCTCTCCAGGAAGAGAGGAGAATGGCTTTCCCCCCATATAACCCAATACTTTCTTATGACATGCCTTATACCTCTGTGTAAATAACCTAAACCCAGAAGGGGCTGCAATGCGCATAAAGCTTCTGTCTCCATCCCTGTGGGTGGCTGAAGAACAGGTTCTTTTTGCCTCTGGCCAATTTCTCACCGTCTAATATGAACTCTGGGAACTGGAAGGTGAGAAGGGCTCTCGCTGCCCCCCCACACTGGCTAGATTTCTTGCTGTGTTTTCTGTGAATATTTCCACACAATTAGCCAGCATCTGCGGGATGGCAGAGGCAGCTGTGAGGAGGCCCTCAGCCTTGGTTAATCAAGCCACCCTGGCGTTGAGAACACCCCCCACTGCTCCTCAGGTTCCAACACACCTGGGGTCAAGTCTGCAGTTCACCCTACTCTTACTGGCCTTCTCTGTGGCCCTCAGATCTGCCAGGCTGGTTCCTGGCCCAGGGCCTTGGCACTCATTTGCTTTCCCTGCCCAGGACACTTCGAGCCAGCCCTTCACGATGCTGACATTTTGCAGCCACTGAGCTCTCAGGCCATGAAGTTGCCTCTTCCAGGAGGTCGTCCTGCCAAGCAGCCCCGTCCTCTGGCTTAGCTCTTTTTCTGTTTCCTGCACTCTTTGCTCACTGCCAGCCTTTGTCCTGCTTGGAGAGGGAGAAGCCAGGAGCCTCAGGCTTGAGGAGATGAGCCTGCCGATTCAACCGGGGCAAACCTGTGCTGTTTTGCAAGACCAGGTGCTGAGGACACAGGGTGGGCAACAAGACACAGCTTCTACCCTCCAGGAAGCTATATTCCATGGTGAAAAACACAGAAGGGAGACGGCAGGGTGTTCTGGCAGCATGAGGGAAGTAGGGAGGTTTTCCTGGAAGGAGTGACTTCAAGGTAAAACAGCAAGGATGAGTAAGAGCTTGTCACGTGAGCCCAGTGGGGAGAGGGCCGCAGGCAGAGGACAAGCAAGCGTGAAGGCTGGGCATGTGGTGTCCACGGAGGCCGGGGGTCTCATATGGTTTGACTCTGTGTCCCGACTGAAATCTCATGTCAAATTGTAATGTCACAGGTCAAGGGAGAGGCTGGTGGGCGGTGATTGGATCATGGGGGGGATTTCCCCTTGCCGTACTCATGATAGTGCGTGCATTCTCGTGAGATCTGGTGGTTAGAAAGCGTAGGGCACGTCCCCCTTTGCTCTCTCTCTGTCTCTCTCTTTCCTGTGAAGATGTACCTGCTTCCCCTTCCCCTTCCACGGTGGTCAAAGTTTCCTGAGGCCTCCCAGTCATGCTTCCTGTTGTGCATGTGGAACTGTGAGTCAATTAAACCTCTTTTCTTCATTAATTACCCAGTTTCAAGTAGTTCTTTACAGCAGTGTGAGATTGGCCTAATACAGGGTTTCTTCACTTCTTTTTTTTTTTTTTTTGAGAGAGAGTCTTGCTCTGCCGCCCAGGCTGCAGGGCAGTGGGGCAACCTCAGCTCACTGCAATCTCTGCCTCCTGGTTCAAGCGATTCTTCTGCCTGAGCCTCCAGAGAAGCGCGATTGTAGGTGCCCACCACCACAACTGACTAAGTTTTGTATCTTTAGTAGAGATGACGTTTCACCATGTTGGCCAAGCTGGTCTTGAACTCCTGACCTCAAGTGATCTGCCTGCCTCAGCCTCCCTAAGTGTGGGGATTACAGGTGTTAGCCACTGCCCCTGGCATGGGTCCTTTATCTTCTTATCTCAAAAATCCGGGGTTGGGGGGCGCTCAGATTTACTCTGCCTCAGATACAAGAAGTTCTGCGAGAGGGAAGAAGGATATCCCTTTGTTCCATCCGTTTCTCTTTGAAGGCAGCCTGTGGTCTCCAGGACACCCAGAGAACAGCAGAGAAGAGCCCCCGGATGGGATGGGCTGGCACAGCAGCTGCCCCTCGGCATGGACAGAGGCTCCCCTCCTTTCCCAGCTTTCCCACGGGCGTCAGGCAGGTTCTCTCCCACCCCAGGTGTGTGAGCTCAGGCCCCCGGCGGTGGGGTGTAGCAGAAGATGCAGACACTGGAGCCTCCCACCCACCAGCCAGGCAGGAACTTGCCTAGGGATAATGGGCTTTAGTCACTCTCGAGAAAGATAACAAAGGCCTCTAATAACAACTGAAAAAATAAACCAGAAAACCTCACCACGATGGGGCAGCTGAGCCAGGAAGGGCCGGGCACGGTCCCTCTGAGGCTTTCAGCTGAAAGAAGCAGATCTGAGAAATGAAAGGTGAGGTGAGAAGTGGTGGGCAGGCTGCAGGTGGCCTGCAGGGTCAGCGCCTCTGGTCTGCAGGGGCTCTTCCAACAGTGGTGATCAGGTTGGAAGCCCCCTGCTCTGGGCCCGCACCTGCCCTTCTTAGGACAGGCAGTGGTCAGACCCAGTGTCCGTTCTTTATCCCAGGAGGCGGAGAACAGAGTGTGCAGCCAGGCCCCAGGCGAGGTCAGATCCAGAACAACTCAGGCAGTTCAAGCAGCACCCCCACAGGTCTGCTTGAGATCCGCTGACCGTGCTGGAGCCCATTCAGCAGTCACTGTGAAGCCATGGGCTCTGCAAGGTGCCACGCTCTCCGGAGCCGGTTCTCTGAGCCTGGATCCCGGCTCCCTCACCTGCTGTGCGACTTGCCCTCTCTGCACCTTGCTTTCCTCATCTGCTATGTTCGTGTAACAATAGTATGCCTGCGCACTGTGGTACTCTCAGACTCCCGGCGGTTAGGGTTCAGTGAGCAAATCCACACGTGTGAAGTCATGCAGGAAGGGGTCAATAGTTGCAGCTGCTGAAATTGGCACCTCCCTGTCCTATAAAGAACTTTTTTTTTTTGTGACAGAGTTTTGCTCTTGTCACCCAGGCTGGAGTGCAATGGCGCGATCTCGGCTCACCGCAACCTCCGCCTCGTGGGATCAGGCAATTCTCCTGCCTCAGCCTCCCAAAGTGCTGGGATTACAGGCACGCGCCACCGTGCCCGGCCCTATAAGGAACCTTTCTCAGCACTGCTGATGGCCACCACCCTGAGGCAGATGTGCTGGGCTGTGAGTACTGATGCCCACAGGAGACCATGGGTCCTGCAAGTGTCTGGGAGAGTTACAGGGAACCAAATCAGGTATGGGCCCCTAATCTGGAGGGGCTTATAGCCCGATGAAGTGCTGAGCCTCATGCAGTCTCTGGCCAGCTCATCGTGGAATGCAGAGGCTGCATGAGGCTCAGCCCTTCTCTACTTCACACCCCGCAGCACTTGACCCCGTGGGGCCCACGCCCTCTTCCCTTCCAGGCTGTGACTCAGCCCCCTGGTTCCTCTCTAGGGCTCCTTCTCCTCTTCCCTCTCCTCCCCCTCCATCTGCTCTCCCTGGCCAGCCGCAGTCTTTCCTGCTGTCTCGGTCACCATTTAGACATTGCTGACCCTATACTGGGTTGGATACTGTGCCCCCCAGATTTGGTGTCTACCAGGAATGTGAGCTTGTTTGGAAACAAGATCTTTGCTAATGTAATTAGTTAAATTAAGATGGGGTCACAGTGCAGGAGGGTGTGCCCTAAAGCTAATGACTGATGTTGTTATAAGAGGGCCATGTGAACCACAGGAGGAAGGGTGGCCACGTGGCCGTGGCAGAGACGGGAATGCAGCGTAGCCAGAGATTGCCGAAAACCCCCAGAGCTGGAAGAGACGAGGAAGGATTCTTCCCTTGAGCCCTTGGGAAAAGCAGGACTCTGCTGACACATGGATTGCAGACTTCCAGCCTCCACACGTTTCTGTTGCTTTAAGCCACCCCATCTCGGGTCATTTGTCAGCCTCAGGAGCTAACACAGCCTTCACTGTGTCTGGCCACCTCCTCCTGAGCTTCCCACCTGCTGGCCAGACAATTCCTCACCCTCGGACCTTCCAAAACCCACTCTCCCCTGAGATCTGTTCCCTCTCCAGAATTCCTCATCCAGAGGATTGCACCACTGGCTGCGCAAACCAGGACCTGGTCATCACCCGGATCCTCCCTGCCCTCCACCCCTGAAACCCAGTGACTCATCAAGCCCCGCACATTCCACCTCCAGAGTCTTTCTTGGAGAGACTCCAAGAAACAACCAAATGCGACGCTGGGATCTTGATGAGACCCTGGCTCTCAGAACAAAAAACCCAAATTATAAAAGGCCATCCTGGAACACTCGGGACAATCTGGACACAAACTGGGCAGCAGATGTCACTCTTTTTGGGTTTCTGAGGCGTGATAATGGTTCTGTGATTCAGGAGAAAAATGCCCTTGTTCTCAGGAGATGTAGCTGAGGGCTTAGGGTGAAGCATCACCATGTCGGAAACTGCCTTTCAAATGGTTCCAAAAAAGAAAATCTGCCCACCTTGCTATGCCCTGAGAGAGCAAAGCTGGAGATATTAATGATTGTTGATTCTAGAGGGAGGCAAATGGGTCTGTGGTACTGGTCTTTCAACTTTTCAGTAGGGTATGAATTTTTCGGGTAAAAAGTTGAGGGGAATCTTCTGACCTTCCTAATTCTCTGCTCCAGCTTCTCTGCTCTGCTGCAGACCCCAGCGCCCCTCCTACCCAGGGAATCTCTGCTCCAGCTTCTCTGCTCTGCTGCAGACCCCAGCGCCCCTCCTACCCAGGGAATCTCTGCTCCAGCTCACCGGCTGGCTTCTGCACACCATCACCACCAACCCCAATCCCACCCACTCCAGCCTGGTGACCACAGGGCACCCAGAGTTCTCTCTCCAACGCCAGAACTTTCTCATGTCCCTCCCTTGCTGGGAGCCCTCTGGAGCCTGCTGCTGGGTCACGTTGCTTACATAATCCGGGAGGTCCCTGGTCACCTCTCCAGCCCTCACTGCTCTCAACATCACACCCGACCTTCCAGCTGTTCTTACCTTCTCTCCACAGCTTCCTGCCCCCTGCTTCTCCCCTGGGATGTCCTCTCCTCTACCTTCATCTGCCGGCACCATCTCCAGGTCTCAACTTGATGTCCCTTCTCTGCAAGTCTCATGCCCGCGCCACCTGCTCTACAGAGCACATGTGCTCTGCATGTGATCTACAAAGCTTGTACATTGTGTAAGAAATACTTTCCACGGGGGTCATCTCTCCCTTACCTGACAGAAATCTCTATCAGGGGAACGATTGGAACTGTTCTATCTTTCTCTCCTACTCACCTGGCAGAAGATCTGGCACATTGTGGGAAGGAAAAGAGTTCCTCTTTACAGTTTCCTTTCTTGTTAAAGAATAGATCATAAGTGTGCTAATAACTCTTTGTTAAGCCCTATCCTATGTAGCATAGTAACGTAGGAGCTGTTAGACACGCCATGCCTACAGGCAATAGTCTATGGTCTTGTACTTTCACCAGGATATCTGTGCTGGATGTGCTCACAGGCATGCCCCAGGTTTCCATTGCTTTTACCTGTTTAGAAAAGTTTTAGGTTGTTAGCCAATTGGGTTTTAGTTTACATTGTGAGGTCTGCCTCCAGCCAACAGAGATCAGATGCAGCAGTAAGGACGACTGTAAATGTGTACGGGATACATATGTCTGTTTTCCTTTGTTTATTGTACTTTTGTGGCAAGATGGCTACCGAGGGTACCCTTCCTGCAGCCCAGGAAGTAAAACTTGCATTGCTGAAATATCCTGTCTCAGTGCTGATTTTTGTTTGCAGCACTCAGTGTCTGTTTCCAACACACGTGGCAGGTGTGTGTCGTGGTTTCAGTGTGTCCCCGAAGTTCGTGTGTTGGAAACTCAATCCCCAATGTGACAGTGTCGGGAGGTGGGGCCTATGGGAGGCAGTATTTGGGTCCTGGGGTGCTGCCTTCCGGAGTAGATGAATGCCATTACTGGGGACTGGGTTCCTTGTGAGAGGACTAGTGTGGCTCCTTCTCGCCCCACTCCCTACCCTCTTTCAGCCCTTCTGCCAGGGGATGACACAGCATGAAAGCCTTTGCCGAATGTGGCCCCTTGTCTTCTCAGCCTCCAGAACTATGAGCCCATAAATTTCTTTTCATTATAAATTACCTCGGCCTGGCACAGTGGCTCATGCCTGTAATCTCAGCACTTTAGGAAGCTGAGGCGGGCAGATCACTTGAGGTGAGGAGTTTGAGACAAGCCTGGCCAACATGCTGGATCCCAGTTTCTATTAAAAAGACAAAAATTATGTGTCTAGACATCCTAAAAAAACAAAAACAAACAAACAAAACCCCAAAGTTAGCTGGGTGTGGGATGCTGAGACAGGAGAGTTACTTGAACTGGGAGGTGGAGGTTGCAGTGAGCCAAGATTGTGCCACTGCATGCCAGCCTGGGCAACAGAGTAAGTCTTCCCCTAAAAACAATACTAAATAAATAAATAAGTGACCCTGTTGGCCGGGTGTGGTGGCTCACGCCTGTCATCCTAGCACTCTGGGAGGCCAAGGCGGGTGGATCACCTGAGGTTGGGAGTTCAAGACCAGTCTGACCAACATGGTTAAATCCCATCTTTGAAAAATAAAAAAAGAAAAGAAAAAAAAAAGTAACCCTCTCTAGCCCAGCGAGATGGTTCACGCCTGCAATCCCAGCATTTTCGGAGGTCAAGGCAGGAGGATCATAAGGTCAGGAGTTCAAGACCAACCTGACCAACATGGTGAAAGCCCGTCTCTACTAAAAATACAAAAATTAGCTGGGCGTGGTGGTGCACACCTATAATCCCAGCTTCTCAGGAGACTGAAGCAGGAGAATTGCTTGAACCCGGGAGGCAGAAGTTGCAGTGAGCCAAGATTGCACCATTGCACTCTAGCACCCCAGCCTGGGCAACAGAGCAAGACTATGTCTCAAAAAAACAAAAGTTACCCTGTCTATGCTATTCTGTTATAGTGGCACAAAATGGACTAAAATGGTTTGTACTAAGTAATCAATGAGTGGATGAATGTATGAGTACTGGCTGGAGGGGGGAAGTGGGTGGCTGGAGGACGGGTGGGAGGATGGAGGACGGGTGGGAGGATGGAGGACGGGTGGGA
>CM052657.1:113702865-113729128 GCA_028533165.1 Leontopithecus rosalia | reverse complement strand
GGTGGGTGGATGGAGGATGGGTGGGTGGGTGGATGGAGGACGGGTGGGTGGATGGAGGACGGGTGGGTGGATGGAGGACGGGTGGGTGGATGGAGGATGGGTGGGTGGGTGGATGGAGGACGGGTGGGTGGATGGAGGATGGGTGGGTGGATGGAGGACGGGTGGGTGGGTGGATGGAGGACGGGTGGGTGGTTGGGCAGATGAGTGAATGACATAGTACAAACAAAGGCACCACCACACTCCAGAGGGGGTGAGAACCAGGAGGAGGCTCCTTAGCGGAGCGGAGAAGGCGGCATCAGATTCCAGAGGGGGTGAGGGGCATTCTGGAGTGAGGGGCATTCTGGGTGCGGGGCTGGTGATGGCTGTGGTTTAGTGAGCACTTTGTTGGCCCAGACCCAGCATTTTACTATTACCTCCCTTCATCCTCGTGGAAGTCCCAGAGTAAGATATTAATATTTTCCTGCCTAAGTCTCATTACCTTGGTAATTTTTGTTTTAATAAAATCTAAAAATAGGCTGGGTGTGGTGGCTCACACTTATAATCCCAGCACTTTGGGAGGCTGAGGCAGGAGGATCACGAGGTCAGGAAGTCGAGACCAGCCTGATCAACATGGTGAAATCCCATCTCTATTAAAAATACAAAAATTAGCCAGGCATGGTGGCACAAGCCTGTGGTCCCAGCCTCTCAGGAGGCTGAGGCAGGAGAATTGTTTGAACCCGGGAGGCGGAGGTTGCAGTGAGCCGAGATCATGCCATTGCACTCTAGCACTCCAGCCTGGGCAATAGATCAAGACTCAATCTCAAAAAAAAAAAAAAAAAAGATGCTCAGAGAGACTCAGGAGGTTGCCCGATGCTTCACAGGCTGATAAGTTGGTAAAGTCAGGGATTGGAATCAGGTTCATTGGACTTAAATCTGCCCTGTCGGCCTAACAGGTGAAACAGGTGAAGAGGGGGCATGCGGGGCGTGGAGGGGGATCATAGGCAGAGGCTCAGAGGCAGCAAAGTCATGGCCTGTTCCATGGGGCCAGGGTGGAGGGTTTGTGTTAGGAAATGTGAGTGAGGCTGAGGTTGGCATTGCAGCCTTGAATGCCAGGCTAAGGAGTGGGCATGTGGCAACTGTGAAAGGCAGGCAGAAAGCAGCAGCCCAGCAGGAACTTGGAAGGCAGGAGACCGAGGAGCATCTTCGGAAGCTGACACCCCAGAGAGGAACGGAGACCAGACTTTTCGGGAAAACGAGCCTGACACCATCTCGAAGGCGTTGCTGAGATTCTGACCTTGTTCTACCTGCTGGTCCTCACCTGGTGTTCGTTAATCACCGCCTGCTCACGGAAGGAACCTGCCTTCCTGCCCACGCAGTGAGCCAGGTGGGCTGTGGCAGCGCCCGGAGAGATCCGGCTGTGCCAGGACTGCGGTGACTGCCCGGTGCGCCACAGCCTCCTCCTGCTCTGAGCACTGACTCACAGCATTGGACACACAGTCTGCTTTCCGATTTGACTGCAGCTGCTGGGTGGAACAGTGGGGACCAGCCCCTCTATCCTCCGTCACAGAGGCAGGAGGCGTAGTGGCTTAGAATTAGGGGTCCTATCTCCTGGTTCTCATTTGACCTCCCAATAGCTTTGTGACCCAGAGCAAGGGTCCTTGGCACCCTGCTACTCAAATTGTTTTTTTGAGAGGGAGTCTCATTCTGTCCTCCAGGCTGCAGTGCAGCGGCACAGGCTCGGCTCACTGCAACCTCTGCCTCCGGGGTTCAAGTGATTCTCCTGCTTCAGTCTCCCAAGAAGCTGGGATTACCGGCACCAGCCACCACTATTTTGTGCATACCTATTTTTTGTACTTTTGTGTTTTTACCGGAAGTGGAGTTTCACCATGTTGGCCAGGCTGGTCTTTTTGTATTTTTGTATTTTTACTAGAGATGGGATTTCACCATGTTGGCCAGGCTGGTCTTGAACTCCTGAGCTCCGGAGATCTGCCCACCTCAGCTTCCCAAAGTGCTGGGACTACAGGCATTAGCTACCCTGCCCCGCCTCAATTTTTATCTCTGTAAAAGGGGATGATGTCTTCTCTACCCAGGATGGTGGGAGCAGTAAAGACACCCTGCATACACACCTGGAAAGCGTCAGGAGAAACCCTCTCAGTCCCAGAGTCTTCATCTGTCTCTGAGCTTTTCTTTCGACGTCTTTGAAATGAGAGTGGGCCCTGAGGACAGTGGGGAAATTACGGGTGGGTTCGCAGCCGAGCCATGGCGAAGGCTGATGGGCTGCCTGTCTGAGGAAGCTCTTTGCACATGCTATTTGCCGGCAAGGAAGACTCTTTGCAGGGGTGTCAGGGTCCTAAGATTTGGGGACGGTAATGAGGAACAAGTACTCTGGGCTCCTTGAAAAGACTTCACTTGGGAGAGTGGTTTTCAGTGTGGTCCGGGGGTCACACTGCCTGCCAGAGAACGTTTTGGAAATGTGGAATGGGGGCTTGCTTGCTTGTGATTGTGGGTTCTACTGGACATCTACTGGCAGAGGGGAGGGCAGTGTTCTGGATCATTCTAGACATTTCATTTCAGGAGAGTGAAGACGGGCCAGACATGCTGGCTAACATCCGTAATCCCTTGCCTTTTGGGAGGCTGAGGCAAGAGGATCACTTGAGGCTGGGAGTTAGAGAGCAGCCTGGGCAACACAGTGAGACCCTCATCTCTACAAAAAATATAAAAACTAGGTGGGCACCGTGGCATGCACCTGTAGTCCCAGCTACTTGGGAGGCTGAGGTGTGAGAATCGCCTGAGCCTGGGAGGTCAAGGTTGTAGTGAGCCAAGACTGCCATTGAATGCCTCCAACCTACAGGACAGAGTAAGACCCTGGCTCCAAAAAAAAGAGAGAGTAAAGAGGGCTGGGGGATCTCCTCTTTCGGCATCACAGCCTCCCTCCCTCTGTCTCTGAATGGGGAAGCTTCTTCCTTCGTATCCTCCCTTCCTTCTTGTCTATTCAACTCTCTGCTGCTTTTTTTTTTTTTGAGACGGAGTTTCGCTCTTGTTACCCAGGCTGGAGTGCAATGGCACGATCTCGGCTCACCACAACCTCCGCCTCCTGGGTTCAGGCAATTCTCCCGCCTCAGCCTCCGGAGTAGCTGGGATTACAGGCACGCGCCACCACGCCCAGGTAATTTTTTGTATTTTCAGTAGAGATGGAGTTGCACCATGTTGACCAGGATGGTCTCGATCTCTTGACCTCATGATCTACCCACCTGGGCCTCCCAAAGTGCTGGGATTACAGGCATGAGCCACCGCGCTGGGCCCAACTCTCCACTTCTTAAAACAAACAAATAAAAAATGATCAAACAAACAAAAGAGGCTGTATAAGATGCATTGTTTTAAAGGAGCATGAGAATTCTGACACATTCTACTGCACGGATCAACGTGGGGAATGCTCTGCTCAGTGAATTCAGCCAGGCAGAGGCAAATGCACCCGTCACTCCATGTCCACAGAGGGTTGATTCCAGGACCCCTGTGGACACCAAAATCCTCAGATGCTCGAGTCACTTGTAGCAAATGCAGTAGTGTTTGCATATAACCTGCACATGTCCCCTGTAGACTCTAAACCGTCTCTAGACGTTTCGTAACACCTAAGCAAGTGCCCACGCCTCACTCCATTTGCAGGGATTCAATGCAGTACCCGGCACATGTTCAAGTTTTGCTTTGTGGAGCTTTGTAAAAACTTTTTTCTGAATTTATTTATTTATATTTGAGATACGGTTGCACTCTGTTGCCCAGGCTGCAGTGTAGTGGTACAGTCATGGCTCACCACAGTCTTGACCTCCCAGGCTCAAGCAATCCTCCAACCTCAGCCTCCAGGTAGGACTACAGATGCATCCGCCTGTAACTCCAGGACTTCGGGAGTCCAGGACAGATGGATCACTTGAGGTCGGGAGTTCAAGACCAGCCTGGGCAACATGGTGAAACCCCATCTCTACTAAAAATACAAAAATTAGTTGGGCATGGTGGCTGGGTGCCTGTAATTTCAGCTACTCAGAAGGCTGAGGCAGGATAATTGCTTGAACCCAGGAGACGGAGGTTGCAGTGAGCTGAGATCGTCCCACTGCACTCTAGCCTGGGACACAGAGCAAGACTCCGTCTCAAAAAAAAAAATAATAATAATGGTAATTTTTTATTCTAGAGACAGGGGTCTCAAACTCCTGGGCTCAAGTGATCCTCCAAGTCAGCCTCCGAAAATGTGGGAAGTAGAAAAATTCAACTTAGAAGTTTTCTTTCCTGTTAAAGAATAAATGTGCTAATAACTCTTTGTGAAGCCCTATCCTATGTAGCTGTTGGACACGCTGTGCTGACAGGCACGTGGTACATTCTATGTCCTTGTACTTTAACCAAGGTATCTGTGTTGGACGTGCTCACAGGCATGTCCCAGCCCTCCATTGCTTTTACCTGTTTAGAAAAGTTTTAGGTTGTTAGCCTCCCAGGTTTTAGATTGTGAGGTCTGGCTCCCACCAACAGAGATCAGACATAGCAGGAAGGATGGCTCCACATGCATAAGGGATAAATATGTCTGTTTTCCTTTGTTCATTGTACTCTTGTGGCAAGATGGCTAGTGAGGGTGCCCTTCCTGCAGTCCAGGAAGTAAAAATTGCTTTGCTGAGAGATCCTTTGTCTCAGTGCTGATTTTTCTCTGCAGCACTGAGCATCTGTTTCCAACATGGGATTACAGGTGTGCACCATCGTGGCTGGCCTGGGAATAGTTTAAATCTGTGGCTGGTTGAATCCATGGATTTGGGACGCATGGATATGGGAGTGTGACTATTCTGTAAGATTCAACCTACACGAGGTGTCTAGAGCAGTCAAGTTCACAGAGACAGAAAGTAGCTCGTGGTTGTTGGCCGTTTCAGGGATGGGGAATAGGGAGTTAGTGTTTAATGGAGACAGAGTTTCAGTTTGGGAAGATGGGAAAGAATCTAGAGATGGATGGTAGTGGTGGTTGTGCCACAGGGTGAATGTTCCTTTTTTTTTTTTTTTTGAGAGGGAATCTTGTTCTGTCGCTCAGGTTAGAGTGTAGTGGCGCCATCCCAACCCACTGAATTCAAGCAATTCTCCTGCCTCAACCTCCTGAGTAGCTGGGATTACAGACGCATGCCACCATGCCTGTCTAATATTTGTATTTTCAGTAGAAACAGCATTTCACCATGTTGGCCAGGCTGGTTTTGAACTCCTGACCTCAGATGATCCACCTGCCTCGGCCTCCCAAAGTGCTGGGATTACAGGCTTGAGCCACTTCGCCTGGCTGTGAAGGTTCCTAAGGCCCCTGAACTATACACTTCAAAAGGTCAAGATGGTAATTTGAATGTCACATGTGTTTACCACAATTTTAAAGAAGGGGACCATCAGCCTCAGAACTGCTGATCCTGATCCACATGTTAGAGGCCACAAAAGACCATGGGACAAGTTTGCAGCCCTGGGTGACAGGACTGTGAAGAGGCATGCAGTTAAATAAAGGTCCCTTCTGTCCAGATGGCTGAGACGGAGGGAGGAGACAGAGGTCCGGGGTCTGGCCTGCCTTCCCTCCCTTCCTCCCTCCACTCAAGGAAAGTGACTTTTCTTTAATTCTTTTTTTTTTTTTTTAGAGACAGGGTTTCATCATGTCGGCCAGGCTGGTCTCGAACTCCTGACTTCAGGTGATCCTCCTGCCTCGGCCTCTCAAAGTGCTAGGATTACAGGCGTGAGCTACTGCACCCGGCCCTTTTCTTTGATTCTTATTTCCTGAGATGTGAAAGTAAACCAGGGGTCCTGCGGTGCAGGAGAAAGATTTCTTAGGTAGTAGTAAGTCCTTTTCCGAATTATTTATTATTTTATTTTATTTTATTTTTGAGGAACAGAATAGTGCTCTGTCACCCAGGCTAGAGTGCAATGGCACAATCATAAATTACTGCAGCCTCCAACTTCTGGGCACAGGTGATCCTCTTGCCTCAGCCTCCGAGTAGCTGGGACCACAGGTGCATACTGCCACATTCTGCTCATATATATATATTTTTGGTAGAGACCGGGGGCAGGTCTCACTATGTTGGCCAGGCCACTCTTGAACTCTTGGCCTCAAGTGGTTCTTCTTTCTCAGATTCCTAGAGCACTGGGATGATGGATGTGAGCCACTGTGCCTGACCTAGAAATTCTTAATTAAGTACCACTACTTTGGAAGGGGGATGATATCAAGTAGTCAGCCTCTGCCAGGATCTGGAAGAGGCTGCTAGGATTCCCAGGCTCCATGCTGATGGTGGATCCCTCCCTCCTGGAGGAGGTTGGGGAGGGTGGCCCCATGGGCTCACTTGGCTTGATGGAGAGGCCCCTTCTGAATGCCCAGCTCCCATGTTACATCCTCTGCTGGTCCCAGGTGCCTCCCCCATGCGCCTGTCCTGGGTTAAATGCCCCATTCACTGATATCTGCCTAGTGGTTGGCCACTCCAAGTGGACCAATGGATTCTTGGTTTTCCCAACTGTCTCCTGTGAGTTGATTCCTATAGGATATAAATAGGGTGTGACTTGCTCCAAGGTGGGATGGGAAGAGAAGGGACAGATGTGGACAGCCAGCCTGCAATGATGTAGCTGTGGTTGCCACAGAGATCCCTTATGGACAGGTAAGCTATTCTTGGCTCCAGATGTGGTGGCTCAAGTCTGCAGTCCCAGCTACCTGGAAGGCTGAGGAGGGAGGATTGCTTGAGTCCAGGAAGTTGAGGCTGCAGTGAACCATGACTGCACCACTGCACTCCAGCCTGGATGACAGAGTGAGACCCCATCTCTTTAAAAAAAAGAAAAGATATTTCAGTTGCTTTACATCCATAACTCTCCCAGTGGATGGGAGAGCTGTCATCTGTGGCAGACTGTATCTCCCAGAAGTGGTTGCAGCAGAATCTCCCTTCCCATACACTCTTCTGCTTTTGTATCTTTCCAATTTCCCACCTTTCCACTGCCCCATCAAAGTCTAGAGTCTACAGCCTGGCCAACAGGGTGAAAACCCGTCTCCACCAAAAATACAAAAATTAGCCAGGTGTGGGGAGGCGGAAATTACAATGAGCCGAAATCACAGCACTGCAGTCCAGCCCGGACCACAGAGCAAGACCCTGTCTCAAAAACAAAAACAGAAACAAAAAAGTCTGGAGTCGAATTCTCCTCCTTTTGAACCTGGGTGAGTTTGTGACTCACAGGCCACCAAGTGGGCAATTTAGCTGCCCTCAGACTGCCATGTTGGGAGGAAGCCCAAGCTGGCGAGCCCAGGCCAGAACCACCCAGTGGAGCCCTTCCTGAATTCCTGACCCACAGAGTGCCTGAGAGACAAGAGCGTGTTTGGGGTTTGAAGCCACTATGTTTTGGGGTGATTTGTTTTGCAGAAGTAGATCATTGGAACATCAGTCCATTTCTTGGGTGAGGAAAATGAGGCTTAGAGTGTAAATTTGGAGTACATTTGTCCAAGGTCACCTAGTAAATAACTAGGAGAGTGTAGACCTAACCCCAGTCTGTGACTTCAAGATCTGGGCTCCATTTTGCTCCTGAACTTGTGCACAAATGCATGTCAGTGACTTTGCCTGTATCAGTAAGAAAGCCCCTTGAAGTCTTTTCGTACTTGAAGTCTCTACCTGTGGCAAAGACAGCGCCAGGCTGGGCTCGGAAGGCCTGGGCCTGCATGCCAACTCTTCTGCTATTCTGGGAGCTGGGCCTCCTCAGCCACTAGGCCTCAGTCCCTTCACCCAGCCTGTATCTCACAGGGATTCCTTTGTTGGTATTGTTTCCTAAGCACCTGCTGTGCCCAGGCTCCCGGTGGGTGCATAGAAGTCAAAGGTGGCCAGGCGCGGTAGCTCACACCTGCAATCCCAGCACTTTGGGAGGCTGAGGTGGGCGGATCACTCCTGAGGTCAGGAGTTCCTGACCAGCCTGGCCAACATATCGAAGCCCCGACTCTACTAAAAATACAAAAATTAGTCAGGCACAGTGGTGTGCGCCTATAATCCCGGCTACTTGGAAGGCTGAGGCAGGAGAATACCTTGAACCTAGGAGGTAGAGGTTGCAGTGAGCTGAGATTGTGCCACTGCACTCCATCCTGGGAAACAGAGCAAGATTCTATCTCAAAAAAAAAAAAATTAGCTGGGCGTGGTGGCAGGCGCCTAAAATCTTAGCTACTTGGGAGGCTGAGGAAGGAGAATCACTGGAACCTGGGAGGCAGAAGTTGCAGTGAGTCGAGATTGTGCCACTGCCCTCTAGCCTGGGCAGTAGAGCAAGACTCCATCTCAAAAAAAAAAAGAAAGAAAGAAAAAAAGAAGTCAAAGGTGAGTGGGATATAGGCTTCTCTGATGTCCCAGGCACCCAGGCTGTAAGGAAGAAGGGCCAGTAAGAAAGTAAGTTGGCCAGGTGCATTGGCTCATGCCTGTAATCCCAGCACTTTGGGAGGCTGAGGCGAGTGAATCATGAGGTCAGGAGTTCAAGACCAGCCTGCCCAAGATGAGGAAACCCTGTCTCTACTAAAAATACAAAAATGAGCTGGGCGTGGTGGTGGATGCCTGTAGTCCTAGCTACTTGGGAGGCTGAGGCAGGAGAATTGCTTGAACCCAGGAGGTGGAGGTTACAGTGAGCCAGGATTGCGTCACTGCACTCCAACCTGTGCAACAGCGAGACACTCTGTCTCAAAACAAAAAGTAAGTCGACCACCATCTAACCCATACCCCCATGGGTCACGCTCAGTGCAGAGGGTGAAGCTGCAGCTCCATCTGCAGCAGGTTCTGGAAGGTCACTCCAACCCCCCATGAAAGCAGAAGCCTTAGCCCCCCGGCCTGAAGGACAGCAGCAGCAGCTGAGATGTCCCAGAGGATCAACATGTTCTAACACTTAGCATATCGAATGGTCTAACCCTCACCAACACCCTGAGGAAGGTGCCATTCCTATCCCCATTTTTCGGATGGGAAGGACTAAGGCAGAGAAGCTAAATAGCTTGCCCAGGTTGCCCAGCCAGCAAGAGGCAGGCTCCTGGCGGCAAACCAGAGCCGACACTCGCCCACAAACAGGGAGGGCCTGGGAAATGTCTACTGAACGGTGATCCGCTGGGGTATCTGAGCAGAGACGGGCAATGAGTAGGAGCGCAGCAGGAGAGAGAAGCAGGCAGTTCCCGAGGGTGGGAGGCATTTCTGAAAGCACAGAGAGGCACTAAAAATATCATCAGCCATCATGAGTGTCCCACTCTGGCTGGGACACTAGTGACAGCAGTCCATGCCATGCCCTGGGGAGAGGGAGCGGGGAGGTGGCTCCAGGCTGGACATGGAGGCGCTCCCCAGGCTGGAGCTCCGCAGGAGGATGCTGAGAACTCACACTTCATCCTGGAGGCGGTGCATTCAGCCTGCAGGTGTGGACAGTCAGTGACTTAATGGTGAGGTGAGAAACTTGGCACTGAAGCGTGCTGAGTCACATGGTGAGAACTGAGAACGTCTTCCCGTGCTGAGTCACATGGTGAGAACTGAGAACGTCTTCCCTTTTCAATGATCTCAGTGATCAGTCAGTCCCACTGAACAAAGTGAGATTTCATCTCGGCTAATGATGACTAATGTGTTCTTTTTTTTTTTTGAGATGGAGTCTCGATCTTTCACCCAGGCTGGAGCTCAGTGGTACGATCTCAGCTCACCGCAACCTCTGCCTCAGCCTCCCAAGTAGCTGGGATTACAGGTGCCCACCAACACACCCGGCTAATTTTTTTATTTTTTAGTAGAGATGGGGTTTCACCATGTTGGCCAGGCTGGTCTTGAACTCCTGACCTAAGGTGATCCACCTGCCTCAGCATCCCAAATTGCTGGGATTATACACGTGAGCCACCATGCCTGGCCTTAATGTCTTCCTTAACAAAGTGAGCAGGCCTGGCATGTTGACTCACGCCTGTAATCCCAGCACTTTGGGAGGCCAAGTCAGGCAGATCTCAAGGTCAGGAGTTTGAGACCAGCCTGACCAACACGGTGAAACTATGTCTCTACTAAAAATACAAAAAAATTAGCCAGGCATGGTGGCATGCACCTGTAATCCTAGCTACTCAGAAGGCTGAAGCAGAAGAATTGCTTGAACCTGGGAGGCAGAGGTTGCAATGAGCTGAGATTATGCCATTGCACTGCTGCCTGGGTGACAGAGTGAGACTCCATCTAGAAAAAAAAAAAAAACAAAAAAAAAAACCCAACGTGAGCAGCCCTCAGGTTCAGAGCCTGGAAGGCAGTGGTGTGTATGAAGTTTCAGAATGTCTGCAAAAAAAAAAAAAAAAAAAGAGAGAGAGAGAGAGAAGGATCCAGATCAGGAAGACACCAGGGCCTGGAAGCCTGGGAGAAAGTGGGAGCTGGTTCCAGAAGTGAGCCAGGCAGGGAGCAGGAGGCTGAGTGAGGTGAGAAGGGGCACTTTCCTCTGAGAAGAAAGCAGGGTTGGGGCCCTCCCAGCAAAGCTTATCAGGGTCTTGGAAGTGGGAGCCAAGGCCACGGCCAGCAGTGGTTTGCGGAGGTAGGGGGGTGTCACAGGTCTGCCCAGGGGTCAAGAAGAGT
Source organism: Leontopithecus rosalia (assembly GCA_028533165.1). Classification (NCBI taxonomy): domain Eukaryota; kingdom Metazoa; phylum Chordata; class Mammalia; order Primates; family Cebidae; genus Leontopithecus; species Leontopithecus rosalia. The sequence goes on along the minus strand of CM052657.1, from coordinate 113,718,593 downwards.
GTGGAGGCTTTGAAGCAGATGGGGCTGTGAGATGGCAGGAATGTCAAAGCCCAGGGCCCTGCTGCATGAGCCAGTGCAGATAACGCACCAATGAGGCTGGTCACCTTCGTGGGGCCCAGGATGTACATGGCACAGACAAGATCTCCCCTGCTTCCTAACTCCCTCACAGCACAATAAGTCCACCTCCATCTCCTAGAGGGAAAGCACCCCTCAAGCCCTCCAGGCCTGTCCACAGCACAGCAGATTCAAGCCGAGCCTGGCAGCCCTGGACAGCCCCACGGACAGCGCCTGGCACACAGAGGGAGGCACATGTGCCTGCGGGTGGATGAAGGAATGAATGAAAGGGTCAGTTTCCGCTTCCGTGCCTGAGCATTGTCCAGCAAAATCTCACAGGATGGCCGAGCACAGTGGCTCACGCCTGTAATCCAAGTACTTTGAGGGGCTGAGGCGGGCAGATCATGAGGTCAGGAGATCAAGACCGTCCTGGTTAACACAGTGAAACCTCGTCTCTACTAAAAATACAAAAAAATTAGCCCGGTGGGTGGCACGTGCCTGTAATCCCAGCTCCTTGGAAGGATGAGGCAGCAGAATCGTTTGAATCTGGGAGGTGGAGGTTACAGTGAGCCAAGATCATGCCACTGCACTCCACCCTCGGTGACAGAGGGAGACTCTGTCTCAAAAACAACAACAACAACAACTCAAAACCTCACAGGACAATGGCAGTCTCAGCTTCCCTCCCAGAGGCAAGCTCTGGTGGGAAGGGTTTGATTTTCCCAAAATAAAAGGGTGTGGGATCGGAAGTGTGGCTCGGTGGCCCCTCCCTGACTTCTCTGGGCGGGCAGCCAGCAGACAGGTTTATTTTCGATGCTGGCTGGTGCTTTCAGTGGAGTATTTCTGGAGTGTACACAGCCTTGTTTTAGCTTTCGTGGCTGTTCCCGTGCCGCTTTGAAGTCACCTAGTCCCTCATGCTCCTGGTGATTGCCTGCTGTAAGATGGGGACAGTGGCTGGTCAGTCTTCCCTGGGAGTCCCCAGAAAGGGACAGAAAACTGCCAAGGACTAAGCTGGGTGTGGTGGCTCGTGCCTGTCATCCCAGCACTTTGGGAGGCTGAATCAGGCGGATCATGAGGTCAGGAGTTCCAGACCAGCCTGACCAACATGGTGAAACTCCGTCTCTACTAAAAACACAAAAATTAGCCGGGCGTGGTGGCATGCGCCTGTAATCCCAGCTGCTCAGGAGGCTGAGGCAGGAGAATCACTTGAAACCGGGAGGTGGAGGTTGCAGTGAGTCAAGATCGCACCATTGCACTCCAGTCTGGCTACAGAGCGAAAGAAAAGAAAAGAAAACCTCCAAGTACTGTGGACTGTGATGGGCTTCGCCACTGCCCAAGCTGGGCCACTTTCTGGGTCTGCCGTGCCCATCTGGGAGCTAGAAGCTTGTGCAGGGTAAGGCAGCTCCACCCATTCTGCAGAACGTCTGGGTGATCCGGGCCCCAACCCTCCCTCCTCCACTTCCTAGGGGATGACCCCCGTGCTAATCACCAAACCTGTCAAATGGGACAAGCAGAGCCTGCCTTAATGACAGCTCAAAGTTCCCCTGAGGCTAAAACATGATGCTAGCCCTCAAAGAACTTTGGGGAGAAACAGAGCTGCTATGCAGCCTTAAGTCACAGGCGCCGCTCTTCCTCAGTGCTGGTGTATGATTACACGCTCCCGTGACAGCCGGAAAGCGGGCTACAGCCTTCAGAAGCCCGGTTGTCTGCTTTTCTCATTTTCCAGTGAACAGCCACAGGCTCTGGATGTCTAATAAAGTGGGACACTATTCCATCATGTCATTGTCCTGTGCAAGGGATTTTGCAGGCTCCTTTTTCTTTTTTTATTTTTTACTTTTGAGACTGAGTCTCACTCTGTCGCCCACTCTGTTTGGTGTGCAGTGGTGCAATCTCAGCTCACTGCAACCTCTGCCTCCCAGGTTCAAGTGATTCTCCTGCCTCAGCTTCCTGAGTAACTGGGACCACAGGTGTCTGCCACCACATCCAGCTAATTTTTTGTATTTTTAAGAGAGACGGGGTTTCACCGTGTTGGCCAGGATGGTCTCCATCTCCTGACCTCGTGATCCACCTGCCTCGGCCTCCCAAAGTGCTGAGTGGGATTGCAGGCCTGAGCCACAGTGCCCAGCTGCTCCTTTATTTTTATTTTTATTTTGAGACAGAGTCTTATTCTGTAGCCAAGCGCCAGGCTGGAGTGCAGTGGCGCGATCTCGGCTCACTGCAACCTCTGCTTCCTGGGATCAAGCAGTTCTCCTGCCTCAGCCTCCTGAATAGCTAGGACTACAGACGCGTGCCACCACACACAGCTAATTTTTATATTTTAGTAGAGACAGGGTTTCACTATGTTGGCCAGGATGGTCTCGATCTGTTGACCTCATGATCTGCCTGCCTCGGCCTCCCAAAGTGCTGGGATTACAGGCATGAGCCACGGTGCCCAGCTGCTCCTTTATTTTTTAAAGAAACTGGTCCCTCATTCTGTTTCTGACTTTGTACCTTTAAGTTAGAGAGCGCCCGAAGTCCGGAACCCAGTGTTGCCTAAACCTCTTTGGAAGATTTATAAAAGGCAGAAGTAGCACTCCATTCACTCTTTTTCCTATCAAAAGCAGCTTTTATTTTTTTGAGATGGAGTTTTACTCTTGTTGCCCAGGCTGGAGTGCAATGGCGCAATCTCGGCTCCTGCAACCTCCGCCTCCCTGGTTCAAGCGATTCTCCTGCCTCAGCCTCCTGAGTAGCTGGGACTACAGGCATGTGCCACCACGCCCGGCTTATTTTGTATTTTTAGTAGAGACGAGGTTGCTTCATGTTGGTCAGGCTGGTCTCAAACTCCCGACCTCCAGTGATCTCCCCGCCTTCGCCTCCCAAAGTGCTGAAACCTGAGCCACTGCACAGGTCCAAAAGCAGCTCTCGGTTGGACTTAGGATCTGTGTTAGCGGATCAAAGGAGAAAGCGAGGTCACAGTTGAGATTCTTTGTGGCTTTGTGGCTTTGTGGCTTTGGTATACTGGAACTGAATAAACGTCCTGAAGGAGTAAAAAAAGATATTAGGTCTCTGTCAGCAGGCTGGAGTGCAGAGTGCCGCGATCACGGCTCACTGCAGCCTGACCTCCTGGGCTCAAGTGATCCTCCTGCCTCAGCCTCCTGAGTAGCTGGGACTGTAGGGGTCCCACCTACTCCAGCTAATTTTAATTTTTTTTGTAGAGACAGGGCATCACGTTGTCCCAAATTCCTGGGATCCAGCAATCCTCTTGTCTCGGCCTCTCAAAGTGTTGGGATTACCGGCTTGAGTCACCACACCCGGCCTGCCTCCTCCTTGATGTTTAGAAGATAAAATCCCGGCCCTTCTCTACCTCCAGGCTCCACGCCCTCTCCTGAGTCTTCCTGGAACTGGCTTGCCCAGAGTTTGCTGCCTCTGGAAGACGCCTCTGATTCCATGCCCCTGGCCTTTGTATTTGCTGTTTCCTGTGACTGAGCCGCTTGCCGCCTGAAGAACTCCTCCCTGTCCTAGGGAATCAACCCAAAGGGCCCCTTCTCTGGAAAGGTGGTTTGGTGTCCTGGAAACCGTATGGGCCCTGGAGTCAGGAGCTTTGGGTTGAAGTCGTAGCTGCACCTTGTGACTCGATAAATCAGGTCAGCTCTTGGGACTCAGCCTTTTTCACATGGAATTATTTTCCTGTTTGTCTGTCCCATCAGGACAGACATTCTGCCCCATCAGGTCCGGAACCGCATTTAAAGCAGCCTCAGTCCTCTCCTTCCCGCGGGTCCCTAAAAGCATGGCAATCGTGAGAGATGGGAAAGTTCTTCAGTTTATGTCTTCGACTACATCATAAGGAGTCACAACTCTTGCTCTGCGGCCATTATCCGCTATTAGCATAAACACATACCCGTGTGTACATAGTCTCTAAATCAGCTGCGTCTTCAATCAGCGACCTTGACTCCTCCGCCGTGTCTGAACAGAACTGGGCACGCGGAACCCTGGCGCACGCCATTCCTTATCTGGAAACCCTCCTGGCCTTCTCCTGACTAGCCTCCTCTTCTTCCTTGTCTTCATTCCCCCTTATCTGTTCAGGAAATTTCCAAGTTTTTAGCCAATCGGGTCAAGCATAGAATGTGAGGTCCCGTTCCGGCCACTGGAAACTGGACACAGCAGTAGGACGACTGCGTCAGGATGTGAGAGTTATAGACGCCCCCGTGCCTTTTCTTCAGGTGCGCTCTTGCAGCGAGACTGCCGGCGAGTTGCACCCTTCCTGCAGGAAGTAAGCTGGCCTTGCTGAGCAATCCATTGTCTCGGGGTGGAATTTTCCCTGCGTTATAAACCCATTTCCAACAGGGATATTGCGTGACTATCTCGGGATAATAAGAACTCAAATCGCCAAGTAGCGCCTGTCAACCAAAAAGTATCTGAGCAGGTCCTGATCAGTTTAGAAAGGTTATTTTGCCAAGGTTAAGGACATGCCCGTGACAGCCTCAGGAGGTCCTGACAACATGGGTCCAAGGCAGTCAAGGTATAGTTTGCTTTTACACATTTTAGGGAGACACAATGCAGCAATTAATACGTGTGAGATTCACGTTGGTTGGATCTGGAAGGGCCGGACAACTCAAAGGCGCAGGAGCTTCCAGGTCATAGGTGGATTTAAACATATCCTGACTGGCAGTTGGCTGAAAGAGTTATTATCACTAGAAAGGAATGCCTGGGTTATGATGGGGGTTGTGGAAACCAAAGTTTCATCATGAAGACAAAGCCTCTGGGCTTCAGAGAGAACAGACTGTAAATCAGGCTTGTCCAACCGATGGCCTGTGGGCCACATGCGGCCCAGGACAACTTCGAACACAGCTCAACACAAACTCGTAAACTTTCTCAAAACATTATGAGATTTTTTTTTCCTCATCAGCTATTGTTAGTGTATTTTATGTGTGGCCCAAGACAATGGTTCCAGTGTGGCCCAGTGAAGCCAAAAGACTGGACACCCCTGTGTCAACCTCCCTCCCTCTCTCCCTCTCTCCCTCCCTCCCTTCCTTCTTTTTCTTTCTTTTTTTCGTTGAGACAGTTTCACTCAGTCACCCAGGCTGAAGTGCAGTGGTGTGATCTCAGCTCACTGCAACCTCTGCCTCCTGGGTTCAAGCCATTTTCAGCCTTGGCCTCTTGAGAGGCTGAGACTACAGGCACCTGCCACCACACCTGGCTATTTTTTGTTTTTTGGGGGGATGGAGTTTCCTTATTGTTGCCCAGGCTGGAGTGCAAAGCACGATCTCAGCTCACTGCAACCTCCACCTCCTGCATTCAAGTGATTCTCCTGCCTCAGCCTCCAGAATAGCTGGGATTACAGGCATGCGTTACCACGCCCAGCTAATTTTATATTTTTAGTAGACTGGGTTTCTCCATGTTGGTCAGGCTGGTCTTGAACTCTTGACCTCATGATCCACCTGCCTCGGCCTCCCAAAGTGCTGGGATTACAGGCGTGAGCCAGCATGCCTGGCCGCTAGGAAGATTTTAAATTTGGGGCTCAGCTCTTGTGGGCATTCAGTTCACCAGCAGACCACCCACGTCCCCCAGAAACACACTGTGTGCCCTCGGGGATCCAGGTCTGGGGGTTGGAGGGTGAGGATGGTCATCTAGGAGCTGGGGCAGGCTTAGAGTCTCTGCTGGAGGTCCCTCCACTGTGGCGCCGGTCTGTAAAACCTGCTTTTCACCAGCAGTCTGAGATCAAAGAGGAGTTACAGTGGTGTGTCCTGAACGATGTGGTTGGGAAGATGAGATAGAGGGCTACCCCTGCTTTAACAGCTGACAGCGAAACAGCCCTTCTGCCCGAGGCAGTGCTGGAGCCTTCCCGAGCCCCTGCTGAGACTGAGTCAGACTCCCTGCTGGAGGGACCCGGACGCGCTTCCAGGAGATCCTTCCACAGTGTTTTGCAACTGAAGCTGCATGTGTGCGTGAAGAGGATGCAGGGCTTGATTCCTGAGTTGTCACTGCTCAGCCCTAGGGTTACCAAAATCAGGCCATTGCCTTTGTGGCTCTGTCGTTGTCACCCTGCGCAGGGCCTCTGTGTCCCCTCCTCTCAGCCTTCTTCATGCCACCCCCACCCTCACACGCCCCAACACCCCTCAAATGCATGCCCTGCTGCCTCTCCCTCACCACACCCTGCCCCACTCCCCTCCTTCTGCCACTACTTCCCCCATGCACTGGCCATTCCAGCGGCCTCTCAACTCAGCTTCCCACATCTTCCCTTGCTCCCTGCAGCCTAGCCTCTGGCTGAACCTTGAAAAATGCAAATCTTGGCCTGGTGGTGGTTCATGCCTATAATCCCAGCACTTTGGGAGGTCGAGGTGGGTGGATCACGAGATCAGGAGTTCGAGACCAGCTTGGCCAACATGGTGAAAACCTGTCTCTTCTAACAATACAAAAATTGGCTGGGTGTGGTGGCGCATGCCTGTCATCCCAGCTGCTCAGGAGGTTGAGGCAGGAGAACTGCTTGAACCCAGGAGGCGGGGGTTGCAGTGAGCTGAGATCTCGCCATTGCACTTCAGCCTGGGCAAGAGAGCAAAACTCTGTCTCAAAAAAAAAAAAAAAAAAAAGAAAGGAAGAAAAAAGAAAAATGCAAATCTGACCTCCCTGCCTGGACCTCTTTAGGGCCCTGCCCTGGCCCCTGGGACAAAACCAAACTCATGCCAGCTCCAGCTGCAAAACAGAACCAGAAGGCAACATGGAACAGGGCTGGAAGCTCTTTAAGCCGAAAAGCAAGTGGCCCAAGGACAGTAGGCAGCTGGCAGCCTTGGAAGGACAAGTGAGCTGCCTCTGCCACGGAGGCCGGCCACCAAACGCCAACACAGCACCTCTGCGTGTCCAGAGACCTGACATCTCTGCTGCCAGCCTGGGAAACGAGCTTACTTGCGTCACCAACCCTGTCTGGGTCCCTGGGCCTCCTGTCAGCTCAAGCTGCAAAGGAGGCTGGCCCGCAAGGTTGGCCCGGAGCCTGGGACATTTCTTAGACTCGGGCAGGGCATCTCTGGGGATGGGCAGGCCCCTCCTTCCTCAAATCTGAGAATGACAGAGGGACCTTTGACCTCCAACCCCGCTGCTATGCCGCCGCACCTAAGCCTCACCCAGCCCTCGGCTTGGTCACCTCGGCCCTTCAGTTCCTCCAAGGAGCCCTGCTCCCCCTAGGTCCCAGGCTGTGTACGGGCTGGCCCCTGCCAAGAAGGCTCTTTATCCCTGCCCTTTCTAACTGGCTGAGTACCACCATCTTTCCTCAGAGAAGCTGTCCTTGTTCGCCCACCCTTGGGCAGGCTCCATACGGCCACAAGTGGAATCACTTCTCTTTGTGTGATTAGTGGACTTAAGTGTGTCTCTCTCGAATGGGAACTCCATGAAGGCAGGGACATCCCTCCGGTCCTGGCCATGTTTATCACCTAGTAGGTGCTCAATAAATGCTTGTTGAAAAGTGAATGAGCGAATGATTTGGTGAAGCTATGTAATCTACATTTCGTTTTTTTTACTATAAAATAGGAATGCAGGTGGTTATCTGCCTCTTAAATTTGTTTATGATAATTTTTTGGGGGGACAGTGTCTCACTCTTGTCACCCAGGCTGGAGTGCAGTGGTGCGATCTCTGCTAACTACTATCTCTGCCTCCCAGGTTCAAGCGATTCTCCTGCCTCAGCATCCCAAGTAGCTGGATTACAGGTTACCACCACTATGCCCAGCTAATTTTTGTATTTTTAGTAGAGACAAGTTTTTGCCACGTTGGCCAGGCTGGTCTTGAACTCCTGACTTCAGGGGACCCACCTGCCTCAGCCTCCCAAAGTGCTGGGATTACAGGCATGAGCCACCATGCCCAGCTCATTTTTAGTTTAGTTTAGTTGTTTTTTCTGAGATGGAGTTTCGCTCTGTTGTCCAGGCTGGAGTGCAATGGTGCGATCTCGGCTCACTGCAACCTCCGCCTCCCGGGTTCAAGTGATTCTCCTTCCTCAGCCTCCCAAGTAGCTAGGATTACAGGCATGCACCACCATGCCCGGCTAATTTTCTATTTTTGGTAGAGACAGGGTTTCACCATGTTGGTCAGGCTGGTCTCGAACTCCCGACCTCAGGTGATCTGCCTACCTCCGCCTACCAGTGCTAGAGATGTGAGTCACCAAGCCCGGACCATTTTTAGTTTTTTTAAGCAATCAAATTGGTCAGGGTTTTATTTCACAGTCCTCTCCTTCCTGTTCATAATTATAGAAATTCCACCAGGTTGACAGCTTCTTTTCCTTTTTTCCATTCGTATCTTGTATCCATCTGGAATTTAGTTTGGCAGAAGGAATGAGGTAGAAATGCCATTCCCCGCTGTGCCAATCCCATTCATGATTTGCTCTTACACATTTGAGACACCATTTTACCATATTTCAAGTTTCCATGTCTATCACCATGATGCCTTTCACTGCAAATATCAGAAAGCTCAACTCAAACTGCCTTAATTAATTAATTTATTTTTTATTTCTTTCTTTTTTTTGAGAGAGTTTTGCTCTGTCCCCCAGGCTGGAGTGCACTGGTGTGATCTTGGCGCACTGCAGCCTCCGCCTCCCAGGTTCAAATGATTCTCCTGCCTCAGCCTCCCTGGTAGCTGAATTAGAGGCACCCACCACAGCACTCGGCTAATTTTTTAATTTTTGGTAGAGATGGGGTTTTGCCATGCTGGCCGGCTGGTCTTGAATTCCTGGCCTCTGGTGGTCTACCTGCGTTGGCCTCCCAAAGTGCTGGATTTACAACAGGTGTGAGCCACCGGGCCAGGCCTTAAATAATTTTTTAAGTAAGAATTTCAAATTTTATTTTATTTTTTTGAGATGAGGTCTCACTCTGTCATCCAGGCTGGAGTGCAGTGGCGCAATCTCGGCTCACTGCAATCTCCGCCTCTCGGGTTCAAGTGATTCTTCTGCCTCAGCCTCCCTAGCAGCTGGGACTACAGGCATGTACCAGCATACCCAAGTAATTTTTTTTATTTTAATTTTTGGTAGAGACAGGATTTCACCATGTTGGCCAGCTGGTCTCGGACTCCTGACCTCAGGTGATCTGCCTGCCTCAGACTCTAAAATGCTGGGATTACAGACGTGAGCCACCACGCCCTGCCCAGTAGTTCTAAGTTCCTTTGACAAATCTTCCAACTGCTTTCCAGAGCGGCTGAACTAATTTACATATTTACATTCCCATTAACAGCGTGTGTGTTCCCTTTTCTCCACAGCCTTGCCAGCATCTGTTGTTTTTTGACTTTTTAATAGTAGGCATTCCGGTTAGTATGAGATGGTATCTCATTGTGGGTTATTTTATTTCATTTTATTTTGTTTTTTTTATAAGATGGGGTTTCACCATGATGCCCAGGCTGGTCTTGAACTCCTGACCTCAGGTGATCCACCCACCTTGGCCTCCCAAAGTGCTAGGGTTAGAGGTGTGAGCCACTGCACCCGGCCATATTTTATTTTATTTTTTTATTTCTGGACAATGCCTTGCTGTCACCCAGGCTGGAGTCCAGTGGTGTGATCTTGGCTCACTGCTACCTCTGCCTCCTGGGCTCAAGTGATCCTTTTGCCTCAGCCTCCTGAGTTAGGGCTACAGATGGGACCTTGTGGCTTCAATTCGAATTTCTCTGATGATTAGTGATGATCAGCATTTTTTCATGTGTTTGTTGGCTGCTTATATGTCTTATTTTGCGAAGTGTTTGTTCACGTATATTGCCCATTTTTCAACAGAATTATTTGGTTTTGCCTGTTAAGTTGCTGACGGATACTGGATATTAGACCCTTGTTGGATGCATAAATTTGCAAACATTTTCTCTCATTCTGTAGGTTGTCTATTCACTCTGTTGATAGTAGTTTCTTTGCTGTGAGAAGCTCATTAATTTAATTAGGTCCCACTTGGCAATTTTTGTTTTTGCTGCAATTGCTTTTGAGGCCTTAGCCGTAAATTCTTTGCCAAGGCTGATGTTGAGAAGGGTATTTCTTAGGGCTTCTCTAGGATTTTAGTAGTTTGAGGGCTTATGTTTACATTTTTAGTCTGTTTTAATTTTTGTATGTGGTAAAAGGTAGGGGTCCCGGTTCGCCTACCCAGTCATCCAAGCACCATGTATTGAATAGGGGGTTCTTTGGTCATTGCTTGTTTTTGCTGACTTTGCTGAAGATCATCAGATGGTTTTAAGTGTGTAGTTTTATTTCTGGGTTCTCTTTTTTTTTTCTTTTTTTTGAGATGGAGTGTTTCACTCTCGTTACCCAGGCTGGAGTGCAATGGCGCGATCTCGGCTCACCGCAACCTCCGCCTCCTGGGTTCAGGGAATTCTCCTGCCTCAGCCTCCCGAGTAGCTGGGATTACAGGCACGCACCACCATGCCCAGCTAATTTTTTGTATTTTTAATAGAGACGGGGTTTCACCATGTCGACCGGGATGGTCTCGATCTCTTGACCTCGTGATCCACCCGCCTCGGCCTCCCAAAGTGCTGGGATTACAGGCTTGAGCCACCGCGCCCGACCTATTTATGGGTTCTCTATCCTCGTCCTTTCATCCAGTTTGCCACTCTATGCCCCCCGCTTTTTGTTCCTGAGGCAGTGTTTCTCTTGTTGCCCAGGCTTGAGTGCGATGGTGTGATCTCGGCTCACCGCAGCATTTGCCTCCCATGTTCCAGTGCCTCTCCTGCCTCAGCCCCGAGTAGCTGGGATTGCAGGCATGCGCCACCACACCCGGCTAATTTTGTATTTTTAGTAGAGGTGGGGTTTTTCCATGTTGGTCAGGCTGGTCTCGAACTCCCAACCTCAGGTGATCTGCCCCACCTTGGCCTCTCAAAGTGCTGGGATTACAGGCATGAGCCACCATGCCTGGCACACTCCTTGCCTTTTAAGTGGGGCATTTAGACTGTTGACATTCAGGGTTAGTATTGATAGGTGGGATTTCGATTCTGTCATTGTGTTGTTAGCTGGTTGTTTTGTAGACATGATTGTGTAGTTGCTTTATACTGTCTGAGGGTTATGTGCTTAAATGTGTTTTTCTGGTAGCAGATATTGCTCATTTATTTTTTCTTTCTTTTTTTTTTTTGAGAGACAGGGTTTCTCTCTGTCACCCAAAGTGGAGTGCACTGGCATGATCATACACAACTCACTGCTCAGCTAGAAATAAAAACAAAACAAAAAATCCCAAAACAGCTCACTGCAGCCTCAACCTCCCAGCTTCAAGCAACATTCCTGCCTCAGCCTCCCAGTAGCGGGGACCACAGGCACACACCACCATGCCTGGATAGTTTTTTTTATTTTTTGTAGTGATGGGGTCTCACTATGTTGCCCAGGCTGGTCTCCAACTCCTGGGATCAAGAGGTTCCCAAAGTGGAGGGATGAACAGTGTGAGTCACTTTGCTTGGCTGTTCTTTTGTTTCTGTATTTGGCACTCCCCTAAGGAATTCTTGTAAGACTGGTCTAGCGGTAGTGAGTTTCCTTAGCATTTGCTTTCTGAAACAGATTTTATTTCTTCTTTGCTTATGAATCTTAGTTGGGTGGGATATGAGATTCTTGGAATTCTTGAAATGATTGGAATTTCTTGTCTTTGGATGCTGAAAATAGCCCCTAATCTCTCCTGCTGTGCAAGGTTTATGCTGAGAGCTCCATTTCTAGCTTGATGAGGTTCTCTTTGTAAGCGACCTGACACTTCTGCCTCTGCCTTTAAAATTCTTTGTCTTTCACGTTGACCTTGGTGAACCTGGTAACTATGTGCCTTGGGGATGGTTGTCCTGTATAACACTTCTTTTTTTCTTGACGGAGTCTCGTTTCGTCACCCAGGCTGGAGTGCAGTGGCTCAGTTTCGGCTCACTGCAACCTCTGCTTCCCGGGTTCAAGCGATTCTCTCACCTCAGCCTCCCAGGTAGCTGGAATTACAGGTGCCTGTCACCATGTCTGGCTCAGTTTCGTGCTTTTAGTAGAGGCAGGGTTTCCCCACGTTGGCCATGCTAGTCTCGAACTCCTGACGTCAAGTGATCCACCAGCCTCGGCCTCCTAAAGTGCTGAGATTACGGGCGTGAGCCACCGAGCCTGGTCTATGTTTTGTTTTTTTTTGAGACGGAGTCTTGCTTTGTTGCCCAGGCTGGAGTGCAGTGGTGCAATCTGGGCTCACTGCAACCTCTGCCTCCCATGTTCAAGTGATTCTCCTGCCTCAGCCTCCCGAGTAGCTGGGACTACAGGCGACCACTACCACACTTGGCTAATTTTTTGCATTTTTAGTAGAGATGGGGTTTCACTATGTGGGCCAGGCTTGTCTTGAACTCCTGACCTCAGGTGATCTGCCCCCCTCAGCCTCCCAAAGTGCTGGGATTACAGGCGTGAGCCACCGTGCCCGGCCCCACACCAGCACTTCAATATTAAGGCACTTGTTTTAAAACAGGCAGTCCCTCAAGAATAGTAACAATGATGACATTTTAGTGACGTTTATACTGGGTTGTCACCCCCAGACCTCTCCACATCACATCTCATTGAATCTCACAGCACCCCGAGACAGGGAGCATCTGTGAGGGAGCAGAGACGGGCGCTTGCAGTCTGAGCTGGCAGCCCTTTGCTAAGAATCTACCAATGAAATGAATGAATGAATCGTGAATGAAGCAATGAATGAAGCATACAGCTCAGAGTGCCAGGAGCCCAGAGGTGTGTGTTTATGTGGGCATCACCCTTCCTGGGGACGGGGACCCCTGGGGTGGCTTGCAGTGACTCAGGTGGTGGGGGCTCCTTCCTGGGGTTCCTGGCTGGAGCTCACTCCTGGGCAGAGTGAAGGGCACTGGAGTGAGGGCTGTGGACCAGGGGCAGGGAGCAGAGGCTCAGGGCACAGGGGCATGATGCATAAGTGACAGACCGAGGGGCATGCCTGGCTGCCCTGAGAAGATGCCCTCTCGCCCTGCCGTGCCCACTCCGGGGCAGGCACTTTCACAGCCCCACTGACCTCCCAGCCCGACTGAAAGAGAAAGCTGAAGGGGGATCCAGGACTCTGAAGGCCTGGGCGGGGGCAGCTTTGCCTTTCCTGCTTGCAGGGAACTCAGGCCCCTGAGCCACACTGGTGGGCCTTTGATGGCTGCTGTTTGCTCATTCATTCACTCAGCAAACGCAGAATAAGCCTGCACTCAGAAGCCGCTGGAAAGTGCTGGAAGCGGCCCTCAGGGAGCTGTGCTGGGAAGGGCAGGACTGGCGCAGGAGTGGGGGTGCAGGGGTCCCACTGTGAGAGTGGGTGCGTGGGCAAGGTGGCATCAGAAGGAAGTCTTCTGAGCTGGGAGCACTTGGGGTGGATAGTGAGGAAGGCTATAGGGCAAGGAAACAGCCAGGGCCAGGGCTGCGGGGGAGGGGGAGGGGCAGGTGGGGGAGGTGAGGGTCCTGCTGTGGAGGGAGCATGGCACCCAGCTGGGCTCCGTGGGGTTGTGTACCCCATCTCATGCACGACGATGTGTGGATTAAGATTCCATCCTGGGCCGGGCGTGGTGGCTCACGCCTGTAATCCTGGCACTTTGGGAAGCCAAGGTGGGTGGATCACCTGACGTCAGGAGTTCAAACCCAGCCTGGCCATCATGGTGAAACCCCATCTTTATTTAAAAAAAAAAAGATTCCATCCTGAGGGACGTAGGGACTTTGTAGCTGGCTTTCTCCAGCCAGAAACCACTTTATTTTTTATTATTTATGTTTTAGAGATGGAATCTTGCTTTGTAGCCCAGGCTTTTGGACTCTTGTCCTCAAGAGACCCTCCCACCTCGGTCTCCCCGAGTGCTGAGACTGTAGGCGTGTACGACTGTGCCTGGCTCAGCATTTTTCCTTCATTGCAAACAGAAGCGCATTCTATGTAACCATTAAACTATATGTATGATGCCGGCGTGCTGAAACGAAATGGCAGCCTGGTGTCTACAGACTGTCACCAGGTAGGTGTGGCAGTCTGGGTGGCCTTGTACTTGCCATGTGCCTGAGGTGACTCAAATGGCCCATGATATTCTTTTTCTGTTTGAGCCACACCTCAAAAACTGAAATCCTATGTCATTTGGCTTTCCATGAGGACCCCATTCATGTGTTGAATTGGCCTCTGTTCCTTGGTGACCATTATTGGGGGCTGGCATCCATGATTCTTGCCATGGGATCTCAATTTAGTAAATGATTCAAGAAACCAAGTGCTTCTTTGATGGAAGCGTCTTTCAATTGCAAATTTCTCTGTAAAAGAGAAGTCCTGCCTTTATCTCAGCAGATGCTGGGGGACGGGTCACTCTGGCAGGAGCACACGCTACCCCACGTCATGTTTGCCTGTCTGGTTCCAAGTGCAATTCACACAGCATTTGTGTGGCTAGAAAGCAGTCAGCAAGATGACTCAGATTAATTATCGCGGAAATAAAAATGTAAAAGTAAAAAGGATGGGCAGAGAACTCGTGGCTTCTAAGAAGAGGCAGGGGACTGTGTTATGACTCAGTTTGTTTCTGGCCGCTGACGGAGACAGGCTGGAAGGGTGGAGGGGGCAGGGGCAGAGGCGGGAGACGAGTTGGGAGGTCACTCACTGTGCTTGTCAGGGGAAGGGCTGAGGCCCCACTGGCGGGGGTGGGGGCAACGGGGAGCAGAAGAGGTGGACGGGAGAGACACTTGGGAGTTACAAGGTATAGGACCTGGTGCTCAGTTTAATTAAATTAATTAATTAATTAATTTTGAGACAGTTTCACTCTTGTTGCCCAGGCTGGAGCGCAATGGCACGATCTTGGCTCACCGCAACCTCCACCCTCCGGGTTCAAGTGATTCTCTTGCCTCAGCCTCCTGAGTAGCCGGGACCACAGGCATGTGCCACTACACCTGGCTAATTTTGCATTTTTAGTAGAGACGGGGTTTCTCCATGTCGGTCAGGCTGGTCTGGATCTCCCAACCTCGGGTGATCCGCCTGCCTCAGCCTCCCAAAGTGCTGGGATTACAGGTGTGAGCCACTGTGCCTGGCCTTGAACTCCTGGGTTCAAGTGATCCCCCGCCTCAGCCTCCCAAAGCACTGGGATTACAGATGAGAGCCACTGAACCTGGGCTAGTGCTCAGTTTTACCTGACGGAAGAGAGTGACAGTGGGGAGAGGAAGGAGGGTTTGTGGCCTGGGCAGCTGATTAGATCTCGGTGTCAGGCAGGGAATGGGCCACAGGTTTGGGGGAGGCTGAATTCGAGGTGTAGCTTGCACTCCTCTGACAATGCCCATGTCCTAATCCTCGGGACCTGTGAAAATGTTCCCTTACATAGCAAAGAAATTCTGCAGATATGTTTAAATGAAGGCTGTTGAGATGGGGAGAGGATCCTGGGTTATCCAGGTGCCCGATGTCGTCACAAGAGTTTTTGTAAGAGGGAGGCAGGAGAATCCCTCAGGGAGATGGGAGCTGCTCACCTGTGGGCCTGAAGATGGAGGAAGGGGCCATAAGTTAAAGAATGTGGGCGGCCTCTAGAAGCTGCAAAAGGCAAGACACAGATTCTCTTCTAGGTCTTCTGGGAGGAACCAGCTTGCTGACCCCTGCTTTTTAGACCAGGGAGAGCCATTTTGGACCTCTGACCTCCAGAACTATAAGATCAATTTGTGCTGCTGAAGCCGGTAAATATGGGGTAGTTTTGCTACAGCAGCCACTGTGAGGGTGCCCCCAGGCAGTTGGGTCCAGGGCAAGAGAATGATCTCGGCTAGAGAGATACCTGGCAGGCACCAGGGACCT
>CM052657.1:113620221-113702765 GCA_028533165.1 Leontopithecus rosalia | reverse complement strand
ACCTAGGATGAGTGAGGCCAAGAAAGTGCTGTGCTCCCTAGCGGAGGTGTGAGGCTGGGGGCGGAGGGGTGAGGCTGGGGGCGGAGGGGTGAGGCTGGGGGCGGAGGGGTGAGGCTGGGGGCGGAGGGGTGAGGCTGGGGGCGGAGGGGTGAGGCTGGGGGCGGAGGGGTGAGGCTGGGGGCGTGAGGGAGCCTGAGAGGAGGGAGCCTGCGAGGGAGAAGAGCTCCTGGAGAGAATGATCCTGGAAGGTGTCAGATGCCCTAGAGATTCAGATAGAACAAAAAAGCTGCCTCAGCCTGTGACTTCAGCAAGGGCAGTTTGCGAGGGCTGTGGTCTCGGGAGCACCAGCGAGTGAGTCCCGGAGCGGGGTGGCTGTGAGAACCTGGGAAGGAGTGTGCGTGTGGCGTGGAGGGGCACCGTGTAACAGAAGGCAGAAGGGCAGGCAGCTGGAGGGCTGCGGGAACCTGACGATCTGTTGAGATGGGGAGAGGATCCTGGGTTATCCAGGATAACCCAGAGGTCGACCCTCTGCTCCAGGAAACACTTTGATCAAATTCCCCTAAAGTCTCCCACAAAGCACAGCCCTTAGGACTTGCTTCCCTCTTCTTTCTCAGGGGAGAAAGGAGCCAGAGAGCAAGCGGTGGCTGTCACCTTCAGCTTTCAAGTAAGCACAAGATTTATGTGTATCTTTTTCAGACACAGGAATTCTTCTCTGTTTTTTTTTTTTTTTTTGAGATGGAGTCTTGCTCTGTTGCCCAGGCTGGAGTGCAGTGGTGCGATCTTGGCTCGCTGCAATCTCCACTACTGGGTTCAAGCGATTCTCCTGCCTCAGCCTCCCTAGTAGCTGGGATTACAGATGCATGCCACCGCGCCCAGCTAATTTTCCCATTTTTAGGAGAGGCATGGTTTCACCATGTTGGTCAGGCTGGTCTCGAACTCCTGACCTCGTTGATCTGCCCACCTTGGCCTCCCAAGGTGCTGGTATTACAGGTGTGAGCCACCACTCCCAGTCGAGAAACACAAATTCTACCAGATTACAAAAAATAAAAAAGAAAAGAGGAACATGGAATTTTAAATTCAAGTTGCTGTTCCAAAAACTGCAGCAGCCTCCTACTTAGGTGGAGGCGGGGTCGGAGGGTGGCTGTCCTGTCCCAGAGAAGTTCTGAAGATCCAGAACACCTTCCCCTTGGAGCAGCCTTTCCTATCAGTGGCAGAGAAACGCTCTGTCTCTGCCTCCCCCATCTCAACTGCAGAGGCTGGGGGGTGAGAGGTGGCATCTCAGGACCAGAGGCTGAAGCTGGACCCAAGGGCTCTGTGGGCCAGAGAGACAACATAACGACCTGCAGCTGGCCTCTGGGGTTCTGGGAGAAATCTCATTGCTTATTTTTACTTTTACTTTTTTTTAGATAGAATCTTGCTTTGTCATCCAGGCTGGAGTGCAGTGGTGCGATCTCTGCTCATTGCAACTTCTGCCTCCAGGTTCAAGTGATTCTCCTGCCTCAGCCTCCCAGGTAGCTAGGATTATAGGCATGTGCCACCACATCCGGCTAATTTTTGTATTTTTAGTAGAGACGGGGTTTCACCATGTTGGCCAGGCTGGTCTTGAACTCCTGACCTCAAGCAGTCTGCCCACCTTGGCCTCCCAAAGTGTTGGCATTACAGGCGTGAGCCACTGCGCCCAGCTTCACTGCTTATTTTTAAGGCTGAGAAGCAAGTTGTCCAGATTTTGGCAAGCAGTTCATATTTACTTAGTGGCCTCTTTTAGAGGGATGGGAGCTGAACGACTGAGCCAGGACTGAAACCCACGTTCTCCCTGTTCTCCAGGAACACTCCCTACCAAACGATCCAGGTTACACCTACTACTGTACCTGGCAGTTTTTTAAAAAAGAAAAATACTTCATGGAAAATGTGGAAAGTAGGACTGGGTGCGGTGGCTCACACCTGTAATCCCAGCACTTTGGGAGGCCGAGGCAGGTGGATCCCGAGGTCGAGATTGAGACCATCCTGGTGAACATGGTGAAACCCTGTCTCTACTAAAAATACAGAAAATTAGCTGGGCGTGGTGGCGTGTGCCTGTAATCCCAGCTACTCAGGAGGCTGAGGCAGGAGAATTGCCTGAACCCAGGAGGCAGAGGTTGCGGTGAGCTGAGATAGCGCCATTGCACTCCAGCCTGGGTAACAAGAGCGAAACTCCGTCTAAAAAAAAAAATACAAAAATTAGCCAGGTTCCGTGGTGCTGCATGCCTGTAATCCGAGCTACTCAGGAGGCTGAGGCAGGAAAATCGCTTGAACCCAGAAGGTGGAGATTGTGGTGAACCGAGATCGCGCCATTGCGCTCCAGCCAGGGCGACAGAGCGAGAAGCTACCTCAAAAAAAAAAAAAAAGAAAAAGAACATGTGGAAAGTACAGAAAGTATAAATAGCTTATCATCCAGAAAATAATAGCCATGATCAAACACAGGCCACCATCGTCTGCCCGGCTGCAGCGCCACAGAAGCATCTGCGTTTTCCGGACACTGGGAATGTGTTCTGTACCTTCCCCTTCTGCTGCAGGAAGGACATTCTGTCTCCTGAGGACGGCTGTCTGTCTTGTGCTGTTCAGCCTCAGGGCAGTGCCCAGCGCCATTATGGCAGCTGTTTGGCTGAACAAATGAGTGTTTCCACCTGGCTCTGAGTCCCATCTTCTAGGGGCAGCAAGGTCACCGCATGTCACCATGCTCGATGACTTTGCTGCCAGGGGCTGGTCCACCTCTCCACTGTCCTGGGCATGGACAGCAGCGGCCTAGCAGGGAGGATGGGTGGGACTACGGAGAATGGAAACCTAAACCCGTGCCTCACTGGGGGAGGCTGAGTCATGTGGGGGCTCAGGGAGGGGCTGGGAGCTGACTCCAGACTTGAGGCCTGAGCTCTTTCCCCCACGGTATGGGGAGATCCTGGAACGTCTGCGCTGGGTGGGAGAACACGTGAGTGAGCCGGCAGACGACGGACTGGGCCCTGTCCAGTAGTTGCTCCCAAGCAGCGAAAGATTTGAGGTGCACCCCTCACACCCTCAAAAGCCTTCAGAGCACCTGGCGGTCAGGGCCAAGGTTTCCTCCTAGGTGTGATAAGCATTCAGGGAGACACTGGGCACAGAGCACAGAACCTCTGATAGCAGCCTCTGTTCAAGAATTATGAATACTGGCCGGGCGTGGTGGCTCACACCTGTAATCCCAGCACTCTGGGAAGCCAAGGTGGGTGGATCACCTGAGGTCAGGAGTTCGAGACCAGCCTGGCCGAGATGGCGAAACCCCGTCTTTATTAAAAATACAAACAATTAGCTGGGAGTGGTGGTGCATGTTTGTAGTCCCAGCTACTTGGGAGGCTGAGGCAGAAGAATCCTTTGAACCTGGGAGGTGAAGGTTGCAGTGAGCCAAGATTGCACCGCTTGTACTCCAGCCTGGGCAACAGAGCGAGACTCCATCTCAAAAAATAAGAATACTTTCCCACTCACCCCACGAAAATCTCTTCCCCAAAGCCAAGCTGCTCTCACAGTTAGGGATGGTGAGGGGTGATGTCTCTGTTCTCTACAGAACTACCACTGAGCTGCGCCTTGAGAAGCGGGTGTGCACCGGGTGGGGGTGTGCAGTGTGTAAGAGGTCAGGCCACGCTGCTGTGGGACAGCAACCAGCTCAGCTCCACAGCAGCACCCCAAGCTAGTGATGAACCGGTTAAAGCCTGTTCCTTCTAAGTTTCTTAGGCCGACAGGGCGGGGCTACACTTCTGTCTCATCCGCTGCTGTGGCCTTTCCTCCCCACAGGGTGTCTGGCATCTGGAAATGACAGGTGAAGGTGTGGAGGGACTCACAGGCCGGGGTCCGCAGCTTAGATGGGACAGTGTCCTGTGGCCTTGGCTAAGACCTCATCCACAGCGTGGCACCTTAGACTTTCCCAAGGTCATAGCTGCTGAGCTGGGCCAAAGAAGAGCCACTTGGCTTTCTGATACTCTTGGTGGGGCCGGCAGATTCTAAAAGCGGCACGAGCCGCCTAGTAGACCACTGTTTCCCACGGCAGCCGCTGCTCACCAGCGGCCAGTGAGCTGTCGGGAAATCCGGCCACGTCCTCCCAGGCTGCAGCCCTTGACAGGGTCCCTGAAACCCGCTATGCTGGGAATATCCAGCATATCTGAGATGAAAGAATCACCAACAGGAACGGAAAATTCTTTGTAATACGGAAGTTGTAAAGTCATGTGCTTCAATACGATTACCTTAGAAACAAGAGGCCTGCTTTTTAAAGACACAAGATCCCACTGCCTTGACAATTCTGTTATTGGGAAGAGTGAATTTGATACAAAATAGTAAGAAACTAGAATCACAGGACCCATAATCCTTGTAAGAAGGAAGATTTAGAGTGCCACCAGTCTCCCATGAGCACCTAAGATATTATCCGAATTCGTCCCGGCAACCATCACTGCCCCTACCTAGCAGTCTCAGAGGAGACCCAACTCACGCAGGGGCCAAGAGCTGGACCACAGCCAACCAGGCCTCCCCACTCCTATCCCAGGAATGCATCTCCCCACCACGCCACCTGACCTTATCCTACTGTCCAGGTCTGCCCTGATGGCCTCCAAGGAAATGGGACAAATCACCCTTTCTGTCCACGGAGAGGGCAGAAAGACACAGGAGTTGAGCGTGCGCGCTGGAGCCGGATGGTGGGGGTTCAAATCCCAGCTCTCCCCTCCTCTCTGCTTCGCTCCAGTTCCTGGGCCTCCGCCCTGGTCCCCTCCGCTGTGGAGTGACATACAGTATGACTGCTCATCTGCGCAGACTCCTCTGCGCTGGACACGGTTCCAACTTTCCAACTACTCCCGCAGGAGCTCGTTGAATGGGGACAACAGGATCTTGCTCAGAGCGATGGTGAGGAAGAAATGGAAATATCTGTGCAGTGCCGAGCCCGGCCTGGCACGGGAGAGGCATCCAGAAATGCAGCTTGAGTACGGAAGCAGATGGTCTGTGGCTCCCTGGCCTGGCTTCTTGTTGGGTGTTCAGTGCCGGGCTACCTTTCCTGAGACTCAAGTCCAGGCTGTGCAGACGCCTGTGGTACACCCGGGCGAGCAGTGGCCCGTCACGACGCTTCGGAGGTGGACGCGTCCGAGTTCCACGACATCGGGGACACGGCCCCACTCCGGCTCTGGAGCTCCCGGGCCTGCTGAACCTCTTCCACGAGGTCAGCCACCAGGTTCATCTGGCAGGCCCGGAGAGCCCCCACCAGGTGGGCCACCGTCGCGTTCTCCTTCTCTGTGTTCTTCCAGATTCTCAGTGACTCTCTCACGCGCTCCGTCAGGTTGCGGGGGTGTCTGTCCTCGATGCCGTCGATCTTGGCGTCTGAGACTTTGAGCTGACGAGCGAGTCTTCTCCAGTCTTTCCCCACGTGATCACATATGAGGTCAAATGCTGCACCCAGGTCTGGGAGGGAAGGAACAGAATGGTTTACAGAGGTTTGGAGACAGGCGACCCCACACTCCTCCCCAGGGCTTTTTGCCACTGACATTGAGTGGACAGAGGTGCCTACATGAGGTCCTCTGCGGAGGCTGGCAGCAGAAGGGGCTGTCTCTGAAGTCACCTGGCAGCAGAGGGGCTGTCACCAAAGGCCTGAGTGGCCTGATTCCACCTCAGCCAAACCCCCTGCTCTCCAATACTATCCTCGGAGGTGTGGCCTGATGAAGACGCAGTTGTCAATGGAAGGTGTAGTGGAGCCACCTCTGCAGGGAAGGAGACACTGATGGAGGGGTTGGGGAGCTTTTGGAGGGAATAGGGTTGATCCCACATCCTGCCCTGGAGCAGGCTGAATGATGTCACCTCCAAAAGGTATGTTCACGTGAAATCGCTGAAACCATGCATGCTAACTTCTTAGGAAAAAGGGTCTTTACAAAGGCAAGCTGAAGGTCTTGAGAGACCACCCTGGGTTACCTGGATGCTACCAGGACAGCTGTCCTTGGAGGAAGCACACTGGAAAGGCCGGGGAAGGCAGAGGCAGAGCCTGGAGCCGCCACCAAGCAGACCTGGAAGGGTATTCCATTTGAGAGGATTTGTGGGTCTGAGACATCCTGCTCCTTCAGGCTTCTGGCCTCCAGACGGAGGATAGATTTCTGTTGGTTTAGGCCACCAGATTTGTGATAATTTGTTCTGGCAATCACAGGAAACTAGTAGGCACCCCAGTTCTTATTTTGATAGCTGCCCTGACTGACCACCAGTCTTTCGTCCCTGGCTACCGTATTCCTCATCTGCTGAAGTCACCACTGAGATCAGGGAGCTGGTCACAGGACTATAAAAGGCCGTTTCTGGAATGTGGAAAGAGGAAAGGAGGCAGGACCGGGACAGGAAGTGGCTTGAGGTCTCCTGGCAATTCTGAGACATCGTTGGCAGGTGGACCAGCTCCCGCAGTTCTGATAGCCCTGTGTGCTGGGCACCGTGTTACCATGACTGTACAGATAAGGAAACTGAGGCACAGGGAAGCTGACTGACATTCCTGAGATTGTGTAGCTATACGATGACAGAGCCATGATCTGAAACCCTGGCGGTGTGGCGCCAGAGGCCACCGTTAACCGTTATGCTGAACTTCTGGAAAGGAGGAAGGTAGAGCTGCCCACTACCAACCCGCCCATGCCCACTGTTCACCTTGTGGTGTGCGTTTTCCAGCACACAGTAACTACATAAATTAAACCAGGCACACATATATCTCAAATGTCAGCTATGTTTTGTGGGCCGCCTTTAAAATGCAAATGTTTTTCCAGATATTAAATATCCTTAAAATCAAATTTTTCTTTTTTTGTTTTTTGAGATGAAGTTTTGCTCTTGTTACCCAGGCTGGAGTGCAATGGTGCGATCTCCGCTCACCGCAACCTCCGCCTCCTGGGTTCAGGCAATTCTCCTGCCTCAGCCTCCTGAGTAGCTGGGATTACAGGCGCGCGCCACCATGCCCAGCTAATTTTTTGTATTTTTAGTAGAGACGGGGTTTCACCGTGTTGACCAGGATGGTCTCGATCTCTTGACCTCGTGATCCACCCGCCTCGGCCTCCCAAAGTGCTGGGATTACAGGCGTGAGCAACCGCGCCCGGCCCGAAACCCGCTTTTTCTACATCCTGTTTTGTTTGTTCAGCACTGTTGATATTTTTAAAATCTGGACTTGACTGCTTTCATGCAGAGAGCTGTTCTGTCCACCTTGTCCTGAACGAGCACCAGTCCTTAGAGAGTAAAGCCTATGGCCTCACATTTATACCCTATCTGGTTTGTGACTGAATGGCTGATTGCAGGCCACAGCTGGACGCCTCTGAGGGGCATCCCCAGTCCACTCCGAAGCCTCTTCCCCCGCCTCTGAGAACAAGGGGATCGGGCTGAGAAATCCTGCTGTACTCAGGGTTTCTTATTTTTATTCTGGAAGCTGCTGTAAGCCACAGGCGAGGGTGGAGAGGGAGTGACCGAGAGCAGGACAGGAAGCCACTCCACAATGAACTTTGGACCAGAGAGGCAGTGCAGTGGCTACCACCACCCATCCGGAGGCCGGACTGCTTGGTTCAAGCCTAGCTGTTAAGTTATCGGCTGCGCATTTCGGCAAGCCACCTAACCTCTGAGCCAGTCCTGTCCTCTGTAAAATGGGAGCAGTGACAGATAACAGTATCCAAGCCACAGGGCTATGGTGAAGATTCTGTGTGACAGTTGGAAGGGTAAGCGGCACACTGTCAGCCCTGGATAAGAGTCACTGAATGAAATATTACTCTCAGACAGCCGTGAAGGGCATTCGCTGGGCATATTCCGAGGCAGAAGGGAGATGATGGGAGCAGGCTCACGTAAGCTCTGTCCGCACCTTCTCTGACTCCTCCTCACCTTTTCTAAGGTGTGTTTTGTTATTTACCCAGACAGAATGGGGTAGAGGAAAAAGCACTGTGCGTGTCCATGTCCTGTAACCTTGAATAAGTTAACTTTACTGCGTTTTTGGCTCTCCCATCAGCAAAACCAGGGTTGTACAGAGAAAACCCACGCAAATCAAACCCGGCAAAGGAGAGGCGCCTGGAGGCCAAGGGGAGGGGCCTCGCGGCACCTGCAGCCCGGCGATCCGGCCCTGGCTCCCCCCACCCAGCCCCGCGCCCACCTTCTTCCCCCGGCGCGGCCCCGGGCGCCGCCCCCGCCTCGAAGTCGTCCAGGCGCCGCAGCAGATCGTGGCGCCGCAGGGAGGCGAGCAGCTCGCGCAGCAGCTCGGTGCGCCCGGGCTCCAGGTCGTTCTGCTCCAGCAGCACGGAGAAGAGGTCCAGGCCGCTCTGCACGCGCTCCAGCTTGCGCTTGCCCACGCGCCCGAGGCACAGGAACTTGAGCTCGGTCAGCTCGCTGCTCGACAGGCCGGACGACACCGAGTGCAGCAGCACCAGGAACGGGTCCATGGCGCTGCCTGCAGGCGGGCGGGGCCCTCCGCGCGCCCGCTGTCCTCGGCTCGCTGGCCCTGGCCAGGTGTCGCCACTTGCCCACTGGCCCACGGCTTAGGCTCCGCCCGCGCTCGCCCCCGGCCCGGCACTCCGGTGCCAAATCCAGTACCGGAAATCCACCGTGGCACCTCTTCGACCGTTATCTCGCGAGAACTCCGGGACCCGCGCATGCGCCCCGAGCGAAGCCGTAGCCGTTTCCGCCCTGGGTGGCGGCGCAGCGGATGGGCGCGGCCTCTGCACCTGCGCGCAGCGGATCGTCTCTTTTCCGGGTGGGAAGTGGGGCCTTGCGTGTCCGGAGACGCCGCCGGTGGCTCAGCTCTCTGCAGTGAGGGTGGTCGCGCCTCTGCCGAGTCTACGTGTTTGCCTACCGCGGTGCGGCCCTGCTGCGAGCAGGGCAGGGCCGGGGCGGGGGTCGGCCCGGACGTCACGTGACCTTACATGTGTTAGTGGCTAATGTTACTTAGGCATTCACGTTTAGGGACAGACGTGGAAAATGCGTTCTTTGGTGCCGTTGGGGACGTCTTGGGTGTACGGAAAACACCACCCAGAAGTTTATTTGCGTTTAAAAATGTGATTTAAATAATACTTGCTTTCTAAAGTAACAGTCATTTATTTAGACAACGCTGAGCGCCTACCGTGCCAGGTGGTAGGGGCTAGGGTCCCGGGGTGCCCGGAGTTTACATCATAAGTACAGAAGTGACACTCTCCAGAAGAGAAGGTTGTGGCGGGCGCGGTGGCTCAGCTTGCAATCTCCGCAGTTTTGGGAGGCTGAGGCAGGGTTGATTGAGTCCAGGAGTTCGAGACCAGCCTGGGCAACATAGCGAGACCTTGTCTCTATTAAAAAATAAAAATAAGTAAAAGTAAGGAAATCGTATAGTATGCCAGAAATTCAGGGGAGCCAGAGAGAAGGGAGTCTGTTCGGGGTGGGCATGTGGAGGGTGGGGGCCGGGTGGTCTGATAGGGCCTCTGTAAAGGTGCAGGTGAAGGCTGTGAGGGGCCAGGTACCTAGGTGTGGGGGGAAGAGCTGGGAACACAGAGAACAGAAGAGCAGAGGCACCGGGAAGGCTGGGGTTCCAGGAGCAAGCAAGCCCATGGGTCTGGAGGTGAGGAGGGGGTGCAGACTAGGAAAGCCCTCATCAGCCAGCAAGGACAGCTTTACTGCAGGGTGGGGACAGGGGGTGATGCCAGCTGAGGTTTTTTTTTTTTTTTTTAATTGAGATATAATTCACATACCTTACAATTCACCTTTTTTTTTTTTTTTTTTTTTTTTGGTCTGACATGGAGTCTTGCTCTGTCCAGCCTAGGCTGGGGTGCAGTGGCATTATCTCGGCTCACTGCAACCTCTGCCTCCCAGCTTCAAGCGGTTCTTCTGCCTCAGCCTTTCAAGTAGCTGGGACTACAGGCACGGATCACCACACCCAGTTAATTTTTGTATTTTTAGTAGAGATGGGGTTTCACCATATTGGCCGGGCTGGTCTCAAACTCCTGACCTCAGATGATCCGCCCACCTTGGCCTCCCAGAGTGCTGGGATTATAGGCATGAGCCACCGTGCGTGGCCCCAATTCACCCCTTTAAAGCGCACATTTCAGTGGTTTTTAGTGTAACAACAAGGTCATGGAACTCTTACTACTGTCTTACTTTAGGACATTTTCCTCATCCGGAGAAGAAAGCCATTAGCATTTGCTCCTTCCCTCCTCCACCAACCGTGAATCTACTTTTATTGTTTTTCTTTTTTTTCTTTTGTGAGACAGAGTCTCCTCTGTGGCTCAGGCTGGAGTGCAGTGGCGCGATCTCGGCCCACTGCAGCCTCTGCTTCCCGGGTTCATGCAGTTCTGCTGCTTCATCCTCCTGCATACCTGGGATTACAGGTGCCTGCCAGCATGCCTGGCTAATTTTTGTATTTTAGTAGAGATGGGGTTTCACCGTGTTGGCCAGGCTGGTCTTCAACTCCTGACCTCAAGTGAGCCTCAGCCTCCCATAGTGCTGGGATTACAGGCGTGAGCCACTGCGCCCTGCTGAATGTACTTTCTTAATCTGGATTTGCTGATTCCGGACATTGCATGTATACAGAACCCTACATTATGTGGCCTTTTGTGTCTGGCTGTGTTCAGCATCATTTTTTAAGGTTCATCCATGTTGCAGAACCTATGAATACTTCATTCCTTTTTTTTTTTTTGAGACAAAATGTGCTCTTTTGCTGAGGCTGGAGTGCAGTGGCACAATCTTCGTTCACTGCATCATCCTCCTGCCAGGCTCAAGTGACTCGTCTCTTAATGTCCTAGCCTCCCAAATAGCTGGGATTATAGGTATGTGCCTCCATACCAAGCTAATTTTTGTATTTTTAGTAGAGATGAGGTTTTGCCATGTTGGCCAGCCTGTTCTCAAACTCCTGGCCTCAGGTGATCCTCTTGCCTCAGCCTCCCAAAGTGCTGGGATTACAGGCGTGAGCCACCGCACCCAGCCTCCTTTTTTTTTTTTTTCTTTGAGTTGGAGTTTTGCTCTGTCTCCCAGACTGGAGTGCAGTGGTGTGATCTCGGCCCACTGCAATCTCTGTCTCACGGGTTCAGTGATTCTTCTGCCTCAGCCTCCAGAGTAGCTGAGACTACAGGTGCACACCACCATGCCCAGCTGATTTTTGTATTTTTAGTAGAGAGGGGGTTTCACCATGTTGGCCAGGATGGTCTCGATCTCTTGACCTCGTGATCCCCCTGCCTCAGCCTCCCAAAGTGCTGGGGTTACAGGTGTGAGCCACCGCGCCCGGCCTCCTTCCTTTTTATGGTTGAATAACATTCCACTGTATGGGTGCCACATTTTGTCCATCAGAGGATGTACATTTCCTTTGTTTCTGCTCTGTGGCTGGTGTGAATAATGCTGCTATGAATGCTGAGTTGTAGTTTTATTTATTGATTGAGATAGGGTCTTACCTTGTCACCCAGGCTGGCATGCAGTGGCATGGTCATAGCTCACTGCAGCCTCCACTGCCCGGGCTCAAGCCGTTCTCCCACCTCACCTTCCTGAGGAGCTGGGACTATCGGCACACACCACCACACCTGGCTAATTTTTGTATTTGTTTTGTAGAGACAGGGTTTTGCTGTATTGACTAGGCTGGTCTCGAGCTTCTGGGCTCAAGTGATCCACTGGCCTTAGCCTCCCAAAGTGCTGGGATTACAGGTGTGAGCCACAGTGCCTGGCGTGGTTGGGTATTTATTTGTTTATTTTTAAAGAGATGGGGTCGGCCTCCCAAAGTGCTGGGATTACAGGTGTGAGCCACGGCGCCTGGCGGCCTTTTCTTGATTAGTGCAGCCATATAGTAAATCTTAATACTGGGTAGAACAATGTCTCCTATTTCATTTTGCTTTGTCAAGATTCTTTTAGCTATTTGAGGGCCTTTGTCTTGCTATATGAATTTTATTTTATATATATATATATATATATATATATATATATATATATATACTTTTTTTTTCTTTTTGAGACAGACTGGTTGGAGTGCAGTGGTGCAATCTTGGCTCACTGCCACCTCTACCTCCTAAGTTCAAGCGATTCTCCTGCCTCAGCCTCCTGAGTAGCTGGGACTACAGGCATGTGGCACCACACCCAGCTAACATTGTATTTTTAGGAGAGATGGGGTTTCACTATATGTTGGCCAGGCTGGTCTTAAACTCCTGACCTCAGGTGATCCGCCTGCCTCAGCCTCCCAAAGTGCTGGGATTACAGGTGTGAGCCACAGTGCCTGGCGTGGTTGGGTATTTATTTGTTTATTTTTAAAGAGATGGGGTCTTGCTGTCTTGCCCAGGCTGGAGTGCAGTGATGCTGCCATAGCTCACTGCAGCCTCCAACTCCTGGGCTCAAAGGGTCCTCTTGCCTCAGCCTGCTGAGTAGCTGGGACTATAGTAGCCAGGCATGCCACCATGCCTGGCTAAGCAAATTGGGTTTTCTCTGTGTGCGTGTGTGTGTGTGTGTGTGTGTGTGTGTGTGTGTGTGTGTATTTTAATGCACACTGGCAATCTCTGACTTAATTGGTAAACTAAGAGCCTTTTCATTTATGGTGACTATTAATCTGTCACCTCTGAAGTCGGCCATTATTTTTTCTCTGGTTCTGTTTCTCTGTCTGTCTTCTCATGCCTTCTGCGGTGCCTGCTGGTTTTGGATCCAGTGATGGGGGCTTGAACTGAGGTTTGTCTGGAAAGGCCAGTGGCTCCCACATTCACGGCCTCAGCTGCCTTCAGATCTGTTCTAAGTCAGTGAGGGTGAAAGACAATGAGAATGGAAGCCACAGGAACCCAGCGCATGTATAACACAGCAGCGGCGTCTTCCCTCCCGGTGAAGCTTGTTCTGGGGAAGATGGGTCTAGGATTCTCAGCAGGCAGAGTCCCCATGCCTCCAGGACATCTTTCTACGTGTGCTGGGCAGTAGTCTGGCCCAGCCACCTGCAGGTGGGTCTGGCCACTCTAGAGCAGGCTGGAAGAGGGGCTGGGCTGCAGGAGTCCAGCTTGTGTGTGGGCTAAGCCCTGACTGGTGGGGGGCATCTGAGTGATGGGGAGGGTCACCTGGCCTCTGGAGTCCCCACCTGGACTGGCTCTGGCCTCTGACGGTTCCTTTTTTCTTTTTGAGATGGAGTCTCACTCTGTTGCTCAGGCTGCAGTGGTGCAATCTCAGCTCACTGCAACTTCCACCTCCCAGGTTCAAGTGATTCTCCTGCCTCAGCCTCCCGAGTAGCTGGAATTATGGGTGCCCATGACCAAGCCCGGCTAATTTTTGTATTTTTAGTAGAGACGAGGTTTCACCATGTTGGCCAGGCTGATCTCAAACTCCTGACCTCAGGTCATCCGGCCACCTTGGGCTCCCAAAGTTCTGGGATGACAGGCGTGAGCCACGGTGCCCGGCCTTCCTTTTTTTTTATTGTGGTAGAGTGTTCATACCATTGCATTGACTGTCTTAACCATTTTTTAAGTGAACGAGTCAGTGGCGTTAAGTACATTCACGTTGTTGCCTCCATCGCTTCCACCCATCTCAGAAACCTCTTCGTCTTGCAAAACTGAAACTGTACCCATTAAATAATGCCCTATCCCCTCCCCCAGCCCCTGGCACCCACCCTTCCACTTTCTGCGTCTATGGATTTGATGACTCTTGGGGCCTCACGTAAGTGGAATCCTGCAGTATTCTGTCTTTTCGTGACTGGCTTGTTAATATTATTTTATCTTTTATTAATTTTTTTATTTTTATTTTTTGTGATGGAGTCTCCCTCTGTCGCTTAGGCTGGAGTGCAGTGGCACAATCTTGGCTTATTGCACCCTCCGGTCTCCTGGGTTCAAGCCATTCTCCTGCCTCAGCCTCCCCAGTAGCTGAGATTAAAGGGATCCATTTAAAGCCGCTGCGCCCCGCTAATTTTTGTGTTTTCAGTAGAGACGGGGTTTTACGATATTGGTCAGGCTGGTCTCGAACTCCTAACCTCAAGTGATCCACCCTCCTCGACCTCCCAAAGTGCTGGGATTACAGGTCCAAGCCACCAAGTCCAGCCTATCTTTTATTTTTTAGAGACAGGGATCTTTATTTATTTATTAAAAATTTTTTTTAAAAATTGTTTTCTTTTTTCTACCCAAATCAAAAGGAGAGAGACAGGGTGTTTTCTGTTGCCCAGGCTGGAGTGCAGTGGTGCAGTCATGGCTTACTGCAGCCTTGAACTCCTGGGCTCAAGCGAGCCTCCTGCCTCAGCCTCGTGAGTGTCTGGGACTATAGGTGCACACTGGCTTATTTCACTGAGTGTGATGTCTTCAGAGGCTCATCCACGCTGTAGCGTGTGTCAGACTTTCCTGCCTTTTAAGGGCTGAATGATATCCCACTGTGTGGATAGAGCACGTTTTGTTGATCCGTTCGTCCATGGATGACCTGGATTGCTTCATGTTTTAGTTGTGTGAATGACGCAGCTGTGAGCATGGGTGTGCAAATACCTGTTCTGGTCCCTGCTTTCACTTCTTCTGGGGATACACCCGGATGTGGAATTACTGGATTATGTGCTGATTCTATGTTTCATGTTTTTGTAGGAACCACCAAACTCGACTGGCTGTAGTGGCCCACACCCGTAATCCCGGCACTTTGGGAGGCCGAGGTGGGCAGATTACCAGGCCAAGAGATTGAGACTGTCCTGGCCAGCATGGTGAAACCTCACCTCTACTAAAAACAAAAAAATACAAAAATTAGCTGGTCACAGTGGCATGTGCCTGTAGTCCCAGCTACTCAGGAGGCTGAGGCAGGAGAATCACTTGAACCTGGGAAGTGAAGATTGCAGTGAGCTGAGATATTGCCACTGTGCTCCAGCCTGGTGACAGAGCGAGACTCCATCTCAAAAAGAAAGAAAGAAAGAAAAATAAATGAAAAGAAACCACCAACTCTTTTCACGGTGGCTGCTGTACCATTTTACATCCCTACCAGCAAGGGTCCCAGTTTCTCCACATCCCTGTCAACTCTTATTACTTTCTCTTTTCTTTTCTTTGAGATAGAGGCTCTTGCTGTCACCCAGACTGGTGGCGTAATCATGGCTCACTGCAGCCTCAACCTCATGGGCTCAAGTGATCCTCCCACATCAGTCTCCCAAGTAGCTGGGACTACAAACGTGCACCACCACACCCAGCTCATTTTTTTTTAAGTCTCACTCCGTCACCCAGGCTGGAGTACAGTGACGTGATCTCGGCTCACTGCAACCTCTGCCTTCCAGACTCAAGCAATTCTTGTGCCTCAGCCTCCTGACTAGCTGGGGTGGCGTCTGCCACCACACCTGGCTTTATTTGTAT
This sequence comes from Leontopithecus rosalia, assembly GCA_028533165.1. NCBI lineage: Eukaryota > Metazoa > Chordata > Mammalia > Primates > Cebidae > Leontopithecus > Leontopithecus rosalia. The sequence continues at coordinate 113,687,523 of CM052657.1, read as the reverse complement.
TTTTAGGAGAGGTGGGGTTTCACCATGTTGCCTAGGGTGGTCTCAAACTTCTGGCCTCATGTGATCCGCCCTTAAAGTACATGAGCTACCACATAAGCCACTATGCCTGGCCTACACCCAGCTAAGTTTTACATTTTTTGTAGAGATGGGAGGTGGTCTCATTATGTTGCCCAGGCTGGTCTCAAACTCCTGGGCTCAAGCAAACCACCTGCCTCAGCCCCCCGAAGTGCTGGCTCACAGGTATGAGCCGCTGCGCCTGGCTTCATTTTTATTTTTTGTGATGGTAGCCATCTTAATGGGTGTGTAAGATGGTGTCCCATGGTTCTGATCTGTACTGAGACTCATGATGTTAAGCATCTTTTTGTGGATCTAGCTGCCATTTATATATTTTCTTTGGAGAAATGTCTTTTCAAGTCCTTTGCCTTTTTTTTTTTTTTTTTGAGACGGAGTCTCCCTCTGTCATCCAGGCTGGAGTGCAGGCCAGGCGTGATCTCAGCTCGCTGCAACCTCCGTCTCCTGGGTTTAGCGATTCTCTTGCCTCAGCCTCCTGAGTAGCTGGGACTACAGGTGCCCACCACCATACCCGGCTAATTTTTGTATTTTTAGCGGAGACGGGGTTTCGCCATGTTAGCCAGGATGGTCTCAAACTCCTGACCTCAGGTGATCTGCCCGCTTTGGCCTCCTGAAGTGTTGAGATTACAGGTGTGAGCCACCGTGACTGGCCAAAAGAAAAATGCTTAATTTTGATGAAGTCCAGCTTATGTATTTTTTTCTTTCACTGAGCCTTGTGCCATAATAAAAGAAACAAAGAGTCTGGGCGAGGTGGCTCACACTTGTATTCCCAGCACTTTGGGAGACTGAGGCGGGCAGATCATGAGGTCAGTAGTTCGAGACCAGCCTGGCCAACATGGTGAAATCCTGTCTAAAAATACAAAAATTAGCTGGGTGCAGTGGCAGGTGCCTGTAGTCCTAGCTACTCGGGAGGCTGAGGCAGGAGGATCGCTGGATCCTGGGAGAGGGAGGTTGTAGTGAGGCAAGATTCCCCACTGCACCCTAGCCTGGATGATAGAGTGAGACTCCATATCAAAAAGAAAAAAAAAAAAGAAAAAGAAAGAAAGAAAAATATCTTATACTGGCTTTGTGAAAGCAAATTCGTCTAATTTGTGAGGATGATGGTCAGAATTCTTTTGCTTTCTCTTGAAACAGGGTCTTACTCTGTTGCCCAGGCTGGAGTGCAGTGGCATGATCATGGCTCACTGCAGCCTTGACCTCCCAGGCTCAAGCAGTTCTTGCACATCAGCCTCTGGAGTAGCTGGGACCACAGGCACAAACCACCATGTCCAGCTATTTTTTTTGTTTTTCGTTTTTGTTTTTTTGAGACACAGTTTTGCTCTTGTTGCCCAGGCTGGAGTGTAATGGCGCGATTTTGGCTCACTGCAACCTCTGCCTCCCAGGCTGAGGTGATTCTCCTGCCTCAGCATCCCACGTAGCTGGGATTATAGGCAGCCACCACCACGCTTGGCTAATTTTTGTATTTTTAGCAGAGATGGGGTTTTTTTAACGCGTTTTGTAGAGGCGGTTCTTCCTTTGTTGCCAGGCTGGTTTTGAACTGCTGGGCTTAAGAGATTTACTCACCTTGGCCTTTCACTGTTGGGATTGCAGGCTTGAGCCCATGCCCGGTCCTGCTTCTTTTTCCTTTGTATTGTCTCAGTGTCTTTGGGTTTTTTCTTTCTCTTTTCTTGTTCATTTGTCATTTCTTTTCTTGTTCATTTCTTTGTCATTGATGTCTAAGGCTATTCTAAGTATGTGGGCATCCTTGGCTCTCCTTGGGGGTAGTGTTTTTTTCCCAAAAAAAGACGCTGCTTCCTGAGGAGCGGGCTATGTGGTAGGCAGAACACCCCCGGTGCCCACAGAATACCCCAGATGTCCACGTCTCCCCGGCCCTCAGCCTGATACCCAGATCTGCACCTGTGTTTGCAGGGTAAGATAGACTTTAAGATGCCGTGAAGAGGCCAGGCGCGGTGGCTCACTCCTGCAGTGTTAGCAATTTGAGAGGCCGAGGTGCATGGATCACCTGAGGTCAGGAGTTCAAGAACAGCCTGGCCAACAGGATTAAACCCCGTCTCTACTAAAATACAAAAGTTGGCTGGGTGTGGTGGTGCTCACCTGTAATCCCAGCTACTCGGGAGGCTGAGGCAGGAGAATCCCTTGAACTCGGGAGTTGGAGGTTGCAGTGAGCCGAGACTGCACCATTGCATTCCAGCCTGGGTGACAAGAGTGAAATTCCATCTGAAAAAAAAAAAAAAAAAAAGATGTCATGAAGACAGAGCTTTGGGATGGGAGCTTTCTTGCTTTATCCTCACAGACCCAGTCTAATCATGAATCCTCATACAAGAAGAACCAGACAAGAGGCAATGTGAAGACGTGGCCAGCAACGGGGTCATAGGCAGGAAGGCTGGGGCCTCTGGATGCTGGAGAAGGCATGATGGCTTCTCCCCCGGAGCTTCCACAGGCAGCCAGCCTTGCCGGCAGGTCGATTTTACCCCAGTGAGACCTTTGCCAGGACCTGACCTATGGTAAGGGAATAAATTCATGTTGTTTTGGGCCACAGAGTTGGTGGTCATTGGCCACCGTAGCAAATATTTTAGGTTGGTGCAAACGTAATTGTGGCTTTGCACCAACCTAATAGAAAGCTAAGGCTGGCCAGACGCAGTGGCTCACACCTGGAATCCCGGCACTTTGGGAGGTTGATGTGAGTGGATCATAAGGTCCGGAGTTTAAGACCAGCCTGGCCGATATAGTGAAACCCATCCCTACTAAAAATAGAAAAATTAGCTGGGCATGGTGGTGGGCGCCTGTAGTCTCAGCTACTCGGGAAGCCGAGGCAGGAGAATTGCTTGAACCTGGGAGGCAGAGGTTGCAGTGAGCCGAGACTGCACCACTGCCCTCCAGCCTGGGTGACAGAGCAAGACTCTGTCTTCAACAACGAAACTAAGTAAGGTGGGTGACAGGTGCGGGGCCCTTCCCTTCCCTGAGTGCAGCTCCTGCAGGCAGCCAGCAGAGGGCAGCAGCCACCAACAAGCCAAAGCAGGGGAAAGAGTTTCTGCAGCAGAGGTTGAGTCCGGTCCCGGCAGTGGCAACAGCTGGGAGAAAGGCGGATACTTAGGATGTGTGATGACATTCAGTGTCTGAGTCCCAGCTACAGAAGAGGGTTTTTGTTTTCTTTTGGAGACAGATTCTTCCTCTGTTGCCCAGGTTGAGGTGCAGTGGCACAATCATGGCTCACTGCAGCCTCAATCTGTCAGGCTCAAGCCATCCTCTCCCCTCAGCCTCCCACGTAGCTGGGACTACAGGTACATGCCACCACACCTGGTTAATTTTTAGCCTTTTTTAAAAAAATTATTTTTTGTAGAGACAGGGTCTTGCCATGTTGCCCAGGTTGGTCTCGAACTCTTGGACTCAAGTGATCCTCTGACCTCAGCCTCCCACGTAGCTGGGACTACAGGTATGATCCACTGTGCCTAGCCCAGAAGGTGTGTATCTTTTTGTGGAAGTTGACTGTACACTTTTGTGCAATTTTCTGTGTGTTATACTTTAATGAAAATTGTGTTGGGGAGGGGGAAGAAGGGGAAGGGAAATGGAAGATAGTAAATACATTACTTGGCAGGGCTGGGGAAATCAGACTTGAGTGTCTACTGAGCCTTTGCCCTGTGGCTGCATTCTGGGCAGGCTCTGGCAGGGGCAGCAGACACCATCCCGTCTGAGGAAGCCAGGCAAAAATGCCTGAGCTGGTCCCATGTCTCCAGGCGTAAGCTGTCTCTTTGCCATTTGCTCTTCTGCCAAGGCTGTGTGAGTGAGGGGGGGTGAACTGCCTGCTGTGAGCATGTCTTCAGGTCAGAAGGCATCACATTTACCTCCCACTACCCCCTTACCTCCTCCATGAACACCCTGCTAACTTGGTCCTGAGGCCCACTCTGCTTGGAGGCAAAAGACCCAGTTGTCAGTCTGTTTTCCATCCATCCACTCATCCATCCACCATCCATCTACACATCCCTCCATCCATTCACCCACCCACCCCCCACCCAGTCCATCCATTCATTCATCCACCATTCATCCATTCATCCAGCATTCATCCATGCACACATCTATCCATCCATCCTTCCATTCATCCACCCATCCATCCATCCACCCAGCCATCCATCCACCAAATCAATCCACCCATTCATCCATCCATCCATCCAACCATCCATCCATCTATACATCCATCCATCCATCTACACATCCATCCTGCCATCCATCCATTCATCCAGCATCCATTCACACATCCTTCCATTCACCCATTATTTCACCCAATCCATTCATCCATCCACATATCCATCCATTCACTCATTCATCCACCCACCCATCCACCATCCATCCATCTGTCATCCATCCACCCACCTGTTCATCCATCCATCCATCCATTCACCCAATCCATCCATCCATCTGTAGGGTCCAGCCCTACAGGGTTCTGTGAGCCCCTCCCAGCTGGTGAGGAGAAGAGAAATTGTAGAAATAAAAGACACAAGACACAGAGATTGAGAAAAGAGAGTCTGGGCCCAGAGGTCCACTGCTACCCAAATCGCGGAGACCAGCAGTGGCCCCGAATGCCGGGACACTCTTACTTTTATTGAGTTGGAAATCTGGGGGCAGGGTGGGTAGGGTGTGGTCTTGGTGGTCGGAGACTGGGCGCAGGGCACATATGGCATGGTAGTGATAGGGTCACATACATCATGTGTCATTCAGGTGGGGGCTCAGGAATTTCCTGCACCCAAAGTGAGGTAAGGAGCATAATGCTTCAACACTTTTTCCATACTTACTAAGAAAGAACTAAAACATTAAGATTTGTATTACTATTACTGATGATCTTTTCTAAGAAAAAAGAGCCAGGTGCAGAAGCAGAACACGAGAGTGGACATGGAACATGACCGCTGAAGCACAGCGTCACATAAAGACAGTCAAGCCCCTAGATGTCTGCGGGCCCATCTGGCAGCCATCAGGCCTTCTGCAAGAGCTTGGAGGAGCAGAGTTTTCTCCTCATTCCTCTGGGGAAGGAGACATCTCAGCTATTTTGGACGTCTCCTTCCTTAGCTGGCTAAACAGCAGGCGCTTTCCCAGCGCTGGCGGTGCTGCACAGCCGAGGCGCCCTCCAGCAGCCCTTATGCGTCGTGACAGAGGGCTTAGAGCAACTTGTCTTAGTGTCATTCATTTCACACTGACACCCCAGGTTCACTTCTTACCTGAGAGGCATTAGTAAAAGAATGAAGATCACCATGAATAACTAAGATCACCTATGAATAACTAATAACGACTATGGTTCTATTTCTTGTTACTTTCTTCATGATTTATATGGAAATAGGCCGAGGCCTTTTGTTCCTGCCTTGGCATTTATGGGATCTCCCCCTATATCCATCCACCCAATTCATCCATCCATTCACCCATCTACCATCCGTCCATCCACACATCCAACCATCCATCCATCCATCCACACATCTATCCATCTGTCCATCCACCATCCATCCATCCATTTATCCATCCATCCACACATTTATCCATCCACCCATTCACCATTCACTCATCCATCCATCCACCATCCATCCATCCATCCATCCACACATCTATCCATCTGACCATCCACCATCCATCCATCCATCCATCCATCCATCCATTTATCCATCCACCCATTCACCATTCACTCATCCATCCATCCACCATCCATCCATCCATTTATCCATCCACCCACACATCTATCCATCCACCCATCCACACATCTGTCCATCCACCCATCCATCCACACATCTATCCATCCATCCATCCACCATTCATTCATCCATCCATCCACCATCCATCCATCCATTTATCCATCCACCCATCCACACATGCAACCATCCACTCATCCACTCATCCATCCATCCTCCCATCCACTCATCCATCCACCCATCTATCCATCCACACATCCACCATTCACCCATCTATCCATCCATACATCCAACCATCCATTCACCCATCCTCCCATCCACTCATCCATCCATCCACCATCCAAACATTCATCCATCCACCTATCCACACATCCATCCATCCTCCACCATCCACTCATCCATCCATCCTCCCATGCACTCATCCATCCACCATCCAAACATCCATCCATCTATCCCACATTTACCCATCGATTCCTCACTTGCTTATTCAACCATTCAGCACTTTCTGGTGGCTCCTCTGTGCCTGGCATTGTGCCAGTACCTCCTTCTGGGCTGTTTTCTGGCACATGGTAGCACATCTCTTTGCTGTGGCTCTCGCAAAACCTGGGCAGGTAAATGAGTGTTGCCTGACATGTGAGGACACATATCACCCGGGGTTGGGGGCACACGAGTGGCTCCTGGAGTCCTGAAGATGAGTGTGTGTGTGGGACTTGGTGATGTGAGTGCCTTGGGCAGGGCTCTGAGTCCAGCCTCGGGCTGGAGACAGCCTTGCTTCAAGCACATACTTTGGTCAAGCTCTGAATCCACTGCTGGTTCTAGATCCGTAGCCAGGGACGTTGGTCTGAGGCTTGTCTAGAAAGGCCCCAGCCTCAGTTGCCCCTGGAGCCAGTGGGCAGGCATGTTTGGGAGGGGGGGAGACTGGTGAGCACAGGCATCAGCTTGGGAAGGGCAGGCCCCCCGGGCTGCAGTGGAATGTGAGAACGTGACCTGGCTGTGCAGCAGCAGGTGTGATTTCTCAGGAGAACACGCAAACGTGGGCTTTCACTGCCTGGTTTTTATGTATTAAATTAACTTCAGAAGTTAACAGACACCGAGCCCACCAAACAGTGCTCATCTTGGGCTGGATGCTGTTTGTGGTCAGCCTCCACCCTCAGAGGAGAGCGGCAGAACCCTCATGGCCGGGCACCAGTGTGTCCTTGCCGGGCTCCCGGGTGCAGCTGGTGCCCTCAGACCTCAGGGCCCGCTGGGCTTGACCCCAACCCTGAGCCCAGCCATGTGACTCCAGGGACCAGTAGTAGAAGACTCTTTGCACCAGGCTTCTGGGGCTGAGGGATGGTGTGCTGCCAGCTTGCGGATGGCTGCTGTGGAGCCCTGAGCCTCTCCGGGCCTCCTGTGCTGCCCATCTGTATAATAGTGGGACCGGTTGCAGTTTCCACCTGACAGTGGCCGTGACCTCAAATGTACGTCAGATCCCATCGCTTGCCCAGCAAGTTCAAAGCGTGCACCCAGCCAGAGCCCTGCATGAGTCGGCTCTAACCACCTCTCCATCGTCTCCTGCCGCCTCCCTGCCCCCCTGCTCCTGGAGCTCATCCAGCGGCTGCCGCTTCGGCCTCCGCACCTGCTGGCCCCTCTGTTGCATGTTTCTGGCTCCCGGCTGCTCAGGTCCAGGGCCTCCGGCACAGCGTCGTCACCCTCAGTCAGGCATACTCCCTGCTCTGTTTTCATCAGCACCCCCTTGTCCGAAGTTGTCTGGTTCCACTGTTGGGTTTCCGGTTCAGTGTTTCACGTCCTGTGTGAGAATGTCATCTGGGAGGCAAGGGGCTGCATCCTCGGTCTTCACCCTGCTCTTCCTAGTGCCTGACACAGTGGAGTTCATTTTTATTTATATTTTTTGGTATATATATTTTTAGTAGAGACTGGGTTTCACTTCATTGGCCAGGCTGGTCTCGAACTCCTGGTCTCAAGTGATCCACCCACCTGGGCCTCACAAAGTGCTAGGATTACAGGCATGGGCCACTGTGCCTGGTCTAATTTTTATTTATTTTTTTGGACAGGGTCTTGCTCTCTTGGATGGAGTGGAGTGATGCAGTCGTAGCTCACCGCAGCCTTGACTTCCTGGGCTCAAGCGATTCTCCTACCTCACTCTCCCGAGTAGCTGGGACCACAGGTGGTTGCCACCAGGCCCTGCTACTTTAAAATAAATTTTTTGTAGAGACAGGGTCTTGCTATGTTGCCCAGGCTGGTCTGGAACTCCTGGGCTCAAGCAGTCTTTTCGCCTGGGCCTCTCAAAGCGCTGGGATTGCAGGCATGAGCCACTGCGCTCGGCCTACAGTAGGAGTTCAATAAGTGTATCTTGAATGTTCCACGTTTACGAGGTCTGGCCTTCAGACTTGGCATTAAAGCTTGGGCAAGAGCCTGTTTCTTCATCTCTCAGATGTGGCTGAAGGTCCCCACCTGTACCCTCCCAGGCTCTGAGAGGACCCACGGAGACCGGAGGGCAGAGGGAAGGGGTTCCTGCGGTGCCGATCCTGGGGTGCTGTTCTCCCGGGGCCCTCCCTACAGGATCCAGGAAGTGGTGCCTAAGCTTTAGGAGGCTGCCCCGACCCAGGTGGCAAGGTGCTGTGCTGAGGAGAACCTGCATGAGGGGCACCCGACACCTGCCGCAGGTGGGAAGAGGCCCTGTCTGGTCCCGGCAGTGAGAGGAAGGTGGGCCAGGCTGAGGGCTGCACAAGGACAGCGTCCCAATCCGAAGCCCTGTGCTACCCTGCTGACATTTTGGTGTTAAAAATATATGTTATTTTATGAAGCAATAGTGATTATAGGTGGTGTTTCTGAAAAAAAAGGTCCCCACTTGCCCAGATGAAAACATTGGCAATCCAAGGTCAGTCCCAAAAGGTTTTGAAGAAATTTGGGGTCCGTGAAATCCTTAATACTAGTCTGCTGGGTTGTGGGATTAGAGATTGAGATATGGGGATCTGGGAAGACTCTGCTGAGAAAGTGTGACCACAATCCCACATCCCAACACACACACTCACACATACACATTCAGAAGGAATACATGGCACATGTGTGCATGCATACAAGTACACACACACCAGCACATAGGCACACACAGAGCACATATGCACACACACACGCCAGCATATGTATACACATGCCAGCACACACACACACACCAGCACATACGCATGTACACCAGCACATATGCACACACATACACCAGCACATATGCATACACACCAGCACATATGCACACACACCAGCACATACGCACATACACTAGCACATATGCACACACACCGGCACATATGCACACACACACTGGAACATACGCACACACACCAGCACATACCCACACCAGCACATATGCACACACACCGGCACATATGCACACACACACCGGAACATACGCACACACACCAGCACATACACACCCACACCAGCACATATGCACACACACCAGCACATACGCACACACACCAGCACATACGCACACACACCAGCACATATGCACACACACCAGCACATAGGCACACACACAGCACATATGCACACACACACGCCAGCATATGTATACACATGCCAGCACACACACACACACACCAGCACATATGCATGTACGCCAGCACATATGCACACACATACACCAGCACATATGCATACACACCAGCACATATACACACACACTAGCACATATGCACACACACCAGCACATACGCACATACACCAGCACATATGCACACACATACCAGAACATACGCACACACACCGGCACATACACACCCACACCAGCACATACACACACACACCAGCACATACGCACACACACCAGCACATATGCACACACACCAGCACAAATGCACACACACCGGCACAAATGCACACACACCGGCACAAATGCACACACACCGGCACAAATGCACACATACCAGCACATATGCACACACATACACTGGCACATATGCATACACACCGGCACATATGCACACACACGCCGGCGTACATGCACATACAAGCACATATACACACACACACCAGCACATATGCACACACCGGCACATATGCACACACACCAGCACATATACATATACACACCAACACATGCACACACCAGCACATATGCACACATACACCAGCAGCACATATGCACACATGCCAGCACATATGCACACACACCACACACCAGCACATATTCACACACACCAGCACATATATACACACACACCAGCGCATATGCACACACACCAGCACATATGTACACACACCCCAGCACATATGCACATACAAACACAGGCTAAGGTAAACGTTTGTGAACACTGAGGTGATGCACACTGACATGTTTTTGCTCTGTGTCCACACCCAAATCTCACGTCTTTTTTTTTTGAGACAGAGTCTCACTCTGTAGCCCAGACTGGAGTGCAGTGGCACGATCTCAGCTCAATGCAACCGCCACCTTCCGGGTCCTGGTTCAAGCAATTCTCCTGCCTCAGCCTCCTGAGTAGCTGGGATTATAGGAACGCACCACCACACCCAGCTAATTTTTGTATTTTTAGTAGAGACAGGGTTTCACCATGTTGGCCAGGCTGATCTTGAACTCCTGACCTTGTGATCTGCCCGCCTTAGCCTCCCAAAGTACTGGGATTACAGGAATGAGCCACGGCGCCTGGCCCAGATCTCATGTGGAATTGCAATCCCCATGTGTCAAGGGTGGACCTGGTGGGAGGTGACTGAATCATGGGGCGCATTTCCCCCACGCTGTTCTTGTGGTAGTGGGTGAGTTCTCATGAGACCTGATGGCTTGGAAGTGTGGCACGTCCCTCCTTGTGGAAACGTGTTTGCTTCCCTTTCAGTTTCCGGCATGATCATTAGGTTTCCTGAGGCCTCTTAGTCATGCCTCCTGTTAAGCATGCAAAGGTGTGAGTCAATTAAACCTCGTTTCTTCATAAATTAGCCAGTCTCAGATAGTTCTATTTATTTATTTATTTATTTGAGATGGAGTCTCACTCTGTCACCCAGGTTGGAGTGCAATGGCGCGATCTCGGTTCACTGAAGCCTCCACATTCCAGGTTCAAGCGATTCTCCTGCCTCAGCCTCCTGAGTAGCTGAGATGACAGGTCATGCCAGATAATTTTTGTCTAATTTTAAAAAAAAATGTTTAGTAGAAATGGGATTTCTCCATGTTGGCCAGGCTGGTCTCAAACTCCCGACCTCCAGTGATCCACCCACCTTGGCCTCTCAAAGTGCTGGGATGACAGGTATGAGCCACCGTGCCCAGCCTCAGGTAGTTCTTTATAGCCGTGTGAGAATGGATAATACACAGACCATGCAAACACATAAACACATGCATTCACAAGCACACACATACAGCATACACACGTGCATGCACAGAGAGATGCACATGTATGCATATGTGCACACACGTGGACATGCACAAACACCTGCATCCATATGCACACACAAGCAAATACAAATGAATACACACGTGTGATGTACAACATGTAAACACACAGGCACACACAGCCACTGCAAACGGGTGCATATGATAAATGCAAGGCACATGCAGATGAGTAAGGACACACGTGTGCAGCACGAATGCACACACTCCCAGAGAGGTGAAGTCCCAAGAACATTTAGAGCAAGCCACACGCTGGCCCCACAGGAAAGAGAGGCCTGTCGGTGCCGAGTTTGCGGGATCCACTGGCCTGTGAGTTTCCCGGGACGACGTCGCACAGACAGCATTCAAGTGAGGAAAGTGTCGTATACTCAAATTTATTTAGACGAATGTCCAGCCACCGTCTTCTGAGGGCTTGTGTACATTCACTTTTTTTAAAAAACGGTTTCCATAAAAGGATTTTTGGTAATCGCCTACTTTTTTAATACAATATTTATATACAAAACCCATTTCAAACTACTTACTGTACAAGAGAAAAGAGAAGCATCGGATTGCATGATTTTAGCAAATAATGGAAATCTACAACACCCACGCACTTTGATCCCAGTTGGCAGATTAACGGGAGCATCAACATCGCATCAATGAGGGGTTCAAGACAAATCCGTTTATGCTTTTCCTCCTTGCCTTTGCTAAAATGATGTTTCTCCTGGTGCTTGAGGAATTTCAGAGAGTTGTTTAGTATCATTGCTGCAGATTTAGATCACTCAGGTAATTTATGAGACTTGGTTTTATACATTTTTAAAATAATTGTCAACAGCAACATTCCTGTGAGTAAAAATATAGAGAAGTGTTACCAAAATAGAACCCTTTATTAATAAAAATCTTTGGTAGTAACAGTATTTTAAATTTCTCTCAATGATATTTGGTTAATTAATAAACTCCCTCCACCTTTGAGCTACAGAAAACATATCCTCAATCTACCGCATAATTGATTTTTGAAAAAAAAAATCAGGAATATTCTAAAGCCTCCAGGGGACCCCGGGAAGCTGTAAGACTTCTCGAAACCCTGATGCCATCTGTGGAAATGCTTCCGAGGTCATCTCTCCCTGCTCATCTTCTGGTCAACCAGTCTCGTTGCATAAGGAAGATGAACAGCTCTGAGGTCAGCTTGGTGCCACGGGGCAGGTGTGTGGCTCACAGCGAGGCCTGCCGGGGACACCAAGAATGCTGGTTCCTGCTCAGTCAAGGACACCTGTGCCCACTTCTAGCTTTCCAGGAATAGCTGGGATGCTCCCCACCCCCGTGCGGTCAGCGCGGGGACACTTCTCGCTCTGCCCAGAATGCCTCAGCCGCTGAACTGAGGAAGGAAAAAGTGATTGAAAGTCTAGCTTTTCTGAAACAGGCAGGTGACACCTTTTGGAACCAGAATCCATCATTATTCTTTCTCGCTTTTTCCATTTCCCCTGAAGCCTCGCAGCAGCTTTTGCCCGATGCCCTGGGTTACCATTTCGAAGCTATCTTAAGGCATTATGAGGATTGGAAGGAGGGTTTCTAGGGGCCTCTGCTCACTATTCACCGCCAGGGAGACTTGAGTTTCCAAGCATTCTTTCTGCAAAGCACCTGCCTTTGCTACTTTATTGCTTTGTTACCAGCCATCATTTTGATTCATCTTGAAAACCACAAATTGAAAAAAATTCCCTGCCTAATGGCTTTGGGCGAAAACAAGGGGAAGGAGACAGAAAGAAGAAAGGAAGATGTCCTATTAGAAAGTGGTCCTCCATGTTTGCAGAAAACCCAGGAGCCTCCGGGCCCTGATGGGAGCCAGAAGCCGCCTGCCCTGGGAGAGGGTGCCCGTCGGTCAGATGCCCGGCTGGTTAGCTACAGGACGCCCCCGTGGTAGGCATGGCTGGGGGCTGGGCTGCCAAGGCTGTCCGGGCAGGCTGTGGGGTTGTGGTGGTTGCATGGCGCCTCGTCCTTCTGCCGCTCCTTCTCCATCCACGTGTCCAGCAGCTGCTGCTTGTCCTGCTCCTCCCGCATGAACAGCTCCACCATGAGCACCTTCTCCTTGTGGATCTGCTGGCTGATGTCCTTGGGGATGTCCGGGATGACCCAGTCCACGAAGTCGCTCATGAACATGACCAGGTTCTGGAAGGAGGAGGGCAGCGCATGGCAGCAGGGAGGAGGATGGCACCTGGGGAAGTGCCCCCCACCTCTCTGCCTGGCCCCCACCTGGTGGAGCGCCACCCCATGACCTCCTGGCCCTTTGACCTCCCCAGGCCTCAGTTTCCTGGCAGGTATGAAGGAGGCCCAGAACCACCCGGCAGGCCTGTGAGAAATGCTGGCCGACTTTCTCGAGCAAATCTGAACTCAGTTATTGTGGGAAAATTATCTGAGTCATTCTGAATTCCTTGACCAGGAGACTCAGGAAGTGACTTGATGGGCCAGGCATTGCCAAATCCAACAAGCATCGAGGCTTTGGGGAAAAGCATGAAACTAGAAATAGCCACAAATGGATCAGACTTCTACAGTTTGTGAAGCCTCCCAGGGTCCCCCGAACATCTGCCTTCTCCATGGAGACCTTTCTGGTAAATAGAAGGCAACCTAAGTCAATTTTTATGGAAAAATGGAATTTTTTTTATATGGAGTCTCGCTGTTGCCTGGGCTGGAGAGCAGTGGCATGATCTCGGCTCACTGAAACCTCTGCCACCTGGGGTTTTGCGATTCTCCACCTCAGCCTCCCGAGTAGCTGGGATTACAGCGTGTGCCACCACGCCCGGCTAAATTTTTGTATTTTTAGTAGAGATGGAGTTTCACCGTCTTGGCCAGGTTGGTCTTGTACTCCTGACCTTGTGATCCACCCACCTCGGCCTCCCAAACTGCTGGGATTACAGGCGTGAGCTCCTGCGCCTCGCCGAAAAAATCTTGTTGTTTGCTGAATGCCCGTCCAGCAAGCAAGTGTGAGCACCCCCAGCTGAGCAGGTTCCCAGGTGCCACCTCGAATGGTAAGCACCCCCGGCTGAGCAGGCGGTGCTGTGCCACCTCGAATGGTAAGCATCCCTGGCTGAGCAGGCCGTGCTGTGCCACCTCGAATGGTAAGCATCCCCAACTGAGCAGGTGGTGCTGTGCCACCTCGAATGATAAGCATCCCCGGCTGAGCAGGTGGTGCTGTGCCACCTCGAATGGTAAGCATCCCCAACTGAGCAGGTGGTGCTGTGCCACCTCGAATGGTAAGCATCCCTGGCTGAGCAGGTGGTGCTGTGCCACCTCGAATGATAAGCATCCCCAACTGAGCAGGCCGTGCTGTGCCACCTTGAATGGTAAGCATCCCCAACTGAGCAGGCGGTGCTGTGCCACCTCGAATGGTAAGGATCCCCAACTGAGCAGGCGGTGCTGTGCCACCATGAAAGGCAAGCATCCCCAATTGAGCAGGCCGTGCTGTGCCACCTTGAATGATAAACACCACCGGCTGAGCAGGCGGTGCTGTGCCACCTCGAATGGTGTCTTCTCGTGGTTGGTGTTCCCAGGCCCCAGCTGTGGCTGGGGTTGGCTGCTCATGCTTACGGCTGCAGAACTTATGCCCCCTCCCATGTCTCTCTTCCCAACCTGGACAGCCCAAGCAGTGACCAGCCCATCTGGGGCTGCCTTGTCTCCAGGCGAGGCCAGGTCTGGGGTGCCATGTATGCTCTGGGGCTCCCTTGGGATAAGGCCAGGCTGTTTCTGGCCGAGACCCTTCCTTGCTGAGCTCTCAGGCTCTGGTCTGCGGAACCCAGCCTCATGAAAAGCTGACAGATGAGGCCACTGAGCTCAGAGGAGTGGAAGGGGCTGCCCTGTGACAGAGTTGGGACTTGAACCCAGTCCTGGGGATTCCAGAATCAGAGCTCTCGGCCTACTGACTTCCTAGCATTGACTTAATCAAGGTTAGAGGGATGCTGGTGAGCAGAACCCACAGCCCAGGGTGCCCCCACCAGGACCTTAGCCGCCGCTGCACAGCTGGCACCCTAGCCTGGGGTCTGCTCTACTGGGAGTCCCTCTGGCCTCAGAAAGTTGGCTCAGACCCTTTCCCAGAGGCTGGGTCACTGGGTACTGGGTACCATGGCTGCTGGCTGTGTCTGGGGTCACCTGAGAGCCCACTGCTCTCCTGTCTTCCCTGGCTCTGCCTGCTAACACAGACATGGTGTGAGAACGAGAGGGGGACAGAGGTGGGGGCCCCTTTCTCCATGTCTCTTTCTTGCTTTTTTTTTTTTTTGAGTTAGGGTTTCACTCCTGTTGCCCAGGCTGGAGTGCAGTGGTGAGATCTCAGCTCACTGCAACCTCTGCCTCCTGGGTTCGAGTGATCCTCCTGCCTCAGCTTCCTAAGTAGCTGGACTTACAGGTGTGCACCACCACACCCAGCTAATTTCTGTATTTTTAGTAGAGGCAGGGTTTTACCAGGTTGGCCAGGCTGGTCTCGAACTCCTGACCTCAGGTGATCCGCCTGCCTTGGACTCCTAAAGTGCTGGGATTATAGGTGCAAGCCACTGTGCCAGGCCCCTGTCTTGTTCAATAAAGAAACTTCTGGTGGCACACGCCTGTAATCCCAGCACTTTGGGAGGGTGAGGCAGGCGGATCACCTGAGGTCAGGAGTTCAAAGCCAGCCTGGCCAATATGGTGAAATACTGTCTACTAAAAATACAAAAATTAGCCGGGTGTGGTGGCAGGTGCCTGCAATCCCAGCTACTCAGGAGGCTGAGGCAGGAGAATCGCTTGAACTCGGGAAGTGGAGGTTGCAGTGAGCCGAGATGGTGCTACTGTACTCCAGCTTGGGCGACAAAGAGTGAAACTCCAGCTAAAAAAAAAAAAAAGAAACTTCTACTGGATTAAAGCCACCAGTGAGTCTGAACCCCTCTGCTGGCGCTCATCCTGCCCCTCTCCTTGCCTTCCTCTCATGAAGTTGTCTTGGGCCCTGTGGATGCAGGGGGCCTGCGGCCGGCAGGCCCCCTCCTCGGGTGTCACAGAGCAAGTTCCCCAAGCCTCTGAGGAGCCTCTGAACCCGTGGCTCTGGTAGCTCCTGCCTTCCCGACTGGGCATGGGGTGGTTCCTCAGTGCCTCCATTCCCAAACCTCTGGGGAACACAGAGGGACCCACCGCACCTGGAAGACGATGACGAACGCCAGCCGGGCGGCCAGGACGGCCCAGAAGTCCTTGGAGATGTCGTACTTATTTTCTGACCACGGGGGCTCGCGGTAGTCTTTGTACCTGCAAAAGACGGTGGCAGAGTCGAGGGTGGGGCTTCGGCGGGGCTCAGCTCTGGCCAGAGCCAGGCAGCTCGAGGGGTGCCCCGGACAGGCTCAGCTCGGTGTGCGGCTGCCTCCAGGAGGGCAGCCCTCTCCTCGGCGAGCAGCCCGTGGCCCTGCACCCAGGGAGTCTCTCTCCACAGTGGAGGGAGTGGGCAGGACCCCCCGGGACAGGCAGGACCTGACGGGCTTCATGTAAAACGTGTGGCAGGAAGTGTCCCCAGGCCCAGCCGTGGGCTCACAGAATCAAGGGCGGAGACCATGTGGGCCAGGAGAGTCCAAACAGAGTCTCGCTCTTGGCCCAGGCTCAGTGCAATGGCGCCATCTCAGCTCACTGCCACCTCCGCCTTCCAGGTTCACGCGATTCTCCTGCCTCAGCCTCACGAGTATCTGGGACTACAGGCGCCCGCCACCAGGCCTGGCTAATTTTTGTATTTATTTATTTATTTTTAGTAGAGACGGGGTTTCACCAGATTGGCCAGGCTGGTCTCAAACTCTTGAGCTTGTGATCCTCTTGCCTTGGCCTCCCAAAGTGCTGGGATCATGGGCGTGAGCCACGGCGCCCGGCCAATTCCGAACTTTTAAAAGCACTGGACCCTTTGTTCCCAAAAGAAGTCTCACTGGCAACTCCCACAGGGCCCCAGGAGTGCAGAGCCTACTTGGTTGAAGTGGTGGGGGTCCCCAACCTTGGATCCCTGGAACCTCAACCCAACCACCCTGCTCCACAGAACTCCAGGATGGGTTCCATGGAACCCAGTTTGAAAACCACCTCTCCAGTCCATCCTCTCTTTGAGAGAAACTACTGAAGAAAAAAACTGTAAGCACCTTATCAGCCAGGTGTGGTGGCTCGTACCTGCAACCTCAGCACTGTCATCTCAGGCTGAGGAGTCAGAGATCAGTCTGGGCAACACAGTAAAATCCCGTCTCTACAAAAATACAAAAATTAGCCGGGCATGGCGGTGCACGCCTGTATTCCCAGCTACTGGGGAGGCTGAGGTGGCAGGACCACCTGAGCCCTGGAGGTTGAGGCTAGAGTGAGTTTTGAACATGTCACTGCTCTTCAGCCTGGGCCACAAAGTGAGACCCTGTCTCTACAAAAAGCAAACCGGGCCGGGCGTGGTGGTTCACACCTGTGATCCCTGCACTTCGGGAGGCAGAGGTGGGCGGATTGCCGAAGGTCGGGAGTTCGAGACCAGCCTGAACAATATGGTCTCTACTAAAAATACAAAAATTAGCTGGGTGTGGTGGTGGGTGCCTGTCGTCCCAGCTACTCGGGAGGCTGAGGCAGGGGAACGGCTTGAACCTGGGAGGCAAAGGTTGCAGTGAGCCGAGATTGCGCCACTGCACTCCAGTCTGGATGACAGAGTGAGACTGTTTCAAAAAGGAAAAAAAGAAAATGCAAACCCACCAACACACCAAAAAACCCAGCAAAACAAAACCCTGAACATTCGATCAAAGTAAATTGAACAGTTTATCAAACGTCTGCAGAAGAACGAAGCTAAGCATACCATTGGTGCAGGCAGGGGCCTGTCAGGCGGCTGGCCTGGCCCGGCCCGCCTCACCCGGGTCTGGGGCGGCTTTTCCTCTGCCTCTTCCAGGGCGGCTGCACCGCCTCACCTCCTTATCTCTAAAGAGCACGGGCCGCCCTCATTCTCGAGTTACCAGCTTTAGTTCGATGTGGCAGGCTGATTCCGGGCTTGGAGAGTCAAGCTCACTCGTGCCCCTTCCCCCGAGGTCCTGCCACTGACCTTGGCTCTTCGATGGAAATGACTGGAGCCTCAGGAGGGAGGCCCACCCCGTTCATGATGGCTGCCCGTGCTTCCGTTCTCCCCAGCCCCTTCCTCTTTTCACAGAGACCCAGAGATGCCCAGGGTCTGTGGGAGCAGGGTAAGGTCTCCGCCTAGGGCCTCCCTCCCTCCACAGCTCCCCAAATCTGGGGCATGCCACCCATCAGCTGGAACTCGGCTTGAATGGGGCTGACATCCCCATCCTGCATTGGAAAAGCTTTCCAAAGCTGGACAGAAGACGCCCCCACTAGGGGCAGGGTTTCTGGGGGCTGAGCTGCAGGTGTGCCCCTGCTGGTCACTAAAAGGTCAGTCAGGGAGGCCAGGAGAGGGACCAGCTGGCTCTGCAGGCATAGCCCTGGCCTGGACCCACATCCCTGGTGCTCGCCCTCTCGAACTACCGCCTTGCTGTGTGTCCCCTGGGTAATCACTTGACCTCTCTGGGCCTCGGTCTGGGCATTCCCTCACTTCCTCATGTCATAAGCATTTATTGACCAACTACTATGTGCCAGACCCCACTCCAGGGATGGCAAATTCCAGGGGATGCCCAACAGATAGGGCCCTTGCCTACGGAGCTTGATTTCTGGAGGGAGCCGGATGGGAGTCTCCGAGGGCCTGTTCAGCACTGTGCTACCAACCCCTGAGATAGGACGGGCTGGGCCACGGCTCTGGTGCCAGCTGCCGGGCCAGGCCGAAGTTGCATAACCCGCTTTCCCATGGGGCGAGCAGCCCGGGCCTCCTAGTGTCAGAAGCCACGCGTGCCAGCTCATCCCTCTTCACTCTGTGCTCAAGGCTTTGTCTGCTGGCATCTGTCTCCTCTTCAAGTCACAGCACCCCGGTTTTTCTTAGGACCCCCCAATTCTCTATGACTTCACACCCTGGCATGTGACCCAGGCCGAGCCAAGGAGAGCCCTCCTCCTGGTGGCAATAGTGGTTGGTTCAGGCATGGACATCTGACCCAAGATGGGCCAGTAAGACTCAGTCCCTGGACGTTTGCTGACTATTGGGAAACAGGAGATCTTTCCACAGAGGCTGGAGAGCAGGGAGGATGTAAGCCAGGAGCTGCAGGGGACCCTTTCCACCAGTAAGAGAGCAATGCAGACAGAGGAAATCAAAGTGGAGAGGTGGTGCCAGAGGGGAGCCTGATGGCAAACTGTAGCTCCTGGATCCAGCCATGCCTGAAGCTATCCTGGGCTTCTTAGTTATAGGAACTGGTAAGTCATCTCTAATTTCCTCCCCTCAGGCATCTTTTTATTCATTTTATTTTATTGATTTTTTGAAATTATAGGTAGGGTCTCACTCTGTTGCCTCAGCTGGAGTGCAGTGGTGTGACCATAGGTCACTGTAGCCTCAAATTCCTAGGCTCAATCCATCCTCCCACCTCAGCCTCCCAAGTAGCTACAACTACAGATATGTGCCACAAGTCCTGGCTATTTAAAAATTTTTTGTAGAGATGGGGGTCTCACTATGTGGCTCAGGCTGGTCTCCAACTCCTGGGCTCAAGCGATCCTCCTGCCTGGCCCTCCCAAAGTGCTGGGATTACGGGTGTAAGCCACTGCACCAGCCTTTTATTTTTCTTTCTTTTTAAGCAAGGTTAAGTTGTTTCATGACTTGCTCTGATTTGAGCCCCGCCCAAACCTGGGCTGTCCCAGAAACTCAGTAAACGTGGCTTTTCAAAGAGTAGGGTCGAGAGCAGTACCTGCAGATCTGCACCTCGTAGCCCAGGTCCAGGGGGTCGTTGGGGGCCGTGCCTTCCTGGAAGTCGCTGACGTTGAAGGAGGAGAGGGTGTGGTTGACGAAGCCATGCATGGTGCCGTCCTTACTGTACAGGTACAGGTACACCAGGCGTGGGATGAAGTCGGACGTGAAGGAGATCACGAAGGCCTGTGCAGGGGACACGGCAGTGAGGGGGGCCCCAGACTGGGCACGGAAGGGCTGGCCGCAACAAGGGTGACCCATCCATAGCCACACTGGGCCCCGGCCACGTGCTGCTGCCCTTGGAGGGGACCACAGCCGCACGGCTTTGCAGACTGAATGGACGCAGGGTCGGGCTGCTCCTCTCAGCCCCCTGGCAGCTGAAGGACAGCACCTGGGGGCCAGGGACAGCGCACTCCTAGGAAGGAAGGGGCCAGGCGGACGCTGGAAGCCTCTCCCTGGCTGTGTAGCCTCTGGCAAATCACCCAACCTCTCTGTGCCTCCATTTTCTTCTTGTCAAAACAGGGCTAACAACACCCACACCACGTGTGCGCCGCGCCTCTGGGCTTGTTGGAGCAGGGAATGAGGCAGGAAGGGAAAGTGCTTTGCAGGCTGTCAAGTCCTCACCCAGTTCATTCTGCTACAGCCCTGGCTGTGGCTGGTATGCTCACAAAAGAGGAATCGGAGGCCCAGTGGCTGCCTCTCACGTGGCTGTGTGGCCCTGGGCAAATCACCTAACCTCTTTGTGCCTCTGGTGCCGCAACAGTCCCCATGTCCAAGGGCTGTGTGCAGACTAGCGGGCTGGTGTGTGGACAGAGCTTAGCAGGGTCTAGAACATTCTAGGTGCCTCGTGAATGTCACCTGTTATCTTTTTTTTTTTTTGAGAGACAAGTTCTCACTGTGTTTCATTATGTTGGCCAGGCTGGTCTTGAGCTTCTGGCCTCAAGCAATCCTCCTGCCTCAGCTTCCCAAAGTGCGGAGATTACAGGCATGAGGCACTGAGCCGGGCCTGTTCTTGTTGCTGCTGCTGTTGTCCTCAGGAGGTGCCCCTGTGTTCTGTAGCTGCTCACAGCGCCCACTTGTTGCAGAGAGGATACACCTCCATTCCCAGCCTCACAACCCCAGCACAGTGCAGCCCCTGCCTCAGGGCCCTGTGCTCCCTTGTCTGGGTGGTATAAGGAGCCATCCCCACGTGCACACTCTGCCTGCAGCCTCCCTATCATCTGGTGGGAGCATGTGCCTGGCAGAAGGGGTTGCCCGCTGGAAAAGGGCACTGTCCGAGGGCTCTGAGGGGCCCTTCTCCAGGGCTGAGTCCCTGACTTGGCATCCCGGCCTTGCAAGGGCATTGACGGTCAGCTCTGGGGAGCCACCCCGCCGTCCCCCATGTGCCTGGTGTCACCTTTTGGCGGGGACGATTTAGCTCAGCTGGAGGGCGGAAGCAATGAGAGCCACGGGGCCCTGGGACAGTACACTCCCTGTGGCTGCCCGGGGTTCTCATGCCTGGGACACAGCCTTGGGCTTGAAGCTGGACACAGCTGGACACAGCTAAACCCAGGAGATCCAGGCCATGGGCAGAGCCAGGCAGGCCCCGATGGGGAAGGCCGAGGGCCGGGCCACCCTAGCCTGCGGTCCTGGGGATAGGAGGGGCCCAAAGGGGCCGCCAGGCTGGGGAGGAGGCTGAGGGGCCTGCAGCACTGATTTGTAGCAGAGCCATGTGTGACGCTGACTGAGCGCTCCTTTCTCACTGTCTCAGCATCTCCCAAACCTCTATAGAGCAGCCATACGTTTTAGATTAAGGAGAAAAATCAACTTTGTTTTCTTTAGATAAGAGAACAGAAAGATGTCCAGTGAGGAATCTCTGTGTCTCCCTCTCTGTCTTCCTTCCTATCTCTGCCTCTTGTTTATTCTCAGTGGACTTAGGGGCCAAGGTGGGCATGGTAAATAATTTTGCTTGAAGCTTGCGTAAAGGCTGGGTGCAGTGGCTCATGCCTATTGTCCCAGCACTTTGTGGGGAGGCCGAGGACAGACCCCCTGAGGTCAGTTCGAGACCAGCCTGGCCAACATGTCAAAACCCTGTCTCTGCTAAAAATACAAGAATTAGCTGGGCGTGGTGGTGTGGGCCTGTAATCCCAGCTACTTGGGAGGCGGAGGTTGCAGTGAGCCGAGATGGCGCCACTGTGCTGCAGCCTGGACCACAGAGTGAGACTCTGTCTCAGAAAAAAAAATTAAAAAAATTAAAAACTTGCAGAAAAAGGCTGAAGAGAATTTGTTTTGCCTCCTCAGAGCCCACCCGCCCGACTCCATGTGGTGAAGGGACATTTATAACCAGAGAATCCAGGCAGCCTGGGGCCGAACCATGGCTGGAGGTGGAAGATCTATGCCCACCTTCTTCTCCAAGGGGCCCCCGGCCGCCTGGCAGTTCAGCCAGGACTTCCATTCCGCCGAGGTCCCTGATGTCACTTACATTGATAATGACAGCAAGCTTCCCAATGCCTCTGAGGATATTGTACCAGATTCCTGTGGGAAGAAGAAGTCAGAGTTGTAAAGCGCCCTAGACTGTCAGTCACTGCAGCTACCAGGCAGCAGCCTGAGGGTGCCACCCTTTCAGGGGCCAGGCTTGTTCCTTCTCACAGCCCTCAGAGGCTGACAGCAACCAGGATCATTTGCTGAGGTCCTGGGGAAGCCAGGTCAGTGCCAGGGCCTGGCGTGTGCCAGCCTTTTCTGACAAGCTCACCAGCTTCTAAAAGAGGTGATTAAAAACAGCTGGTCCCCGAGGGGGTCTGCAGATCCCCAGGAACCTGTTTAAATACTAATTGGCTTAGATGAAACCTTTTTTATTTTTTTTCCTCTAAAGTGTCAAAGATTCAACTGGTGTGGAGCTCCTAAAGCTCTGCCAGAGGATTCCCGTATTTAGGGCGAGACCAGACATGGCTTTGCAGTTGAAGAACAGGGCCAGGCCCCCAGCTGGTGGCACTGAGTCCACAGCAGTGCAGGTCGAGTCGTTCCCCATCTGGACACCTCCTTGCTATCCTAACTCCAAGACACAGGATTGCACCACATCACAGATGAACAGGACAGATGAACATCACACAGCGCCGGGCCTCATGGCCTCTCCATCCATCTTCCCAGCGGCCATGAGAACTAGCACGGCCCAGGAAGGAAGCCTCGATGACCCAGGAAGCAGGGCCTCAGTGTTACAATTCTGGAAATGGTCCCATGTCCTGGGCTGACCCCTGCCCACCCTGATTGCGTCCTCCCATGCCCAGCACTGCTGCATGCAGCGGTGGGGTGGGGAGCCTGTCCTGGGCCTGCTTTCCTTGCCCTGGGCTGGCTCTGTGATGGGCAATACCCAGCACTCATCAGAAAGGGCCAGGATTGGGCAGGTGGACTTTCTATCTGTGCGGGGGGCTGCAGGGAGAGCTGTACGTAGTCCTTCTGCCCTAGCAGCTGAGGGGAGTTTCCCAGTCCCTGTTTTGGGGGTGCATGCTGGTGGCCTGCAAAGGCAGTAAGAGTTCAGGCCCCCTGTGTGGCCCAGAGCTAGAAACCACAGGCTCAGGTGAAATCTCCCAGGCAAACTCTCTCGCCCTCTGGCCCCAGCCAGTGCCAATTCAATGAGACCACAGTCACGATCATCATCAATCAGAAATCCCCACTGCAGGCTGGCTGTGGTGGCCCATGCCTGTAATCCCAGCATTTTGGGAGGCTGAAGTGGGCAGATGTCTTGAGGCCAGGAGTTTGAGACCAGCCTTGCCAACATGACAAAACTCCATCTCTACTAAAAATACAAAAATTAGCCGGGCGTGGTGGCGCGCGCCTGTAATACCAGCTACTCGGGAGGCTGAGGCACAAGAATCGCTTGAGCCAGGGAGACGGAGGTTGTGGTGAGCCTAGATCACGCCATTGCATTCCAGCCTGGGCGACAGAGCAAGGCTCTGTCTCAAGAAAAGAGAGAAAACCCACTGCAACCCATTGCTGGTGGGCAATTTGAGAAGTGACAGTCACACCCCCCTGCCACCTGTCTCCAGTCCTCAGGCCATAGGGGCCATCGTCTAATCCCAGACGAGTTTACTGTAGCTCTGTGTGGTCTTTCGCATGAGTGCAGTGCTCCTGACTTCATTTTTCTGCCGGAGCGGGTGGTGGGGCAGTCACATGGGCTCTGTGCACTCGCGGCCCTAGGGCCACCCCATCCTGAAGAAAGCAGCTGGGAACGCAGGTGAGTGAGGGTTGGATGGCACCACCCTATAAAGTCAGCAGCGAAGCACTCCCTTGGGAGTGGAAACGTTTCCTGCCCAGCTTCTCCTGGCCGGGTGTCGGGGCTGAGGGCCTGACTCAGAGCTCCGGGCAGGCTGCGAGTTGCACATCCTTGTAGCTTCTGTGTCTAGCTTGGGGTCTGGCACATGGGGTGGGTGCTGCTGGGTAAATGTTTGCCTAGTGACTGCATGAGCACAGGAAGCCCTTTCCAGGCAGACTCTGGCGTCGGAGCAGAAGCTGCAAAGCGGTCCAGGCAGGCCCCATTGAGGCTGGATGGCCATTTTGTTGTGCTTGCCTACTGCTTAAAAATACAGACTGTTGCTTATAAACTGGGAAAATGTATTTAAAAAAATCGAGGTTGGGCACAGTGGCTCATGCCTGTAATCCCAGCACTTTGGGAGGCTGAGGCGGGTGGATCACTTGAGGTCAGGAGTTCGAGACCAGCCTGGCCAACATAGCAAAATCCCTTCTCTACTAAAAATACAAAAATTAGCTGGGTGTGGTGGCACATGCCTGTAGTCCCAGCTACTTGAGAGGCTGAGACAGGAGAATCGCTTGAACCTGGGAGGCGGAGGTTGCAGTGAGCTGAGATCACAGCATTGCACTCCAGCCTGGGCAAAAGAGAGAGACTCTGTCTAAAAAAAAAAAAAAAAACAGAGGCTCTCCTTGGCCCTGGTCCTGGCTGGCTGGTGAGTCTTCTTGGCAACTGGCTGTGGTGCCCAGGGGCGCCCCCTGCAGGCCGAGCCGTGCACCGCAGCTCTGCTGTCTGCAGGGGCCTCCCAGAGACCTCTGTCACTGTCACCAGTGGGCCCATTATGACAGCCTTAGCATCCAAACCCAGACCCCCACTAGAGAGTTGAATGTTTCAAGAAATGTGGGAACAGGCACACTGGTCTGAGGCCATGAAGAACTGGCCCAGGCCTTAGTCTCACCTGCGTGTGCAGCCCGCATGGTCCTGACATTCTGAGTTTGAGGCTTCCTAGGCGGGGTGCTGAGGTATGGTGGGCCTGGCGTGGGGGCTGAGGTCTTTGGGCGTGGGGGTCCCGAGGGAGGTGGCTCCTGAGCTCGGGGCCGTGGAAGGGCAGGACTCAGGCAGGCAAGGTCCTCCCAGGTAATAGCCCAACAGGCCCAGAGAGACCACAGGGAACAGGAGGGGTGAGGCGGGATGAGATGGAGCTGGGAGCGGGGTCTTCCCGCCTCGGGGGCTGGATGGAGCCTGTCCGGACGGGTCTGGGGGATATCTATGTCCGGGCAGACAGCTCTCCGTGTGGCCCTGCACATCCGCAGGGTGTGTTTGAGAAATGAAGAACCGGGACCCCAGCCCCAGCCCACAGAATCTACCTCTCCTGGGGTGGGGCTGGGAACCCCGAGTTATTCTGATGCACACTGCAGGGTGAGACCCACTGCTCCGGGGAGCTCTGTAAACCAAAATTAACTTCCAAGCTCCCCCAGCCATCTGAATGGAATCCATCATCTCTGCCAGGGCACCGCCAAGTTGGCCTTGAAGACTGGTTCAGGCTGTGACGGGGCGTGGGGGGTGAGGGGTCGGACAGGCCTCATTATCTCCTCCTCCCTTTTGGAATTCAGGAAAAGCCGACCAGCATGAACATCAGCACAGACCTGCCGTCTGCTAAGCACTGACAGCCTCTCGAAGCCTGATACCTGGAGGCTTCATCTGTGTCATAAAACCTTGGTTTCCACGGCCCCTTATCATCACCCACGCTGTCCTTTCTATTGACGATAACTCTGCCAAGCAACTGACAACCAGAAATTTGTAAAACAGGCCTGGTGCGGTGGCTCACAACTGTAATCCCGGCACTTTGGGAGGCTGAGGCACGCAGATCACCTGAGGTCAGGAGTTTGAGACCAGACTGGCTAACATGGCAAAACCCTGTCTCTACTAAAAGTACAAAATTAGCCAAGTGCGGTGGCGCATGACTATAATCCCAGCTACGCCGGAGGCTGAGGCAGGAGAATTGCTTGAACCCAGGAGGCAGAGGTTGCGTCTTGCCATTGCACTCCAGCCTGAGTGACAAGAATAAAACTCCATCTCAAAAAAAAAAAAAAATGTACCTATAACCTGGAAGGGACCTCACCCCGTCCCGCCTTTCTGGACCAAACCAATGTGTAGCTTAGATGTATCTGATTGATGTTTCCTGTCTCCCTAAAATGTATAAATCCAAGCTGTGCCCTGAGCACCTTGCGCCCACGTTCTCAGGACCCCTGAGGGCTGTGTCAGGGGCCAGGGTCACTCAGATTTGGCTCAGAGTAATCTCTTCAAATAGTTGACAGAGTTTGACTCTTGTGGACATCCATCAGTAAAAGGGGATGCTGTGCTTTTGGAAACTCTTTGGATGGGCTTCTTTTATGAAAGTCCTGTTGGGAAAAACTGCCTCATTTTTACTTCCCCAAGTACATTCCTCGGTTTCTTTCCCTAGGAATTTTTCCCAACTCGAGGGGGCTCTAAGCCCCATTTCCCAGAACAGAACACAGAGGTACTTGGATAAAGCCAGGTGCTTGGCAGGGCCACCACTCCTGCCCACATGCAGTGCCTGGGAGCGGAATGCAGGCTGCGCTTTCCCACCGCGAGGCTCTGAAGAACCAGGAGGGGAACAGGAAGTCGAAGCCAGAGCTGGAGCGGATTCCCACGCATGGGCTGGGTCCCCGCTGTGACCTGCCGGACTGCGGGGTGATCAAGGCACCTGAACTTTGTGACATGGCTTCTCCCAGCCACCCAGGGCCCCAGGGGTGCAGGTCACAAGGGCCACAGGGGCCCTCTGTCCTCTCAAGGAGCTCGCCTGGGGCCCCTGCACGGATCACAGATGGAATACAAAAGCCTCTTCAAGGAAAGGTTACGGTAAAGGAACCCATAAGCAGAGGCGTGAAAGGACGGCAGATTATGCCTTCAACCGAGCGGACAGGAACCAGGAAGTAAGTAGCTGATCCGTAAGAACTGGGCAAAAGTGAGCCAGGGGCAAAGAGTCCAAAGAGGCACGTGCGTGCTGCTCTTTCACCCGGTGGGTTTGCAAGCTTCAGCCAGCCACCATCTGGGGACAGCCAGAGCTTCTGGAAACAGAGGGTGTCAGAGCAAACACACGGGCATCATGATGTGGCAGGTGGCGGGGGCAAGGGGTACTGTCAGGTGCCCGAGCTTCAGGCCTTTGTGAGGACTCAGTGTGGGTCCCACTTTTCTTTTCTCTGGTTCAGCTATACCTGCTGGAATGGGATGGCACTCTTTTCTTTCTTTTTTCTTGAATCAGTCTTGCTCTGTTGCCCAGGCTGGCTTGCAGTGGGGTGATCTTGACTCACTGCAACCTCCGCCTCCTGGGTTCAAGCAATTCTCCTGCCTCAGCCTCCCAAGTAGCTGGGACTACAGGCGTATGCCACCATACCCAGCTAATTTTTGTATTTTTGGTAGAGACAGGGGTTTCACCATATTGCCCAGGCTGGTCTCAGACTCAAACTCCTGACCTCATGATTCATCCACCTTGGCCTCCTGAAGTGCTGGGATTATAGGCATGAGCCACTGCGCCTGGCCCACCACTCTTTTCTTTACTGCCATGGGACAGAGAGCTGCAGAATTTCCGAGGACTGCAGGGCACATCTGGAGAGCTGTCCCAGGACTCCCCTTTCGGGGTCTTTGGTGTGCAGGGTGAGGTTTTCAGAGGCAAACTCTTTATGCATGCAGGAGGTTCAGGGCTTGAGCTCTCTGGTTTTGGCTCTGTTACCACCTGAGCCTCGGTCTCCTATGGGGAAAGTGGGACTGGGGAGGATTTACCCAGGCTTCCTCCAGGATTCTCTGGAGGACACAGTGGGCTGAGGTTCTGAGAAAAGTTAATGTTGGAGGTGGCTCTGCGGCACTGATCTTCAAAGTAGTGCTCTGCCTAGGACAGCCGGCGTGCAGTCTCACCTGGCTCTTGAGAGCGGACGTGCAGAATTGTGGCCTGTTCTTCAGTGACCTCTTTCTCGCCTGTCCCACCAGCTAAAAATGGCCTTTTACACTGTGTTTTTTTTTTTGAGATGGAGTCTTGCTCTGCTGCCGAGGCTGAAGTGCAATGGTGCGATCTTGGCTCACTGCAACCTCCACTTACCGGGTTCAAGCAATTCTCCTGCCTCAGCCTCATGAGTAGCTGGGATTACAGGAGCTCGCCGCCACTCCTGGCTAATTTTGTATTTTTAGTAGAGACGGGCTTCTCCATGTTGGCCGGGCTGGTCTCGAACTCCTGACCTCAGGTGATCCGCCCACCTCAGCCCCCCACAAAGTGCTGGGATGACAGGCGTGAGCCACCGTGCCCCACCAGCTTCCCACATTTTTGTAAGATGATGTTTGGCCTATAGAATCCCGACCCCAAACTGTCTTATCATGCGGGTGTGGAATCTTTATTTCAGCAAGGTGAAATCCCCGGTGCATAATTCTACCTTTTGCTTATTCCAATAATCAGGGCAAAGGTGCCATTCCAACTAAAACTGTGAAATGTGAGAAATGCATGTGTTTTTGTAATTTTGTTTTCACCCTGAAAACTGGGTCCTACTATAGGATAAGATAGGCTCACCCTTCCTGTGAGGGCTGGCTCTGGTGGAGGCCTGCGTGGGGCTCCCATGTCCCTCACCCTCCGGGACACAGTGTCACCCTGTCTCTGCTTAAATGCCTCTGGTAACAGGGAGCTCTCTAACCCACAAGGAAGTCAGCTGTGTTTTTGACACCTCTGACTATTACAAAGTTATTATTTTTCTTTTCCTTCCCTCCCTCCCTCCCTCCCTCCCTTCCTCCCTGCCTCTCTCCCTCTGTCCCTCCCTCCCTCCCTCCCTCCCTCCTTCCCTCCTTTTCTTTCTTTTTTTTTTCAGGGTCTCTCTCTTTTGCCCAGGCTGGAGTACAATGGCACAATCACTGCTCACTGCAGCCTTCACTTCCTGGGCTCACACAATCCTCCTGCCTCAGCCTCCCAAGTAGCTGGGACCACAGGTCTGCGCCACCACATCCAGCTAATTTTACTTATGTTTTTGGGGACAGGGTCTCACTCTGTTGCCCAGTCGTGGGCAAGGGTCACTGCAGCCACAACCTTCCTGGGCTCACTGATCCTCCACCTCAGCCTCCTGAGTAGCTGGGACTACAGGCATGCATCATCATGCCTGACTAATTTTCGTAGAAACAGGGTTTTGCCATGTTGCCAAGGCTGGTCTTGAACTCCTGAGCCCAAGCTATCCATCCTCCTTGGCCTCCCAAAGCAGTAAGATTATAGGAGCGAGCCCCTGTGCTCATCCCAAAGTTATCCTTTACGCTGCCCTTAAATACGGGCTCTCTCAACCCCACTCCTCTCCTGCACACGATCAAGGTGGCTGAGTGACTGGGTCAGCAAGCTGGAGTGGGGCTGCGTCTTGGCTTTGATCCCTAAGGCAAGCCTTGCGATGACCTGGACTGGTCTCCCCTGTCTACAAACGGGGGCTCCTTCCTTCCTTTTTTTTTCTCTCTCTCTTTTTTTTTTTTTTAGAGACGGGGTCTCACTATGTTGCCCCGGCTGGAGTACGGTGGCTATTCACAGGCACGATCCCACTACTGATCAGCACGGGAGTTTTGACCTGCCCCATTTCCGACCTGGACCGGTTCACTCCTCCTTAGGTAACCTGGTGGTCCCCTGCTCCTGGGAGGTCCCCATATTGATGCCAAACTTAGTGTGGACACCCTATCGGCATAGCGCTCTACAGCCCAGAACTCCTGACTCAAGCGATCCTCCCACCTCAGCCTCCCGAGTAGCTGGGACTACAGGCTCGTGTCACTGCACCCAGCCCTTCCTTTTCTCTTTTGTGAACATTAAATGATGCCACGACATGCAACGTAGGTGGGCACCTGCTGAATGGCTAATTCTGGTTTCCCCTTGCTCTTGCCCTGGCACTGGAGTCTCACAATTGTTAGAGGTGGGCGCTGTCAGCCATCGGAGAGGAAACGTGTCTCTTGCACCTCCTAAAGCAGCAGGTTGTTGAGACATTCAGATGTCTGGGACTCACTCTTTGCAAACGGCCTCTGTGACCAAAACATCTTGGGAGGGGAGGGTGGGGACCTCCAGGTCTTGCGTCACCTGTCCCCAGGCTCTACCTGTGAAAGGCTAAGTGAAGAGCCCTAGTGGGGACACCTGGCCAGCTCTGGCTCTAGCTTCTGAAGAGCAGCACCCCCTCCCCAAACCCAGCACACACTTGGAACGGGTACCCCAGCCCACGGGGTCACTCACCGATGTCTTTGGCTCTGACTGCCACCGGCCTTCGGAGCTCGGTGACAAACTTTTTGGCGTCCAGGCGGATCTCAATGATGTTGTTCAGCAGTGCAAACAGCGGGGCCAGGGGGAAGGAGGCGACAAACAGGGTGACAAAGCCAAACTGGATGACTGCAAAGAGGGCCCAGTGCCAGTCAGCGCCCTGTGCGCCACAGCCACTGCCCTGTGAGCTGAGCTGCACAGGCCTGGTGGCGGCCCCACCTCCAGCGAGCCCACCTGCACGGCCCCCACCTGCAGATGCATGAGAGGACCTCTTGGGATGGACCCTCCATGGCCAGGTGACCTCCTGGGTGACCTCCAGGCCAGGAGCGGGCCCAAGGCAGAATTCCCAATTTTGCTCTGAATCTCAGTGTTGGACTGTGAATAATGGGAATGGTCACTTATCTATGGCTAATCTCGCTCTGTCACCCAGGCAGGAGTACAGCGGGACATCGGCTCATTGCAGCCTCAACCTCCCAGGCTCAGTGAATCCTCCTACCTCGGCCTCCCGAGTAGCTGGGACCCCAGGCAGGCACCACTGTGCCCACTTAACTTCTGTCTTTTTTGTGGAGCTGGGGTTTTGCTATGCTGCCTGGGCTGGTCTTAAACTCCTGAGCTCAGTGATCTTCCAAAGTGCTGGGATTACAGGCGTGAGCCAGCTCGCCGGCCTACGTCAAATTTTGAAAATTACCAATAGGAAAAGGACCATCGTGAGCTCAAAGGCCTAGCATGAGGTCATCCCCTTGCCGGTGCTGGGAAGGGACATGGCAGTGGCCCTGCTGCTTCTATCACAGGGGCTTCCTGGGACCCGGGGAACCTGCCTGCATCTTCCAGAGCCCCAAACTTCCCCTGGCATCGGGCCTCCTAGATCCGGGAGGGGACCCACTGCCCAGGGCAGTCCCTTGCCTCTGCCCTGTGGCCCTCCCTCTGGGGATCGATTGCCCCATCCAGGAGCCAGCTCTGGGGTTTCTCGGGCTTTGGATGAGGCATCCAGCATGGGGCTGGGCTCCTAGGAGAAGGTCAGGCAAAGGTTGCTAAGGGGAACTGAATAGGAAAGCTGGTTCAGGAACTGCACAGTAGGACCCAGTCCAAGGGCGTTTGGTGCCAGGCGGTAAACAAGGAAGCCGGCAGAATGTCACCGTGTGCTTGGCGGGCTGAGTGTGGGCATTGTTAGCACGTGGGATGGGCCGTGGGGTTGCCCTGCAAATTCTCTCCCTGGGCTGTCTCGCTTGCCCTGGCAAGGTGGGTTGAGTGGGAGGCCTCTGGTCCTGCCCGAGGTCCCTGGAGGGGATGAAGCATTGCTTAAGTGGGGCGGTGTGTGCGCTGCCAAGGCCCGAGGCTGTGGGTCACCCACCAGGGTGGGCTTCCCCACTTCCGAGTGGCACTGCCTACTCTGGCACTAAGGGCATGACCAGGGAGCTGGAGACGCTGCCAGAGCTAGCGCTAGGGAGGGAGGGCGTGGGAGGGCGGGGAGGTGGGGCATCCCCAGATGGGCTTGTTCTCGCCATCCATCCACATCCCTGGCTTGGGCCTTCTTTGGAGGAACAGACTGGCAGCCGATGGATGGGGAGAAACCCAGTGGGTGCAGAAATGTGCCTTGGTGGGTGGGGGCAGGGTGGGGCCTGGTGAGCCACTCCCTGTGTATGTGGGGAGGAGGTGCCTGCTCCAGAAATCCCATCAGGAACTCAGGCTGCAATGTCCAGCCACTCGGAAAATAAATCCTGAGAAGGGGCTGCCAGTCTTGTGGCGGAGCTGCTTTCTGGGGATCTAGGGTTTCCTGTGGGAGGGGCAGCCTTGCAGGGAGTGGGGTCACCTCCCAGACCCCTGGCCACATGGCCAGCACTGAGTCAAACAGTTGGGAGCCACCCGCCTATCCAGCAGCCTGACCCTGGATCAGCGTGGACGTCATTCCAGGAGAAAACAGAGAGGAGCCACGGAACACCACGCTTAGGAGTCCTCTCCGCCTGAGTCAACTGCAAGGTCCTCCTTGCACAATTGTCTGGGAGCCAGGAGCGACATGTGGACAATTTGGCCAACATGCGGGCACAGGCAGCACCTGCAGTGCAATGAAACAGAAATGCTCCCTGCCCTCAAAGGTGCCCTTACCCCCAGGCCTTTGTTAAAAGTTTGGCCTGCTTGGCTGGGTATGGTGGCTTCTTCCTGTAATCCTAGCACTTTGAGAAGCCGAGGTGAGCGTATCATGAGGTCAGGAGTTCGAGACCAGCCTGACCTTACCAGTTCGAGACATGGTAAACACTTGTCTCTACTAAAAGTACAAAAATTAGCTGGGTGTGGTGGTGGGCACCTGTAATCCCAGCTACTCGGGAAGCTGAGGCAGGAGAATCGCTTGAACCTGGGAGGTGGAGGTTGCAGTGAGCTGAGATCGTGCCACTGCACTCCAGCCTGGTGACAGAGCGAGACTTCATCTCAAAACAAAATAAATAAATAAATAAACAAACAAACAAATAAATAAATAAAAATGCTGCCTGCCAGGTCTCACCTCAAACAGACCAGGAAGAAGCCTGGGAGCTGGCATTGTAGAGAAGTTGACCTTGGTGGCCAGGACACTGCGTGCTGGGACACCCTCTGCAGGAATCTCCCTGACTGCCTTTGCCTATCCAGTCAGCAAACACACACTGAGCACCTACTGTATACCTGGACCTGCTGTAGGGACAGGGCTAGGGTGTGAGGAGAAAGAGAGGGCCAGACTGCTGTCCTATCAGGAGAGCGAGGAGAGGGATGACAGGGTAAGACTGTCTTCTGGGGGGCAGGAACCCCGAGCAGGGGAGGGTTGGGGCCGTGGCTGTGTCGAGGAAGGGTTTCCCCTTTCAAACACACTGTTCAGGGAAGACCCCTCTGTTGGGGGACATTCTCAATAGAGCGTGGGAGGCAGGGAGAGAGTGAGTCGTGCAGGTATTTGGGGGAGGGCACATCTAGTGCAAAGGCTCTGGGGCAACCCGAGCTCCATGGGGCTGGGGAGCAGCAAGGAGGCCAGCACGCCCAGAGCGAGTGCAAGAAGCAGGAGGGAGAGGTAAGCGACCAGGTCAGGGAGACTCCAGAGCTGTGTGGGCCACGCCTGGCCTCTTCCCAGTTCTCCTTTGCCAACGCCCGAAAGGTATGCACCATCCCTCGGCATCCTCCTGGCTGGTCACACAATTGAGGGGGTAAGGCCCGATCCCTGGGTCTCCTTTGAGCACCTGCTCTGTGCTGGGGGCAGCTGTAGCCAGCCCACAGGTAAGCAAGTCCTGGCTCCCGCAACTCAGGAGCTCACCGCCAGGAAGGGGAGATGATTCACAGACCCAAAGCAGGTGCTTGAAGGCTCTGGGGCTGAGGAGGGACCTCGGATTGTGGGGGGGTCCCGAGTGAGGCAGGAGCTTGCAGCTTAGCAGGGCTGGGCCCTTGGCTGGTGTGGGAGTCTGAGGGAGGAGGAAGACCTGCACAGCGGAGGCTGGGTCGGGCTGTACTGACAGGACCGTGCCTGGGATCGTGGCTGCTTGACCTGGGCCTCTGGAAGACAGGACTCCATCCAGAGCAGCCATGCCCCCCAACCCAAGGGGGTAGCACCTGGATGCCAGGGTCTGCATCTCCCTCCTCCCCACCTGATGCTTCCAGAGGGATGCTGGGCACCGTGGGGTCAGGGGCATCACACCCTGCGGCCCTGCCCCACTCCAGCTGGCATGCTGGCCTGTTTCTAGCCTGACGTCGCCCGCCTGCCCCGGCCGGCACTCACTCATTTCCATGTACTCTGGGGTGAGGCCCGCGAAGGGCTCCAGGTTGTAATCCACCTCGTACCGCTGCCTCCTCTTCACGCTCTCCTCGTGGTGGGCGGGGCTCTGCCGCTTCAGCCTCAGGTAGCGGATGAACTTCTTCATCTTCCTGAGAGACGCGACATCACGCCGTTAGGCTTGCAGGAAGCTGAGTTTGGGGGCTCGGGTCTGGCATCTCCAGTGATTTTTTTTTTTTGAGACAGAGTTTTGCTCTTTTTGCCCAGGCTGGAGTGCAGTGGCACAATCTCAGCTCACGGCAACCTCTGCCTCCTGGGTTCAAGCAATTCTCCTGCCTCAGCCTCCTGAGTAGCTGGGACTACAGGTGCACGCCGCCATGCCTAGCTAACTTTTTGTATTTTAAGTAGAGATGGGGTTTCACCGTGTTGCCCAGGCTGGTCTCAAACTCCTGAGCTCAGGCAATCCTCCCGCCTCTGCCTCCCAAAGTGCTGGGATTACAGGCATCCACCACCATGCCTGGCCTGGGGTGGCTTTTGCCCCATCTTCCCTCTGTGTCCTCCTCCTGTTCCTGCTTCTGGTGCCCCCATCTTGGTTGAGGCCCTGCGTCCACCCAGACCACGGCAGAAGCCACTGGCACACCCCTCCGCCCTGCCCACTCTGCCGCTCTGACCACCTCAGCACACTCACGGGATTCCGATCTCAAACAGGTTGTTCTGGATCAGCTGTTTCCCCAGCATGATGATGCTGAGCTGGATGCAGAGCTCCATCAGGCAGCCCCCTGGTGCGCACTGCGGACAGAGAGCAGCATCAGCCCCGCCGCAGGGACCCGGGAGAGGGGCCGCAGCGCTGCAGGGAGGCCCACCCCATGCCATGGGTTGACCTGTGCCCTCCAAACAAAGACGCTCAGGTCCTAATCCCGCTACCTGGGAACGGGGCCTTATTTGCAAAAAGAGTCTTTGCAGATGTAGCCAAGTCAAGGTGGGGTCATGCTGGGGCAGGGTGGGCGCCCACCCGAGGACTGGTATCCTCAGAAGAGGAGAAGGTGCAGGCACAGAGAGGAGAGGCCGCGTGAAGATGGTGGCAGAGGGTGTGTGGTGAGGGAAGGAACGATGAGGACTTCCGTGGCCCCCAGAAGCTGGGGCATGTGAGGCGGGTCCTCCGCTAGAGCCTGTGAAGGGAACTCAGTCCGGCTAACACCTCCATGTTGCACTTCCGTCCTTCAGGACGGTGAGACTCAATCTCTGTTATTTGAAGCCACCCAGTCTGTGGGGTTGAGTTGCGGCAGCCCCAGGAAATGGGCACACCCCACCTACAGGCTGCTGGGCTTGGGGCTGGGGCTGGGATCTGGGAGTGCGTAGCCAGGGAGTAGGCTGGGGTGGGGCAGGGTGGGGCAGCACAGCACCTCCTTTTTCCCAGGGCCCTGCCCAGTCCCATGTACCAGTCACCATCCACCAGCTCTGCACCACCACTGCGCAGCAGGCAAGCCCCACGGGAGGCAGCAGCCACCCCTCTGAGGCCTAATGCCCCTGACTCAGTGGGCCTATGCCACCTTAGGCCAGGGACTCGGCAAGCAGGTGACAGTCAGACACCTAAGTGGGCTGGAAGCTTAACTTGTCCAAGCAAAGGAAACACCGGTGCACATTAAACCTGTTTTGTGTTCCAAATAAAACCTAATATACTCCAAACTTGTCTTGGAGGGCCATGCTTTCAAAAAAAGCAATTATAGCATTTGCTTGCTTACATAATATGAGAAGTAGAAAAGTTCCTTTTTAAAGTTTCCTTTCTTGTTAAATAACAAGTGTGCTCTTTGTGAAGCCCTATCCCATGTTAGACACGCCGTGCTCACAGGCACGTGGTACATTCTGTGGCCTTGTACTTTCACCAGGATATCTGTGCTGGACGCGCTCACAGGCATGTCCCAGCACCCCACTGCTTTCACCTGTTTAGAAAAGTTTTAACTTATGAGCCAGTCGGGTTTTAGTTCAGATTGTGAGGTCTGGCTCCGGCCAACGGAGATCAGACACGGCAGTAAGGACGACCCCAAATGCATGAGGGATAAATCTGTGTGTTGTCCTTTGTTCACTGTACTCTCGTGGCACCATGGCTAGTGAGGGTGCCCTTCTTGCAGCCCAGGACGTAAAAATTGCGTTGCTGAAAGATCCTTTGTCTCAGTGCTGATTTTTCTTTGTGGCACCGAGCATCTATTTCCAATACCTAATGACTTCTCTAACCTGGGACAATTGTATGTCATATAAAAAGAAAAGAGCTTTTCACAAGTTTGGAGCAGACACCCGTTTCTGTGGATACCATGTCTTGGGCTGCCCTGGGGCCTGCATTCAGGTAGTTGAACCTCTAGGGTTGCACTCCAGACAGCTAGATCGCCCTGTACCTGATATCCACCCCATCCTCGATACCTTGTTCCACAGGGTCTTTATCAAGAAGACCCACTCTCTTATTTTCCGACATGCTGAATTACTCTGTGGGTTGGAAATGCTGAGACCGGAATCTCCAACAGGCCCTGAAGCCCTGGTTTGGTCTGATGGAGCCCCTGGTTGTGGGACAGACAATGGAGCAAGTCCATGGCCACGACAGCAGCCAATCCAGGCTGGTGTAACCAGACCTTCTGGCGGGGCAGAAACCAATGGCACCAGCCTGGCGTTTGAAGGTAAAGAGATAAGCATCTCAATTTCGAGTTAAAAAAGGTAGCTGAGTTCTGTTTTGTGCTCACTAATTCATCTTTTTTCTTTCGAGCCAGACCCTTGCTCTGTTGCCCAGGATGGAGTGCGGGGGTGAAATCTCTGCTCACTGCAACCTCCACCTTTCAGGTTCAAGTGATTCTCGTGCCTCAGCCTCCGGAGTAGCTGGGACTACAGGCATGCACCACCACGTCCAGCTAATTATTTGTGTTTTTAGTAGACATGGGGTTTCACCATGTGGCCAGGCTGCTCTCAAACTCCGGACCTCACGAGATCCACTCACCTCAGCCTCTCAAAGTGCCGGGATTACAGGCCTGAGCCATTGTGCCGGACCTCATTAATTCATCTTAATCAGAGAGAAATATTCAGTCTCACAGAAAAGGAAAACAAAACCGGATGTCATTGTTTTTCTTTCCTTAACTCTACAGCAGCTTTATCCTTCTAGGTGATTCTATGTGAACACACCGAATAAGATCAAAGCTCCCTCCCCTGCCCCAGACATGTCAGGAGAATGGAAAAGGTTCCATCAGGACGGAAAGAAACTGCTCTTTGCTGAACAAATAGGCTGCGGCTTCTTCTCCCAAGTGCAGTGTAGACAGACGGTCAGTAAAACAGAAGGGACCGCCAGAAACGAATAGTATCTCGGTTACCTCTTCCATCCGGAAGGAACGGAAAATGTACACGTAGTCTCCTGGGCGTCCAACAAACCTGAAATGATAGGGGAGGTCGTTAGAGAGACGAGACCCCCAAGTGGGGACTGTGCGGCGTGAGTCCTGCAGGCGGGGCCTCAAGGGTATCCACAGGCGGCTCTCCCTGCTGATCGCATCTGCTAAAAGATGACCACAGTGGCATGGCACTGGTCAATCACATGATGTGGAGGAGGCAGCCTTTCGGGGAGCTCTGAGATCAGCCCAGCCAGCCCCTTGCAGAAATGGTGGTGGGGGGGCCTCGTCTTGGGTGGGCCGCGGGCCCCGCCACAGCCTGGTGTGGCTCCTGAGGGTGCAGGCGTGGAAGGTTTCACTCCACCAGGAGCTGTGAACAGGGCTCAGGTGGCCAGCAGCTGCGCTTCCACGCCTCCTCTCTCCTGCCCCCACTCTGGACTCCTCCCTACCTGTCGTGGGAGTGCCTGGAGCTGGCTCTGGGGTTCTCTGCCTGGACTCCCTGCTGCTGGGGCTTCCCACTGTCTGGAGTCCCTGGGGTCCCCTCTGCCCAGGGTCCTCACTGCTCAGGGCCCTCACTGCCCAGTTTCTCCTCTGCCCAGGGCTCTCACCACCCAGGGCCCTCACTTCCTGGGGCCCTCACTCCCTGGTCCTCACTGCCCAGGGTCCTTGCCGCCCGGGGCCCTCACTCCTGGGTCCTCACTGCCCAGGCTCCCTGCCACCTGGGCTCCCTGCTACCCAGCGTCCTGCTGCTCTGGAGCCTCAGCAGGGCCCAGGCCTTCTCCCTGACCCTCATTGGCTGCAGGTGCCATGGTGTCTGCCCTTCCCTGGGCTCCAGGTGCCCCCCACCTGTAGGGAGGGAGAGTCCTCCCCTGGACCTGGGAGAAGCAAGGTAGGGGAAAGGCTGAAGATGTCCCTACCGGCCTTTGAAGAAAGCCACGTAGAAGATGGGGGTGTAAGAGTTCACAAACTTCAGCAGGAAGGCCTTGAAGATCAGCCTCTCCTCAAAGCTCTTCTCCGTCTTTGGAACCTCTAGAGGGAGGGGTAGGATGATGCTGAGGCAGCGGCTGGGATGGCTCTGACAGCCTGGTTCAGCCTCCGCTGGCCACTGGTGGAGTGGGCTCTCACAGGTGCGCCAGGGCCTGTGCCCAGGATCTCTGTTCAGAGACAGGGAGCCGGGGCCCAGAGAAGGTACACGACAAGCTGAAGTTTGCACAGCAAGAGGGAGGTGGCTCGGGCCGCCTGGGTTGAGGGCGAGAGCGCCCGGGGCGTGGGCACTCACCGATCTTGGTGAGCCACCGGGCTATGCAGCCGTACACCTCGTCCAGGAGGATGATGACCACTAGGTTGATGATGACCGCAGTGGCTGTGACTGTGACCCGGATGTTGGACCGCACGGAGGGGGAGGAGTTCATGGCCAAGGCGGCGGCCATGGAGATTCTGTAGATGATGACGCCAAGGACGATGGCAAACGTCACTGCGATCTGCAGCGGGGGAAGGGGTGCTCTTGGTTGGGGGGACCCACCCAGGACCCTCCTGGACCTGCCCCATCTACTCCCTCAGCCCAGCTGTCCCCCGCCCCTCCTGCTCTTCTGCGTCAAAATAAGGACTGACATTTCTTGGGCACCTGTCAAATGCCAGGTGTTTTCTGTCCACTAACCCATCAGAGATAGATGGACAAGGGGCTGGTTTCTGTTTCGTGGAAGAGGACACAGGTTCAGAGAGATTATGTCGACAGGCCGGGCCGCCCAGCGCAGGAGCTGAGATTTACCAGGCGGGGCTGCCCATGCCCGCAGTTCACAGCATCTTTGTGCTCCCATCTTCCCAGAGCTGCAGCGCCCTGTCCAAGCAGAGCCCAGGACACGGTATGGCCACGATGCCAGTGACTGGTCCCAGAGCGGGCTGACTGCGGGGTGGGGCTTCTCCCAGAGCAGACGGACTGCGGGTGGGGGCTTCTCCCCCAACCCATGGTGAGCTCAGGGGCATCCTCAGATGCTGTGCCCGACTGAGGCATGCCACCCTCACAGCCACCTCCCAGGCATCCTCCCCTGGTAAAGGAGGTGGGTGCAGCCTGGGATGGGGCAGGGTTTTTGGTCTGGCTGGAGGTGCTTTGGGTCCCTTCTCGCAGTCTGCTCAGCACCCTTCCGGCTCTCTCACTAGACTGAGCCCTCCTCTTGCCAAACCTACCGTGGGACCAGAATGTTCCATGAAACATGGGCTGGCGGTTGCCTGAGAGACTGTGGTGGGAGCTGGCTACAATGACAAGTTTGTTCCACACACCGCTGTCTGTCTGTCTGGGCTCCCTCGCCCTGCCCTGCCCTGCCCTGCCCTACCCTGCCCTGCCCAGGGGTGTGGAGGCCTCATCCTGAGCTCTCACCGAGGATGGATGGAGCGAGGGCTGGGTAGGAGGGGCACACACAGAGCCAGGCTCCTCACCCAGGCATGAATCCGCCTGCAGGATACAGGCTCTGTCTTGTCACTCTGTGTCCCCATGTCCCGGGAAATAGCACATTTGCTCCCATGCATGGGTGCAGAAGGCAGGTCCCATCCTTGCTAGCACGGTCAGGCCCAGGAGGCCTGGGCTGACCTGTGTGCATCCCAGTTGCAGCTTGGGATGGGCCTGTTCGCCCCAGAGGGAGTCTGCAGCTTTCGGAAATCTAGAAAAGCTCTTGTTTCGCGTTCTGGACAGTTACCACCGGCTTCTGCAGGCGTATGCCAGTGACTACATGGTGACCACTCCCTGCCCAGGAAGACGTCTGCAGCCGCGCCACGCCCTGCTGCAAGGCGTAGGGACCACTCCCTGGCCAGTTCTGGGGAACGAGGGCTTTCCTTGGAAAATCCCTCAGTCCTGCCAAGAGGCCTCCAGGATGTCTGTCCCTGTGCCAGCTTGCGGAGGTGCGGGTGGAACGCTGGACCTGTGGGTGACTCAGCAAGGGAGGCCCTCCACCCCAGTGGGCAAGTCCCCTGCCCTGCCACGGGGCAGTTGGGTCCACGACAGGCACACCCTGCAGCAGGCTCCCTTCCAGTCTCCCCAGCCCATCTCCCCCCGGCTCCCCTCCTGGTCTCCAGGACCAGGAGCCTGCGGGGCACATCCTAGGTGCTCAACTCACGTTTGTTCACGGAACGAAACACCCAAGTTGAGGACAAATCTGTGTCCTCTTCAACCCTACGAAGCCCTTGTGACCGGGGCTTACCAGGACGTCAAGGGCTGGGAAAAGAGCCGGCTAGCTCCCTATTCAAAATCCTCTGTCTTTCCTCTCCCATCCTGCCTTGCTGAGACGCAGTGTGCTCATTCCTCAGCCTCCCTGCAGAGGAGGTGGCCAGGTGAAACACTTCTGACCAAGAGATGCAAGCAGAGGTGTGGCGAGTCTCCTGCGAAAGCCCCTTTTCAGACGGGCTGCCTCCCCAGCCCTTCTCTTCCCCTGCCCTTCCCCTTCTTCTGGCCTGGAGGGTGGGAGTGATGTTGGAGGTGCAGCAGCCATGTTGTGACCGGAAGGGGACCCACTCCTAGGACAGGCGAGCAGAAGGTCAGAGAGGCCAGTGACTCTGATGGCATCGTGGAACCACCAGACCAGCCCTAGATGGCCGCCTCCTTCCCATCCCCTCACTGGCCCTTCTGTGACAGTGCTGCTGCTTCTGCAGCAGGAGTGGCTGAACCTCAGGCTAGCCTCTGCTGGGTGAGCGACGGGGAGGCTCCGGTTATCCCCCAGTCCCCTAGCCTGGCGCCTGGCCAGAGGGGACACATCCCCTCAACACCAGGCCAGGTGCCCTCCCACCGAGTCGCCAGAGAGCACAACAGCCCCCAGCCCCCACCAAAGGGCTCCCCTTCTCCGGGTAAGGGGGGAAGAGCAAGCCCCACCACTGAGGCCACCCTTCTCTGGATTTCTTCTGTTGGTCGGGGTCCCTGTCATTGTGCCTGAGAGCACAAGGGGACACTGGATCCTTCTGCTGCTTCCATGACTCAGTTGGGGCCCTCAGCCCCTCACTCAACCTAGAGAACCAAGGCAGCCCCCGCCTCGGTCTCTCCAAGTTCCTATAGAATGGCATGGATCTTGGAGCAGACAGTCCAGCTGACACGTGGCTTCTGCAGGCATATGCCAGTGACTACATGGTGACCACAGCCACCGCCTCTGGCTGGTGTCAGAGGAGAGGCTGCAGCCTTCGGCCTCAGTTTCTGTTATCAGCGGGAGGGGGACAGTACCAGCACCGGGCAGCAGCAAGGACTGATGAAACGCTGTCAGTATGCAGCTGCCAACCTGGCCCCTGAGTACCAGGCCTTGGGGCCAGGCGGCCGCAGGAGGCTCTGACTTCAAGCTGTGGGGCTGGACGAGGCCAGGGTCATTTCTCACAGGACCACAGCTGGGTCCTCGCCCTTGGCGGGTGATGGACACTCAGCTAGCAGGCGGCCAAGGCGGAATCCACTGGGGTTGAAGTCCCCTCTGAAATCCCCTAAAAGCCACAAGTGGTTTGCCCACGAGCCACGCCATAAGCTTGCAGTCCCCTGAGTGGCACTATCATGTCCTATCTGCCTGTTATTTATTTAGCGGTTTTTTTAGAATTTGAAAAATTTGTTTTTACTTAATTTAATGCTGATGCCTGGATCAGGACTCAAGTTATGTTTTGGTCACAAAATACCCAGGTTCCTTTTCCTTTCCTTTTGAGACAGGGCCCTGCTCTGTCACCCAGACTGGAGTGCAGTGGCTTGGCTACAGCTCACTGCAGCCTCGACTTCTCAACCTCCAGCGATCCTCCCAGTACAGCCTCCCAAATAGCTGGGACCACAGGCGTGCACCACCATGCCAGCTAATTTGTGTATTTTGGTTTTGCCATGTTGCCCAGGCTGGTCTCAAACTCCTGAGCTCAAGCAATCCTCCTGCCTCGGCCTCCCAAAGTGCTGGAATTATAGGTGTGAGCCACCGTGCCCAGCCAATTTAATGGTTTTCTTAAAAAGTCTTCAGTTTCATCTTAAACGACATCTTTGAATGCCAGGCTTGAATTACTAGACACTTAAATAATCGTGTGTCTCAGAATGAAAGCTGTGCATCAGGGACCACCTGGAATCGTCTCATGCACTCCCTGGGCGTGTGGAGCCCCCACTGGGGTCACTTTGAAACCCTGGTCTCTTCCCATTTTAGGGGTAGTGGTGGGTCTCCCCCACCCACCCACTGCCCTGAGGAGATGGGGCCAACGCACCCTGGGACCAATGGCACCACTACGCACAAGGCTGAACCAGGGCTTGGGGGACACCAATCCCTTCCTTTTTTTTTTTCCTTTTCTTTTCTTTCTTTTTTTTTCAACAGAGTCTCTGTCTATCGCCCAGGTTGGAGTGCAGTGGTGTGATCTCGGCTCACCGCAACCTCCACCTCCTGGGTTCAGGCAATTCTCCTGCCTCAGCCTCCTGAGTAGCTGGGACTACAGGTGTCCAC
Source organism: Leontopithecus rosalia (assembly GCA_028533165.1). NCBI lineage: Eukaryota > Metazoa > Chordata > Mammalia > Primates > Cebidae > Leontopithecus > Leontopithecus rosalia. Next base: position 113,644,639 of record CM052657.1, on the reverse strand, counting down.
CACCACGCCCAGCTAAGTTTTGTGTGTTTAGTAGAGACGGGGTTTCACCATACAGGCCAGGCTGGTCTCCAACTCCTGACCTCAAGTGATCCGCCGGCCTCGGCCTCCCAAAGTGCTGGGATTACAGGCGTGAGCCCCCGCGCCCGGCCGACACCAATCATTTCCTTGCAGTTTCTCCTGCCTTCCTCTGGGTTTAACCTTCTGGAACTTACCATGAAGATAATGGAGACCATGTTGGTGAGGTAGGCTGGGAACCGGTCTCTCCAGGTCAGCTTCACTTTGTCAGCCTACAACAAAAAACGACACTGGTCACTGGCTGGAACCACCACGGAGAGACGCGTCTGTGTGTCAGTGTGGGTGCGTGTGCGTGCGTGGGCCCAGGGACAGCTTGAACAACAGAAATACTCAGAAAAATCTTCAAAAATGCTCCCTGGTGACCAACCAGTGCAAACGCCTAGGGTTCCAAGAAGCACTGGGGGCTCTATCACCTCTGTCACAGGATGAGGGAGTAAGAGCCGTTTTACACTGGGATTCCTCAGTGTACAGGGCATTGTAAATGCCAGCTGCCTTTCTAAAGATGGTAAACCCATGTCTGGGAGAAACGTGGACTTCAAGTCCATTTCTTTCTTTTTTTTTGAGACAGAGTCTTGCTAGACAGAGTCTTACCCAGGCTGGAGTGCAATGGCGCGATTTTGGCTCACTGCAACCTCCACCTCCTGAGTTCAAGTGATTCTCTTGCCTCAGCCTCCCAAGCAGCTGGGACTACAGGCATCTGCTACTATGCCTGGCTAATTTTTGTATTTTTAGTAGAGATGGGATTTCACCATGTTGGCCAGGCTGGTCTTGAACTCCTGACCTCATGATCCGCCCACCTCGGCCTCCCAAAGTGCTGGGATTACAGGCGTGAGCTACCACGCCCGGCCTTGGAGTCCATTTCTTCAGCTCAGAGTCTCACTTCTAGGTCTAGAAGATCAAAGATGTCTTCCCAGTGCCACGCAGACCGTAATAGTTATTTTTCCTTTGTGGAGCAAGTTGAAACAAGCAGCTAGCATGACAAGTTAAAATGTCATCTGCGGTGACACCCGGCCCGAAGGCTCTCAGAACCCGCGGCTGGCTTGGTCTGGAGAAGACCCAGTCACTAACCCGGGAGGTTTCAAAGGGGGTGGAATTTTCGATGGAAAAATGCACATATCAGGTCACAGAATGCGGACAGGGGCGTGACACAGGAGGCCACTCATTCCAGGGGTGGGTGGCATGCATGTTAACGAGAAGACCAGGGAACACTTGCAGGCAGTGGTGACAAGCATGTATCATGAGCTCCAAATCAAGCCAGAGCCCCCCGCCCCGCCCCCGCCCCGTGCACCCACCACAGCCATGCAGTGCCATCGCCACACGCCGGGCTCACTGGGTGCCGGAGGAAGGCAGAGAGACACGGATGTGAATGTTAAAAAAAATACAACAGTTTGTTGAGGAAAAACACGGTCGCCTTTGATTGTCTGCAAACAGTCAAGACTCGCGTTGCCAGCAAAATAGAAAAGTACCAATTTCACCCCCGCCATGGCCGTCTTAACCCTCTGCTTCCATTTGTTTGTGGAGTCCTCTGGGATATGCCGGCGCTTCTGAGGGCGGGTGGGGGGGAAAGAGAGCACCGTGTGGTGAAGCGGGGGGCGGTGCCGCAGACCCCGGGGCCCAGGGAACCGTCCCCGTCTTGGCAGCAGGCTGGCCTCCCTGGTGCCAGCGGTAAGCTCGCTGCCAAGGCTGAATCGGGTTCTGGGCGTTTTAAACAAATGAGAGGTGGCAGAGACTCAGGCTGGGGAGGAGCGTCTGTAACAAAGGTGGTGGAGACAGGAGACTCCGGCACGCACCCTCCCTGGACTGCATGATGCCCCGTGTCAGTGACGGCGGCGGGATTCCAGTGGGAGGTAGCCGGCAAAGGCGCTGGTCACCACCAGCATCTTAAGACAGCAGGAAGGAAGCCACACCCAGAAGCCCAAGCTCATGTGCCAATTAGGTGGTGGGTCTCTTTTTAATAAACGAATTCAGTGCCACAGCTGGGGGGAAATAAAAACCACAGAGCAGCCGCTGGGAGCAAAATGAAACATAAGAGGAATAAAGGAAACGGCCCATCAGAAGCAGACAGGGCCTGGGGGCGCCTCTACGCTCTGCAGAAATCAACCCCCATGCCTCTGTCACTTTCACGTCATCAGAAAGCCCAGGCTGAAACCAAGCCACGGGCCACAGAGGCAGAGAGACCCTGTATCCCAGAGGTGGCTTCCTTCCGGCACCCGCTGCCCAGATTTGATATTGTGGCCTGGTCAAGTCCCTTGCCTTAAATGGTCATGGTATGTGCCACAAAGCCCCTTTCTCCCCCTTAGGAAGGAATGAAATATCCACCTGTGCTCACTCTAAGAGGTTCAACCACGAAGCCACAGGGTGGGCCATCTTGGGGGCCAGACACTGACTCCTGACACATTTCCAGCCAGTCTTGGGGGCTGCGACGCCACCCTGAAAACACGCCAGAAGCTTGCAGGGCCTTAGAGATGGTGGCATCCAGGCCTTCTGCTTCTTCAGGAGGGAATGAGGGGCAGAGGGCAGCGTGCACACGGGTGTGCCCGTCTGATGCGTTAGGTTGGACAGTCTCTTTATTTTAGGGTGATAACTCCTGATTTTGTGGCTGTATTCTGCACACCTTTGAGTCCCACTCAGATCCTTGGGAGTGTTTAGAAAGACATGCTTCCTTCCTGGCTAGAGGGGGACCGAGCTGAACCCCAGATTCTCATTGTATTTGAAGAGCTGGGCCTTGGGAGGAGGCTTTCCAGAGCACCCACTTTACCATCCAGATGGGATTTTGGCAAGTGTAACCCCCGGCCACTTGGAACCTGTGAGCACTGTCCCCTGACACATTGACAAGGAAAAGACAAACCCAGAGGTTTGTCCTGATCGGTCCACGAGGCTGAAAGTGCAGATGGGACACAAAGTCGGGATCTGCGAGAGCCAACGCGGGCATCTCCAGGCTCCGTCAGAGGCTGATAAGGCCAGCAGCCCCATGCCTGCTCGTCCCAGGTCATGTGAAAAACACCATTAAAAAAGGCTTGCCGAGCATGGTGGCTCACATGTGTAATCCCAGAACTCTGGGAGGCCGAGGCGGGCAGATCCCTTGAGGCCAAGAGTTTGAGACCAGCCTGGGCAATATCATGAAACCCGGTCTCTACTGAAATATGAACAATTAGCCGGGCGTGGTGGCATGCACCTGTAGTCCCAGCTACTCGGGAGGCTGAGGCATGAGAATTGCTTGAACCCGGGAGGTGGAGGTTGCAGTGAGCCGAGATTGCACCACTGCACTCCAGCCTGGGTGACAGAGAGAGACCCTGTCTCAAAAAACCAACAAACCAACCAACCCAGCAAGCACCTCTGGAGGTCTGCAAGGGTTCTGGTGGCACACATGACTTAATTTTTTTTTTTTTAATTGAGACGGAGTCTTATCCTGGTCCTGTTGCCCAGGCTGGAGTGCAATGGTGCAATCTCGGTACAGCTCACTGCAACCTCCGCCTCCCCAGTTAAAGTGATTCTCCTGCCTCAGCCTCCCAAGTAGCTGGGATTATAGGTGCCCGCCACCACGCCCAGCTAATTTTTTGTATCTCTAGTAGAGACAGGATTTCACCATGTTGGCCAGGCTGGTCTTGATCTCCTGACCTTACGATCCGCCTGCCTCGGCCTCCCAAAGTACTGGAATCACAGGCATGAGCAACTGCGCCCGGCCACGTGACTTAATTTAAATGAGAGGTTTGGGAAAAAAGAAAATCACTTATTATAAACAGACAATGGCCTCAAGAACACCACAAAACAAGTCTCTCCCTCTTTCTCACAGACTGAGTGAAACAAGGAGCTGTCCGTTTGCTCAGGTGCTGGTTTGGCAAAGGTTTCCGTTTTGTTGTTCAGCATAGAACAGAGCGTACTGCGAAAAAGCTTTGAGGTTCAAAGCCACATGGTTCTTGTGCTTGAAATGCTTGCTGAAATTTGAGATCACCCTCAGGATATGTCAAGATGAGAGATCTAGAGCAGGTCTGATAAACTATAGCTCTTTGGCCAAATGCGGCCCCCTGTCTGTTTTTGCAAATAAAGTTTTATTGGAACACAATGCATGGAACACAGGCCCATGTATTGACTATTGTCTATGGCTCCTTTCACTGTTACCATGGCTGAGTTGAGCAGCTGCAACCCAGTTACAGAGCCTACAATATTTGTTATCTGGGCTGATCCCAGGTCTATACTGTGGATGAGCACGGTGTATTCAGGGGAAGTTACCCGCAGCGGCCACCATACCTCTTTGTTTTTGGACTCTTTCTTCAGAGACTTCTCCAAGACTCTGGCTTCGTATTCAGCTCTGGGATGATCCTGTGAATAAAACCACGTCGAGACGGAGGCCTTGTTAGTTGCGAGTCTGGGCTCCTCAGACTCAGCATACTTGGCAAATCAGTCCCTGGATTAGCCTCAGGCACCCTTTGGGTCCAGTTCATAGTTGGCTGCTGAGAACATTTCCAGTGTAACCCGCCTCACCCCGTTTGTGGCCTGCATGGTGACCCAGGGTGATCCCGCTTCTTGGGAACCCGAGCCCATTGGGAGGGCCACAGAACCTGGCCTCTGTGTCCTCTTAGAGGTGGACAAGCCTGTGCCAGGCTGCAGCGAACACCCAGCCATGAACTGGCCCTGAGAACATTCTATGGAAGAGCTGTGGGGGTCAGAAGAGGCGCAGTAAGTGTTGGCAAGCGTGGGCAGCCCGGAGGTGCCAGGCCTTGGGGAGCTGAGAGCGGGTCAGCGAAGGGCGCTGGAAGGCAAGAACGGGTTAGGAGAGACGGAGGTGGGAAGGAAGCAGAGACCCCACCCGCATGGAGAAACCACGGGAACTGCACAGTAGAAAGAGATTAGGTGCCAGGGAAGGCCCCTCTCCCGGGGAGACAGGCCGTGGGAAGATAGAGGAGTGAGCGACAAAAAATTCCAAACCTTGACAGCCTCCTTCAGGGAACCAGAAAAGTAAAAACGAAAACACAAAGATGTCATTACTTAGGTTGTTATTTTAGAAACGGGGACTGTCTGCTAAAGACAGTTTTCTTAAGAGCTAGGATGGAGGCAAACAGGGGCAGGTGAGCCAGGATGGGTGTGGGCCCCTGGGTTCCATGAAAGTTCGCTGCTGCTTGAGGGTCACTGTGGGCTGTGGCCTTTGTAGCTCCCATGGTTTTGGACATTCCCCAAATTTCCAAATTTCAGTGCTGGACTGAAACGTCTCAGACTCAGCTGAGGCACACAGGGGCCACATGATGGGACACAACTGTCCTTCTGCTTCACTGCCAGAGTCTGGGGTTCAGGCTGTGTGGAGGGGCGGCCTGAGATTATTATTCCCAAAGGAGGCCCTGCCCAGCTGTTGGGGGGTGTGAGTGGCTCACTTTGGGAAATTCCTTCGGGCCCCTTGGCACCGTGTCCCCAGTGACTTTGGTCGTCACCTCCATAATCAAGCTCCCAAGTCGTCGGTGTCAGGAGATCAGGGAATGGGCCCCCAAGGGGTCGAACAAAGGAGACTGCCCCCCCCAACTTTCCCCCAGCCACAGGGACATCACAGAAAGGACATTTGAAATCGACTTCTGAACAACAACTGCTTTTTTTTCTATTTGAATTTTTCTAACTGAAACAGCAAGGAAAGAGACCACCCTGAGGGCCCCATCGTGGGCAAGGCTCTGGGCTGGGTCCCAGCCTGCCCTGCAGAGAACCACCCTGGGGGCCCCGTGGTAGACAAGGCTCTGGGCTGGGTCCCGGCCCCGCCCTGCAGAGCTGTGTGCCATGGGCAGGCTCTGTTGGTCTCTGTCTGGTCATTTGTGGACAGGATCATAAGACTGGCTGAGGAAGAGTGGGGAGGCTGTTGTGTGGGCGAGTAAAGGTGTGGCCCAGCGACCACCAGCCGGGCAGGCATTTACGGGGCACTGACTCTGTGCTGGGCCGGGATCTAAATGCTTCATATATATTGACCCATTGAGACCCCATAAATGCTACCAAGTGAGGACACTTTGGTACAGAGATGCTAAGCAATTTTTCTGGGGTTACACAGCAAGGCTGGTGCCAAATCTGGATGGAACCCGGGCAGCCTGGCCCCAGAGGCCCGTCTTGTACCCTCTGAGCTGCTGTGCCTCGCCCAGAAAACTCTAATCCCCTTGCCTGTTGACAGTATTGGCAGCCGAGAGCTGCCACATTTTTCTGAAGAGTGACCCTTGGATTCAGTCTGAGAGGGAGCAGATTGTGTGAGAAAATACAATATAAAAGTTAAAATTTTTTTAAAGAAAAAAATCCTTTAAAAGAAAAATACCTTTTAAAGGAAATGTCCACATTGCAATAAAAATGCATGAAAGTTTCTCTTTTTAAAAGGGAGCATGTGCAGTGCAACCCGGGCAACACGGCAAGAACCGAACTCTTACCAAAAATCAAACCATTAGCCAGGCGTGCTCGTGTGTGCCTGTGGCCCCAGCTACCCGGGAGGCTGAAGTGGGAGGATGGCTTGAGCCCGGGAGGTTGAGGCTGCAGTGAGCTGTGGTCATGCCATTGCACTCCAGCTTAGGTGACAGAGGGTGACCCTGTCTCCAAAAACAGGGGGAGCTTGTTTAAATTAAGTGGGGCCGGGCTCGGTGGCTCAAGCCTGTAATCCCATCACCTTGGGAGGCCGAGGTGGGTGAATCACGAAGTCAAGAGATCGAGACCATCCTGGTCAACATGGTGAAACCCCATTTCTACTAAAAATACAAAAAATTAGCTGGGCATGGTGGCGCGTGCCTGTAATCCCAGCTACTCAGGAGGCTGAGGCAGGAGAACTGCCTGAACCCAGGAGGCGGAGGTTGCGGTGAGCTGAGATCGCGCCATTGCATTCCAGCCTGGGTAACAAGAGCGAAACTCCATCTCAAAAAAAAAAAAAATTAAATAGCAGTCTGGTGATTGCACCTTATAGCATGTGCATGGGGCCGCCTCTGTTGCGCTCCAAGGCTGATTGTGGGGACTGTTGCTCCTTTTCATTTCCACTGACCCTGAAGGGAATTGCTGCCGGACTTGGGATCCCTGGGAGTGCGGGTCACCTGGCATCCCAGGGGCCACGTAATACTGAACGTCCCTCTCTCTGGAGCAGGCAGATGCCTGGCACTGCCTTTCCCTCTACGTTGGTAAAGGACCCGTCCCCACTTGTCAGCCACGCCCGGCTGCCGGCACAGAGCTGGCTCTGGGGAAGGTCGAGGAGGCAAATGCTCACGGCCACTTTTGGAGATCCCCGGGCAGCATCCATTCCCTCTCCACCCCCACGGGTGGTGCCAACAGCCCGGGCAGCCCCCAGAAACAATAAAGTCAGTGTGGTGGGCCCTGGCATGAGCCCGAGACCACGCTGGTGGCTGGTGTGCCATGTGAGCATGGGGATGAAAACACTTTAGCAGACAGGGGGCGGTCACTCCAGGCACGGAGGGCATTCAGAATGCCAGGGCAATAAGCGGCGAGGCAGATGGGGGGTGGGGGGTGGGCGGCCTCGACTCGCCTTGGACCAGGGGCACTTTTTGACCTCGGGCTTCCGTGTGAGTCCTAAGGAGGTCCTGGGGCAGGGGAAAGGGGGAAGGGTGTGCCGTGCGTGGCACCAAACCCACTGACCTCTTCCTCCTCGAAGCCCGTGAGGTCCCAGTGGTAGTTGAGCCTCATCTGCTTCCGCTTCCAGTGCTCCATGAAGGTGGCAGCTGCGGGGGCAAAACCAGAGTCCCCTATGACATAAAAGCATTCTTTTCTTTTCTTTTTTTTTTCTGAGACCGAGTTTTGCTCTTGTTGCCCAGGCTGGAGTGCAGTGGTGCGATCTCATCTCACTGCAACCTCTGCCTCCCAGGTTCAAGCGATTCTCCTGCCTCAGCCTCCCTAGAAGTTGGGATTACAGGCATGCGCCACCACACCTCACTAATTTTTGTATTTTTAGTAGAGACGGGGGCTTCATCGTGTTGGTCAGGCTGGTCTCGATCTCCTGACCTCAGGTGATCTGCCCGCCTCGGCCTCCCAAAGTACTGGGATTTCAGGCGTGAACCACCATGCCCGGCCAGCATTCTATCAGTGTTTGGTGAGAAAGGGTGACATACTGGGGTAAAAGCTTCATGGGAATTCACACGTGCAGCCCTCCCACCAATCCTGTGGGGCAGAAACCGTCATTCTCTTTTTACAGATGAGGAAACTGAGGCACAGGACACTTAAGTCCTGACTGAGGTTACCCAGCCAGTCAGTGAGGGGTGGGCAGCCTGGCCCAGAGCCTGTGCCTCAACCCTCCTGTATCATTGCTCTCGGTGAACCTGGTTCAGAGGTCAGGAGGAATGAGGGGTGAGCCAAGGCCACTTACTCGCTAGAGCTTCAAACCACCCCAGGGGTCTGCCTGCTGAACTGCACTGGCACCTGCTGCCTGCATTAAGCTTCATATTCCCAACAGACAAAGCATGGTTCAAATGCCGCCTCCTCCAGGAAGCCACTGATCATTCCCCTCAGTGTAAGAAAAACCCAGCGCCTCTTGGGACCTTCCTCAGCCTGCGTCTGTCTTGCTCATGGTGTCAATGCTGCCTTCCATCGGGATCCCTGTCTCGTGACTTGTGTGTGGGGCAGGAATGGGGCCTCGTTCCCCCGGATCCTCAGCTCCCAGAGGTGCTTGGCACAGACAGCTGCTCGAGTGTGCACGGAATGAGTGACTTTTGCGAGCGCACAGCTTGCAAAAGAAGAGGCCCTGACTGGACTGTTTATCATGAATGCTTCTCCCTGCAAAAGAAAATCAGCAGAGGCTGAGGGGCAGAGTGACGGGATGGTCACAGAGTTCCCTGGAGCTCACGATTCTCGAGCTGTTCCATGCCAGGCACTATGGGGAGCTGGTCAATCTACAGACCACCTCCAGCACAGGGCTCTTGCATCTGCCTGAAGACGCTCAGTACACATTTCAGGGCAAGAATACCAGAGTTCAATACCAGCCACAGAGCTCTGTAACCTTGGGCAAGGTACTTAGCCTCTCTTGCCTGTTTCCTCATCCATAAAATAGCACCTTCTAATAATCAGACTTGGAGTATCAGTGAGGGAGTATCAATGTTATTTAAGCCTCACAGTGATCACGGGAGGTAGGTGCTAGTCCCCTCGCCCCCGTTTTACAGAGGGGGAAATCGAGGCTCAAAGGGATGAAATGGCTTATCTGAGAAGCAGCAGCACTGATATGCAAACAAAATGGGCTGTGAGACTGTGAGCATGCAGGGTGAATTCACAAATGTGGTCCTTGATGGAAAGCACTGTGTGCCAGAAAGAACGCAAGTCTCGAGTGTGAACCTGGTTCAGAGGGCGTTAGTCTACGTGTAACAAAGCTCTTCCCATTAAGGTGAGGTGGGAATGGGGCTTCCGAGCGTGCACAGGTTTGTCTAGGATGCATCCACTGAAAGAGTTAGCTACCGTGTCAGCTGGCCCAGCCTGGAAATAGGACACGCCCCCAACCCCGTGCAGGTCTTTCACACTGGGGTGATTTAATCCTGGGACTTGCTCGCACAGGCAATGGAAGAGCTGAGAAGCCACGTGGGGATGCTGGGACCACCCAGAGATGACCCATATTAGAAGCTGGCATCCGTTTCAGGGTGGCAGGACAGTAGGAGGTGCCCCGTGTCAATACTGGAACCAGAAATTGGAGCTGCTCAGAAGCAGCTGGGATCACGGAGGAAGAGGGGCTTCCCGGGGAGGCAGAGCCCAGAGAAGACGCAGTCGTTGCTGAGGATGTCCCAGCAAGTGGAGGGAGATGGGGAGAAACGTCTCGGCTGCTCCCCTTCCTCCCGCCTTCTGAGCTCCCAAAAGGGCTTCCCACTGGCTGAATCTACTGGGAAGAGGGAGGGCCAGGGAGCCTGGGGATGCCAAGATGCAGACCTGAGTAGGTGAGCGACAGCTATTGCTTAAACACCTGCTGGAAACCTGGCCACTCAGCAGACACGCACTGAGTGCCGAGGCTGCAGCAGGTGAGGAGGGCCGCAGGGGGCTCAGGAGGAGGCCCCCAGCCCCAGCGCCCCTGACGGTTAGGAGGCGGACACTGAGGGGGGCCTGTCTGCGGTGGGCACCCTCCCCAGGAGGCAATGCAGGGAGGTCTCCACCTCTTTGAAGATGTCCTTTGTCCGCTGCCTCTGCTCTGGAGCAGTGCGGGAGGCCAGCTGTCCCTAGGTCTCTGCCTGGTCTGCAAGGCCCCCGATGGCACCTTCCCCAAGCTTTGAAAGCCGCCTCTCTCTGTCCTCCTCTGCCTGCCCAGGGCAACAGCGCTCTGTTATGACTCTTTTTGGGCTGAGCACTGCCCAGGAGGGCTGGCTGCACGCACACCTGCAGAGTCGGCCCGTTTACCTGCTGTGATGGTTAGCATTGAGTGTCAACTTGATTGGATGGAAGGATGCCAAGTATTGTTTCTGGGTGTGTCTGTGAGGGTGTTGCTAGAGGAGATTAACATTTGAGTCAGCGGAGGGGGAGAGGCGGACCCACCCCTAGCCTGGGTGGGCACCATCCAGTCTGCTGCCAGCGTAGCTGGAAAAAGCAGGTGGGAGGAGGTGGAAGAGCACACTTGCTGAGTCTTCCCGCCTCATCTTTCTCCCGTGCTGAATGCTTTCTGCCCTTGGCCACCTGACTCCAGGTTCCTCAGCTTCTGGACGTCTGGACTTCCACCAGTGTTCTGCCAGGGGCTCTCAGGCCTCTGGCCACAGGCTGAAGGCCGCGCTGTCCGCTTCCCGACTTTCGAGGTCTGGGGACTCAGACTGATCCACCACTGGCTTCCCGGCTCCTTGACTTGCAGACGGCCTGTCGTGGGCTTGACCTTGTGATGGCGTGAGTCGATCCTCCTGAATAAACTCCCTTTCATCCGTACAATATAGCCTATTCGTTCTGTCCCTCTGGAGAGCCCTGACTCAAGTGCGCCTTCCCTGTCCTGGCCTCCCAGCTCCTCCCCTTTCCCAGGCTTGTCTTCCACTACGACACTCACCCCATTGCCACCCCGGCTTCGCGCTCTCTGCACTCGCCAACCTGCAGCATAACAATGGTCACCAGTTAACACGGACGTGTCTGCGGGCTGGCCTTTTACCGACGTCAGTCAACCTCATCCTCACGATGACTGACCGAAGCAGGAGGGATGATTCCCATTCATAAATTTACAAAGCTGACGCCATTCACAACCCTGACATTCAGAGGCCGGAGTGCTGCGCCCAGGGTCAGCTGCAGCAGAACAGCAGCCACTGGATGTGAACCTCACCCTATGGGACTCCAGTCTGCATGGAACCATGACACTGGACCGACTCTCTGTGCAGATACTTTGTTTTCCTCAAGGAAATAGTAGCTGTAGTTGTCAAAAGTCTGATTATTTGAGTGCTCCATCTTATAGATGAAGAAATGGGCACAGAGAGGTTAAGTAACTTGCTTAAAGTCACAGAGCTTGGTGGCTGGTATTCCTTTCTTTTTTTTTTTTTTTTTGAGATGGAGTCTCACTCTGTTGCCCAGGCTGGAGTGCAGTGGTGTGATCCTCAGCTCACTGCAGAGGCCTCTTGAGTTCAACTAATTCTCCGGCCTCCCAAGTAGCTAGGACTACAGGTGCGTGCCACCAAGCCTGGCTAATATTTGTATTTTTAGTAGAGATGGGGTTTGACCACATTGGCCAGGCTGGTCTTGAACTCCTGAGCTCAGGTAATCTGCCCGCCTCGGCCTCCCAAAGTGCTGGATTATAGTCGTGAGTCACCACACCTGGCCTGCTCTAAAATTTGTACTGTGTCTTCAGACAGAAGCAAGGAGCATGTCCTGGAGGTGTCTATAGATTGACCAGGACTCAGGCTGGAGCCTAGAACAGAACCTGTGGCTGGGGTTGGGATGGACGGTAGAGGTGATACAAAGACGAGGCTTGTTTGGCTCAGCTATGTTTAAAAAATAAAGACATTTAACGTAAGAATTATGCCTTTCCTGCTTCTCCTTTAAAAGGTAGAAGCATGCCAGCAGAAGGCTGGAGCTGAGCAACAATCATCCCTTTGTCAAAATGTGGGCATGCCTTTTCCACCTGGCCACAGACCACACCATGTCCTATTGTCTGGCTTCCATGGGCACTGGGCGTGGAGGTGGAGCAGTGGAGTCAGGCTTGGCCAGCAGGAAGGGAGATGTGAAGGCTCATGCTGCGCCTGGTGAGCAGCCCTCAAAGCTGGCATCAGGCTTGGCATGAAGAACCACTTTCCAGTGGGCTGAATGAAGGCAGGAAGAACCGTGAGCACCGTCCTCCTCGAGAGTGCTCCTGTGGCCCTCCCTGCTCACCCACACATGGTTCCCATTCCTGCCTTCTGAGGCTCCTGATCCTGGCTCTCCTTGCCAATGTGCCATCCACATCACACAAACGCTGCATAATCCCCAGCTACCACCAGGCGCTGGCACGGGAATTTCCCATGTCTGATCCCCTCAGATTCTGCCCTGGCCCCCTCAACGTGGGGACAATGCGTTCCATTTTACAGACATGGAGCTGAGGTTCTGAGATATCAGGGGACTCATCAAGGAAGGGCAGAAACCTCGACCCAGGCCTTCCGATGCCTACATCAGCCAGCATCAGGGATGGGGCTTCCCATCCACATGAGTGTACAACAAAGAAGCAGTGAGAAACGGCCTTGAGCGCAGCAGCCTTACAAGATGGCCAAAGGGACGAGCCCATCCCCATGAAATGTGGAGCCCAGGAGTCAGCAGGGCACACAGCACAGAGGGTGGCAGCAAGCAAGAAGCCAGGCCGGGCAGGAGCGGGCGGTTGGTCTATTGTCCCTTCCCACATTGATTTTCACAGCACAGAGTCACAAAAACTTATCAGAGAGGCGTCTGGAGGCAGCAGGTGAGTCGAAGACTCTGGGTCTACATAGGATCTCATCGGGGTGAGCATGGGCAGTTGACCACACCGCTGCCAACCTCAGTCTCCACATCTGAGAAATGGGCTGTTACCAGCGCCTGCCTGAGAGGGTCTATCACGGGGTGCCCCTCACTTCATCTACAAGCGGTGCTCAGGGCAGGGCCCACGTCTTTATAAGGGCTTGACAGAGGCCCGCTCTTACAGCCAGGCTCGGTCGCGGGGATCTCCACGTGTCCCCATCAGAGCTCAGCACGGGACAGAGGCCATATTTTGTATCATCCCATTTGTATAAAATACTCAGAACATTTATAGTTAAATCCATAGAGGCAGAAAGCAGACTGGTAGTTGCCAGGGGCTGGGGTAGCGGGGAAGGATGACTGACTGCTTCATGGGGACAGGGTTTCCCTTTGACACCACGAAAATGTTCTGGAATTAGAGATGTGGACGCATAACACGTGCTAAATGCCACCGAATCGGGCACTTAAAATGGTTAGGTGAATTTCACTGCAATTTACAAAAAGCTAATGATAGAATGATGGCCGTAGATTCACCATACTTGTTCATGTGCACCTGCCACATCTTGCAGGAACCACAGAGGAATGTGCGGGAGGGACACCCATGTGTGGTTACCTGCGGCGGGGGTGGGGTGGGGGCAATCTGTCCAATTCCTCTGGGATTTCTCAGTGTGGGTCCGGAATTCAGAAACACCCCGAGGTGTTTCTGAATCTCCCCAGGGAGCTTGTTAAAATGAGTTACCCAGGGCCCCCAGAATCTGCGTTCTGAACAAGCTCCACAGGCTGCCCTGGAGCCAGCAGGCATCGAGAAGTACCAACCCCTCCATTCTGCAGTCCTTCTCCAACCATCCCTCCATCCATCAGGTTAGCTGGCTCTCCTCCCAGGCTGCATCCCACCCCGCCTTGACCTATCCCAGTGCCTCTACTGCTCAGGCCTCACTCCAATTTCCCCATTTCCACGGCATCTCCTTGGCTGGCTGGCGGACACCCTTTCTGAGCTCTCTCCTCTGAGAGGCTGTTGCCAAAATCAGGGCATAGTCTCAGGCGCTTCATCTGATGCTCTCTCAGTTCTTCTGAGCGACCGGCAACCCACTCTGCAGCCGCCCAGTGGACAGTCCCATCTCCCCAGTGAGACCTGTGCTCACTGGGGTCGCATCTCCTGAGCCTCTGCCCTCTACCCCTGAGCCCACCAGCTCTGGGAGGCAGAGAGGGCACAGTCCCTGACACGACCACAGAGCAGGGATGCATCTTGCTTGGACTGTGCATGTGGGGTCCCTATCCATTCCCCATCTTGAAATGTGACTCCCTGCTCTGGGCTGACTTGCATCCCCCCAAATTCATGTGGCAGCCCTAACCCTCCATGTAATGGTATTTGAAGATGGGCACTTTGGGGGCCGATGGGGCTTTGCTGAGGTCATGAGGGTTGGGCCCCATGGTAGGATTCTTGCCCTTGGAAGAGGAGACAGCAGAGAACTGGCCTCCTGTCTCTCCCTTTGCCACCTGAGGACACAGGGAGAAGGTGGCTTGTCTGAAAGCCAGGCCGTGGACCCAATCAGCTGGCACCTTGATCTGTACCCAGAACTGTGGGAAATACATGTCTATTATTGCAGGCACCCGCCTGTGGCATTAGGTGACGGCAGCTGGAGCTGACTAAGACCCCCACCCTTCGCTGGAAACCACCTTTCGCTCACCTGTAGCTCCCTACACTGCAGTGTTTGCTTAGCACAGACTCCAATTCCACGAACTGGAGGTCAGAGCTGGGTCTCCTGGGGAGTGGCGGCAGGACGGGGCAGAGCTTTGCTCCCACACGTGAGTGCTCAGCAGAGGTGGGTGGGGCACAAGGGCCTTTGGCTTCCCTTTTGCTCTGAGTCACCAGGCACCCTACTTACTTACCCCTGGAACAAATTTATTTCCTGCAGACGATCACAGGGCATCCCCTACATCCCCACCTAGCTGGGAGTGACTCAGCTGGGTGACTTGTCAACTCCACGTACAATCTCAGGCCCAGCCCCTGGGAGGGTTCCAGTTCCATCTCTGGAACATTTCATTTAAGCTGAGACCGTCTTTCTTAGGCTTTCTGCTGCCAGGCTCAAATCAGATACACTTCTTTGTTCTTCGAGGAACTGACAAGCAGTTAAAGCCCCATTATTATGCTGTAATTTCAGAAAATGGATCCAAGTGAATAGCTAAATAGGGCTCCAGTGTTGCTTAATGAGACGTCTTATTTGAGGTTTTCAAATCTCAGAAATCCCAGACAGCAAGCAGCAAGCTCAAATCTCTGGGACCAACGTGTCAGCTCCAGGAAAGCCGGACCCCGGTGGAAGCCACGATTAAAACAGCAGGCTGGAAGTGATTCCTCCGCCTGAAGACGGAGCCCCACACCCTGGGGAGCCCCATACCCTGGCGGGTGGGTGGCCACGGCCAGGTTCCCGGCAGCCAGGCGGTAACAGGTTTCCTCTTTGCCATTGTAGGAGCAGAAATGAGAACAGCTGGAGGCAGGAAAATAAAGGACGAAAGGGGAGAAGAAACCCCAGAGGGAAAAGAATCCCATAGAGGGTCAACAACAAATCACTGAATCAGGGATTAAAAACACACAAGGAGCGGTCCCCGATAATTGCCCTTGACAGTCAGCGTGAGAGGGCCCGGGTGGGGCTTTGTCCGTCTCCGCTCACACCTCTCAGCCCAAGTGGGTTCTGTCCTGCTGTTTCTGTCTTGATTTAGAATAAGCTCCTTTTCTCTAAAGTAAGGGCTTCTCGGGAGTGGCCTGGCTTTTTGTGTGAACTCCTCCTGCCCCTGCTCAAAACGGGACTGTGCAGATGGAACTTGTTCTTGACTCTATTTGACAGTTGGGGCACATCTGTTGTCTCCCAGGGTTGAAGTGAAGCCAGGGAGGGGTGAGACCAGCAGAGAAACCTGCGGGGTCAGCAGGCACAGATTCCCGCTCTCCCAGAGTTGGGAGGCTCAGCAGGCACAGATTCCTGCTCTCCCAGACTTGGGGGTGGGGGTGGTTAGCAGGCACAGAATCCTGCACCCCCAGAGTCGGGAGGGGTGTGGTCAGCAGAGATAGATTCCCACTCTCCCAGAGTTGGAAGGGTCAGCAGGTACAGATTCCCACTCTCCCAGAGTTGGGGGAATGCAGCCAGCTTCTAGGAAGGGCCTGGCCCACAGTTCTTGTGGTGCAAGGTCCTAGGTGCTCAGTGAAGAATTGCAAAACAGGCAAGGTGACTTCACGAAACAAGGCCACCAAATTAACAAGCACAGCCCCGAGGGTGCCGGTGTGCTCAGCAGTAGTGTACCTGCCTGTCCCCGATACTGGCTCGCAGCACATGTCTGCTCCCTCAAGAGGGCCCATGATGAGGGCCTGGCAACGTTTGGGTGCAGAGGTGGAACCGGGGCACGTGCTGGGAACTTGGAGGCAGATGAACCGGGGTGTGCATCTGAGACGTCTGTGAGGGATCTGCTGGCTGTGTGAGCTCGGGCAAGTCACCTAACCTCTCTGTGCTTCTGTCAGAGGCATTCCCACCAGAGCAACTCCATCTTGAGTGAGGGCTAGGAACAGTGAGCCTGGGACTTGCCCGGCCTGCTTTCCCAGAAGGTCAGGTATTCCTAGCCTCCAGGTGTTTACGTTAAGGGAACAGATTGATAAGGTTTACTAAACAGACCCAGACTGGGAATGCCCCCCATACCCTGATGTGTTGAGAACAAAGGCATTCTTAACTTTGCTTTAAAGGTAATAATATTGATTATTGCAACATACAGTAATTAAGAAAATTGATCCTTTATCACAAACCATGGAAGCCAAGCACATCTCCTCTATGTAAACATGCTCTGCACCTGGGGCGGGCATGTTCCTCCTCTTACTTTTGGAATGCCCTATTCTGCAGCGATTCTTTCACTGGTTTTCTTTGTTTCTGTCTTTTTTTCTTGAGATGGAGTCTTGCTCTGTCACCCAGGCTAGAGAGCAGTGGCGCAATCTCAGCTCACTGCAACCTCTGCCTCCTGGGTTCAAGCGATTCTCCTGTCTCAGCCTCCCATGTAGCTGGGATGACAGGTACACGCCACCACGCCCAGCTAATTTTTTGTCTTTTTAGTAGGGATCTGGTTTCACCATGTTGGCCAGGCTGGTCTTGAACTCCAGACCTCAGGTAATCCACCTGCCTTGGCCTCCCAGAGTGCTGGGATTACAGGCGAGAGCCACCATGCCTGTCCACTCCTTTACTTTCCTGATAAACTTACTTTCACTTTGCACTGTGGACTCACCTTGAATTCTTTCTTGTGGGAGAGCCAAGACCCCTCTCCTGGGCTGTGGATCAAGACCCCTTTCTGCTAACATTTTAGTGTCTTCACCAGAGGAAAGAACAGAGCCTTTGGTCTGGGGCTGCTGTGGGGTTACAGAGCGAGCCGAGGACCTGGCACAGAGGCTGAGGGCCTGGCACAGAGGCACAGAGTGCAGCTCCCAAAGGGAAGGAGATGTATTTTTGTGGAGATAGACGAGGAAACTATTCTAGGTGAGAGAAAAACTTGGAGGTAACCCAGTCAGGAATAAGTAAGGCACCCATTCAGCACACATGCCAGCCGGAGCCGGTTAGTAACGTCCGCAGAGGAAGGCCTAGAGTCAGGTATTTGGGGCACAAGATGGAGATTTCTCAAATAACTTAAAACAGAAGTACCATTTAACTCAGCAATCCCATTACTGGGTATGCGCCCACAGGAATATCAATTGTTCTACCATAAAGACACATGTGGCCAGGTGCGGTGGCTCACACCTGTAATCCCAGCACTTTGGGAGGCTGAGGTGGGTGGATCACCTGAGGTCAGGAGTTTAAGACCAGCCTGACCAACATGGAGAAACCCTGTGTCTACTAAAAATACAAAATTAGCCAGGCGTGGTGGTGGGCACCTATAATCCCAGCTACTCGGGAGGCTGAGGCAGGAGAATCGCTTGAATCTGGGAGGCGGAGGTTGCGGTGAGCTGAGATCGTGCCATTGCACTCCAGCCTGGGCAACAGAGTAGAATCTCCGTCTCAAACAAAACAAAACAAGACAAAAGGCAAAAAACAAAACAAAAAGACATGCATGGTATGTTATTGCGGCACCATTTACAAGAGCAAAGAGATGGACTCGACACAGATGCCCATCGGTGGTGGACTGGGTGAAGAATATTTGGTCCAGGCCGGGCGTGGTGGCTCATTCCTGTAATCCCAGCACTTTGGGAGGCTGAGGTGGGCAGATCACCTGAGCTCAGGAGTTCAAGACCAGCCCAGCCAACATGGTGAAACCCCAACTCTACTAAAAATATAAAAATTAGCCAGGCACAGTGGCAGGCGCCTGTCATCCCAGCTGCTCGGGAGGCTGAGGCAGGAGAGTTGCCTGAACATGGGAGGTGGAGGTTGCGGTGAGCCGAGATGGCACCACTGCCCTCCAGCCTGGGTGACAGAGAGACACTGTCTCAAAAGAAGGAGAAAATGATGTGGTCCATATAGACCATGGAATACTGCGCAGTCATAAAGTGAAGGAAATCATGTCCTTTCAGCAGCGTGGAAGGACTAGCGACCCTTAACCTGAGAGAGCAACACTAACGCGGAAACAGAAAACCAAATGCCACATGTTCTCGCCTTTAAGTGGAGCTAAACACTGAGGACACAGGGACACAGAGAAGGGGACAGGAGGCACCGGGGCCTACGGGAGGCTGGAAAACTACCTAGCAGGTACTGTGCTGATTATCTGGGTGACAAGCTAACCTGTACACCAAACCCACGTCACACAACTGACCCACGCGACGGATCTGCCCGTGTCGCCTCAGCCTAAAATGAAAGCTGGAAAGAAAAATAACTTCAACTAAAACAAAAGCTATGAAAAAGTATTGGTGCTCAGAAACCAGAATTCGGGGGTTCAAGCCCTGCTTATGAGCTGGTGTAAGCTTGGGAAATTGCCAAGGAGGTAAATGAAGCTATTTATCTCCTTCAGGGAGAGTCAGGACACAGAGGATGCTACCACAGTGCCTGGCGGAAAACAAAGCTCACTTACTTTCAGCTGTGATTTTTTTCTTTCTTTCTTTCTTTTTTTTTTTTGAGACAGTTTCACTCTTTTTGCCCAGGCTGGAGTGCAATGGCACAATCTCGGCTCACTGCAACCTCTGCCTCCTGGGTTCAAGCAATTCTGCAGCCTCAGAGTCCCAAGTAGCTGGAATTACAGGTGCCCGCCACTGTGCCTGGCTAATTTTTGTATTTTTAGTAGAGCTGGGGTTTCACGAACTCCTGATCCCAGGTGAATCTGACCTCCTTGGCCTCCAAAATGCTGGAATTACAGCCCGGCCAGCTGTTATTCTTTTCTGAAGGAGAGGAAGTCACTGAATGGACAGAGGCCACCAAGCACAAGGTGAGAGCTTCCCTCCTCTGTGAACTGGGGACAGGTTCTCAGCTGTTCGGATACAGCGTGATAAATAACAGGGAGCTCGGACACGTGCTTTTCAGCAGTGACAGACTGCTGCTGACCCTACATTTATAATTCTAAATTTATAAGACATTTTCATCCCCAAATTAAAAACCAGAGCTGGGCTGCAGGCCTGGGGCTCTTCCCATAAGCCACGTGGCCTTGGATCACACACAGATACCAAAAACATCACCTCCCAATGCTCTGCAGTAGCCCCAGCAAGAAGTCCTCCAAGCTCAGCTTGAATGCTTCCCAGCATGGGGCGCTCACCCCCTCCCTGGCCTGCCCAGCTCAGCGTGTCTCCCTGCTCACCACTGGAAATCACTCCCTACGTTGAGCTTCTGACCCACAGCTCCCATTCCCCACTTCCTCTGGAGAGTGTCCACAAAGAGAAAGGTTGCATTTATCTCGAGGCTATGCTGATTTCTGCATGTGTCTGTCCCCACCTGTGACTGGAATCCCAGGAACGCAAGACCTACCCCTCACACTGCTCCGCCCACACCCTTGTGTGGTGGAGCTGAGGGTGTCAGAGGGCAGCTTCCAGGCAGGTGCAGACAAGACGGCCGGCAACAGGCACCTGACCTCACGAGGAAAGGCCTCTCCTGACTCTCCCGGGCCTCCCTTGCTCACAGAGGCTTTCGGGCCCTGGCTGAGCCTTCGAACCTCAGCAGAGGAACTCACGTCTTCCCCTAACTAACTCCAGGCAGAAGTCCCAACTCGATGTCGGCCACGGGGCTGCGTTCATTTAAATCAGGACCGAGACCAGGGTTAGGTGAGGGAGGGGCCTGTGCAGGGTCTCACGGCGCTCACTCTCAGGGTCGTGGGCACCTGAGATGCCAGTTTCCATGTGTACCCGGGCATCCCTCCCTTGCCTGTAAACCTCTTGATGGGTGCAGAACCCTGAAGAGGCCCATGGGACCCAGTTTGAGAACCACGGGGGACAGACACGCCCAGCGTTGCTGCTGCCTGGGAAGCAGGCCCAGGCCTAGAGCCTCCAGCAGGAGCCGGTGTGGGTTGGCCAGCCCTGGACGCTCGACTCTTGGAGGGTCCACAGGCCTGGGGGCCACAGGGCCGCTGCCCAGCCCAACACATGAGGGACCAGGCGCTTGTGGGTCTCTCCCCAGTCAACCAGGGTGTAGACCGGTCTGTGCTGCCCACACCCTCTCGAAGGATGGTCTTGCAGAAGGAACTCCAAGGAGGGAGGCCTGGCGGGGAGAGGCTTGTTCTATGGGCTCAGCACCCACGCCTGCCCAGGAGGCACTCCCAACATGACCTGGAAGGCACGAGTGGGTGATACACTGGCATTCAGAAGAAGGAATCTGCGGTGACCAGAATGTCACGGAGCTGTTTGGGCTCCCAAAACAAGACCTGCAGTAGGCGCTTATCACAGAGACCGATTACCGCGCAGCGTGTTAGGCTGGGCATGGAATTATGACAGCCCGAGACGGCTTCTTCCTTCATCGGGCTCCTCCGGCCTCTCTGCTCCCATCCCCTGGGAACGGGCTCTCGCTGGGCAGGTGGTCCTTACAATCGGCAAGGAGAAAATGAAACACCACGTACTTCTTTCTCCGTGGACGAGGGAGGCCCAATTCTGTGTGCCCAGGAATGACTGGACATTTCGAGGGTGCCTTTGGAGGCTGCCGTAGAGAAGGACACCAGCCGGGGGCTCTCAGAGGGCTGTGCCCGCCCAGACTGGAAGGTGATGGCAGGGATGGGCAGAACGTGGGGTGGAAGGATGTGGTGGCTGCTGTCCCCAGGGCCCTTAAAAGCCTTTTGCTCATGGTCAAGTGTGGGGATGCCAAGCCCGCCCGTGTCTCAACTCACGGGCACAGCATGAGAGCTGAAACAAAGTGTGGAGTCCTTCGGAATAATCTCTTTTCCATCGGAGGCCCTTTCTTTGGAGAAGTAGGGAGTCTAGGGGCTGGACTGCTCCCAGCAATTTTGGCAGCGAAAGAGGAAACAGGTGGGATGAAGTCAAGAGCCCCAGGGCTGGGGAGGGCGCAGTGAGGCTCCCAGTCACTTCTCCAGAACTTTCTAGTAGGTGCCCTTCTGGGAGTTGGGCCCTGCTACCGCACCCCCTCTCCTTCTCTTAATTCCTGCACGAGCTCCCTCTTAGGCTTGTGGTCTCTGCCTCGAGCATAAGACAGGAAAACGCTGACACAGCAGCCGGCGGCACTGGGTTCTGATTCCTCAGCGTGAGCACGCTAAGTTCTCAGCGTGTCCTTGCTGGCCTCTCCAGATGCTCTGCGGCCCTCCCACCTGCAGCTCCTGCTGCACCCGCACCCTCACCATGGGGCCTTGGCTCATGCCACCCCTCTAGAAACCTATGCTGCAGGTTTCAGAGCAGCAGATACATCAGGTTTGCTTCCTGACCCCATTTCCTGCAAAGCGAGAGCTCACAGGTAAAAATGGGGGCTCGAATGCCCGGCATGGGGCTGGGTCTGGGATGGCTCAGTACAGGCTGCCCACTGCGGGCATCTCAAAGCCCAGCTGGCAGATGCTGTGACCTGGGGCCACAGAGGATAGAATGGCTCTGCTTGCTGATCCAAAACCTCTGCCAAAATGCATTCAGCCCTACCAACCGCCCAAGCCCTGAAAGCTGGAGTCGGGTATCAGGTAGGACTGGGGTTAGGGAACCTTCCTGGAGGAGGAGCCTGGTGCCTTAGGTTTGGGTGGCAGGGAAGTCCAGCAGCAAAGGGCACAGTTTTGGAATCAGGAGCTGAGTGACCCGAGGCACTTCCCAGCTCTCTTAGGCCTTTGCTTCCTTATCTGTAAGAGGGCAGAGGAAGCCTGGAGGAACACTGAGGGCTCTGGTGAGAGATGGTGCCCCCAGGGCCTGGCCGAGGTCAGCCTTCCTGCAGGGTCTGGCGGTCACCAGCAGCAGCAGCAGGAATGAAGGCAGGGCCCGGCCTCTCTGCTCTAAGTCAGCTGCCCTTCCCGGGACAACACATCCTGGTGTCAGGATTTCTCAGAGCAAAATGTCCCTCCTAGGCTTTCCCTAGGGGCACCTCGGCTGGGTCAGGGGAACCCCTGTGTGTCTCCTGATGCAGTGCAGACCCCAGTGACCTGAACACAAAACGGGGGTCACTTCCATCTCCCCCTTCGTTTTTTTCCTGGCCATGCCTGCCTGAGGATGATTCACAAAGGCAGACAGAGGGTCGGGAGCACTCGGCCTCAATGCCGCCCCAAATCCCAAACCAGCGCTGGGGCTCTGCTTACCCCAGAGGGCCATGAAGACGGAGAAGAAGACGGTGGCGGGGTTGTCGAAGAGGTGGCTGGCCCGGGCCGTGGCACAGGCTGAGCTCATCTTCCAGTAGCTGCAGGTCTTGTCGCAAAGTGGACACATGGTGATGTTGTACCTCTGATCGCACATCTCCATGCTGCAAGAGAGGGGCAGCCCTGGAGTCTCGGGGCCATGCGGAGGGAGTGCCTGCTTCCTGGGTGCTGAGACCGAGCTGGGGGTGGGCAAGGGTCCCCCAGGTCCCTGCCACGGTGGACACCAGTGGGGTACTTTGCCGTGCCCTGTCCCTCCTCACCAGCCAGGGTAGCTTCACAGGCCTGTGCCATGCTGTGGCACTGGCCGAGCTCAGCAGGACCTCACGCTTGGTTTAACGCCCCCGTTGCCATCTTAAAACACACCATGATTTTTGAACAAGGGACCTGCATTTTCGTGGGGCCCTGCAATCTCTGTTGCCGGGTCTGGGGGTGGAGTCACCCCGACTTGCTTTGTGGCAGGATATGGGCCGGGAACGTTCACCTCTGGGGTGACCCTGAGGCAGCCGCCTCCAAGGCCGGTCCTTGAGCCACTTCTAGGAGAGGCAGAGCTCCCAGCCTGCCCCCTCCAATCAGCAGCCACTGTCAGGGCTTGTGCCAATAGCAGGTGCTCGCCAGGTCTTTACGTTGTAAGGCCCTGGCAAACACTGAGAGACGAGGGCCCCCGCTCTGCACCAGGCACTGTCCAAGTGCCGTTCACGCGGCAGCTCCATCGCCTTGTGGGGCGGCTTCCCTGGACATGGCCTGGTGCTCTGGACATAGGAGGTGGAGAAACGAGGATCCCAGGACTCCTCTCTGGCAGACCGGGCACTGGGCCAGGAGGAACAGGTCCCCAGCCACCCGGCACAGGGGAGACCCACCCTGTAGGCTCACAGGGGAAGCAATGGGGGCCTGCTAGGGACGATGGTCCCGGTCAGTGCAGGCTTCTGCTTTGCTGAGCACAGGTGAGCCTGGGGCCAGAGCCCAACACTGCGGCCAGATGAGAGCATCTTCGTGATGCCCGAGACCCATCTCTGTGCCTTCTTCCCACCACTCAGACTCTCTCCCACTCATATTAGCAAACACCAATACTTCCAGGCTATTGGCGGCACGAGAAGGAGCCTCGTCACTGGCCGGCACAGATGTGCCACCTGCCTGGACCAGCACTGGGGACCATGACAATCCTGGAGCCCAGAAAATGGAAGCGACTTCTTCAGGGCCACACAGCAGAGTGGGAAGCGAATCCTGATCTCTGTATCGTCAAAGCTCAAGCACCGAATGGCTCTCATCTGCTCAAGGGCCATGGGCGGCTCCTCGTGGAAGCCGGGTGGCCTGGCTGGGCCCTCAGTCAGCTACCCGTACCCTCTGTGACCCTGGCCAGGTCCTTTAGCCTCAGACTCAGTTCTTCTTACTGGAAGATGAGGAGGGGGTCAGAATCAGGTCCTTCCCACTCTGGCCTGCTTTGAACTTTCTCCTTTCTGCTGCTTTGGACAGGGCTGTGGCTCTAAACACACCCCAGGCTGGTTAGGTTGGAGGGTCACCTGGGGGAAGTGGGTGTTTGTTTTTTGACTTTCTGCATACACTGAACTTGGGCACAGAATCATGCCTGACTCACAGCAGCCGGTGTTTAGTAAAAGTCCTCTGCGAGGCTCCGAGGGGCCTCCTCTGTGCCCGGCGTCATGGGCAGCCTGGTTCAAGTTCTCTTCCTTCAGTCTCTAAACATTTATTAAAAAGCAGTGTAGGGCCAGGCGAGGTGGCTCATGCCTGTAATCCCAGCACTTTGGGAGGCTGAGGCAGGCAGATCACGAGGTCAAGAGAT
>CM052657.1:113586284-113613052 GCA_028533165.1 Leontopithecus rosalia | reverse complement strand
ATCATTCACTCCTCCAGCATCCATCATTCATCCTTCCATCAGCTACCCATCCAACCATCATTAATTATTCATCCCTTTGGCA
Source organism: Leontopithecus rosalia (assembly GCA_028533165.1). Classification (NCBI taxonomy): domain Eukaryota; kingdom Metazoa; phylum Chordata; class Mammalia; order Primates; family Cebidae; genus Leontopithecus; species Leontopithecus rosalia. The sequence goes on along the minus strand of CM052657.1, from coordinate 113,612,970 downwards.
TCCATCCATTCACTTATCTACTCAGCCATCATCCATCATTAATTCCTCCAGCATCCATCCACCCACCACCCATCACCCATCATTCATTCTTCCATCATCTACCTATCCACCCACCCCCCTTTGTCCGTCATGCATTCCTCCAGCATCCATCATTCATCCTTCCACCAGCCACCCATCCATCCATCATTAATTATTCATCCCTCCAGCCTCCATCCATCCACCCACCCACCCACCCATCATCCATCCACCATTAATTATTCATCCCTCTGGCATGCATCCCTTCACTTACTTTCCACCAACCCATCATCCATTATTCATCCCTCCATCATCCATCCACCCACCTACCATCCATTATTAATTCCTCCAGCATCCATCAATCCACCAAGCCACCCACCCACCCATCATCTATCCACCCATCATCCATCATTAATTCCTCCATTATCTACCCACCCACCCATCATCCATCATTAATTCCTCCATCATCCACCCACCCACCTATCATCCATCATTAATTCCTCCATCATCCACCCGCCCACCTATCATCCATCATTAATTCCTCCATCATCCACCAATTCACCCATCATCCATCATTAATTCCTCCATCATCCACCCACCCATCATCCATCATTAATTCCTCTAGCATCCACCAATCCACGCATCATCCATCATTATCATTAATTCCTCCAGCATCCATCCATCCACCCACCCACCCATACACCTACCTATCCATCAACCATCCATCCCTTCAGCATCCATCCATGAATCCACCCAACCACCCATCCATCAACCATCCATCTATACATCCACCCATTCCCCCGCCCAACCACCCACCCATTCACCAACCATCATTCATCTCTCCAGCATCTGTCCATCCACCCACTCCCTGTCAATCCTCTATTCATCCATCCACCTATTCACCCATCCATCATTTATCCCTTCATCCATCAATCCATCTATCCATCCATCCACCCATTGTCTATCCACTTATCCATCATCCAGTCATCGATCTCTATCTCCATCCATCCATCTGTCAGCCATTAATCCGTCCATCCACAGAACTGTCAATCATTACTCCCTGACTACCCCCATGGGCCAGGCCTTGTACACACTGCTGGGACCTAAAATTAAATGGGGGTAGGAAGCATTCCAGGTAGAGTGAACAGCTGGGCCTGGACGAACCCACGCTGTTTGTTGGGCCTGGCACAAAGTCGTGCCCAGCAAATATTTCTTGAATGAGTAAGTAACTGAATGAGCTAGTCCTGGCACCGATGCGACCATCAGCCAAGCAATCCAGAGATTAGAAAAGCGGCCAGTGTGGCTGGAGCACGGAGGAGGGGGAGGGGGGTAGGGTTCAGGCGCCTGTGACCCACAGAACCGAATTCAGCCAGAAAGGGGCTGCTTGTGTCCATGGCAGAAGCATCTTTAGGGGGAGGACAGGCATCCACCAAGTGCCAGAGGGGTGCAGAGGAATGAAGGGGGCTGGACTTTGAGGCTGGAATTGGTCAGGACAGGCCTGTGGAGGGGATGGTCCTTTTCCAACAGAATCAGAGCAGGGAGTTCTGCAAGTCATGGGTCTCAGATGATGCCAGATGTTACACTAAAAATAACCAAATATGTAACTTGTGCTAAGTCAGATAGCATCTTCATCTGGATTCCCGGGCGGGCAAGTTGTATCAAGTACCAAAGGTTAAAAAACATGTATGGGGACCTGGGGGGAGGCTGAAATGAAGAACATTCCATACACAGAGATCCTGGCCCCTGGGAATTGGGACAAGGCCACTATTGTGAGGTTGTCAGGGAAGCATCTCTACCCACCTCCTCCGGAAGGACCAGCAATCAGGGCAAGGGCTGGACAAGTAGGGTCAGGAAGGACTGCTCCCTCTGGGAGGGAAGGCTGGGCATGTTTGGGGAACAGAGGATGATGTGGAGAGGCTGAGATCGGGTGTGGGTACATGTGGGGGAGGGAAGAGCAAATGGCTGTGGTGGGGAGATGCTTTTTTGGGGGCAGGACAGAGGAGCAGAGCTTTCTGGGAAGCCTGGGTGGGTGGAGGTCCCGTGCTCAGAGCAAGGGGCAGAGGATGGGGACCGATGCTTTGGGGAGTGAGGGAAATTAGCAACAGCCACTAAAGAATAAAGGGACCAGCTGGATGTGGGTGCTCACTCCTGTAATCCCAGCACTTTGGGAGGCTGAAGAGGGTGGATCACTTGACGCCAGGAGTTCAAGACCAGCCTGGCCAACATGGCAGAAGCCTGTCTCTACTAAAAATAACAAAAATTAGGGCTGGACACGGTGACTCACGCCTGTAATCCCAGCACTTTGGAAGGCTGAGGTGGGCGGATCACACGGTCAGGAGTTCGAGACCAGCCTGGCCAATATGGCGAAAACTCATCTCTACTAAAAACATACAAAAATTAGCCGGGCATGGTGGTGGGCGCCTGGGTAACAGAGCAAGACTCTCAAAACAAAACTGAAACCAAAAATTAATCAGGCGTGGTGGCAGGCACCTGTAATCCCAACTGCTTGGGAGGCTGAGTCAGGAGAATCACTTGAACCCGGGAGGTAGAGGAGGCTGCAGTGAGCTGAGATTTCACCATTGTATTCCAGCCTGGGTGACAGAGTGAGACTCCAAAAAAAAAAAAAAAAGGGGTCACCTAGTGTTTCCCAAAGTGTGTTCCCTGGAACACTAGCTCAACCACTTCTCCATTTAAAAGGGTTCCAGGTCAGGTAACTTTGAGAAACGCTTCATTGACCACCATCAAAGAGTCCCCCAGTGTGCTGCTGGGGGCCATCGTTCTCTATGCTCCTGGCCTCAGTGGTTCCCAAGTGGACTCGCCTGGGAGCTCTGCGGGATTAGGCCACATGCCAGCGGAGACTGCTGGAGGCCCAGGCAGGGTTCAGATCGTCCTGAGAAGATAAGGAAGAACGTGCCAGGAGTGGCCCTTCCATGCACTCACGGCCACCTGCCAAGGGCACTTTTGAGAATCAGAAAGAGGAAAAACCAGCTACACAGTCACTGACTTTTCTCCTGAAAAGGTGAGAGGGGACACCGGCCACCAGCGCCCCACCTTGAACTCCCTGGGGAGACCCTGCTGGCCAGCGAGTCCTCGGTCCTGTTCCCAGGCCCACCCCACCCAGAACTGCTCCCAGGCCCACCTGACCCCACCCAGAACTGCTCCCAGGCCCACCCCACCCCACCCAGAACTGCTCCCAGGCCCACTCCACCCTCCCCAGAACTCCTCCAGGCTCTGACGCGGCTGCCTCCCGTCCCCTCCATCAACTTACTTTTCTGTCATTGAACTCCACGTTTTCACCCTCATAGTCTCCCTGTTAGAAAATAGGAAAGGGACATTCTTAGCATCCAACGGAGCTTTTGAGCCGCTCACCTCCATCATGTCACAAGAAATAAGCCCCGCAACCCTCACTGACGCAAATTGAGATCATCCCGGGACACTTCACACAGAGCCTGAGGGTTGCCCAGGTGTGCCCCCTGTTCTGATAGAAAGGCGGTGCATGACCCGGTTGGCATCCACCACTGGGACGGCCTGAGCTGCCTCTTCCCTCGACACAGGGGGGAATCGAGGAGAGGCTCCGCGGTCGAGTCCTTGGAACCAGAAACAAAGGAAAGGGGGCTTTTGGGGGCAGGAAGAGTCGTATCAGTTGGGTGCGCATCTGTCCCACTCTGCTGAGACGGTCCTGGTGTCTTGCCCCCTTTCACCGTGGGGCATCTCAAGAGTGACAGTAAATGACATGGTCACTGTCGTCTAGATCAGTGAGTCCAGCGCTCCTATTTCACAGATGGAAACACTGAGGCTCTGAGAAGCAAACTGACATTTCTGAGGACGCACAGCTAAGTTTGGTCAGACCCTGACTTGCATTCAGACTTTCAAACCCGAAGGAAGAGGAAGGTCTAGGGTGGAAAGCCGGTCCTGGGACATGGTGGGTCTAGACTGCCTGTGGCTACGGGCACGTTACCCTCAAAAACACTTGGAAATGATATTGAACTGTCATTCGGGAAGCCCCGGGTAGCTACGTTGACATAAGTAGCTGGGGAGGAGCAGCAAGGGAGCAGCTGTGCCGAGGTTCAGGGCCTGGCTGGCCTGGCCTGGCCAATGCTTTTTTGGTTTTTCTTTTTGAGATGGAGTTTCGCTCTGTCTCCCAGGCTGGAGTGAAGTGGTGCAATCTCGGCTCACTGCAACCTCTGCCTCCCGGGTTCAAGCGATTCTCCTGCCTCAGTCTCCCAAGTAGCTGGGACTATAGGTGACTGCTACCACACCCAGCTAATTTTTGTAATTTTAGTAGACATGGGGTTTCACCATGTTGGCAAGGCTGGTCTCAAACTCCTGACCTCAGATGATCCACCTGCCTTGGCCTCCCAAAACGCTGGAATTACAGGTGTGAGCCACCATGCCGGGCCAACCAGATATTCTTAATGAATGAATGAATGCAGTCAGCACAGGCTTGGAATGGGGTAGGGTGTAGGACAGCTTAATGATGAGAAAGATGGACGTAAAAATGTGAAGCCAGAACGACAGAGCATGCAGTGAGAGCCTCCCCATGACCAACGAGGCCAGTCTGAGCTTCTCTGCCATCAGGGTTCTGGGTAAGGACGTGGGTGCATGCAGCTCAGGCCAGAGCCAGTCATCTCCCCAGATGCTTAAACACCAGCTTTGGTACTTAGCAGCAGGGGTGCCCTTCAGTCAAAAGGAAAATTTGTGGCTGTAAAATTCCACGTTCCCGAGGGATACGTGATACCCACAGCCCGGGGCTTCTGAGCTCCACTCCTTCTTGACTATGCGCCCCTGAGCAAGTGGCCTGAGCCCCTCCAGCCTGTTTCTCTGTGTTTGAAGTGGGAACAGACAAGCATGGCTGAATAATGAGAGAGGAAGATTCTGAAAGAGGAGATTCTCTGTTGGATCTTGGAGACGCTTCTTGTGAGACTGGCTTTCTGACAGTGAACACATCCCGGTGATGAGGAAGTTTTGTGCCAGTCAATTTAAACTGTTGACAGTCGACCCCCTGAGACAAATGCAGTAGTGGCCACCAAGAAGAGGGATACATTTGGCCTCCATGACAGGATGAGGTGGGGACGTGGCGAGGGGCTGGCGTGGCAGCGGGACGGCTTTTGGCCCCAGCTCCTCCACAGGGGCTATGTGACCTCGGGCAAGTTATTAAACCTCTCTGAGTCCCTGTGTCTGCACGGGTTAAATGAAGTACAGTTTCTTCTAAATGCTGGGCTCTGCACACAGTAGGCGCTCAGATATGTTGATTTCTCCCCTTTCCCTTTCTTTTTTTTGAGGCGGAGTTTCGCTCTTGTTATCCAGGTGGGAGTGCAATGCCGCGATCTCGGCTCACCGCAACCTCCGCCTCCTGGGTTCAGGCAATTCTCCTGCCTCAGCCTCCTGAGTAGCTGGGACTACAGGCACGCGCCACCAGTCTCAGCTAATTTCTTGTATTTTTAGTACAGACGGGGTTTCACCATGTTGGCCAGGATGGTCTTGAACTCTTGACTTTGTGATCCGCCCGCCTCGGCCTCCCAAAGTGCTGGGATTACAGGCGTGAGCCACCGCGCCTGGCCTCCCCTTTCCCTTTTAAGACTTAAAGGGCTGACTCAAAACAGGCGGGAGGCCCAGACACATTTTGGCTTCTGTGCCTCAACCTCTCAGCAGGGGTTACTTGCTAAGAGGCCGATCAGGAGCATGGATATAGCTCTAGGCTGCCTTCTTGGGGTCATGGGCTGTGCCAGGCAGGGCTGTCTTCCTGGCACCCAGCCAGAGCCTGCACAGGATGAGGCAGAACAGCGGGACTGGCTAGCTCCTCAGGAGGAAAGCCTGACAGAGTGGAGGAGTGGCCCCTCCAGACTCAGGGCTTCAGGGCAGGAGCCTGGAGCCACTGCCACGACCCTCGGGGCCTGAGCTTGCCCTCCTCAGACCTGCTGGTCACTGCCCGAGGCAAGCTGACTCAATCCAATCTGAATCGACACCACATTTATTGAGCACCTACTAAGTGCTGAGTGCTGGGGCTTCTTGAGATGACACATATAACTAAAGGTGGTCAGACGGTGGTGTCTTTGCAGGATAGGGACCCTCTGAGGCCCAGAGAAGGGAGGACGAAGCCGCCAGTCCTGGGGAGGAAGGCTATAGAAAGGCTTGGCGTGGGTGCCTCCGTCCACCTGGAGTGGGGCAGGCGGGGTCAGGGAAGAGTACCATAGCAGAAGGAACAGCATGTGTGGGTGCATGAAGGGGCAAGCTGGGCTGGCCAACCCCAATCCCCGGACCTACAGCGAGGAGGAGGCCTGGACAGAGGTGATGAGGTGGCGGGTGGCAGATCTGCCCACACTCTTTCCTTTGGGGTCAGCTGTCTGGAGAAGACACCCCTGGACCGACCGCCCTGCACGATGTCTGCACCTTACGTTTGTCTAATCCAGTGTTTCTTCCTCAAGAAGAAGGGAATTAGGCCAGGCATGGTGGCTCACACCTGTAATCCCAGCACTTTGGGAGGCCGAGGTGGGCGGATCACCTGAGATCGGGAGTTCAAGACCAGCCTGGCCAACATGGAGAAATCCCGTCTCTACTAACAATACAAAACATTAGTCAGGCGTGGTGGCAGGTGCCTGTAGTCCCAGCTGAGGCTGGAGAATTGCTTGCACCCAGGAGGTGGAGGTTGCAGTGAGTCGTGATCACGCCACTGCCCTCCAGCCTGTGTGACAGAGCGAGACTCTAAAAAATGCTGGGCGTGGTAGTGGGCATCTGTAACCGCAGTTCCTTGGGAGACTGAGGCAGGAGAATTGCCTGAACCCAGGAGGCGGAGGTTGCAGTGAGCCGAGATCGCACCATTGCACTCCAGCCTGGGTAACAAGAGCAAAACTCCGTCTCAAAAATAAGTAAAAAAAAAAAAAGAAGAGGAGAATTAGGGCAAATTGCGATTCTTCCTGACCCACACTGACCCACAGATGGGGACACTGAGGCTCAGTAAGACAAAGGGCTGACTCCACCACTCAAGGCCGAGGTGCGGGTTTAAGTGGCCAGGACTAGAATCTGGGTCCCCTTAGTCGCAGGCCTGTGCCTTCTCTCCTGCTTCTTGGCCCCTGGCCTTTGCACATTTGCAAAGTTTCAGAGCTCCTCTGTCCGGGATTCCCACACTACGCCAGCCCGGAGGCCCATTCCCAGCGCCCTGCTGAACTTGAGTGCCTGTTTCCATAGGGACAAGAAGAAGACAGTCCTTTCTCTCTCCACCCCAAGCCAGCCGCGGACACAGGCTATATTTGTCAACGGGAGGCCAGTGGGATCGGGACGGTGGCCACTGCTCTGCAGAAATAGACATGCACAGATCCCAGGTTACTCTGCCGGGGCCCCAGGCCAGCGGGGGTCGAGGAGGCCAGGCCGGGAAGACTGTGTGGACTCGCTGGGCTGGCTGTGAGGTTCAGAGAAAGCTGCCACCCTTGCTCCCATTTCGGTGGGATTGTTCTGCAAGAAGAGATGGCCCTGTGTGTGTGGTTTTTCGTTCCTTGCACGGGGAACAGGGAAGGCCTGTGTATGGCTGACATTTACAGTGAGAGCCAAGCAGGAAACTGTGACCACAGGGTAATTACAGCCCCCTGGGGGGTGTGGCCCGGCGGGATTTGGGGACTCCAATGACGCAGAGATAAACCACTTGTCAAGGTTACTCACGTCGTGCAGTGGGTATGCGGCCGCGTACACACCATTGGCCAGCAGGCTCGTGATGCCTTAAAAACAGAGGCAGAGAGAGGTTACGGGGCAGGCAGGTCTCCGCTTCACATTTGAAAGTCACAGCGGTCACGTGGCCGTCTCAGCCACCAAGAGCTTCTCAAAGCGAAACAAATCTGACCACACAGAGCCCGGACCGGACACCTTTCTGGGGTTTCTTCCCCAGGAATGACAGGGCGCAGCTGGGTTATTGATCTACCGGCTAGAAGGTGACAAAACATGCTCGATTGGCAGAATTAGGAAGACAGAGAAAACCCCAAGAGGCGGCTCCGTCTCAGAGGCAGGCGGTGGGAGCGGACCGTGGCCTCACTCTGTTGCCCCCAAGCCTCCGATCACCGGCTCCCCCCACCTGTCCGAGGGCAAGCCTGCAGATGGGGAAGGTGGATTGTAAGTGGTTAGAGAAGCTGAATCATGAGGAAATATATGGATGGAAAAATTGATGGTGTCAGAAAACACACATACAATTTGGAATTAGATTTTAGGTTGATTGGGAAAGCCAGAGGCGGCCCACACTTACCATACTTCCCACATTTCCGCCTTTTACTTAGAAGGGCGGAGTCCTTCTTTCTTCCCTCGCCTTGCCCTGTTTATACATTGGCTATTAGTGACGTGAAGGGCCGGAGAGGATCAAAGCCACATTTGGGGCAGCAGGCACCGGTGGCCAGCAATTCCGGCGGACTCACGGCCGTCCAGTGCTCCCAGAGCGGTGGAATGCTGGTGAGGCCCCTTTTCAGGTGACCCCCAGGGCCTGCACTGGGCGTGCTATAAAAACACCACACCTGTGTGTCCTAACAGGTGCACATGCAGGCGCCCAGCCCGGGAGACTTTGAGAGAGGGCGGGACAGCCAGGGCCAAGTGTGGGGAAGGGGCTCCTGGAAATCTCATCTTGCTCCAAACACATCACGGGGGCCCAGCACGGCAGGGGTGTTTCCATGGGACCCTTTGCTGCTCACGGAACCCTCTGCCTGGCTGAAGAGGCCTCCTAGTCAGTAAGAGCGTCAGGTTTTCACAGCAGCCTGGGCAACCCACCCTCTGAGACTCCATCTGATAGTGGTGGGAAAATGACTCCAGAAATCTCACTGAAAATGAGCCATCTCTGTGGTCAGTGACCCAGAATAATCAGGGGACCTGAAGGATACTCAGAGGAAGGGGCTTCAGCCACATCTGTGAGTGAAAAGTTTGTCTGCAATAGAAAGTGGACCTGGGGCCTGATCTAGGCTCCTTGGGGCTCCTTCCTGTTGCTGGGATGCTCCAAGCCTGGTACTGCCTGCCGCAGGGTCTTTGCACGCACCGCTCCTCTATCTGGAAGGCCTTCCCTCAGCACAGTTCCTAAATCCTCCAGTCAGCCCTGCCCCGCTCATCCTGCAAGACTAAGGGACACAGCCTGGGGGGTGACGGGAATCCTCGATACTTGAGGATGAATTTAGTGGCGGTGGACTCTCAGACAAGGTGCCACGGTGAAGCAGGGCTGAAGAGGAGGATCCACATCTATCTGCCCTGTCGCCAGGTGCAGGGGACCAGCCCTGACACAAAATCTGTGGGAACACGGAGACCCTGTGTCCCCAGGGACCAGAGAGTCAGCCCGGGCTCTGCAGCCCAAGGAATCTTGGACTTGTACTGCAAGCACACACATTTCTACTGGAAGGAATGCTGCAGGGACCCACTGGGGAAACTGAGGTCCGAGACCCAGCCTGGGGCCAAAACCATGCCTAGAGTGACCTTTCCAAGGCTTTGCCCCGGCAGCAGTGACCTAGAGGAGCAATTTCAAAAACCCAAACTCCCGACGTCACCTTCCTTTCTGCCTGAGCTGGATGCAGTCGTGTGGACCAGGGCTTGGCCATTCCAGAGGTTCTCAGTCCTCTGCACCCGGCATGGGACTCCTCCACATTCCCGTTGACTTAGGACATGGACTTAGAGATTTTGGGCCTGCCAGGGTATCCCTATGAGTGACCATGGGCCACATGGTCGGGGGCCAAGCAACCACCAGAGGTGGTCGAGGGTTCGTTTTCTGTCTCCTGGGCCTGACCCTGGGAATTCAAGTCAACCCAAGCCCTTGACTCCCACTGCTCTCCATTTTACTTCCCATGGCATTCCTTCCACCCCGGGAAGCCAAGACAGCAAGAAGGTCCCTCTCGTATGCACAGACTCCAGCTCCTACCAGACCTGCTGTGTTTCCCCGGAGCCCTGGCCTCGTCATTTTAGAGGCTTCTACAGAGTGCTGGATGCGACCCTATAGTGCGGCTCTCAGCAGGGCATAAAACGGCTCAAGAAGGAGGGGAGGAAAGGCTGGAAAAGGCTCTGCAATGTTTTGGCTTTCACAAACTGCCTGCAGCTGTGGGCAAGGGACCCACTGTGGTGGATGGTCCCCAGCTACAGAATTTAACTGGGAAGATTTTGTATCTATGGCTTAAAGGGTTCTGTAAACGGGCAGCCAGGGAGTCTGGTCAGGACGGTTTTGTGGCAGCTTCAGGAATTAGGCTGTCTGTACCTGGTGGTGCCTGGTGAGGGCAACTGCTTTCAGTAAGCCCTGGTGTGCCTTTAAGGGTCCCAAACAGCTGCACGGTGATCCCCACCCCAAACCCTGATTATTTCCCACTGGACTGTGAAGGTCAAGAGAGGGCCCAGAGCCCTTGGTGAACCCTAGCGCTGGTCTGTTTCCAGCCTGGATTTACCACCTCTGCCAGGAGAGCCTGTCCACACGCTCACAAACGGCCAAAGCAAAGGCTACCTTTGTACTGAAAAGTGCTGGGCCATAAAACTGCACTCTAGGCTCCCAACCCAGCCCTCCAGCCTGAAACTGTCACACAGGCTTAAATCAAAACCCTCTTCAACACCCCAGGCCCGCTGCCCAACCTCCCACAGAGATGGCTCGGAGTGAGATTCCCGCTTGGAAAGCAACGCTGATCTCAAGCCCCAAACACGTGCTTACCCATGCTGTACTTGGCTTTGGTACACGTCGTTCTCTTCAAGATCTCATAGACCTATTGCAGAGACAAGACGGAGGGTGAGCAGTTGCTTCAGGCACGTCCCTCCAGCAGAAACGGTCCGTCTGCTGTGGCTGCAGCGGACCTGGTTACCCATGATGCCTTCCTTGAGCTATTTTCCAAGGAAGGACAGTGGCCTTTATTCAGGGACTGTGGGCCCAGCTTGGGATTCTCAACAATGTCAGAGGCTTGAGGTCCTCAGGGAGAAATAGCTGCACCTGCAGGCCCCATCTTTCACTTCCCAACATGGGAGTCATGGCTGCTGGCCCCAGCAAAGCAATGGAGGGCCCTCCTGGGACCAGCTGGTGTCCCGTGTCACAGCCGGGCCCTGTACCCGGCCCGGTGGGTTGACAGTCCCCTCGTGCTGAGAGATGAGTTTGAACAGCACCGCTTGGGGACACAATCTTGAATGTTCTAGGACCCTGGGGGATGGGCGGGGGGCAGGCCTTGGGATCCATTCTCCACGGCGGTGGCAGGAGGTGGCCACCATCAGGCTCTGGGTTCCCGGTGCCTGGGCCGAGCCCTGCTGCAGGGATCCCACCCCGGGTGCGTGCCCCTTGGCTAGTGAAATGTCTTGTTTGGTGGCCTCGGCAGCTCTGGCTCAGGAGTCTGTCTGCCTGGACCCAGGCGCCGGCTCTGCCCTTTGCAGCTGTGAGAGTCTGGACCAATGACATCGCCACCCCCCGCCTCAGTTTTTCTATGTGTAAACTGGGGAGAGAACAGCTGGTCCTGCTGCACAGATGTGCATTTCAGAGCACACAGATCCTGCCTCCGGTCTCTCGGGCAAGGCCAGCGTCCTGCCAGTGCCCCCCAAGCCCAGGGGGTCTGAGCTCTTCCCCTTCACCTCCGTGGGACCACCCATCTAATGACCCCTGCTGCCTCTCTCACTTTCCAAACCCACTTCTGCAGCCGCAGGGCCTCTGCCCTGGTTGGTCCTTCTCCCAGAAACATGTGTCCCCTTTAGATCGGAATAGCTCCAGGGTCCCTTTAACATCCCGGCCCTAAAGCCACCACCCTCCCGGTGGCTCTGTCTTCTAGCTCGGCTTGCTCCTCCCCACCTGCCGGATTAGAAATGTGCTCAGCCCCTCTTTCCTGGCACCAGGCTTGGGCACACAGCAGGTGCCCAACACATGCCTGCTGAGTGAAGGAAGGAATCGCCCACTCACCTGCTCTCAATGGCTCCCTCCCCATTATCCCTCAGATCTAAGCGGTCCTGACCTTGCTGATTCTCCTGTAAGCACCTCCTCCCTTCCACGCACAGCTGTGACTCCCATTCATGACCACTGCCATGAGTGATCCTTCTAGAACAGATCTGATCACACCCTCAACTGTGCTCCACAACGTTCTGTGGCTCCCCAGTGCCTACAGGCCAAAAGTCTAAGACCCAAGACAAGCACAGTGGGCCCATCACTATCAAGCACTGCTGGTCTCTGACTCCCATCCACTTGTACACTGGGCCACGCCAATGCCAGACAGAGTGAACGGTGTGGAGGAGAGGAGTGGGGAAGGGCTGTCACTCCTCCACACCTTTGCTTAGAACCTCAGCCAACCCTGCATGCTCTTGGATTTTGATGACTATTAGGCCTGACTAACCAAGGCCAACGCTATGAACTGTCAGTTTCTTTGGAGCACGTTGGCTGTTTAGGAACTGGCCTCCGGGGTCTCTGGGAGAAAGTGCCCCACCCCAGATCTGCCTGTCCCAGCAGTGGCTCAGAACCCCCGTGCTGGGGTGACCTGCACCGCCCTGTTGCTGGCTGCCTGCCAGTCTCAGGTGGTGGCCATGAGGAGCAGTCGCCTGGACAAGGTCACCCCGGCTGCCTCCTCCCAGCCCTCCGTCTCTGCCCGGCCAGGCTGGGCTTTCTGGGCAGGGAAGAGAGAACACGGCAGCAGTTTGGCTGCCAGGTGCATTTCTTGTTTTGATAGAAGTTGGGTCCTGAGCCAGGCACAGCCCCAGCTTGGCTGGTGGACAGGTTGGCGGCTGATGGATAAACACAGCCAGCGCCTTGAGTAGGGCAGGGTGGCCTGGTCAGAATTCGAACCTCGGTTGGCTCCTCTGGAAAAGGCCTGGGAAGAGATCCTAACCCACATGCCTTCGCCTCCCCCGCCCCCTCCCTCCTGCCCCCACCTCCCTGCTCCAAAAGCCCCCAATTGTGGCCTGATGGTCAGGCCCACACAACCCCACCACAAGGGGGTGAGGAGGCTCTGAGGCGTGTGCTGGGAGCTGCAGACCCGGGAACACCGACCTCTGAAATCGCTCCGGGGGGCTGGCTTCCCTCCTGCTTTCCCGAGCTCCATGCTTACTCCCTTCCTCTGAGCTGCCCCAGCCTGGGGCACGGCCATCCCCTGGGTCCCTCGCTGTCCTCTCCCTTTCATTATTCTAATTATTTCTGTCACAGACAATTAGAGCCGGCTTCCACCCGGAGGAGTTTCAGCAAAATGAAATTATCATCTGCTTCCCCAGGGCCACCTTGCCGTGAGCCGTTTCCAGGCGCGTGCGATACTCACAATCGTGCTCCGGGTTTTGCTGTCGAAAAAAGAATCCTTATCAGACAGGTCAAATCTGTGGAAATACGGGAAGGAAATAAGATACGGTTCAGTTCTCTGGGTTTCAAGGCCCTGGGAAACCACACTGTCCCCATTAGCGGTGACCCTGAAATGGACGGAACTCTGTCCACACACCAGGTATGACCCGTCCACCCCTGGGCCTTTGGGATGGTCTGTTTTTCCACCCCTGCTCCTGGGTGAGGCCTGAGACCCACACAGGTGGGAAGTGCCCTGAGAGGCAAGTATGGTCAGACCCACCCCAACCCCCATCCCCCATCCCCCATCCCCCATCCCCCATCCCCCACAGCCCCCCCCCCGGAAGATCCTGGCTTCCTTTTGATGACATCTTCAGCAGGCAGTTTTTAAAGCCTCTGCTTCAACAAGGCGGGGGACGGGGGCAGTATCACCACCACCATCAGACAGTTCCAACCTTGAAAACAGCCTCCCTGGACTTGTAATGGTTTGGGTCCTGATGGGCAGCACAAGGATTGTCTGAGGCTTCCTGAGGGTGGAGGGGTATCTTGAACACACTCCCTGCTCTCCAAGGCACTTGGGGAAGAGCTGGGGAGGGCAGCTGGGCAGATTCCATCTCCATGGGCCTGGAGGTGAGCCCAGCCCTGGCCAGGCAGCGGGGCTGACGGAGGCGGCTCAGGGCAGAGATGGGGGAGGTGGGCAGGGATCCTGGAAGGAGGGCCGTTTCCTCTAGTGCCCCGAGCCCCCGTTCTGGACCTGGAGGAGAGGGCTGGGCTTGGGGGTGCTTCCTTCTCTCTGGGGGAATGCCCTGTCCCCTCTAGGAATTAGGACCTGGTAAATGCGTCCACTGCTGCTCATGGCTCCACCCCTCCTACATTAACAAGTGGGCTGGGGCACCTGTTTGTCCTCCCTGTTCATTCTTCCAGGCCCCCCCGACCCCGTGAGAACCACTGTCCAGGAGCCCTCCTGCCCCCTAGAGCTTCCATCCAAAGTCCTTCTGGGTTCCCATGGCTCAAGCTTTCTATTCCCGCCTCTGCCCACGCTCCAGCTCTGCCAGTGAGGCCAGCAGAGGCCTTGCAGTCACTGCTGACCCAGGTGGCTACGCCCTACTGCCCCTTGGGAATGGGGGAGGGGGGAAGGTTCCAGAATAGGCGTGGCCCTGCCAGGCAAGCCAGCTGTCGGTGAGTCCCTGGGGCCTCAGGCCTCCCACCTGAGGATGCTTTTTAATTTCTGCCACAAGGAGTGAGACTTCCTAGGGCTCAAGGCTGCCTGCGCTGCAGGAGGCCTGGGTAACCAGACCTGGAGTGGGGGAGGGGTGGTGGGATGGGGGAGGGGTGGTTGGGGAAGGGGGAGGCATGTCCAGACCAGTGCTTTGGGGTCGTCACTCAGGCTGAAGAAGTTTTTCCTGTGTCACAAAGCAGGACAAGATGCTGTGGCCCCCTAATTCCTCAGATAACAGGGACCTTGGAAATCATTTCCACGGCCTCTTCCGGGTTTAGCAACCACAGAGCTCTTACAAGAATATGCTCTTCTTTGGGGGACAGAGAATCAACCCGCATTTCTCATGCTAGAGGGTTAAATCCCCACACACAGGACCCTTTGGGGAGCAGGATGGGGGTCCCCACTTACAGATGCTGCTTCTCTCGGGAGAAGGGATAGGAGAGTATCTTCACGGTCTGGGGTCTGTGGTCAGCCACTTTGGGCTGGATGGGCTCCGTGATTTTCTGGAGCACAGAGTTGATTTTTTTCAGCAGGCCGCGGGTCTCATTAATGTGGTACATCTGCAGACAAGACAAGGGACGGGGAGATGTGTCACGCTGCTGGACCACGATTCGTGTCTGTCCTCAGATGGTCAGAGAACCATCCCACCCCATGCAATGGCACATCCTACAAGCAGAGTGCCTGGGTGGGCCAGAATGTCCCCCACCCCCGCCCCTGCGGTGAAAGCCGGGGTTTCAGGAGCACCCAGCCAAAAGCACTATTATAATGCGTTCCAGAGAACTTCCCCCTGCACTTTACTTTTGCTTCACGAGAGGTAAGCCAAGTGGTCTCTGAGGACGAGAGAGGCCGAAGGCTGATTTACTGCCTAGCATGCTTCACCCTTCCTCCCGCCAAAGTAAATACTGACTCCACGCTAAGCTTCTGGGAATACACTGTCAAACTGCCTGTTAGATATAAAGTTTTCACAGATTAAAAAGAAAAATCCCAGTAAGCCAGAAAATGTAATTAAAATGAATCTGATAAACGGAGACAGCACAGTCACAAAAGCGGCAGGACCCCAAGTGTAACTGTGTCTGCAGTTACGGTGAATTCCTGGGCGGAGAGCTGGGCTCCTCCGCCTGCACCGTCTCTTGGTGGGGTTTGCTCTGCGGTCTCCCAAGACCACCCGGGGCTGGGTCACATTCACCACGTTCAGGACCCCGGAGCTTGGGGGCCTTGTCACATCAAGCCTCTTTGTCCTCCCAGGGGTAGCCTTGAAGCCCGCTGGGCTTTTTGATAAAACTCAGGTCTTCCAGGTAGGTAGGCTTCATGTGACCCAGGCAGGCATTCAAGTGACATCGAGACGTGACAGTACGTTTCGGAGCAGAAGCATCGACACCAACCTTCTTCGTCGGCATCTTCAGTTTCAGAAACTCCGCCTCTCTGCACAGCACATTCCAGGGGGCGTGGATCTTCACAAACCCAACTCCATGGATTTTAGTCTAGGTAGAGGAGGAAAGTTCTGGGTCAGGGTGGGTGGATCTGTGTGGAAACCCACCTTGACCTTCACATGGGATGCAGTCCACGGAGCAGCCGCTGTGCACAGCTGCTTCCACTACGGCCTCATTCCCTGCTGACGACACTTTGAGGCGCTGCTAGAATCCCTTTTTTGGGTTACGGGGGCTCCCCCAGGTCACACGGGGACCTTTAAGAGCCAGGAGGGTCTAGAGGAGGGTCCCCAGGGGTATAGACTCCAAAGCACTGGGGAGGTTCTCAGGAGGGTTTAGCCGAGGGCCCCAAAGCAGCCCAGACCAAAAAAGAAAACCTTTCAGGATGCAGAGCCCAGGTCCCCTGGCTTCCACCTGGGATCACTCAGGGACCTGTGAGTCCCTAAGCAGTGCTGAAGAAGGTCCCCTCTTCAGGGCCAACCTCTGCCTGCTCCGGGTCCACTCCCCGGGGTCCCTTGTATCTGCACTGACTTTATCCTAAAGAGAATGGGCAGCCTGGTGCAGGGGCTTGAAGACGGGCCTGAGTTCAACTCCAGCTCCCTCCTGAAATGGCTGCAAGCTTGGCCAAGTCACCCTCTCTGGTCTGAATGACAACAGTGAGTAGCAGAGAGTCACCGATCGCTGGCTGTCGAGGATGTGGCATGAGCTAGGGGCTTCATGGGAGCCCACTCCATCAACCTTCAGGGCAACTTGATGAGAAAGGCCCCCAGCACAGATGGGAACACTGAGGCTGGGGGAGATGAAGTGGCCACAGCCTACAGTCCTGCTGCCAGCAGAGTGGAGCTGTGTTCAAACACGGGCAGTGTTGCCCAGACTCCGCACTTTTTTTTTTTTTGAGACAGAGTTTCCCTCTTGCTGCTCAGGCTGGAGTGCAGTGGCGCGATCTAGGCTCACTGCAACCTCTACCTCCCGGGCTCAAGTGATTCTCCTGCTTCAGCCTCCTAAGTAGCTGGGATTACAGGCATGTGCCACCACACCTGGCTAATTTTTGTATTTTTGATAGAGACGGGGTTTCTCCATGTTGGTCAGGCTGGTCTTGAACTCCTGACCTCAGGTGATCCACCTGCCTCAGCCTCCCAAAGTGCTGGGATTACAGATGTGAGCCACCACGCCCGGCCTCCCAGTCTTAATTGGGGATCAGATGCAAGATGCCCCCAACATCTCCAGCTTTCCGTCTCCCCTCTGGATGTCATGTTTAAGAGAGCCCCTTTACCAAGTTAGCAGCATCTATGCAGCCACAACGTATTTCCCATCAAAGACACACGTCACATCGATCGCCTTTCTGTCACCCTGAGACCCCCTGCTGCCCAGGGTCCAGATGTGACAATAAGCAAAACAGCGCCGTGCCCCCCTGAGCCAGAGCTGCCTATGGGCGGTGGGGGCCTCCGCCCCCTATGGCTTGGGGGTCAGGCTGCAGCTTCCAGACTGAGGTCCCATCTGCAGCTTCCAGACTGAGGTCCCATCTGCCTCTCCTTTCTGCAATTCTGAGACTTAAAGGAACGGACAGGAAGTCTTGGCAAAAACAGATGAGCCGGCGGGAGGAAGAGTGAGTGCCGGCCGGGACCCCATCCACCTGCTCTGGGTGCAGAGTGACCAGCTGCAGGCTCAGGGCCTGACCTTGCTTCTGGGCCCCCTTGCCGACGACAGGCTGAGTGTGTGACACAAGTACATAGGTTCATTGTAGCTTGTGGACAAAAAGCAAAAACTCATCCCCAAGTGACAATGAAGCCAAAGTCACATCACTTGGGGATGAGTTTTTTTTTAACATCATTTTTTGTTTTTTTGAGACAGAGTCTCGCTCTGTCACCCAGGCTGGAGCACAGTGGTGTCATCTCAGCTCACTGCAACCTCCACCTTCTGGATTCAAGTGATTCTCCTGCCTCAGCCTCCTGGGTAGCTGGGATTACAGGCGCTCACCACCACACCTGGCTAATATTTGTATTTTTAGTAGAGACGGGGTTTCACCATGTTGGCCAGGCTGGTCTCCAACTCCTGACCTCAGGTTATCCACCCACCTCGGCCTCCCAAAGTGTACTTGGGGAAGAGTTTTAAGCAAACAAAATCTGAAACGGTTCAAGTAAATGCACCCAGCGAGAGCCTTGGTGGAAGCCTGTGAATGCGACGGTCCCAGGGACCCAGGCGAAGCTTCCAGGTCCAGCAGAGAGAGTTAAAGGAGGAGCCCCAGCACCTCAGGTGACCCGCCGAGGAAGGGAGGCGCTCCTTGACGCCCCAGCTTCATCCCATGCTTCTTCCTGATCCGACCGAAAAGCAAATGCCCGTGGGGTGAGTCCAGTCTGGCCACTCCTCCTGAAGCCACCCGTGGTGGCTATGCTAACGGTGAGGCCCACGGCTGCATCCGTGAGGCCTGCCCTATGCCATCCTCTCCCCAGAACCACCGCTCAGGCCTCGTCTGTGCTGCCCTGCTGTCCACAGCAGGCTCAGGGCAGCCACTCTGCATGTATTTATGGAAGGAATGGATGAAGGACAATCATATCATACGGTAACAGTCCTGTCGATGGAGGCTGACAGTCACGGGCTGTCCCTGCTGCATACATGCCGTGGGTATCAATTCATTTAATCCTCACCACAAGCCTGTGAGGCGGGCTCAGTCTTGCTCTCATTTGGCAGCTGGGAAAACTGAGGCCCTGAGGTGTGTGCCACGCTAACCATTGTGGGAGCCTCGTGTGGCTGCTGTGACATGTGACCCCAAGGTGGGCGAGTTAAAGGAGGCCGAGGCGGGTGGATCATGAGGTCAACAGATCGAGACCATCCTGGTCAACATAGTGAAACCCTGTCTCTACTAAAGATAAAAAAATTAGCTGGGCCCGGTGGCGCGTGCCTGTAATCCCAGCTACTCAGGAGGCTGAGGCAGGAGAACTGCCTGAACCCAGGAGGCGGAGGTTGCGGTGAGCCGAGATCGGGCCATTGCACTCCAGCCTGGGTAACAAGAGCGAAACTCCGTCTCAAAAAAAAAAAAAAAAAAAAAAAACTACAAAGGCTTATTCTCCTTCAGCGCTGGAGGCCTGAGGTCCACAAAGTGTCCCCAGGGCCGTGATCCCTCCGAAGGCCCTAGGAGAGGATCCTTCCTGCCTCTTCCAGCTTCTGGGGGCTCCTGGCATTTCCTGGCTGTGGCCATGTCGCTCCAGCTGCTGGCTCCTCGGTGGCATGGCCTCCTCTCCTCGCTGTGTCTGGAATCTCCCTCTGCCAGTCTCTGCTATTGGATTTATAGGCCACCCTAAATCCAGGATGATCTCATCCAGAAATGTTTAACTTCGTTCCCTCTGCAAAGACCCTTCTTCTAAACAAGGCCACGTTTGCATGCTCCTGGCGCCTGTGGATCAGGGCCACCGCTCAGCCCCTGCTCCCGCCCTGAAGCTGCAGGTTGGGGTTCAGGGTGGTTGGTTTTGTGCGGGGGCTTGCCCCAGTGGTTAGGGGAGCAGAAGCGTGGACCCAGGAGCGCGGGCTTGAGGCTGCTTCAGAGAGACAGCAAGACCAGGCCACCCCAGGCATGGTGATTGGACAATGTGAGGTGTGAAGACCCTTGTGGGGAGCCCAGGGCAGAAGGACGTAAGGTGTGGGCTTGGGCTCCCTCTGAGAACTGACGATCTCAGTGTGAACTGGAGGAGGCAGCACCAGGGGCTCCATCAAGACTAGCCCAGACCCTTCTGCAGCCCGCGAGAGGCAGATTGAGTGGGCGCTGTGCTTAGAGGCCTGGGACTGGGTGGCTTGGGCTGGAATCCTGCCCTGGCCCTGTGTGGTTTCCGCAAAGTGACTTAACTTCTCTGAATCTCCATGTCCTCATCACAAACTGGGCATTACAAGACCTGTTTCCCAGCAGGGGAGCATCTGGTGCTCTCAGCAGCCCTGGTCCAGCTGAGTCCCTGCCTGCATAAGCATGGACTCCTTCGGCCAAGAAGCTTGAAGCTGCCTCCTCAGCGCTGGGGGGCCACGGAAGGCACTGAGGCTGGAGAGGTGGTGGTCTTCCATCCTCATGACCCACAGGAACAGTGCTGACTCCATGGGGCACCTCTGAGTCACGAGAAAAGACAGCCCACGTGCGGGAGAGCCTGTCTTTTCCTGTTACAGACACAGATTTATTTCTGGGCTCTGCTCACTCGCACGCAAAGACCCAAAATACATTCCTCTGAGTCCATGAAGATTTCTGCACGGTGGTCAAGGAGCCGGTGCCTGCTGCTGGCCGCCCTGGGAAAACATGCACCCCTGTTTACGAGAGCAACAGGGTCCCTCCCAGGAAACATCTGGCAGGATTCCGGAAAGGGGTCATGGGACCAGTTCAGGGAAAAACACATGTGGGATGTTTTAAAGCATGGTGCCCAGCCTGACCACAGCCTGTCCCCAGCAGAAGGACACTGGGAGAGATAGCTGTATCCCCTTTGTCCCCAGTCAGCGCCCTGAGGAGTGTTCTGCCCCAACTCTGGCCCCTCAAGCTGGGGTCTTTTTTTTTTTGAGACAGAGTTTCGCTCTTGTTGCCCAGGCTGGAGTGAAACGGTGTGATCTCAGCTTACCACAACCTCCAACTCCTGGATTCAAGTGATTCTCCTGCCTCGGCCTCCTGAGTAGCTGGGATTACAGGCATCTGCCACCACGCCCGGCTAATTTTGTACGTTTAATAGAGACGGGTTTCTCCATGTTGGTCAAGCTAGTCTCAAACTCCTGACCTCAGATGATCCGCCCGCCTTGGCCTCCCAAAGTGCTGGGATTACAGGCGTGAACCACTGTGCTGGGATCTTTGAGATTCATGAGCCTACTGGGCTGAGAGCCACAGCTGTGGGGGTCGGGGTGGGGAGGCACCACCTGGCCAGACTACAGGGCTCTGTGAGGGGACAGTCAGGTTCCCCAAATAGCCCCCAGTCAGAGGGGGCAGAAGATGCTCGCCTCGGTGCAGAGACTAACCACGAGGGCTGAGATCTCCCTCTGAGCGCAGCCCAAAAGAACTCTGACCTCCCTGGAATTGCTTCCAGCATTTTTGTTTCAGAAGGAAGAAGGAAATCACAAAGAGGAAGAACAAGTGAGTCCCTCGTGGAGGATACACCGCAGGCAGCTTTGCAGAGGGGTCCTCTCTACAGTCCCTGTGGCCCCAGGGCCTAGACCCTCTGTCCTCACAGTGGCCCCGTGGACTTCCATCATCCCATCGTGGCCACGCACGTGACTCCCTGCAACTGGAGTGTGGATTCAAAATTGCCAGAAGATTTGAAAGTTTGCGCCTAAAGATCAGACCTGGGTGGTTCTCGGGTTGCCCTTGGCTTCTTTCCTCACCCACCCTGGTCCTACAGGCTGTTCCATATTCTGGAGGGCACTGTTCACTGTGGATGTCTGACCCTTAATCAGTGGGTCAGGGTGCTGGAGGGCTGAAGCCCTCCAGGGTGCTACTGAGAGAGGGCTCCCCATACAGCATCTCCTGCGTCGGGCAGGAACCACAGGTGTGTGCACCGTGGCCCAGGCTGCTGGGTCACTGGATGCAGGGGAAAACGCAGGAGCCCTGTCGTCAGTGGGGTTGGCACAGAGGACATCGAGCACGACAGAACACCTGGGCAAATCCCCATCTCTCTGTTCTCAGCATCCTCAACTACCAAGGAGGAGAACGGCCAGGCTGTGGGCCATGGTGCAGCCCCATTGGGAGGACACAGGCCTCTTCTAACGCTGTCTGTCCACGAGGACGTGGGGCTGCTGTGGTGTAACCCTCCTGCTGCCGGACTGGGGGCCAGACACCAGGAGCCTTGGTGGCTGCCCCAAGGGGGTAACACTCTCTGCCGTGAATAGGCTTTTGGGGCATGTAATGCCCAGTGTCACATCCCTGGTCAGCTCTTCATGATCAGGCAACTTTTCAGCAGCCCTGGCGTCTGCCGCCTCTCCCCATTGGCACCAGTTTCCAGCACGGATAGGAGCTGGAACACTGGGTCTGGAGCCAGGTTTATCTGTTTAGTTGATTGACGTGTCCCTAGCATGGACAACAGCACTGGCCATTGAACAGGTGCTCAATGATGGCCACTGAGGGATGGAGAAGGAAGAGGGAAGGCGCCCGACTCTACGAAGTGCCTACTGCGCGCAGTCAAGGACAGCCCCGCCTGTCAGACTCCATCCACCTTCTCTCCGACCTTTTGGTAGCTGTCGGTGTGTCCACATCAGTAAATACGGATGAGGGGGTGGGGAAGGCCTGGAGCCCCTCGTCCCAGGCCCACGAGCAGTACACACGGAGGGGGAACTCAGCCTGACCTTGACCCTGCAAAGCTCACTCCTACCCTCCACCCGCACGGCTCCAGAGGGCACGCGGGCAGGACGAGGGCAGGAAGGCAGATGCTCTCAGTCCCTGGGCACGGCTCTGCGTGGAGAGGTCATCGCCCTCGCACTGGCGTTTCCCACACTGCGGTTACTGCTGAGCACGTCCTCGCTGCACAGGAAGACCTGGCTCCCACGGCACGGACACCGCTATGGAGTACAGTTGAGGGCTCCACAGGGTGCTCTGGAGCAGTGCACCCCTCATCGTCCTGACACGGTCTCCAGACTGCAGTCTCAGGTGAGCTGGAGACCCAAGGAATGCAGCTGCATGGGTGAATCCGGCACCCTGCTCTTCCTGAGCACCTTTAACCCCAGCCCTCGCCGCGGGGCCTGGCCCCACGCTGCTCGGTGATGTCTTGTTAAAGAACTAAACGGTGGGTAAGTCAGCAGAAATACCGTTTCACATTCCTGCTTCTGCTGAAGGTGCTGGATGGCTCAGATCGACCCTCCCAGGATGCACAGCAAAGAATGCATCACAAGAGAAGAAACGAAAAACGGTCTGAAAAGCGGTCCCCAGTCTTTTTGGGGAGCAGGGACTGGGGTCATGGAGGGCAATTTTTCCACAGGACGGTACTGGGGTGGGTGATGCTGTCTCCCAGGCTGGATTGCAGTGGCGTGATCTTGGTTCACTGCAGCCTCCGCCTCCTGGGTTCCAGCAATTCTCCTGCCTCAGCCTCCCAAGCAGCTGGGACTACAGACACATGTCACCAGGCCTGGCTAATTTTTCTATTTTTAGTAGAGACAGGGTTTCACCATGTTGGCCAGGCTGGGGTCGAACTCCTGACTTCAGGTGATCTGCCTGCCTCAGCCTCCCTAGGTGCTGCGATTACAGGCATGAGCCACCACGCCCAGCCGAAACTGTTCCACCTGTGATCATCAGGCATTAGATTTTCACAAGGAGCGAGCACATACTATAGATCCCCCCGAATGCGCCATTCCCAACAGGGTTTGTGCTCCCCTGAGAATCGAATGTCGCTGCTGATCTGGCAGGAGGCAGAGGTCAGGAGGGAATGCTTGCCCGCCACTCCTCTCCTGCCATGTGGCCTGCTTCCTAAAAGACCACAAACCGACACGGGTGCCCAGCAGAGGAGGAGGAGAGAAAGGTAAGGAAAAGGAGGAATGGAGCCCACCCTGAGAAGCTCTGGCCCCTACAGCCACAGCGCCTGCGAGGGCCTGGGTGCCTTGGACTGTGGCTTTGGTTGGAAAAACAGTTGTTTTTGTTGACTTTTTGATGCTAGCATGAGGTTTTTGTCCATTTTTTTCATGTATCTGTGTATAAAAAATTGTTGTTTACTATGGAATTAGTATTACATTTTGAAGTAAACAAAAGAATTTGTATTGCTTGATAAATATTAGCTTGTAAATTTAAAGTTTCTTTACTTCAATAACTTAAAGTAATGGACCAATAAACCCATCAAAGATGCTTTCTTTAAAAAACAAAACAAAACAAAACAAAACAAAACAACAACAAAAAAACTGGCTTTGGTTCAAGGCAGTTCCCGTCTACAACGCTGGAAACCTTTCTGGACAAGGTTACCTTCATCCCAGGCTTTGGGAAACCCCACAGATAATAAGAGGTCAAAGACTAGCAGACGAGAGAACCAGACCCGCCCCCACCAGGACAAGAGACAGCTCTGGGAGGAGAACCAGCCGAAGTGACCGAGGCAGAAATCAGCCCACTCAGCTTGGGATTAGGAAAGGATGAGCTGGGTAATAAATCAGCTGTGCTCACCTCGTTTAAAGATGTAACCCTCAAACTAGAAAAGCGCAAAGGACAGGAAACTATTAAAACATGACACGGCTAACTTGGAAAAGAACCAAGTAGAACTCCTAGAAATAAAAGAGACCGTAAAAAGAATGAAAAACTCAACAGACATGTTGGGAAACGCTCAACCCCGCCAGAGACAGGGAGATGCAGGGGCTGGTGCAGGGTGCGGCTGGGGAGCGGCTCCGGTGGGGTGAGGGGACCCTGATCTGCAGCATCGGCCGATTCCTGTGGTGTAAAGACCACACCGTGGCTGATTTCAAGCCAGCAACGGGTAACAGCCAACTTGCAGAACTGCAGAAGGACATGACTCCAGCACACCACAGGCCTGGACACAGATGAGGACCTCAGAACCGCAGCTAGAGTGGCAACGATTTCACCCCAGCGGCCTGGATGCCCTGGGGCAGAGCAGTGCAGTGACGGTCCTGGGGTCACTTTAAAAATACGAATTTAACAAAAGGTCCAGAATTCACTTTATTTATTGTTTGAGCCAGAGTCTCACTCTGTCACCCAGGCTGGAGTGCAGTGGTGTGATCTCGGCTCATTGCAACCATCTGCCTCCTGGGTTCAAGCAATTCTCCTGCCTCAGCCTCCTGATTAGCTAGGACTATAGGCACGTGCCATCACCCCTGGCTAATTTTTGTATTTTTAGTACAGACGGGGTTTCACCATGTTGGCTAGGCTGGTCTCAAACTCCTGGCCTCAGGTGATCAACCCGCCTCGGTCTCCCAAAGTGCTGGGATTATAGGTGTGAACCACTGCACCTGGCCCCGAATTCACTTTAAAACAAGTAGGTTTCCATGAAACCAAGGCAAGCCTAGAGAAAATCAGGCAGTGGGCCGGGCACGGTGACTCACTCCTGTAAACCCAGCACTTTGGGAGGCCGAGGCAGGTAGATCACCTGAGGTCAGGAGTTCGAGACCAGTCTACCAATGTGGAGAAACCCCATCTCCACTAAAAATACAAAAACTAGCTGGGCGTGGTGGCACATGCCTGTAATCTCAGCCACTTGGGAGGATAAGGCAGGAGAATTGCTTGAACCCGGGAGACAGAGATTGTGCCATTGCACTCCAATCTGGGCAACAAGAGCAAAAACTCCAACTCAAAAAAAAGAAAGAAAATCAGGCAGTGATAAAAAGTCATCCTCAACTGAAGACTGGGGAGGCATAAAATCTTTAGGGGCCAAAGAAATTTGTAACAGTGGAATTAAGAGCGGAGAAATCGCTTCAGGACTAGAGGTCCTGGAGGTCCTTACATCCCACTGTGCAAGGGGCCCATTCTTCCTTCCTGGGGACGGGGAACGGGGACTGTAAGCTTTAGGGCAAAGAGCCTATGGGTGAGGTCAGGGCCAGGTTCAAAGGCCAGAGGTGCCACTCTCAGGCCAGGATGGCATTTCTGCCCCACCTGCCCACGGTTCTGGTAGGAAGCCCGCATGGGGTGGGGAACTGACCAGTCTCACAAGCATGTTTATTGCTTTTATTTGTGCTGAGAAGCTGGGATTAGACCTGAGACTCCTCAAGTTCTAGGCCCCACCCCTGATGCTCGAATCTATGAGGGTCTCTCCCCAGCCCTGCCAGTGCCCAGGACCTGCCAACAGTGACCACAGCCCCAGGACTGCCTCCCACACCAGCCCACATCCACAAGGCCCCCATGGGAAATGGCGAGAAGTGGCTGCCCCTCCCTGTCCTGAGGCCAGGGCAACCTTGCCACCACCCTTCCTGGTCAGCTGGAGGTGGACAGGGGTGGGGTGTCCACAGGCAGGGAGACCCTTCTCTTCTGAGAGGGACTTGTGGTTCCCCTCTGGTGGGAGCAGGGCCAGACCCTGGGAGCGGTGAGGAGTGGGCTCGTCCCAGGCCTGCGGTTGAGGGTCATTTACGGCCAGCACCAGCCAGCTCTGTCCCTGTGCAGGCTCCAGGATGAACATTCTTAACCCTCTCCGCGAGGAAGGTCACACCATCACCTCCATTTTACAGAGGGGGACGTTGAGACCCAGAGAGGGGAAGCCACTTGCCCAGGGTTGCTCAGCCACGAAGTGGTTGATCTGAGTCCGTGTCCATGTACTTGGCTCTCAGGGGGGCTGAACCCACACGGAGCTCAGAGGCTGCGTCTCCACCCCCATGCATCCAGCCCTGGGCTTTGTCTGAAAGCAGCAGCGCTTCTCCCATGGAGTCTGCCCTCACTTGCTTTTCAAAAGCAGCATCCACGAAAATGGGGAACGGACGCTGCAAGAGCGGCCCCGCCCGCCACGGGGCGCTTGCGCAGAGCCAGCGGCGAGCCAGCGGGGTGCAGGCTTGAGCCCTGGGCAGCGGCATGAAAGCAAACAGACTTTTATAGGGTTCCAGTGTCCACGGCCTTCACAGGACCT
Source organism: Leontopithecus rosalia (assembly GCA_028533165.1). Taxonomy (NCBI): domain Eukaryota; kingdom Metazoa; phylum Chordata; class Mammalia; order Primates; family Cebidae; genus Leontopithecus; species Leontopithecus rosalia. The sequence continues at coordinate 113,586,609 of CM052657.1, read as the reverse complement.
ACCAAAGCCTGGGTCAGGTTCAACATCAGGGCAGCGGGGGCCTCAGCCACCCCCCAGCACACACAGCCAAGTTTTCAGTGTGTGGTGTTCTCCGCAGTGACCCCACAAACATAAATAACGTCCAGCCGGCTTTGAGGCTGGACTTCAAAAAGGCTAAGGGGTCTTAGTTGCGAGAAAACATGTTGGGACAAAACAATCTTCTTTTGTCCCTTTAATGAGAACCCTGGAAGCTGACCATGGCTGTCAAAGGGGCAGAGAGAGAGAAGGAGGGAGAGGAAAAGAGATGGAGAAACAGCGGGGGAGGAAGAGGGAAAGAGATGGAGAG
>CM052657.1:113561496-113580322 GCA_028533165.1 Leontopithecus rosalia | reverse complement strand
TCACTCACTGAGTCACTCAGTCACTCACTCAGTAACTCAGTCACTCACTCAGTTACCCAATCACTCACTCACTGAGTCACTCAGTCACTCACTCAGTAACTCAGTCACTCACTCAGTTACCCACTCACTCACTCACTGAGTCACTCATTCACTCACTCAGTAACTCAGTCACTCACTCAGTTACCCACTCACTAACTCACTCAGTCCCTCTTCCCTCACTCACTCACCGAGTCACTCAGTCACTCACTCAGTTACCCACTCACTCACGCACTCAGTCCCTCTTCCCACACTCACCGAGTCACTCAGTCACTCACTCAGTAACTCAGTCACTCACTCAGTTACCCACTCACTCACGCACTCAGTCCCTCTTCCCACACTCACTCACCGAGTCACTCAGTCACTCACTCACTCAGTCCCTCCTCCCTCCCTCACTCATTCACCCTCACTCACTCACTCACCCACTCACTCCTCAGACACTCACTCACTCCTCACTCTTCACTCACCCACTCGGTCTTCACTCATTCACTCAGTCACTCACTCCTCACACAGTCACTAACTCCACACTCACTCTTCATTCACCCACTCACTTCTCACTCACTCAGTCACTCCTCACTCATTCACTCCTGACTCACTCACCTACTCACTCCTCACTCACTCACAGTCACTCACTCACTCAGTCACTCACTAACTCAGTCACTCAGTCACTCATTCACTCACTCACTCAGTCACTCAGTCACTCACTCACTCAGTCACCCAGTCACTCACTAAGTCACTCATTCACTCACTCACTCACTCACTCACTCAGTCACTCACTCACTCAGTCACTCACTCACTCAGTCAGTCACTCACTCACTCAGTCACCCAGTCACTCACTATGTCACTCATTCACTCACTCAGTCACTCACTCAATCACTCACTGTCTCACTCACTCACTCACTCAGTCACTCACTCACTCACTCAGTCACTCACTCACTCACTCACTCACTCAGTCACCCAGTCACTCACTAAGTCACTCACTCACTCAGTCACTCACTCACTCACTCAGTCACTCACTAACTCAGTCACTCAGTCACTCATTCACTCACTCACTCATTCACTCACTCACTCAGTCACCCAGTCACTCACTAAGTCACTCATTCACTCACTCAGTCACTCACTCACTCAGTCACTCACTCACTAAGTCACTCACTCACTCAGTCACTCACTCAGTCACTCACTCACTCAGTCACTCACTCACTAAATCACTCACTCAGTCACTCACTCACTCAGTCACTCACTCACTCAGTCACTCACTCAGTCACTCACTCACTAAGTCACTCACTCACTCAGTCACTCACTCACTCAGTCACTCACTCAGTCACTCACTCAGTCACTCACTCTCTCACTCACTCACTCAGTCACTCACTTAGTCACTCACTTACTCACTCACTCATTCACTCACTCATTCATTCACTCAGTCAGTCACTCACTCACTCAGTCACTCACTCACTCACTCAGTCACTCACTCAGTCACCCAGTCACTCACTAAGTCACTCAGTCACTCACTCAGTCACTCAGTCACTCACTCACTCTTCACTCACTCTTCACCCAATACTCCTCCCTCACTCCTCACTCACGCCTCAGTCACTCACTCACCCACCTCTCACTCACTCACTCACTCATTCCTCACTCAGTCAGTCCCTCCTCACTCACTCACTCATTCACTCCTAACTCCTTCATTCACTCACTGACTCACTCACTCCTCACTGAGTCACTCATTCTTCACTTACTCACTTGCCCACTCATTCCCTCACTCCTCACTCACCCACTCACACACTCATTCCTCACTCACCTACCCACTCACTCACCCACTCTCACTCATTCTGTCCATCCTCAGTCACTCACTCACTCATTCACTCCTCACTCAGTCATTCACTTACTCAGTCACTCAGTTAGTCAGTCAGTCACTCAGTCACTCACCCACTCACTCAGTCATTCCCTCACTCAGTGGGTCCCTCCTCAGTCACTCACTCATTCACTCCTAACTCCCTCATTCGCTCACTGACTCACTCACTCCTCACTCAGTCACTCAGTCACTCACTCAGTCACTCAGTCATTCACTTACTCAGTCACTCAGTTAGTCAGTCAGTCACTCAGTCACTCACCCACTCACTCAGTCATTCCCTCACTCAGTCGGTCCCTCCTCAGTCACTCACTCATTCACTCCTAACTCCCTCATTCGCTCACTGACTCACTCACTCCTCACTCCTCACTCAGTCACTCAGTCGTTCACTTACTCAGTCACTCAGTTAGTCAGTCACTCAGTCACTCACCCACTCACTCAGTCATTCCCTCACTCAGTCGGTCCCTCCTCAGTCACTCACTCATTCAATCCTAACTCCCTCATTCGCTCACTGACTCACTCACTCCTCACTCAGTCACTCAGTCACTCACTCAGTCACTCAGTCATTCACTTACTCAATCACTCAGTCAGTCAGTCAGTCAGTCACTCACTCATTCACTCATTCAACAAACACTCCCTGAGCCTCTTCCACAGGCCAGGTGCCATCCTAGGGCTGAGATACACCTGGGATCACAGCAGCAGACCCTGCCTTCAGGGAGCTGAGCTTCGAGAAGGAGGTATTCTCTGCTAATCATTCACCAGGGTGCCAAGCCACACACTGGTCCCCCAGAAGACCTCCTGATCTACGGAACTAGAACAGGCTAGGTGTCAGGAACCTCCCTGGCTGCTGGCAAAAAGCTATGGTAGGCTGGGTGAGGTGGCTCATGCCTGTAGTCACAGCCCTTTGGGAGGCTGAGGTGGGCGGATCACAAGGTAAGGAGTTCGAGACCAGCCTGGCCTATGTGGTGAAATCCACACTTCTACTAAAAATGCAACAATTAGCTGGGCGTGGTGGCGGGCCCCTGTAACCCCAGCTACTTGGGAGGCTGAGGCAGGAGAATTGCTGGTACCACGAGGCAGAGGTTGCAGTGAGCCGAGGTCATGCCACTGCACTGCAGCCTGGGTGACAGAGTGAGACTCTGTCTCTCAACAACAACAACAACAAGAGCTATGGTAGGGGGTGGTTAATGGGTACAAAAAATGAGAAGAAATAAGACCTGGTAAGACCTAGTATTTGATAGTACAACGGGGAACTGTAATCAATAATAATTTAACTGTGCATGGGCAAAGAGCTAAATGAGTGTAACTGGATTCTTTGTGACCACAGGATAAATGCCTGAGGTGAGAGATACCCAATTTTCCATGATGTGATCATTACTTATTGCATTCCTGTACCAAGATATCTCATGTACCCCACAAATACGTACACCCACTGTGTATCCACCAAGATTAAAAATGAACAATCAAACAAAAAGTCCCGCAACAACATCAAAAGCTACGGCAAAAGCTACCAAGCGAATGAGGGTTCCCCGCACGCATGGGTAGGCGCTGAGGCAGAGCTGAGCTCAGGTTTTGTGAGTGCAGACGTCAATCTGATGGCCAGCGTCGGGGGCAGTGCCACGTCAGGATGGCCGTCAGAGACTAACTGGTTGTGTGTCCAGAGGTGAGGCTTTCGTGTCTTAGTCTGGGCTCTCCCCCAACAGAGTCTGAGTAGAGCCAAGGGTGCTAATGTTTTACTCGGGAGGTGATCTCAAGGTCCTAGAGGAGGGGGAAGAGGAGGGAGGCTGGCAGAGGTGAGGTAAGGAGCAGCCACTGCTACCTGCAGCTGGGCTCCATCCTGCTGGGAACCTTCGGAGTGACCGTGAAGGGCACACCCCAGAGCCGGTACCCAGAGGGTGAGGAAGCTGGGCGACCATGTACCCGCTCTGGCCCCTTCTTAGCTGGGGGTCACTCCTGGGGTGTTCATTCCCCTGCATGAACACTTTCCCCACATGTGGCCTTCAGCAGCGCCTGCACGGGCGGACGCCTTTGGGTGCAGAGGAGAGCAAGCCACTGGTGTGGATGGGCACTGCTCGGGGGTGCCCTGGGGTGACCGAGGGGGCGGGGCTAGGGCTTCTACAGGGCCTGCCTGCCTCAGTTTCCTTATTTGTGGGGGCCACAGGAGATAGCAGTGTGGAGGGGTTGGTTTAAAACCCAGGTGCTCCCACAGTGGCAACGTGGTGCAGCCACTGCAAAAGCCAAGCCCGAGCTGCTGGGATTCCCAAGGGATTTCGCTGGTTGTCAAGACAGACAGGCCAATCAGAACGGTCCACAGAGCTGTGCCTTGTCCCTGGAGCTGGCTGCCTGGTTTCCACCCCAGGTTCCCGTGTCTATGCGTGGATGCTCCCTGCGGCACTGTCAGTCCCCGAGGGGCATCTTCTGAGAGGGCCTCCCTGACGGAGCGCAGGGACGGCGTGCTGCGCCAGGCAGGGCCCAAGCCCCCATGGCCTTTGGACAGAGCTGCACTCACGCCTCGCTGGCCTGGACAGTCTCCCCCCTGGGCAGCTTCCTGCTGCACCATGGCTCTAAGTGGCTGAGCGTCGGTCAGGAAAAGGAGCAGGCAGAATCCCTCGTTCAAGGGGGTGGGCTATATACAACCAAAGTGCATCAGGCTGTAACCCCTCACCAAACTGTCAGCACTGCGGTGGGGACAGGGGAGGGAAGGCCTCAAGTGGAGCTGTCCTCTTTTGTTGCAGGGGAAGCAGAGAGGAGGCGCTGGGCCGGGGCTGCCAGCTGGGGCCTGCCCCACCTTTCATAGGTGTTGATGGCAAGGGTCTAGACTCCTCTGCCCCTGGTTAGGAGACAGGTGGGGCCGTGCCTCTGGCCCCTTGGCCTCTCTGGCTCTAGGATGCCTCTCCTGAAAACAGCATTGCTCACCACCTGAGAGGGCCTGGTCAGCATCGGGTGCCGGCAGGAGGCTGGGACTAAGAACTGACTTCTCTTTACAGTAACACATGGCCCCACTGCTCTGGTGGCTTTCAGGAGGACCTGGAGGCAGCGTGAATGCCCCACCCAGCTTGCCCCCTGTGACCAAGTCTGAGGGTTCTTAGGGGCCAGGACCACGCCTATGTGGGCAGTTGGCTTTGGAGGGCTCAGGGGGCAAGGTGGGGAAGGGCAGGCTTTTGAGGGCAGTGGGTTCCTGTGCCCAGCCCCGTGAAGGACTGGGTTCATGGAAGACCCCAGTGTCGCATGTCTGCAGCCAGCATGGGAGTGGGGGACCTGCATTCCTCCTGCAGGAGAAGCACAAAAAAACCTGTTCTTCTCAGTGTGCCGAGGAGGAAATGAGGCCCGGCAGGTCAGGAGAGCCCCAGGTTACAGAGCAGGAGGGAGGCTGAGCTCAGCCTCGAGTCCCGTTTGCACGCCCAGGATGCGGGTCCCCTTAGGAGCAGTGACTCAGGGTGATTCTATTTCTTGGCCTGGGTATGTCATCTCGCTGCATCCCCAGAAGCTGACCCTCTGAGGGGAGCACTATAGTTTGGTCTCTTTGACCTGGAGGAAACTGAGGCTCCTCTCCCTCCACAGGCCTTCCCCAGCCTCCTCTCTCCTGCACCCCAGGCCTTCCCCAGCCTCCTCTCCCCCCACAGGCCTTCCCCAGCCTCCTCTCCCCCCCACCCCAGGCCTTCCCCAGCCTCCTATCCCCCTCAGCCTTCTCTCCCCCGCCATTGGGCTGGGCTTAGAGGGAGCTGGGAGGTGAACGCCCAGCAAGGACCGGGCGGTTGCCACGGTGGCGTGTGACTCTGTGGTGCCCTTCCACGGAGCAGCAGAGAGGGGGGCCTTTCTTGTGGAGAATGGGACAAAAAGGCAAAGATGTAATTGCAGTGGGAGGGATGTGGGTGAGACTTCACACGTATCTTCTCAATCTGAAGGCCTGGGAAAGCTTCAGAACATTCACATTTCTGTATCTTGAGAAGGGGGCACGCGACCCCTTGGTGCACCTTTGCTCAGGGCAAGTGGTTTCTTTCTCCTCTTTTCTTTTTGGACGAAGTCTCGCTCAGTTGCCCAGGAATGCAGTGGTGTGATATTGGCTTACCGCAACCTTTACCTTCTGGGTTCAAGCAATTCTTGTGCCTCAGCCTCCCAAGTAGCTGGGATTACAGGCACACACCACCATGCCTAGTTAATGTTTGTAATTTTAGCAGAGATGGGGTTTCACCATTGGCCAGGCTGATCTCGAACTTCTGACCTCAGGTGCTCCAGCTGTCTCGGCCGCCCAAGGTGCAGGGATTGGAGGTGTGGGCCATGGGCCCAGCCCTCTTACTCATCTTTTTGATGGTTGGCACTGAGTATGTGGTTGCTGAATGAATGAATGAATGTGGGCATGTGTGAATGAACAGCAGAGGCTGGGTCTCATATACTGTGACTGGCTGTGGTCATCAGATCCAAGGATACGGAAGCTGAGACCCAGCCAGGCCAGCAACTTAAGCACCGCAACTCCCCAACTCAGAGCCTCAGTTTCCCCATCTGTGAGGCGCTGACAAAGCCATCTGGACTTAGGTCACAGGATTCTTGAAGGGATAAAATGTGACGGACGATCTGCTGGGCAAGGTGGCTCCCACCTGTAATCCCAGCACTTGGGGAGGCCGAGGCAGGCAGATCACGAGGTCAGGAGACTGAGACCGTCCTGGCCAACATGGTGACACCCCATCTCTACCAAAAAACAAAAAATTAGCCGGGCGTGGTGGCATGCACCTGTAATCCCAACTACTCAGGAGGCTGAGGCAGGGGAGTCACTTGAACCTGGAAGGTGGAGATTGGAGTGAGCCAGTTGGTGCCAGAACAAGACTCCATCTCAAAAAAAAAAAAAGTGATGGACGATCTGAAGGTATTTTGAGGACTCCCTCCTGCGTAACTCGGGGAGGTACTCCTGGAAGGTGCTCCCCAAGGAAGATAGGAAAATGGAGGAAGAGAAATACTTCTCTGAGGCCACATGGGAAAATGTGAAGGACGAAGGTTCCCGTCACAGCAGGAGTGTCTTGGAAGCCCTGTCCCAGGCACCAGGAACGGTGAGAGGGCAGCCTGTATCTGCTGCATACCTGCCTCTATGAACTCCTTCCTCAAACTCCAAGGAAAGGACAGAAGAGGGGAGGGACTCCTACAGCCACACCTTTAACACTGTACTGGACTCCAGGCATTTGGTTATTCAGCTCTTCTCTGGAGCTGGTGCTCCCGGAACTGAATTCATATCCATATGAAATGTCTTGATCGCTCAAGGGAATCTACCAAGTTCACTTTCTCTGAAAATGGGCTAAATGCAATCAGTGACCGGTAAAATTTCTTTTGGTTTTGAGACTCTTCCAATTATAGTTAAGAAGGGAACATCGGTTTTGAACTTCACTTGCCTTCTAAAACACTTTTAAAATCGGATTGCTACGTGTCAGTGTGTGACTCTGGGGCGTGCTGCATAATCTAGAGGCAGATCATCTCCAACAGCAGATAAGCCACGAAATACCGGCAGACACTGGCAAATCAGGCACCTCCGGAGTGTCTGGGCTTGTTCGGGGCACACAGATCCCAGGCCACTGACACCCACCAGGTTCAAGAAAGAAAGCAGAAACACTCAAATATCAACACAAAGAAACAAACGAATCGCATCCAACCTGGTCTCTGGATTTCAAGTCATTTCTTCTTATATCTCACTGCACAGAAACAATGAAGTGATTTCCACCCTGGAACCTGGGAATGAGGAGAGGCAAAAGCCACAGGCTGGGAACCCCAGCCTGAATTGGATGAACTTATTCTGTGGTTGACTTATGCATGTATGAGTTGCATGCCTGAGAACGGGGTAGGGACTTTTGAAATGCAGCCCATGCCCTCCGGCCCTTATGTGTACAGAGCCGCCTCCGCCGAGTGACTCAGGGTAATGACTGATCAACTTTTGTGGGCCTGAGTTGTGCCGGGGATGCCCTGGGAGGCTCTCCCTGCCATGCTGCCTACCCTGCGCCATCAGGCCCCCGCTCCAGGGCTGCAGCCTCCAGCCTGTCTGGCCATCCACCAGCAGATGCTGCTCCCAGGCTCTGCCTCCTGCAGTGCACGCCTCTGATTTAGCCTTCCAAACTCACAAAAGTATGGGCCATGGAAGTGCTGTGTGCAGCCTAAGAGCTGATGGTCTCATCTGGGCCCAGCGGCCTCTTTGCAGACTTTGCACCCTTCACCTGGGTCTGCAGGAGGCAGATAGTTTCTGGGTCTGGATGAGCAACAGGTCCTGGAACAAACTCCAGAAACCAGGGGCTCTTCATTAAAGACTCCATTTCTTATTGAACGTTCAATTCGCCAGCAAGTCCTGTCCAGGTCACCCCCAGAGCATCCATTTCTCCACCACCCTGGCCACACTACTTCCCCCAGCTCCTGGCTGGCATCCCCATTGTCCTGCTTTTGCATCTTTGAATATGCAATGTCTTTGAAAGACTCAGTCCCCACCCGTCATGGGTAGAATTAGCGCCTTCTACAGAACATTTGTTCTTCAGGCAGGCTTTCTGCAGCTCTGTCTGTGTCCTGGGCCCTTCCTAACTGTCCTCCCAGCTGGTGGGTGACTTGGAGCTGGTCACCTGCCCCTCTGGGCCTCAGTTTCCTTACCTGGAATAATGGTACCTACCTCACAGGTTGTGAGAGTGAATGAGCACAGCAGGGACCCAGCCCTATGGAGTTGTTCCTGTCACTGCCCTTGGTAAAGGGTAATGTTCACGTGGATAACGGGTAACGTTCCATCACCATTTGTTAAGTAAGCTCCAGATGGGCGGAGCCTTCCCTGTACCATTCTCTGAGGGTACCCAGGGGCCAGCATAGCCTGGCACGTGGCTTTGATTAAGTGGCAATCCCTGAACTCCTACGGCCAGTCCTGAGTCATAGGTAGACCCCTCTCCAGAGACATCTCTGCCCAGTGCTCCTGGCAGCTCTGTGCAATCTCAGTTCCTGAAAAGACCCCCCCGCCAGGCCAACCCCCTCCACTATGACCCGAGGGGTGCAAGGCCTGACTGACCAAGGCCAGAGTCCCTGCTGTCACTGGAACAGAGACCCAAAGCCAGAGATTTGTCCCTGCCTCATTCCCCGACTCTCTGTGTGCCCCAGGGACTAGGGGGACAGACCAGGGCCGTCCCCATCCTGCTGGAAGCAGCAGCGCTGGGCGGGACACCCGGGGAGGGGCCTTGACGGGGCTGCAGGGGAAGGAGGGAGGAAGGAGATTCTGTCCTTAAGTCCCACAAAGTGCTGTTGAGAGCTGGCCTCACCCCAAGAGGAGCAAGCCAGTCCCAGCTCTGTCCTATCCTCTTCTGGCAAACTTTGTCCCTCAAGCCAAACCCTTCCCGCGAAAATTCTGCCCCCCTCCCTAAAATGTAGGGATCCCTAGACTTCTGGGTCTGGCCCTAGAGGGGGTGGTGGGGATATTGGGGACCTCAGAATGGGGTCCCCAACTTACATGACTGGCTTCCTACCAGTGCCCCCACCTGAACCAGGACTGGGTGCCCAGGGGAGACAGGGACCACGGTAGAAAGCAATCTCCAATGATTAACATGCCAGTGCCAGGGTACCAGGCCCAGCCCCCTGGGCACAATGTGCATTTCTGGCAAGTGGGGACCCTGAGCTCTGGCCCGGAAGGTGGTGAAGCAGTGGGGCCTGGCAGCTACCATCATCCTGGAGTGGCGGCCAACTTGGCCTTCACCCAAGACCCCCACCACCATCACTGCCCCAACGGGCACTCCTGGCAGAGAGCCAGGAAGGGAAGGTCCCATCCAGGGCTCCAGCAGTGAGCTCTTGGTTGGGGTCTGAGCTCCAGCCCCGGGCGAGACGTCTTTGGGGACTCAGAGCTCCGGAGCCAGGCAATGCCTGGGGGCCCGGCGCTGCCTTGGGCCGAGTGGGCGCCTCGCTCCAAACGCGCAGAGCGCAGGCTGGGCGCACGCAGTCGACCGTGGCCGGCGAGCCCTTCCCGGGACGCACGTGTGCGGGTGGGCGCCGCGAACCCGGCGCAGAGGGTGCGGCCCGCGCCCCGGGATCCCGGGAGGCCCCGCCGCCGCCGCCGGCTTCCCGCCCTCGCCGCGGCGCAGGTGCGCGGCCCTCCCGCCCGCGTCGCGGCCGCCCGCACTCACCGTGCCCTCGGACGGCAGGTAGCCGATGTCCTCGATGGCGCAGATGTTGATGATGTGGACGCTGCGGTCCTCGGCCGGGAGCGTCGAGTACTTCTCGTTGACCCTCATCGTGGCCGCCTGTGCGCGGGGACCGCCGGGCGGCGCGCCCTCCCCATCCACGGCCCCGGCGGCCTCTGCGGGCGGAGACGGCAGCGTTCGCGGCGCTCGCAGGGGGCCGGGCCTCCCCGCGCCCAGGCCCGCCGGGGACGTGGCCGCCTCCCGCTCCGCCCGCCGCCCTCGCCCGCCCGCCCGGCCCGCGCGCTCCGTGCGGGGTGCGCCTGAGCCTCCGGGGCCGATCGCGCCGCCGCCCGGCTGCGGGTCCGGCGCCTGGTCGGGAACTTGGACGCCCGCCGGCCGGCCTTTGCCTTCAAGATATAAGCGCTCTCCGCCCGCCTATGGCAGGGGCGGCGGCCGCGCGGGTCAGATTTTCCGTAGAAATTTAAACACAGGAAGAAAAAGGATTCCATTCCTGCGGGCCCCTCCGAGTTTTATTTTTATCCGGGGAAAGTGCCCCTTTGGATTTTTTTTTTTTTTGAGGGTTTTCATACCAGGTATGAGAAGGGGGGACTTTCAATAAAGTCCCCGAGTGGCAGGCGCTTCTGTGGCGGGGCACCTCCGCCTCCGGGGGATTGAAGCCTCTGAGATTGGAGTCTGGAATGTTCTCCCTGCCCCTTTCCCTCCACCCTGGCAAACTCCTGCTGTCACTCATCGCTCACCTCCTCCAGGGAGCTCGCCTGGTTCCTGCCGGCCCGCCCCCCACCAGCTGCCCGTGCTCCTGGGGGAGGCTTTCCTGGGGCTGTCATCTCTCTGGAGCCCACCGATGTTACCGGTGGCCCCCCTCCCGTTTCCGGAGCGCTTAGTGTTCTGTGCCCAGGTGCGTGCAGCCTCCCTGATGCAGGGCATGGGTGTGTATCATCTCATTTAACCCTGCACCTGCAAGTTTGGAACGTGGGTCCTCATTTTGCAGAGGACACCCAGGCTTGAGAATGCCAAGGAACGGCCCCCATCCTCTGAGGTGGGGTGGGGCTCCTTCAGAGGGCTGTCCCCACTGTAGGGCGAGGCTGTCCTGCTTTCTGGAGTGGGGACGGTGGCTTTGATCGCTCACCCCTGGCCCCAGCAGGGGTCTGGCACACAGCTGATCTTCAAGTCTTCTTCCCCTAAGGAGAGTAAGGCAGGTCCCCAGGGGACAGCCACACTCTGGTTAAGTCCCAGGGGCCATGCTGGCAACCACATCCACTGGAAATAAAGTCTCCCTCTGCCTCTCACAATCCTGTGAGTTCTTCATGGTGTGCAACAGATAGCACCTCTGGCAGGAAGTCCTCCCGGATTCTCCCCCACTGCCCCCTTCCCACCCACATACATGGACCTTCCTCTCTACCCAAAGAACCTGCCCGAACCTCAACTAGCACTTCATTTATTCCGCCTCATTTTACAGTGGGTTGTCTACCACGTTCATACAGCTGATACTCAATAATTGCTTATTAAATGGTCATTTGGGAACATTCACGGTCTACAGAAGTGGTTAGGAAGTTGTCTTTCAAGTCACGAGGTCATCAGCATGCCATGACTCCAAACGTGGAACCTGGAGTTAGCTAGGATGGGGATGGGAAGAGGGGGTGGGGGCTTGCTCCAGCTCTGGCGCCTTCCAGCACTGTGACCTTGTGCCAGCCTCCTCAGAGCCTCCACCTTCTCATGGGAGTCTTGGGCGTGCCTGAAGCTGCCAGGCTGGGCAATGGCACTGCTGTCACTACTATTGTCATCTTGTCATATCTCCCCTTTCCTGGTGCCTCAGTGAGACCCCTCCCCATTTAGGCACAAGTCTGTGACTTCCTTGAACTTGGGGTGGTGCAGGAAGGCTATTTGGTTCTCAGGCTGGTGGTGCCAACGGGCGCAGAGTGGCCCTAAAGGACCCTTCGTCTGCACCTTGGACAGTGAGAGAGGGTTTGGAAGAGGGCCCCAGGCTGGCCAAATCCACACCAGAAGCAGTGCTCCATGGCCTCTGCCCCTAAGAGTTCAAGTGTCCAGCGCTGGGAAGAATTCCACAGAAACATACAGAGGATTATGTAACTCCATCTGCTTATCGTTGTTGGTAAACAACCAGCATTGCGTAACACTAATGTACTGTCTTTCCAAATCTACGTTCGAGTGGCAAAGGACCTTCCAGAGCTCCACGAGGTGCAGTTTGCAGAAAAACAGAGTAAAAATATACTTGACCAAATCTGATACACTGGCATTCCCAAAGGTTTAGGAAGTGACACTTCTGGCCTGAGAGGGCTCTGGGCTTGGGGGCTGCTGGGTGGGGGCCATCTCCTAGGCAGGATGGCCCCACTTTCTCCCCAGACAGCACCCCTCGTGGCTTTACTCAAACAGTGTTGAAGCTCTGGCTTCTGTGATTTATGCTGTAGCCAGGCTCAAGGCATCTGCTTGCCTGTAAAACTCCACCTCCTTTGCTGTTTCCAGTATGTTTCCTCTTTTTCTCTCCAGGATTCCTGCATTCTAATTCCTGTCGCTCCTTTCCCAAGTCTTCTGAGGTGGACGGCGTAGACACACACAGCAAGGGCAGAGGAAATGCAGCATGGCCTCTGCACAGCAAGGGCCAGAGAGGATCAGCTCTGCCCCCAGGCCTCTCCTGGCCTTCGCCGGGGGTTCCTGGGTCTAGGGATTTCAGGGACCGACACAAAGTAAAAGCAATCGTCCCTAAAATTGGAACGAGAAAAGAGAATTCCTGTGAGTGGCCACATCTCCCATGTCAGGATGAGTTTATGGGGCGCCTTTTGCTCCACAGGTGGTCCACTTCTCTAGTTCCCTGCCCCCGTCTGTGTCCTGTGGGCCACTTTGCTGGGAATCTCTCTCCCCTCTAGTCACTAATCGCTTACACGTGGGGCCACTCCATAAACGGTTGTGTTCATTTTTCTTTTTCTTTTTGTCTCAGTGATTTTCATCACTAAAAACCCATAGGGACAGATTTCGCGGGCAGGACTAATTCCCTGCTCATGAATTAGTAAAAACCTGGTCTAATTCGTCCAGATGGTACATTTTGTTATGGGGAGCTCCGGGCTTCCCAGCTGGCCTGTGTGGCCCTTCAGTGTCATTTGATGGCATGTGCCAACTGATACAGGTGTCTTTGCTGACATTTTAATAGTCACCGGGGGTGTAAGTGGCAAGTGGCAAGGAGTGGAGGCCAACAAGCTGTCAGGAGGGTGGCCTCCTGGTAAGAGGCTGCGCAGGGGAGCCCTTTCCAACTCGATCTTATTTCCATCCCGTTGGCATCGCCCACAGGGAAGAACATCTCTGAGCATTGGCTGAGCTGTCTGTGACACTGTGGGAAGTTGGACAAACCAAACTTTACAAAGGGAGGCAGAACGAGGTGCCCCAAATCATGCAGATGCAGGGACTGGTTACCAAAACCACAGACTGGAAACCCATTAACCACCCGCACAGCCTTGGCATGCCTCGATTTCCTATTTTGTAAAGTGAGGCATGACGTTTCTCCCTTTGGATGGTGGGTGAGGGCCAAGAGGCCCAGCGCCTGGCCATGGTGAGTCCAGGCCAGGGAGGCAAAGACCTCTTCTTCTTCTTCTTTTTCTTTTTTTTTTCCTGAGATGGAGTGTCACTCTGTCACAGTGTCACTCCAGTGCAGTGATGCAATCTCAGCTCACTGCAACCTCCACCTTCCAAGTTCAAGTGATTCTCCTGCCTCAGCCTCCCAAGTAGCTGGGACTACAGGCGTCTTCTAATAAAGGAGCTCTACAGTGGAGGTATCGGGACTGTGGATGTGTGGAGCCTGATCCTTCTCTGTAGTGGGGGCTGTCTGTGCAATGAAGGACATTTTGCAGCCACCCTGCTGACCTCTACCCACCCATGAGATGCCAGCAGCACCTTCTGCCTCTAACCCCAGTGTGACAACCAAAAATGTTTCTTGATGTTGTCAAAGTCCTCTGGGGACAAAACCAGCCCCAGCTGAACACCACTGCTCTCAGGCTTCTCCAAGGCCCTTACCTGCCCTCTCACCTGGACCTGGGGACCAGATTCATCAGCCCCCGTTTCACAGGTGTGCACACCAGGAGAGGTGACGTACTTGGCCAAAGGTCAGGGAAGACACCTAAAGAGGTGACACACTTGGCTTTCATTCTGCCCTCCACCCGCCAAACCAGAGCTCACTCCATGAATTCAATCCGCATCCAGAATTCAGGAGGTGGCACAAAGGAGACTGGGTTTCTTTTTACAAAACAGAAATTCCCGGGTGCCCAGGCTGCTCTCCGCTGGTGGAGGTGCTGGTACCCTCATAGCCTGGGCGCACTGAGCCTGCTCTGCCCCTCAGTTGGCCCAGTACAAATCTCTGCATTCGGAGGATTCTAATAAGTGCTGTTGACTCACGAACAGCCCAGGGGAGGGAAAGCAGCATGGAAGCAGTGAGCAGTCATGACTCAGGGCCATTGTGAGGCCAGCGGCCACCCGTCCCGCGCCCACAGCAGCCCCACGCTGCTGGGCAACTGGAGTAGGGCAGAAACAGAGGCCAAACAGGTAAATGATGTCACCTCCCAAAAGCAGCTTGGGCTGTAATTACCCCCGGGGAAGATGTGCCTGGGGAATTTACAACTGAGATATGGCAGGCGGGCAGGCGGGAGACCTGCCACGGTCTTTTCCTTCCCTTGAATGATGTCAACGCCTGAGCAGAGGCCGGCCAACCGCAGCCTGGGCTCTGAAAGTGCCAGCCAAAGCTCTGACACGCGGCCAAAGCATGAAGTTCTGTTGGGGGGGATTTTTTTCCCCTCCAACAGAATCCACGGGCATCCTGTTTCCATAGGAGGGTTTTCAGATTCTTAACGTGTTTTGTGAATGCAAGGCTTGCCCTCTGAGAATCCCAAGAGCTTTAAAGCACACCCGGGGCAGCTGAGACCCCGGCCAAGCCACCTCCTCCTGGAAGTCTTTTTGGTTCAGCTCAGACAGCATTGCTCCCCTCTGCTCCTTCCACCCGTGGCTCCAGCCACTCAGGTTCCCTTCGGCCCACCATCTTCAGTTTTTTCTGGCTTCATTTCTTCACTCTTTACTCTCCTTCCCATCCTTGGCACACTATAGATTTTCCCCGTTTATGTTTATTTAACAAGCAGCCGTGCGGTGCTTACTATGAGCCAGCACTGTGCTGAGCTCTTTACAAATGTTAAGCCGCGTTCTTAGGGTGATTATAGCCGTCTGCAAGTGCGTTCACACAGGCGCACACTCCTGGATCCTTTATTGGGAGGTGTGGAGAGAAGTGTACAGAGATCTTAAACCGCTGCCTCCTCCCCAGTGACTCTGCAGGACGCCCAGCCTTCCTCTCCAGGATGACGGGTGCATTGGCATCAGACACCCTGCCGGTGGGGACAGGGGCCGTCTCCCCGCAGCAGGACAGCACCTGTCCACCCTGACAAAGAGCCTCTAGCTGCCCACCACTGCTTCAGTTTTTCTTCCTGGGGTTTGAAAGAATAAAAGCTCCAGATTGCTGTCAGTTTCCTTTCACGAGCTTACTTCCCGAGAATGAGGAACTTCCACCTCGCAGAAGCGCTGGCCTCAGTCTGAGCTAGTGCCACTCCAGAGGGACAAGGATGACCTTTGCGGCTTCCTCTGAGCCCCCCGCCCCTGACTGTCTTCTCTCCCCAGACACGGAGATTCTCATAGTGAAGGACAGGTCCTGGTCCTCCTGGCCTCTGGTCCAAGGGGCTGAAGGTGACTTAAGGCCCCAAGGCAGAGGAGCTGGGACTCGAGTTGGCACCACTGCACTGTTGAGGGCACACGAACTCCACAAGAGCTGCTCTCTGCAACAGACTCATCCCTGCACCTTCCACGGGGTGTGTGCTGGGTGTGAGCGCACCAAACCTGCATCCCTCCCTCGGTGTCAGTGACCTGCCCACGCCACCGATTTCCATACAGACCCGTCTCTAAGGCCTGAGATGCAGCTAACATTACAGTCACTGGCAGCAGCAAGCGTCTCACTCTGGAGTGAATCCTCTGGGTCATCAGACCCTCCCTTCCCCAAAGCCAAGGAAACCACAGCTCCTGGTCTCACCTGTCCCACCAGCTAAAAGTGGCCTTTTATACTTTTTTTTAAAAAAATTATTTTCTTGAGATGGAGGCTTGCTCTTGTTGCCCAGGCTGGAGTGCATTGGCGCAATCTCGGCTTACGGCAACCCCTGCCTCCAGGGTTCAAGCGATTCTCCTGCCTCAGCCTCCCAAGTAGCTGGGATTACAGGCACCCACCAAGGCGAATTTTTGTATTATTAGTAGAGACAATGTTTCCCCAGGTTGGCCAGGCTGGTCTTGAACGCCTGACCTCACGTGATCCGCTCACCTTGGCCTCCCAAAGTGCTGGGATGACAGGTGTGAGCTGCCTTGCCTGGCCTCGTTCACTCATTCTTTTCTATCCCCACCTCCTCTAACCCCTTCCCGACTTTGTATTTCTCCATGGAATCTGCTGAATCCTGTCTGTGGAGGAAGTCGCTCCATCATCTTGTTTTCCCGTCCGCCTCCCCTCACCCTCCTTGGCTAGAATGGCAGCTCCAGGCGATTTTGTTGTGATTTGATGGCTCATTTTCATGCCTGAAAATGACGTGAGCCACAGAGACCCAGAAGAATGCGAAGAATTGAGCCAGTTATTCAACAGAGTCGGGCCCCAAGGCGCGTTGACTCTTAAAACATGAGAAGGGTCTCCTGTAAGATCTGGCAAAACAAAAACAAAACAAGTGAAACAAACAAACGAAAGGAGGGGAGAGCTTGAGACACACGCCTGGGAGACAGATGCCTCCGAGACAGCCAGCCGCCGCCTGTCTTTGCAGAATGCATTAATGGCCAACAGCGAATTAACTCGGTCATTTCAATCCCTTTGCTTGTGTAGACAAAACCCAAAGGTCTGTGTCCTACAGAGCTAGTAAGTACATGCATGCACACACGTGCACATGTGCACACGCACTTGCACGCATTCACACACGCCAACTCCTCCCAAAGGGTTAAAAATGGACCCGACGGGGACCTCCTCCCCAAAGGCACACATAATCAGTGGTTCCTGTGTCCATCTAGAAGCCCTTCCTGCATACAGACATTTAAGATCTGTAAGCTCATCACAGCCCACATCCTCCAAGACACATGGTTATATAGAGCCCAGGGGCCCCACGGCTGCCTGCCCTGCCTCTCACACAGACCATTGTTTTCCGAAAGCTATTCCTGAGACTCAGCATCCCTGCCTCTTAAACATGAACAATGACGTCTGGAATCAGGCTTTCTGGAAAAATCAAGTGCCCCTGTCCCCCTTTAAGCTCATCACAGCCCAGATCCTCAGGTTAAACAGATCTCAGCTCTGTTTCCCTTAACCCCTTGGAGGGAGTTTATTCATCGATTTTCGCTCCACTTTTTTATGCTCAGCTTAAGCACCTCGAGATGTTCTTGGCCATCCGCTCCTCCATTCCTTTTTCCTTCCAGTTTGATGGAGAAACCTTTCCTCCAACTTCAGAGGGACCCTTTCAAAGCCACAGGTTCCTTCTGGATCTCTCTGCAGAATGCACTCCCCGGGTTCCTTCAAGCCACATTTCAGAAGAGAAAGCCGACCCTCTCCTTGGTTAGGGAGGACGCTGGGGCTCCCAATTCTTTCCAAAAGGAAAACAGGGTAAAAGAAAAGAACTCCCAGCTCATGCTCCTCTGTGAGTGGATTCAATGTCCGTTCCATAAGGCGGGGGAGCTGTGAAGGGGAACATTCTGCCATCTAGGGGGTCCTGAGGCACGAAGCCTGGCCTTCGTAGATGCGCCTAAGAAAAGACACGGGCCCGGCCCCCCACCCCCAGGCCCTTGAAGCTGGATGAGTCTGCAGCAGCCGGTGACATTGGGGGCCAGCTTTCGGAGAGCATGGTGACACCCTTCCTTCCCTACTGCTGCCCGTCATGGCCTTGTTTACCTTGGGGACCAAAGAGAGAGGAACTGTTTTTCCTTAAATGACCACGGGGCACCCCTTACCCGCCTTCCATTTCAGAACAGCTGGAGAAGTGGGCTGGGGAAAGGGTGGGGGGTGTGCCAGGGAGAGAGCCCCTTATCAGGGAGCAGACACAGACCAACGCCCTCCTCCTCCTGGGAGTTCATTGTATTCTCTTTGGCTGGACTTCAGTTCCCTGGGTGCTGTGACCCTCCCTCCTGCCCTGCTCTCACATTTCCGAGGCTTCTGCTAAGAAGCCACCTTTCCGGGGTCTTCCCTGGCCCTGCTCCCAGCCTCTTCCTCGGCTTCCCCCCATCTTTTATCTGACAGCATATTCTCCCTGAGCCAGGAAAGCAGGGACCTTTGTCTTTTGCTCTCTGTATTCTCAGGACCTAGCAAGCCCGGCACACAGTAGGCATGCAAAATGTCTTTTGGATGAGCCCCTGAGTGAATGGACACCGTGTCCTTCATCCATGTCCACAGATTCTAGCACCGCCTGGCAGAACACGATAGAGTTTGCCCACCGGTCAATGTCTTCGTGCTCAAACAACCCCCGCATGGATAATAGCTTCTTTTTTATTTTATTTTATTTTATTTTTTTTTTTTGAGACGGAGTTTCGCTCTTGTTACCCAGGCTGGAGTGCAATGCCGCGATCTCGGCTCACCACAACCTCCGCCTCCTGGGTTCAGGCAATTCTCCTGCCTCAGCCTCCCAAGTAGCTGGGATTACAGGCACACGCCACCGTGCCCAGCTAGTTTTTTTGTATCTTTAGTAGAGACGGGGTTTCACCATTTTTTGACCAGGATGGTCTCGATCTCATGACCTCGTGATCCACCCGCCTCGGCCTCCCA
>CM052657.1:113506330-113560996 GCA_028533165.1 Leontopithecus rosalia | reverse complement strand
CAATTCTCCTGCCTCAGCCTCCCAAGTAGCTGGGATTACAGGCACACGCCACCGTGCCCAGCTAGTTTTTTTGTATCTTTAGTAGAGACGGGGTTTCACCATTTTTTGACCAGGATGGTCTCGATCTCATGACCTCGTGATCCACCCGCCTCGGCCTCCCAAAGTGCTGGGATTACAGGCTTGAGCCACCGCGCCCGGCGATAATCGCTTCTTAACAGGAGGCTGTGGAATCTTCACAAACAGGTTCTCCCCAGGGGCAATGATGGAGTTGCTGTCTTAACATTTCCCAGCTGGAGGGGCTGCCGGGGAACACTGCTGAGGCCACTGCCGCCCATCACAAAAGTTCCATTGAGAGCTGGGCCTTCTCCAACACCAGTGTTCTGTCCGGGGGAGGAGGTGGGCTGGACCTTCCTGGCAGGAGCATGCCCCCTCCACAGGGGCAATCAGTGTATTCATGTGTTGAGCTGTGAGCCCAGGGCACAGACCCACAGGTGTGGGGCTGACAGTCGTCCAGGAAGTCAGAAAAATGACAGCCACAGAAAAGTGCCGACGGACCAGGGAAGGAAAGGTCACAGCCAGTGCCGGAAGGCTTTGCAGAGGGAGTGGCTTCTCAGCTGAACCCGAAAAGGTCGCTGGGAACTAGGAAGATGAAGAGGAGGGGGCAAACGCCCCAAGCCAGGGTTGGGGGTGGGGACGCCAAGGGATAGGAAAGCTGGGAATGGCCTTGGGGCTGCCAGTGCCTCCACCGGGTGCCTGCGAGCACCTTCTCCAGGGTGCCAGGCACTGGGCAAGAAGCAGCCAGCAAAGCAGGCATGACTCCTTGTCCTCTTGGAGCTTCCGTCCAGCGAGGGGCAGGCAGACCATCCACAAAACAAGCAAGTGACATGGCACGTGGGTGCTCGGAGCCAGTGAAGCCCCACAGAGCAGAGGGGTTTGATGTGGTATGGAAGGTGGGGACAGCAGTTTGTCGTGGTGGCCAGTACAGAGCTTGCTCTGTGAGGGGCCCTTCACTGCTCAGCTATATACGACTACTCGGTTACATACAACCTCTCGGCTACACGTGACCTCCCGGCTACACGCGTCCTCCCGGCTACACGCGACCTCCTGGCTACACGCGTCCTCCCGGCTACACGAGACCTCCTGGCTACACGCGACCTCTCGGCTACACGCGACCTCCCGGCTACACGCGTCCTCCCGGCTACACGCGACCTCCCGGCTACACGCGTCCTCCCGGCTACACGAGACCTCCTGGCTACACGCCACCTCTTGGCTACACGCGACCTCCCGGCTACACGCGACCTCCCGGCTACACTCGTCCTCCCGGCTACACAAGACCTCCTGGCTACACGCCACCTCTTGGCTACACGCGACCTCCCGGCTACATGCGTCCTCACGGCTACACGCCACCGCTCGGCTACACGCGTCCTCCCGGCTACACGCGACCTCCCGGCTACACGCGACCTCCTGGCTACACGCGACCTCTCGGCTACACGCGTCCTCCCGGCTACACGCGAACTCCCGGCTACACGCCACCGCTTGGCTACAAATGACTGCTCAGTGTAAGGAAACTTTGGGAAGACTCAGACAACCAGCCTCCATTTTTATGCAAATAAGAGGATTTTTGGTCACAGGAGTTAGGAAAACAGCAGTGCCCATCATGACCCCTGGACCCCGGACAAAGTGCCTCCCCACTGGGGGGGTTGCTTTTTCAAGTTTGTTTTTGGCCCCTTGGCATGGCCCTGGGAGTGGCAACAGGCACTGCCTCGGCTGGACTCGCAGCATCCATGAGTCCAGCCAGCAGCATCTGGGCCGGGCAGAGTTGTCCCTCCCGGGGCTCACCGGTCTGTGACTGCAGTCAGGTTGCGCCAGGACCGACTCCCGGGTGCCTTTGCTCCACCGTGGAGTTACGGCGATGGGGTAGCTGCATCCCTGTCGCTGAAGGGGATCTAATCTCCACTGGAGACCGGGCATCTCTCCTGTGCCATCATTCAGGGAGGCCAAAGTCAGGGCTGCCGCCCACCCCCAACCAAGTCGCCAAGGAGAGGAGGACCCCATGTACCCTTGACACATAGAAAGCGCTCGGCAAATGTCTCTGGGGGGAATTGTCCCAGGAGACTGTTGGGCATGGCTGGTTCATCCATCAGAATGGAACTTTCTAGACACCGATGAGGGGTGCCAGGCACAGGCCTCTTCCCTCCCTGTCCCCGTAGCCCTGCAGGGTATCTTTGGACAAGTCACATGGGCTCTGGGGCCCCCGTTTCCAACTCAGTCCTAATAAGAAGATAAGCTGTCAGGATGTTGAGAGTGGGCCCAAAACACCCAGCATGGGGTCCCTTGGGAATGCAAGCTCAGGGCCAGGGACCTCGGTGCCCACGAGGGCAGCTTGGTGTCTGGCCCTCTGCTCATAACCGCTGTTTACTATCACAGCTGTCACAGATTCAGCCATCTGCTCCAGTGACCTCCGAGCCTGTCACTCATTCACTCACACAACGGGCATTCATTCATTCATTCATTCACTCACTCATTCGTTCAGCAAACTCTTCTATGTGCCAGACACAGAGCTGGGACTGGGTCATGGAAGAAACAGGCAAACAGGTCCCTGCTCCACTCCCGCGGAGCTTACCTTCCAGCGGGACCACCAAAACCGGAAGCCGGCAAGGCGAGCAGATGCACACTTGGGAATATTAGATGGTGAGGACCGCTATAGAGGCTGGAAGAGGAAGGGGGATGGCGGGCTAGCGAATGTGAGGGCAGGCGTCGGGGGACAGCATGTGGGTGGCCATGGAGAGCCCTTCTGGGGAAGTGATGTCTGAGCAGATGTCTTCTTCCCAGGAGCCAGCCCTGAGAAGATCTGGGGTGGAACATGACAAGCGGTGGCACAGCCAGGTGAAGGCCGTGAGGCTGGGAAGAGTCGTGTGTTCTGGGGCAAGCGCTGAGGTCAGCCAGGCTGGGGCACCCTCCCCCGGAGGGTGATGGTGGGGGGCAAGGGCAGAGAGGAAGTGGGGAGGGTCAGGCCTGTAGGGCTTTCAGGTCAGGAAGGAGCTGGGATCTTCTGCTGGGCAGAGGGTCTGGAAAGGCAGCCCCCACAGGGGACCGATGCCATCTGAGCTGTGAGGTCACGATGGTCCCTGGGCTGCTCCTGCGTTCAGCGAGCTGGGGGTAGGACCCAGGAACCACATTTTAGCCAGGGCCCCCAGGTATCTGGTCTGGCACAGCCCTGACAATATGCAAACCTCCTCTGGTGGTGGCTGAATCCAGGAGACCCCCACCCCTAGGATGGAAACCTCGCCACCTCTGGAGGCAGCCAGTGACTCCTGGGGTAGCCCCACCCTGCTCAAAGGTAATGTGCTTCACAGAGCCAGCCCCAGCCCCAGACTTGGAGCCACACAACATTGCTCCTTTTCACAAGAAAAAAAAAAATCAGACCTACAGAGTCAGCCGTCTTAGAAAGCTCCCTGCGTTCTTGCCTTGCCCAGCCAAGCAGCCTCAGTTTCCCCGATCCCTGCACCTGGCTGGGCTCCAAGTCACACTCAACCACATATTTTTAAAGTCCTTTGTCCCAGACTATGAATGACACGCAAACCGATTGAGGACTGGGGGTAGCAGCTTGTGTGTGTGACTGCTTGGGCTCTGGAGGGTCCTTCTAAGGTCAGCTCCCCACCCCCACCCTTTTCCCGTAATGGCCCCAAATGTCTGTAACGCAGCCCTAAGCTTTTAATCTGCCAGTGAGACTCAGAGAGCAAATAGCCCAAGAAAAGACAAACTATGGATCAAATTCACACGAAAGTATAAATGACTTTCTTCTGTAGTGAACAGGACAATCAGCATCAGGCCCACAGACAGCGAGGGAGGGAAGGAGTGGAGGAAGAGAAGAACCTCCATGGCAAGGGGAAAGGGAAGAGAGAAGAGGCGTGGGGGGAGGGGGACAAGGAAAACCTTTATTTCCTGCTCATCTGGCCCGGACTGAACCAGCTCCTCCCTACCCACTGCCCCAAACACGGAGGCCAGCACGCTAGGGAGGGGCCAGCGCATGTCTGATCCCGGAGGCAATATTAAAGTTTCCCTCAGTCCAGGGCGTCCGTCTGAAGCACTGGGGCAAAAACAGAACTGAGAGCAAAGAGGACCAGGTTGAGACCACAGAGGCACACAGGGACTGAGGAACTGTTTCTCAGCTGCACGTCTGCCCTTTGGAGACTCCTCCCTGCCTGCCTGTGTTGCTGGGGTCCTAGAACCCCCACCGGGAGGGCGAGGGGGAGTGACGGAGAGACCTGGGGCTGTTCCCGGAGAATGTGCACGAGAGCCAGGGGCTGGCGGAGAGGCCAGTGGCTTCCAGATGGCCCAGCCGCCGTCAGGCAGGACCTGCCCCTGCAGGCCAGGGCTGCAACTGATGAGTGTGATACAGGGAGCCCGAGGGGAGCAGGGTGAGCTCCGCCTGATGTCCAAGAGCTTCCTCCCCTCCCTCACATCAATCCCCCAGGGCAGCGAGGGGGTCCTCTCAGCTGTGCCCAGCCACAGAAACAGCCTCCGTGCCTTGGGAAAAAATGATGTTGGCGGGTTGCACCTCATTCACACTCATGAATCTACTCCAGAAGTCTGAAGACATTTTTCCCCAGGTAAAGAAGAAAGACGAACCAAAGAAAGTAAGGGAAGGGCAGAAAAAAAAGAAAAGAAAAGTGAGAACGAGGGAAAGAGAGAGCAAGATTCAGAGGCAGGGAAGACCCGCGTGTGAGGCGGGGGCGGGCGTGTGCTCTGTGGGTCTGAGGCACGTTCCTTCATGTCACATGTTGGTGCTGGTGGTGACCTGATTTTGACTCATCCAAAAAAATGATCAAAAGAGGGAAACAGATTAGATAGGACCAGGTCTTGTTTCTCCAGAGCAGACGGGGTTCTGAAGAGCTGGGTTCACGGGATTTGGAGTCCCCATCTTCAGAGGATTGCAGGGGCCCTCTTAGGAGCTTGGCATTTTTGCTAACACGTGTAATGAGGCGCCAAGAAAATCATGGGTGAGGTAGTTAGGGATCGCTTGGCTTCCTGGCAAAGGGCAATGTGGTAAGGCGTGCATTCACATTAATTTAACCTCATCTTTAAAAAGGCAAAAATTGCTCAGCTAACATGCATGCTCCTGCTGGGAGGTCACTGGTTCCCACCCCACTGTGAGGGGATTGGGATGTTTCTGATAAGATGACAGGTCTGGGCCCGAGGAGCTGGAATTCTCCCTCATCGTGCCCCTCTCTACCACCATCCCATTCTTTTCCCCGCTCCCTGCCTTCATTCATTCAACAAACATAGTAGACACATTCTGGTCGGTGGCGATTTCCTGTGTCTTGTCCAGTCGTCACAGAGTGCTGGTCTAGGTAGTCGCTGCGTCACCCACCGAGCTATCAAATATTCAGATTCTGGGACTTCACACTGAGAGACATTCAACAGTCCCTCGTGGGTTCAGAGGACAGGTAGGTTTGGGAACCCACCCAGCGTCCTGGAGGACAGACATGCGTGTAGGTGACTGCGATGCCAGAAGCCCCTTTCTGAGACAGGCACAGAAATGCAGGGCAGGAGACGCTGGGCCAAGTTCCAAAGGGAAAGCAGCTCCCGAGCACTCCCCAGCTCACCCCAGCATGTTCCATTCAGAACACTTAGCCCCTGAGCACAGGAGTTCTCAGTCCTTCTGCTTCGTCTGTGTCTACTGGGGGACCCTCCTGCAGTAAAAGGTTCTAGTCCTAAATGTGCCCCTATATTTGGAGTCCATTGCATTTTTATCATTTAAAATAATCAGTGAAGCAGTGACTATCTAGATGAGCACTCTGTACCTTTTTTACCTCCAGGCCGGGCGCGGTGGCTCAAGCCTGTAATCCCAGCACTTTGGGAGGCTGAGGTGGGCAGATCACCTGAGGTCAGGAGTTTGAGACCAGTTTGGCCAACATGGTGAAACCCCGTCTCTACTAAAAATACAAAATTAGCTGGGTGTGGTGGCATGCATCTGTAATTCCAGCTATTTGGGAGGCTGAGACAGGACAATCACTTGAACCTGGGAGGTGGAGGTTTCAGTGAGCCAAGATCACACCACTGCACTCTAGCCTGGGCAAAAAGAGTTTCTTTAAAAAAAAAAAAAAACAACTCTTTTTTTAAAAAGAAAAAGAAAAAGCATGACTCCTCTATTTCTAAAGCACCATTGGTTGCATTGCATGTTGCTCATCCTCATACAAAGTCTATGAAATACATGGCCTTTGTATTATTGGACCCATTTTACAGATGAGGAAACTGAGGTCCTGACAATTCTTGTGGTTTACTGAAGATCTTGCAGTTGGAAGCAACAGAGGTAGAGAACCCTCCCCTAACTGCTGGACCCTAAGAGCAGACTTTTCCTCTGTTGTTGCTCTGAAGCTCTAGCTGCCACAAACACTCCTCTGTGTGTACAACCATCTAAGGCATAAGGTGCTCCAGCAGGCGACTGTTAAGAAGCCTCATCGAGAACTCTGCTTCTGGCCACAGAAGAGTAGCTGCTGTGTCAAGAGCATCTGTAAAGGTTGGATTAAAAAACAAGCAGAGAAACTCAGCTGCTAGAAGTAGCTGCTAGAAGGGACTGGAAGACACCGAGGCAGATGGAACTTGAGGGTTAGGGGAAGAGAGCTGCAGAGAAATAAGCTCAAGATTCTTGGCGGTGGGGGCGGTGGGGGCAGGGGGAGAGGGAGAGAGAGAGACAGAGAGAGAGGAGAGAGAGAGTGAGAGTGAGAGAGAGAGAGAGAGAGAGAGAGAGAGAGAGAGAGAGAGAGAGAGAGAAGGGAGGATTGGAGTTCAGGGCACTCTAAAGAGGTAGAGACTTAGTGAACTCTCCAGGCTTCCAATTAAGAACCCAGAAAAAGACCTGCCTTCTATAAATCCTTAAGTCTAATCTCAACTCATCTTCAACCCGGATAGAAACCAGCCGGTCTTTTCACATTCTGCCTGCTGAAAAGACAGGAATCCTCTCGGAAAAAGAGAACATCATCTGAAGTCTCCACATTTTCCACACGTGATATCCAAGATTCAATTAAAAATCACCACACAGGCCAGGAAGCAGAACTAAATAATTAAGAACCACAGAAACAAAACAAAGTAAAAGAAGCAAACAAAAACCCAAGCACAGTAGAAACAGACGAACAGCAGGTCCAGATACTGGGGCAATCAGACACATCCATTCATAGGATGAATACAGTAAATGCAAAGATGGAGAGTTTCAGTGGAGAATGAGAATGTGCAGGTAGAATCCAATGGGAATTCTAAAGCCAAAAGTGAGAATTCAAAACATAGGCCTAACCACAGATTAGACAGAATGGAAGAAATCGGATAAACTGAAAGATGGGTTAACAGAAAGCATTAAAATTGAAGCACAGGAGGAAAAAAAAGACACAAAACAGAAAAGACCCTGAGGGACATATAAGTCTTGGTGAACATATGTGCAGTTGGAACTCCGAAGAAACAGAAGGGAGAGAATGGGCAGGAGCAATACTTGAAGTGTCCGAACAAGAATTTTCCAAAACTGATGAAAGGCATCAGGCCATGTTTAGTTAAGACTATGAGAAGCTCTATGAACCTCAAGCAGGGTATAATGTGAGTTTTATTTTTTCCTTTTCGACGCATAGCTTTTAATTTATTTTTCTTGCCTTATTTTTTTCCTAGGACATCCAGCACAATGTTGAAAAGTATGGCCCAGACGCTATCGGAATAATCCAAGCCCATCATAGCAAAATTGGTGAAAACAAAAAACAAGGAAGAAATGGCAAAACAGCCAGAGAAAAAGACATCTACTTTCAAAAGATTACTAGTAAGGTGAATGGCTGACTGTTCAACAGAAGCAACAGAAACCAAAGACAATAGAGTGACATATTGAAATTGCTGAAAGAAAATTACTGCCAATACAGGGTTCTATATCTATAAAAATATCTTTCAAGGATAAAAATGAAATAAAAAAGAACTTTGGAAAGAAAAATATACATGTGAGTAAACCTAAATGAATGTTGATTGTTTAAAATAGCAACAACAACGTCTCATGGGGATTAAATATAAGTAGCATTAATATATGACAAAAATAACACAAAAGGTGGGGGGTGGGGAAGTGAAATGGAGTTCAAAGCGTTTTTAAAACCTTAAGTTAAGGTTTTCACATCGTACAAAGGTGTTATGAATATTGTTTTAAAAAAACTCTAAAAAGCCAAGGAAGCATGTGGTAATTTCTAGTGCTACAACTAGTAAAATAATAAAGAAATGTATAACTAATCAAATAATAGAAGATAAATGGCAATTTAAAAAAGAATTGATTAATCAAAAAGTAGGAGGTAAAAATGTCCAAAAAACAAGGACAGCTATAAAACTAATAGTAATATAGTGTATGTAATTCCAGACATGTATCAGTAATTATAATAAATATAAATGGCCTAAATATTCCAATTAAATGACAGTTATCAGACTGGGTTTTTTGAAACTTCAGCTATATACTATTCATAGAAGACGCACTTTAATCTAAAGAACCAGAATGATTAAAATTCAAAGGGTGGAAAAGATATTAATATGCCATGAAAACACTTGAAAGAAACTTGGTGCAGGTATAGAAATATCAAATAAATATATTTCAAAATAAGAAGTGTTACTAGAGATAAGAGATGCCTTATAATGGTACATTTATTAAACAGAAATATCTAACAATTTTAAATTATGTATATGTCAAAATACATAAACCAAAAGACTGACAGAACTAAAATAAGGAATAAACCATTAATTGTAATTGCATATTTTAACTTCAAATGTAATACAACTCTTTGAGGAAGTGGTAGTATTCACACACACACACACACACACACACACACACACAAAATCAACAAAAATTACTAAATATACGTATTTTTTAAGTGTACAAAAAATCATTTACCACAATCGCTCATGTTGAGCCCTGAGCCAGTCTCGACACAGTTCAAAGGACTGAAATCTTGTCCTCTGATGACAACAGACACAAGCAAAGACGGATAATCAAAGGACAACCATAAAAACACTCAACGTTTGGAGATTAAGAGATACTCTTCTAAATTACCTAGAGCACAAAGATTAAATATCAGTGAAAATGTAGGAACAGTTTGAACTGGATAGCATGAAAATATGATATTCCATGTCATATTTTGGTATCATCATATGTAGCTAATCTGTGTTTGAAAATGATCATACAGCCCTAAATGCATTTGAGCCCAGAAAAAAGGCTGAAATTTATGACTCAGGAAGCTGAAAAAGGACAGTATATTAAACCCAAAGTAGAAGGATGCAACTTATAAAGAACAGAAACCAACAATTTAGAAATCAAATTTATAATGGAGAAATTAACAAAACCTAAAAGTTGCTTATTTAAAAGACTAATAAAATTGATAAAACTCAATCAAGACTCAGGCCTGCCCCTCACAAGAGTGGAGACCACATGCTACATGTCTAAATAGTTAAGTTATAAATCAAGCTGGCAGACTATTGAATGAAATATGTTCTCTTTCTAGTAGGATGAATATACCTTCCTGCAACAAAGGAGGCTAGGCTCAAATTTAGGAGTCTCAGACTCCTTGGAGATGTGTGCCATCAGGTGAGGTGGTGGGAAGATGGTGCCTGCCACCCACTTTCACCACCACGGCACCATCCTGCCCTGTGAGGAGCCTGTACCTCCAAGGTCTGACCACAGCCCCACAACATGTGCCCCTTAGCTATCTGCTTGGCCTACACTATGTTCCTATGGCTTGCCTTTGAAAGGACAAACCCAGTGGGGAGGACTCGCAGGCTCTGGGAGCAGGCTGGGGGCCATTAGTTAGGGACATTTGGTGTCTGAATATCTAGGCACGGTCTTGGAAGGGGTGTGTGGGCCCTGGGTGTGCAGTTTCCTTAGCCCCATGGACTTGACACCTATGGTGAGGGGTGAGGAGGGGGAGGACCAGAGCAGGGCTTCTGCAGCTCAGGGTCCTGAGGAAGGGCTCCTGTTGCCTGGGCCTGAGGGCCATACTGGAGACAGGGTACAAAATAGAGAAGACAGACACAAATGATGGATACCAGGAACGAGAAAGCAGATATTACAACAGTTTCTATACACATGAAGAAGATAATGTGAGTACATTATTAATAGCTATTCAATTACATTGGAAAATCTAGATGGAATGGACCATTTTCCAGAAAAGCGTCACTTCCCAACATGCGTAAGAAGAGGTAAACGATCACCATATCCTATATCTAAAAGGAAATATGATTCCGACCAAAATTCTTTTCACAGAGAGAACTCTAGGCACATATCGCTCCACCAGCAAAATTTTCTAAACATTTCAGGAAGGAATAACATCATCCTTTACAAACTCTTCCAAGACTAAATAGAGACCATTTCCTAACGAATTTGAACCTGAAAAGGATATTACAAGATGAGACAATATCTCTTAAAAATCCTTAACAAAAATACCCCAAACCAATTCTATTAATAAAATATTATGACCAAACTGAACTTATTTCAGGGATGTAAGGTTGGTTTAATACTCAAAAAGTAACAAAATAAAGAAAAAAACCCAAATGATCATCTCGAGAGGTGCTAGAAAAAGCATTTGGTAAAATGTAACACCTGCTTATGATAAGAACTCTTAGCAAATTAAAGAGAAATGACTAAACCTATAATAAATATCATGTTAAATAGCAAGCTATTGAAAGCTGTACTCTAATGCTGCAACGGAAACACAGATGCCATCTCCACTGCTATTCAATATTGCAGAGGATATTCTAGGAATGTAACAAGGCGAGAAAAAGAAATAGAAAGTTATGGATATAAAGGAAAAAAATAAAACTGACATTATCCCAAAAAAGCCTGATTTCGAAAGGAGAAAATCCAGATGAACTATTGGAATTAAAAAGTCAATTTGGCAAAGCCACCGAATAGAAGATTAACATTCAAAAGTCAATCATTCTTCTGTATACCAGAAATAAACTCCTAAAAACTCAAGCCTTTTTAAACAACATTTAAAAAATTAAATGCATAAGAAGAAACAAAAAAGATGCATGACCTCAATAAAGAAGAATCACCAAATATGACTAAGAGAGATGAAAGAAAACCAGAATGAATGGCAGGACAGTCTATGTTCATGGATTGCCAGACTCAGTATGGTATAACCATCAGTGCTCCCCAGATTTGATCTTGACCTATAGATTCAATGTGATCACAATCAAAATATCAGAAAGCATGTGTGTGTGTGCATGTGTGTGTGTAAAAGAGAGACCGACAAGCTGATCCTGAAAATTATACAGAAATGCAAAAGGCCAATAAGAGTCAGGACACCCTCAAGGGAAAAGTGAGAGGCCAACAATAGTTATTACAGTGTAGTATTAGTGCAATGATAAATGGATCAAAGCAGAGGTTCTAGAAACTGACTTGCATATGTTCCGCAATTGGATTTACTACAAAGGTGCCGCTGCAGTGCAGTGGCGGAAAGGACTGTGTTTTCAATAAATAGTGTGTCATCAATAAGCGGTGTGTAATCAGTGAGTGGCGTGGAATCAATAAACAGTGTGGAGACTCATAGGGAGGAAGCTGGACCTTGACCACCTACCTCATGTCGTACACAAAGCCAATTCCGGATGCAAAAAGGCCAACCATAAAGCTTCTAGAAGATACCACAGGAGACTACCTTCACGACCTTAGGATGCACAAACATCTCTTAAATAGAACACAGCAATCAGTGACCACAAAGGAAAAGACTGATAAATCTTCGATAAAATTAGAAACTTCTGTTGATCAAAAGACAACATTAAGTAAATGAAAAGGTAAGTCATAGAGTGGGAGAGGATATTTGAAATTCATACAAATCTCAAAGAACTTGTCTCCAAGATATGCAAGCCACTCTTACAAAGCAACGGAAAAAGAACCCAATTTTAAAGATTCTTCTATGAGCTCTTCCTCAAAAGAGGCTCTTCAACTGACCCATATACATATGATATGGTGACCACCAGCATTTAGCCCCCAAAAAGACACAATGTAAAACCACAATGAGTTACCACAACACACACCCCAGAATGGGTTAGAGTAAAACAAAACCAGACCCCAAACCAAAACCTGACCATGCCAGGTGTCAGGGAAGATCTGGACGTCTCACACGCCTGCCAACGTAAGTTTTGATTGGTACAACCACTTTGGAAAACGTGGCAGCAGCTCCTGAAGGGAAACATAAGTCTGTCTCACGACCCCAAAATTTCACGCTTACATAGGAGTCCAAACTGGAAACAACCCAAATGCCCATCAACAGGAAAACCCTGGTGTGTTTATACAACAGAATACTCGAGGGCAACAAGAATGAAGGACTGGTGCATATAACCATGTTGAAGAATCTAACCTAGGAGTTTAGAGAAAAAGCTCCAGTCCACTGAATTCAAAAACAGGTGAGTGGAATCCACAGTGAGGGGGGAGGATAATGACTGGGGGTGGGTGGGTGTCATGAAGGGGGCTTCAGGGGAACTGGTAACGTTCTTTAGCTTGATCGGGATGGTAACCATCAGACACGTTGAAGTCGTAAAAACGCATCAAACTGTAAAATTATGATCTGCACGCTTTTATGAATGTCCACCACCATAAAAACTGTTTGCTCTCAAATAAAACAATGCATATGGCAATGGTAGGTTCTTGAAGCACAAAGAAGCCTAGGTCGATGCTGGTCCTGGTGGTCAGCCATGCACCATTCTGCTTCCTGTCCTCATGAGAATTTCCAAGCATGTCCTCTCCCTTAGTTTTCCTATAACCCTGCTAGTATCCCCATTTTACAGGTGAGGAAACTGAGGTCAGAGGTGTGAGTGAATTTGCCCTAGGTCACACAGCTAGTGAGTAGCAGAGTAGGATTTGAATCCAGGCCTTCTACCTTCAAATACCGCATCTTCTGTCTTTTAATGTAACTACTCCTGAGTGGGAACCAGAACTATAAGCACTAAACATTTGTGAGGTGCCTACAGGGAGCACTGTTCTCGATGTTACAGAAGTTAGGGCTGGACGTGGTGGCTCACGCCTGTAATCCCAGCACTTTGGGAGGCCGAGGCTGGCAGATCACAAGGTTAGAAGATCGAGACCATCCTGGCTAAAACCCCATCTCTACTAACAATACAGAAATTTGCTGGGCATGGTGGTGCGTGCTTGTAATCCCAGCTACTTGGAAAGCTGAGGCAGGAGAATTGCTTGAACTGGGACCTGGGAGGCAGGGGTTGCAATGAGCTGAGATCATGCCACTGCACTCCAGCCTGGGCTACAGAGTGAGACCCTGAGGAGGAGGAGGAGAAGGAAGAGGAAGAAGAAGAGGAAGAGGAGGAGGAGGAGGAGGAAGAAGAAGAAGAAGAAGAAGAAGAAGAAGAAGAAGAAGAAGAAGAAGAAGAAGAAGAAGAAGAAGATAAAAAGAAGAAGAAGGAGGAGGAGGAGGAGGAGAAGTTGTTGTAGGAGGAAAAGCTTGAGGGCAGCCCAAGAGAGAGGGCCAGGGCCCCCAGAGGTGGTGCAGCAGTTACCTTGAGGGTGGGGGAGGTGGGACCAAGGTCAACAGAGAAAGGAAAAGCACCAGGGAGGTGGGAGTCAGAGAAGCCTCCAGGGAGGAGCCACGGGGCTGGGCTCCGAGTGCGGGGCTCTGAGTGAGAAGCAGCAGGAGCAGTGGTGTGATGTGGTGCCGAGTAGGTGGGTGGTGGCCTGCAGCTGCACTGTGGGGTGGAGGACCGGGCTCTCCAATCCTGCAGCCTGTTCCCAGCACTTCTATGTCAACAGTCACGGAAATTCAAACCTCACCTGTAACAGGTACTAAACAGCTGTGTTATCACAGCTGCTGTGGATTTCAGGGTTTGGCTAGTTTTGTCATTATGTATCTTGCACCCTGAATAGGATACAGGGGTTTCCAGGTGAAGGGACCATGCCAGGAGGAAAAGCTCCAGGCAACATTCAGGTGATTTTCCCAGAATGCAGTCTGTCATCTCCAGGGATGGACGAATCACTCCTAAAACAGCCCAGGGTGCCATCTCTATTGCTTAAAACGCAGACAGCATGCAGATTCACGGAAGAGTAGATAGACACATTGCTGCTCATTCATTCATTCACTGACTTCCTGGAAGAGTTATCCCCGCCATTACCTTGCAGCATTTATCCTCCATTCCCAGTGCCCGTAACAGCTCCTGGAACACAGGAGGTGCTGAGAGCGTGACCTGCTGAATAAATAAACCAACTGCCACTTACTCCACGCCTGCTATGTGACAGGCATTGCACTTCATGTCTGTTGTTCTGGCCGTCTTCAAGACAACCTTTGAGTCAGGGACTGTGGTATCCCCATCTGACAGATGAGGAAACCATGGCATGGAGAGGCGAAGTCACCTGTCCAAGTGTGAACAGCAGAGTCAGGGTTTGAAACCAGATCTGTCAACTGCAGAGCCGGAGCAGCCGGCCATGAGACCACAGGGGCTTCTGCTGTCTCCGGTGGGTGACTTGGGAGCAGGGAGAAGAACTGGAGGTGGAGCTGAGCTTCATGTCCCCATGCCGGGTGACGGTTTAGCCTGTTGCGCTGGGCTTTTGGCATCTTTATGCATCTTAGATGTCCACCTCCGAGATGTCACAGCCAGCTCCTCCCATAAGCCACCAGAAAGCGATCGGGGGCCAGCATCAGTGGCAACTGCTGTGAAAAACAGTTGTGGTTCAGGAAGAAAACATATCCTGCTTGTCCTGGAAGCATATGCCCAGGTGTTCACAGGACACAAAACACACAGACCCGAAGAAATCAGGCGTGGCCCTCGGCATTCAAGAAGAACCTGTTTCTACTGGCAAGCACACTGCCCAGGATCCTGTCTGTCCACTTTCTGCTGTGGCAGGGAGCCCCCCCGGCCCCCTCCCTCCAAGGATATAATTTCCTGAGGAGCAGAAACCAGTCACCAATTTGGAGAGGTCTCCCGCGCGCACAAAACAGCACCTGGTGGCCAGAAAAGGTAACTGCATCAGTAACCATGGCTGGAGTTGGCATGGGAGGTGGTCATGGGGTGGGCGGTGGAGAAGACTGGGGAGAGGGGTAGAAGGGGAGGAGGGAGGAAAATGGGGGGGACAGAGGGAGTGAAACAGACAGAGACAGAGAGAGACAGAGAAAGTAGGAAAGAGAGAGGGAGGGGGAGAGAGAGAAAGAGAGAGAAACAAAGGCAGAGAGACATCCCAGGACAAAGTTTATTTTAAGGTTGGGGTTCCTGAACTTCACTCTTAAGTCTAATCGATAAAGCACACCCCACTCATTACATAATCTCAAAAACTTGATTAAGCACAAGCAGAGGTGACTTCCACAACCATTTTTGAAACAAGATGGGGAGGAGGGGAAGACTATAAACTCATCTGTTAAAAAAAATTCTGTGTGAACCTTAAACTTTATTCAACCTTAAAAGAAGCTAAAACATCTGATAAATATCTGATAGAGTTTATAGAACTAGATAGATTATTAAATAGGAAAACGTTCACTATGTTTCAAAATTTCAGATCCACCAGTTCATCCATTGGGTAAATGTTTATCTAAAAGTTCAGGGGCAAAGTTAAACAGTTGAAATAAAATGGAATTAAGCCTTAATATTTTGTTTTACTTTGAGTACAGATGGAAGACAAAAATAATATCTCATAAAACGGAAAGTTTCTATTTTCACCAAAATATTTGGAAAAGTCATTTTATTTTAAATTTGGACACCTAGATTCAATATAACTTTTGCAAGGGAGGTTTCAGCAGAATCCAGGAAGCTGGAGCATTTGGAAGCGGGCTTTGATTATTATTTAAAACATTCTCATTCCACCAAGACACAATTTATTTCAAAAAGTGTCCTACCAGCCAGAAACTGCCTGTAACTGCAGTATTTGTAAAACCCTAGTGGCTCCAGAGAAAATACCATTCTTCCTTTCTGTCATTTGCCCACGTCTCAGGTGAAAAGGGAGGACCTAAGGGGACTGTTCTAATGGATGCTGTTGCCTCCATTTTTGAGATTTTTCTGAGTCTTTTAAAAATGATTTTATTATGCAATCATCAACATTATTTTAGAGTGTCATGAGACGGCTGAATGGCAAAAAGAAGCCATCATGACTCAAACCATTGTACAGAAAATGTGTCCTTATTTTCAGTTGAGAAGAAAGTCTTCAGAGACCCAAATACAAACGGAAGTCATTCTTGATCGAGAGTCTTTCTCCGGTCTTTCTTCCTCTACCTCCACTGCAGGGAGAGTTTTTAAGCCAAATTTTCTATCTTCTTCATAGTTTATCTATCAGGTGGTGGCCTCTCATGTTAGCGCTCTCTCTCTCTCTCTCTCTCTCTCTCTCTCTCTCTCTCTCTCTCTCTCTCATTCAAAGATTCTTACATCTCCAATGTGTTTCAATCTATTGTAGCCATAATTCTTATTTCTCCATATAATTAATTTTTTGTTTGAAACGGAGTCTTGCTCTGCTGCCAGGCACCAGGCTGGAGTGCAGTGACATGATTTTGGCTCACTGCAACATCTGCCTCCTGGGTTCAGGCAATTCTCCTGCCTCAGCCTCCTGAGTAGCTGGGACTACAGGCGCACACCACTACGACCAGCTAATTTTTGTATTTTTAGTAGAGACGGGGTTTCACCATGTTGGCCAGGATCTCTTGACCTCGTGATCTGCTCACCTTGGCCTCCCAAAGTGCTGGGATTACAGGTGTGAGCCACCTTGTCCAGCCTAAAATTGTTTTTAGAATACTTTAAGTTTTACAGAAAAATAAGAAGATAATAGAGCTCTGTACACCCAGCACCAATTTCTCTTATTGCCAACATCTTCCATCAGGATGATACATTTGTTACGATTAATGAACTAATTATTATTATTAAAGTTCATACACATTTTCATCGTTTTTACTTAATGTCCTTTTCCTTTTCTTTTTTTTTTTTGAGACAGAGTCTTGCTCTTGTTGCCCAGGCTGGAGTGCAATGGTGCGATCTCAGCTCACTAAAACCTCCGAGATCTCCTGGGTTCAAGTGATTCTCTTGCCTCAGCCTCCCAAGTAGCTGGGACTACAGGCATACGCCACCACACCTGGCTATTTTTTTTTTAAAGTAGAGATGGGATTTCACCATGTTGGCCAAGCTGGTCTTGAACTTCTGACCTCAGATGATCCGCCCACCTCCCACCTCAGACTCCCAAAGAGCTGGGATTACAGGTGTGAGCCACCATGCCCGGCCTAATGTCCTTTTTATTTCCAGGATCCCACCTGACATTGTTATTCTCTCTGATGCCCAAATTGCATGATTTTTGGCCAACAAGAGCCCCTCCAAGAGCCCCTGTGTCTTTCTGACCCAACTCATTCAGCTTTGAGGAGTTCTTTGCCACCTGGAATTGAAAGATCCTCCAGGTTCATCAAGTCCTTTCGCATCCTGGGACATGGAATTGGCCACTTCTCTCAGTGTCTGGGTGGTCTCACGCTCCTCAAATGGCCATATTCCGAGAAAAGCTTGAAATGACTATTTCTTCCAAACACTTGGCCTGCTTTCGTGATATTCTTAGCCCCTTCTTTTCCCAGGTAAGTTTTGCTGAGCTGTCTCCCGAGTCCACTTCCCTGGAATACAGGGATCTCAGAGCTTCACTTACTGGTTAATGGCGTCCCATCCCCAGACAGGAAATATTAGATTGACAGCAAACAATGACCAGCCATGATGTGTGCCATCCTTGCCCTGGCATGCAAATGCTTGAATAAATAAAAAGAGTCTTGCAAATCATTTTGCAGGGAACCATATGTGCCTCTATTAAAAAGAACAGAAAATTAGCACAGTGGCACAGACCGACACTGGGCGTTCCTGCTGATCCCAGTGAGCTCAAGCTTTGTTTCGTAATTATTCCTGCACCTTTGTTACGCGTCCAGAGTCCTTTCTGCTCATCCTTCCGCAGCCCATGTTAACTTGAATCATGGCCAGACTCAAGGACAGAGTCCCAGTGATCTGGAGACTGAACTCCCCCATCCTCTCCCTCACCTGCTTTTTGAACAGAGTCACCTAAGTTGACATGAACTAGGTGTCCAGAGCAAGAAAAGACTGGATGGAGGGGTGAGGCACATTCTTTTTTTCTAAAGTCTAGTTCTCAGATGAATAAAATCCTCACCATCTTACATTCAACATCTTTCCTGATTTTTTTTTCTTTTTATTTTTTTGTTTCTGAGATGCAGTTTCGCTGTTGTTGCCTCGGCTGGAATGAAGTGGTGCGATTTCGGCTGACCACAGGCACTGTCTTGTGGGTTCAAGCGATTCTCCTGCCTTAGCCTCCCTAATAGCTGGGATTATAGGCATGCGCCACCATGCCCGGCTAATTTTGTATTTGTACTAGAGATGGAGTTTCTCCATGTTGGTCAGGCTGGTCTTGAACTCCCAGCCTCAGGTGATCTACCCACCTCGGCCTCCCTAAGTGCTGGGATTACAGGTATGAGCCACTGTGCTCTGCCTCTTTCCCGATTTTTCTAACATGAGTCCATTCCATCTCACACAACACAGGAGTCCTCCTTTTGGTCTGAAGCCGGTATGGCGGTGGCTCCACTGGGGAGAGCTCATCTTGGACCATCTTTTCATGTGGATGTTGTGGGAAGAGAGCCTTGAAAAGTGAAGCTCTTCTCTTAAACGCCTTTCCCATATGACACAAAAAAAATCAGGTGTGTAAGTCATGTCCAGCCTCACATCCAGACAAGCTAGAAGCTCCATCGACGAACAGATCAAGCATTTGCCCTGGTGGCCTGGCCTGGAATATTTTCTGATTTTGTTGCTGTTGTTCTTTAATTTCACCAATCATAGAATTTTAGGGCCAAGTGGAAGAAGATTATTGATGCTATTTTTCTCTCAAGAAGCCTAAGAAGACTGCGTACTTTACTGAATGTTTCTTTATGTGTTTGAAGACATTGTAATAATCTAATCTATAGTCTTTATTCAGATTTCATGCCCCATTCCAATAATCTCAACAGCTTGCTTTTCCAGGTCGAGAATTCAACCTAAGATCAAGTGTTACACGGAGCTGTCATGTCTTCTTAGCCTGTTGATTTGGAACAGTTTCAGCCTTTGTCATCTGTGATCATAACGGTTTGAAAGAATATGTGCCAGCCACTATTTTGATCTTTGAAATTAGTAAGAAATTGGCGGGGAGATACTTCACGACCATGTAAATACCCTGTTCCACATCAATACTCGCTTCAAAATCTATTGATGGTTTCCTTCTGTAAGTCGGCATTCTATTGTAAAGAAGAACTTCCCTTGTCATTATTTATTTATTTCCATTTGGATTAATGGATTTCTATTTTATTCAATGGGTTACAATCAAGTATTATTATTATTTATTTTGAGGCATAAGTTGCTCTACACTTGGCCCATGGTGGCACCTTCCAGCTGACTTCTTTGTCCCCTTGGGGGAAATAACATACAATTGGGTTTTGCTTTTTGATTCAAACTATAATCTCTGCTTTTTAATTGGAGTGCCTAGATCATTTACATTTAATATATTAATACATGTGCATGTAAATCTAACATTTTGATATAATATATACATAGAGCATGTGTGCACTTTTTTGTATTAAATGAATATTGTTTGTTATTCCATTTTATCTTTACTGTTGGATTCTTAGCACTTTTGGTTTTAGTTTACTTTTATTTAGTGGTAGCCTTTGAGTTTACAGCATAGTTTTTAACTTATAAGGGTATATTTTCGAATATACTACTACTTCACATATAGTTTAAAAACTTTAGCAATATACTTCCATTTCTCTTTTTCCTTTGTGCTACTATCATATTATATTTTATTTCTATGTATGTAATAAGCCCTATAACACAGTTATTATTTTTGGTATAAACAGTTAACTATCTTTTAAGGAGATTAAAATTGAGAAAATGTTTTTATATTAACCCACATGTTTATTATTATATACGAATTCTGGTGCAATCCATCCTTTTTTGTATATCCCAATGTCATCTGTTGTCATTTTCCTTTTTGATAAAGGAATAACTTCCTTTATCATCTTTTGCAGTATAGGTCTGTTAGCAATGAATTTACTCAGCTTTTGTTCTTCTGTAAAAGCATTTATTTCACCTTTGTTTTTGAAAGGCATTTTGTTTCTTTCAATACTTTAAAGATATCATTCCATTGTCTTCTGACTAGCATATGCTTTGATGAGAAGTATGCCAACTCTTGTTCCTCTTTCATAATATGTCCTTTTTCTCTGACTGCTTTTAAGATTTTCTTTTCTTTATCACTTGTTTTCAGCAGTTTGATTATGATGTGCCTTGGTGTGTTTTCTTCATGTTTCTTCTGATTGAAATTTGTTTTTTTTTTAGATCTGTGGGCTTATGCTTCTCCTTAACAATGGAAAAACTTTGATCACCTTTTCTTCAAACACTTTTTCTGCACCCCACCTCCATTTCTTGTACTTCTAGTACATGCATGTTGGACCACTTGGTCGACAAGTCGCTGATGTTCTGTATATTTTTCCCAGTGTTTTCTTTTGTCCGTGTGTTTTACTTTGAAGCTTTTCTATTGCCACGTTTTCAATTTTGTTGATCCTTTCTTCTGTAGTACCCTATCCATTGTTGATCCCATTCTATGTATTTTTCAACTGGAGGAGTTCTATTTGGATCTTTTCAAAAGTAGCTTTCCTTCTTTTCCTCATCAGTTCATGATTCCCTCTACTTTCTTAAACTGGTGTAGCATACTTTTAATCATTTTAATATCATTTTCTTCTAATTTTATAATTTGTCTCATTTCTGGGTCTGTTTCTGTTGATTATTTCTTCTTCTAGTAATGAGTAACATCCTCTCACTTCTTTGCTTGCCTGCTAATTTTTTATTGAATGCCAGATATTCAAATTTTATGTTGTCGAGTGCTAGATTTTGTTGTTAATTCTTAAATTTGTGTTAGAATCTGTATGATCATGCAGTTAAGTTGCTTAGAATCCATTGAATCTCTTCAGGGTTTGCTTCTACACTTGGATGGGGCAGATCCAGAAAAGCCTGGAATCCTGAAGATACCCCTCTGAGAACCCTGCTCAGTGATGCCCTGTGGATCTTTTCGCTTCAGCTGG
The DNA here is from genome assembly GCA_028533165.1 of Leontopithecus rosalia. Taxonomy (NCBI): domain Eukaryota; kingdom Metazoa; phylum Chordata; class Mammalia; order Primates; family Cebidae; genus Leontopithecus; species Leontopithecus rosalia. The sequence goes on along the minus strand of CM052657.1, from coordinate 113,539,934 downwards.
TGTGACCATGAGCTATTCCCAGCCCTCTGTGAGCCCTCAGCTGTGCTGGATGTACTACCTTCGAGTGGTTCTTTCCCCAGCCCTGGGGAGTTTCCTCTCATGCTTATGCAGATCAGTACGCAGCCAAAGACTTAAGGGCACCTCTCCGCAGATTTCTCTCTCTCCCTCCCCCCCCGCCCATCTGTGTGTGTGTGTGTGTGTGTGTGTGTGTGTGTGTGTGTGTGCTTGTGTGCATGCATGCAACATTTCCCTCTTGGGTATTCTGATTCACAAATTTTAATTTCTTGGCCTCTTTGAACTCTAATCTTTGTATCTCTGATGCAGTGAGACTGCTTTGGTGTCTAAGTTCCTCTCCCTGTGCTGCAACCTAAAAACTACTTCTAGGAAGGAAGATTGGACAATTACCGTGTCTTTAAGTTGTTTGCTTCACTTTTCTCAGTAATCAGCCCTGAGCTGCCTCAGGGCTGCCGTCCAACATGCCAAAGCCACTGCTTCCTATATTCTGCCTGTTTGTTACCCGTTTGTTGCTTAAGGCTGGAGAAGGGGCAGGAAAGTCTGACCCCTGTTACTCCATCATGGTCAGAATTGCAAGCCCCTCATGCATCCTCCTGCTGTGTTCCTGTGACCATCGGCTCACCTCTGCTTTCTCACGTACTCTGATGCTCCAGCCTCTCCTGTGCTTTTCCTGCCTCAGCCATTTCTCTGAGGTGCCCTAGTTCCTTTTGATGGAGAATAATATTTAGAAGCCACAGTCCAAGTAAGCAGGCATGCTTATTGCTGATGGTGTGTTGGCAAATTTTTAAAAATAGAAAGCAAAGTCATACGCATTTGACCTACAGAAGGAAAATAACCAGGAACTTGAGGAAAGGTCCCTTGTTCTTTCTTCTTGAAATGAAAACATTGCAGGCAACAGAAAATCTCCTTCAACATCCTCCACTAATAGGGAAGAAAGGACAGTGGAATGACTGTTTTTCTCGACATATTTTCACAGAGAACCTCCTTCCCACCAGGGTTTGCCCTCGATGTTGGGGATTACAGCAGCTGCGGAAACACGGAAATCTCTGCCCCTGTGGCTCCTACATTAATACCTACTGCTGTTACTTTGCTGCTGCTGTTTGAGCTCACATCTTCTTTTCCTGAAAGTCAGTGTAGCTCTTTCTACATAGTTCCACCGTCTGGATGAAACGTGGCAATTTAAACCATCACTTACACGTGTGTGAGTTTAGAGGTCAGGTTTCCCCTAGCCTAAATGGGTGAGTGTGTATGGATTTAAATCTCAAATCTCAATATTACATGTACGAATGTCCTACTGAAAAAAACGTAATGACACAAACCCAGATGTGAACGATTGAGTGAAATTAGTAAATATAGGGATGAGGAGTAAACCCTTGCTTTGCCATACAGGGGTCGAGGTTCACTTTCTGTCTTCATCGTCAAGGAGGAAGAGCCACTGACCAGGCCTCGCTTACCAGCAGGCTGAGCAGTTCCCCCAGAAAGCCATGCTTCTACCCTAACCTCGGAACCTGTGGCTGTGAACTTATTTGGAATGAGGGTTTTTGAGGAGTGATTAAGAATTTGGAGATGAGGTCACCCTGGATCATCCAAGTGAGCCCTAAATCAAGGGACAGCTGTAAGGGACACACAGAGGAAAGACACAGGGAGAAGAGGAGAAGGTCAGGTAAGGACAGAGGCAGAGATGGGGATGAGGCCTCACAGCCAAGGGATGCCTGGAGTCACTGGGCTGCACGGGGCAAGGAAGTCTTCTATTCTGGATCCTCCAAGGGAGCGTGGCCCAACTGGCACCCTGATTTTGTGCTTCTGACCTCCTAATGGTGAGGGATAGATTTCTATTGCTGAAGGTCCAGCTGGTGGTGGTTTGTTACAACAGCTGGTGTATACCAGAAACTCTGACAGCTGGGTGTATACCCGATGGATTATAAATCATTCTACTATAAAGACACACGCACAGGTAGGTTTACTGCAGTTCTACTTCCAATAGCAAAGACTTGGAACCAACCCAAATGCCCATCAATGATAGACCGGATAAAGAAAACGTGGCACATATACACCGTGGAATACTATGCAGCCATAAAAAAGAGTAAGTTCATGTCCTTTGCAGAGACGTGGATGAAGCTGGAAGCCAATCATTCTCAGCAAGCTAACACAGGAGCAGAAAATCAAATACTGCATGTTCTCATTTGTAAGCAGGAGTTGAATGGTGAGAACACACGGACACAGAGAGGAGAACATCACACACTGGGGCCTGTCAGGGATGGGGAGCTAAGGGAGGGAGAGCATTAGGACAAATACCAAATGCATTCGGGGCTTAAAACCTAGATGACGGGTTGATAGGTGCAGCAAACCACCACGGCACATGTATACCTACATAACAACCTGCACGTGCTGCACATGCAGCCCAGAACTTAGAGTTAAAAAAAAGAAAAGAAGACAACAGCTTCCTGGACTACCAGTTAAAACGGCTGACGATTTGCAAGAATAAGACAAAGGTCAGTTAATAGGTATAGAAAGAAAAATAATCAACACATTAATAACTTATTATTTTGCTTTTGCTTAAAGAAAAAAAAGGGCCGTAGTAAGTGAAAAGGTCGCCAGTGCAGGGCTTGGTCCCTCCCTCTTCTGTCCACACGCTTAGCTGACGTGCCTCCTCCCAACACTCCGAGCTCGTCCTCAGCAGCTGACAACTTCTGCATGGTGGACACAAGCCTCCTGGAGGCCTGGACCTGAGACACCAGCCCTGGCCCGGCTGCCAGGCAGCTCTGCAGGTCACAGCTCTCGGCTGGCTGGGAAGCAGCACCTCATATCCCCGTGCACAGCCCCACTGGGGATTCCCAGGAGAGGAAAGGAGGCTCAGCCAAGGGGGGCTCTGGTCCCGCTGCTCCCCTGGTCCTTGGAGCATCTAACAGCAGCCGGGTCCCATGGGGGCCCCCAGCACGGGAGCCCGCTTGGCTGCAGAGAGGAGGGTGTGGCCCACCAGGTGTTGCTGTTCTGCCCTTTCCTGGTCCGGGATGTGGCAAGAACAATACATTCAACAATTCAGTAAATATTGACAGAGCAGAGTCCCTGCTGCACTGCTGCCTGTCTGGGCCTCCCTGACCCTGGCTGCACCGTGTACTGTGTGTTAAAATGTTCATTTTTCTCTTCGCCTTTTGCATTAGGTGCAAAAGTCTCAATATTTTAAACTATCACTTGTGCAGAACCTTGAGCTTCTTTCTGTGGGGGGATTGGGAAGAGTGCCTTAGCTCCTTGCTCGTCCTCACAGGGATTTCTCCTTAGACACCCTTTATCCGTGCCCTCTGTATACGTGGCACCTGCAGCCGGCCCCTCTCTTGCAGCGGAGACCATGCCAGCTCGGGGCTGCAACAGCAAAATAAATACCAGGTGGACGGAAATCAATGATAATGGCTCCTCTTCTCCTCTAGATGAATAATTTATGTTGGCTTTTTACATACTTTGCTTTGATCATGAAGGAAAAACGGTTGACTCTCCTTCCTGGCACGGTGGCGTCTGAGCTGCCCTTGTGGTATGTCCCTTACCCAACCTCCGGATGCCTCCCGGTGCCCAGAGCTGCTGCAGGCACCTCATCTAGGAAGCTTCCTGAGCCCCTCAGCTAGGAGGAGTTTCTCTGTCCTGCAAAGTGTCCTGAGACACTGTGCCTGCCCCTCCCAGTGGCACATGACACTTTCTAGCTTGAATTTGTCACGTGTTGCATTTTCTAGATTGGGCAGTGGCCGCCTTTTTCTGTAAAGGGCGGGATGGTAAGATTTTTAGGCCTTGTGGTTCACATGCAGAGGACCTGCTGCATAACTGATGGGGCTCCACGCAAAATGAAAACACAAGGTTTGCGGAGCAGGTGGCCGGCAAAGCTTTGTTGAACGATGGATGCAGGAGTGTGTGGATGGGGATGCCTGTGGATGGGGATGCCTGCCTTCAAGGAACCCACAGATGTATGGAGCAGGGGTTGGGAAACTCCCATCCATAGGACATTTATATCAATTCTTACTAATCTCTTCTTCTTTTTTTTTTAGATGGAGTTTTTGCTCCTGTTGCCCTTTTTGCTCTTATTGCCTAGGCTGGAGTGCAGTGGTGCGATCTTGGCTCACTGCAACCTCTGTCTCCTGGGTTCAAGCAATTCTCCTGCCTCAGCCTCCCGAGTAGCCGGGATTACAGGCATGTGGCACCACACCCGGCTCATTTTGTATTTTTAGTAGAGCCAGGGTTTCTTCATGTTGGTCAGGCTGGTCTTGAATTTCTGACCTCAGGTGATCCACCCGCCTTGGCCTCCCAAAGTACTGGGAATACATGCCTGAGCCACCGCACCCATCTGCATTCTTACTAATTTCAAGATAGTGACAGCAGATGGCCAAGATGGTGACACAGACCCCTATACAGCTGTGCAGGGCACGTGCCCACGAAGGGAACCTGTATGGGCTTCTTGGCAATGACTCAACTCTAATGCAAAAGTAGACATAGACAATATGGAATGAATGAGCGTGGCCACATTTCAATACAGGCTGATTTATGCAAATGGCCTAAGGATGGGAGTTTGCCAAGCCCTGCTCTGTACATATGTGAGTTCCTTGAAGGCAGGCATCCCTCACCCGTGCACTCCTGTACCCACCCATCCAACAAAGCTTTGCCGACCACCTGCTATGCACCAGGCATGTGCTCAGCGTGAGGCCAGAGAGAGAAGAGAAAGCTGTGTCTGTCCTCATAGACGCCTCAGGCTGGAGGGGACACAGAAGCATCCTGGTGCAACATGAAGCCAGAGACCCAGGGCAGGAGCCCTGAAGGAATCGAGGTGCCGGTCGTCCTCATGCTCCCACAGGTCCTCATAGGCAGGAATGGAACAGATACCCACTCGGTGGGGAAGTGAATCGTGAATGAAAGCGGGTTTTGCTGATGTAGACTCTCTGTCAGGAGGGTTTGTTGGAACCACAGAGAAGAGCTGGGTCCAATCAGACCTGCGCCTTCTGAGGCTCTGGGCAAATGACTTGATCTCCCCAAGCCTCAGCTTCCTTGTCAGGAAAATGGGAACAAGAAGGTCCCCTGGCAGGGCTGACAAGAAGATGGAGTGAAACAGCCCCACGAAGGCCCCGAGCCCGGACCTGCTCCCAGATCTACATCCTTGTCCTTCCCTGGCCCCCACCCATCGAGCTGGAAATGCAAGACCACAGGATGTCATTCAAGGGGCCTGAGCATATTTGTACCACGCGGAGGAGCATCTGGAAGGGACCCGGGCACACTGCGTGCCTGGTCCTCACCCAGGGAGGCGTTCACTCATTTCTTCTGTGATGGTTCAGTTGCTCTTTGCTCATTCTTCCTTCCTCCCTCTCTCCCTTCATCCATCCTTCTCCTATCCCTTTTGTCCTCCCTTCTTTCCCTCCTCCTACTAGGCATTTTCTCCTTCTCCTTCTCCTTCTCCTTCTTCTTCTTCATTTTAATAATGAGCCCGCATCATCTTCCCAATTTGAAGAAGAAAAAAAAGGCAGCTTTCTTTCACGTCCAAATGAACAGATCAGGTTAAATCAGCACAAGGGTCCCGGAGCTGTTCTTCCTTCTTCCACATGGGCAGAAGCCACCGTCCGGGGGCCTCATCTCAGTAAACAGCACCACGGGCCACTCCAACACTATTGTGGGCGCCTCCCTCGCCCACCCCTTTGCGGGGGTTCAGCAGGTTCTACCCTTCAGAGACCCCTCTTCCCTACCTCCCCTCTGCTCACCTCCCATTGCTTTTGCTCCCTTTCCACCAATCTCCTCTCCCCACGCAGGGAGCCTTCCCCAGACAGAATCACACCAGCTCCTTCACTACTTGAAAGGCTGCCTGGGCCTTTGAGGTAGATTCCCAGCCTCTACCAGGGCGCCTGCCTGTGCCTGCCTCTCCCCCACAGCTGTCACTGGGGGCTCTTTTCAGGTCCTCAGACTTGCCAGGCCCTTTGGAGCCCCGGGCCCGCAGCCCGTTCAAAACGAGCTGCTTCTCTCCTCTGTCAGGAGCTAACCTGGGGTCATCCTGCCCCGGCCTTCCCAGGACCCGCTGCCTCATCCCGCATTTCCGTCCTTCACAGCACAGACCACAGTTGGAAATGGCTGTAGCCACCCGGGTCCTTTCGTGTCCTCCTCCTTCCTCCCTGGACTGCAGGCTTCGTGGGGCAGGGACCGCAATCTGTCCTCTCTCTGAGTGTCCGCCACTCTGCAGGGGACCTGCCACAGAGTAGCCACAGTGAATATGTCCGATGAAGCAGTGAGTAGACAGTGGACACTGGGGAGGAGGAGTCGTGTGTGGGTGAGGGGACTGCTGCCACTCAGATTCCCTGGGCCCAGGGAGTTCAAGGTGCTTCTTCTTCTTTTTCTTTTCTTTCTTTCTTTCTTTTTTTTTTTTGAGGCAGAGTCTCACTCTATCACCCAGAGGTTGGAATGCAATGGCTGGATCTCAGCTCACTGCAACCTCTTCCCCCACCCGGGTTCAAGTGATTCTCCAGCCTCAGCCTCCCAAGTAGCTGGGATTACAGACACCTGTTACCACTCCTAGCTAATTTTTGTATTTTTAGCAGAGACGGGGTTTCTCCATCTTGGCCAGGCTGGTCTTGAACTTCTGACCTTGTGATCCACCCGCTTTGGCCTCTCAAAGTGCTGAGATTACAGGCGTGAGCCACTGCACCTGGCCCTGAGTTCAAGGTGCTTCTGCAGCAGGAAGGACGCTTCCCAATGCCAGAGGTGCCCTGCTGGCCAGTGTAGACATGCGTCAGAAGCGTGCAAGGAAACTGATTCCCAAGAGTCGGCTGGCGGCCTGGCTAGTGCTCAGGTGTGTTCTGGTGCCCGGTCAACATCTGTGGTGACAGTGGCAGTGACGGCCACTGGGACTCAGAGCACCAAAGGGGCCTCTGGAGACTATCCTGCTCATCCCTGCACCATCGAGCTTCCCTCGCCCCCCTGCCTTGGGCATGAGGTCCCTCCCTCCAGCCAGTCTCTTGATCTCTACTCTGGCTCTGAAGCACTCAGTTCAAATGTTTGCAATCTAATAAGGTTGAACTCATAGAAGTAAAGAGTGGAACCAGGGCTGCCAGAGGCTGGGGGATGGGAAGGAGGGAAGGAGAATTGTCCATCAAAGGATACAAAGTTTCTGGTAGGCGGGAGGAATGCGTTTTTAAGTTTATAGCACAGCAGGGTGACTGCAGTCAATAGTATGCTATTTATTATCCATTTCCAAATAGCAGATAATTTCAAATGTCTCGCCCTAAACAATAAAAGGAGGATGCGGTGACAGATCTGCTAGTTAGCTTGATTTGATGCCATCATGTTGTATACCTGTATCAGAGCATCACACAGGCCCGGCGCGGTGGCTCACGTCTATAATCCCAGCACTTGGGGAGGCCGAGGTGGGTGGATCACCTGAGGTCAGGAGTTCGAGACCAGCCTGGGCAACATGGTGAAACCCCATCTCTACTAAAAAACAAAAATTAGCTGGGTGTGGTGGCTCACTCCTATAATCTCAGCTACTAAGGAGGCTGAGGCACAAGAATCGCTTGAACTCAGGAGGCAGAGGTTGCAGTGAGCTGAGATCATGCCACTGCATCCCAGCTGGGGTGACAGAGTGAGACTCTGTCTCAAAACCAAACAACCACATCACACTGAGCATCCTAAATGCACATAGCCACTATGTGTCAATTTAAAAGGGGGGTTTTCTCCTTGATACCTCCTCCTTCTGCCCCTGTGGGTTCCTTTCAGCTGGTGCAGGGGTGGTCGTCACTGGATATTGGCCCCAATAGATGTCCACGTCCCCATCCTTGGAACCTGTGACTGTGTGGCCTTATGAGGCAAAAGGGCCTTTATATTAACAGATATGATGACATTAAGGAGCTTGAGATGGGGAGGTTATTCGGGTGGGCCCTCATGTCACCACAGGAGCCTTTGTAAGAGTAGAGGCAGAGAAGAACTGATGACAGGGAGGACACGGCAGGGAGCAAGGTGATGCAGCCACCAGCCAAGCATTGCTGACACCACAGGACAACCCCACTGCCAGGTGTGGCAGGCTCTGCTCGCGCCTCATTTGCTCACTCATCCCCCGATCAGGCCCGAGCACCCGCAGGGGCTGCCAGGGACCCAGCAGAGCCCTGCCTTCAAGAAACTTAGGATCTGTGCTGGGCACAGTGGCTCACGCCTGTAATCCCAGTACTTTGGCAGGCCGAGGAAGGCAGATCACTTGAGGTCAGGAGTTCGAGACCAGCCTGGCCAACATGGCAAAATCCTGTCTCTACTAAAAATACAAAAATTAGCCAGGCGTGGTGACGGGCACCTGTAGTGCCAGCTACTCGGGAGGCTGAGGCAGGAGAATCGCTTGAACCCAGGAGGCAGAGGTTGCAGTGAGCTGAGGTTGTGCCATTGCACTGACAGATTGAGACTCTGTCTCAAAACAAAACAAAAAAAAACAAAACTCAGGATCTGGCTTGACAGAGAGGTGGTCCCATCCCAGGATTTGTCAGAGCATGGAGCAGAGGAACGGAGTCTGCCCCTGCCACGCTTATGCCCTTCAAGACCCATACAGGGTTGGGGAGGCCCTATTAGAAGACGGAAGGGCAGCTTTAGCCCTGGGGTATGACGGGGGCTGGGGAGCCGGAAGACTTAGGAGCTGGATTTTGAGGATTCCGACGTCCTGCAGCTGAGGGGCTGTCTGTCCAGGAGAGACCATCAGATGAGGCATTTTAAAGTCTCAGTGCTGGCCTGTAAGGGATCAGGCACTAGAACTGGGGGTGGGGGAGGGCTAGGAGGTGTGCCAAGTCAGCCCTTTGTCCCTGGGGCAGCAGAGTGTGGACTTCAGAATTGCACCTCTGGGCTTGGCATCCCGACATGGACTGAGGTGCACCGGCTTCTGCCCTTAACCTTAGCTCAGCACCAGAGAAAGGCGCCTGCTAGAGCCGGGAGGCGACTGGGCCCAGCAGTTCCCCTTGAAATAAACATGAAATCTGCAGGCACTGTCTGCTAATGATCAAAAGTTAGTAGGGCCTACATGTGACAGACTCATCTTTAAAGACACTTCAGTGAACCTGACAGATTTTAAAATGCATTCACCTCCCTTTGGCAAACAGAATTTTTGCTTATTCGGATCTACTTCTGAGGGAAATCAGTAGTACTGTAACTTTTATTGAAATCTATTTTCTAAGATCACAAAAAGAAAATGCTTTCTAAAAACCCACCGGTGTACTCCAATGAAAAACACAGATGACTTAACACAAATGGTAAAATGGCTTTCTACAGGCGAGGGTCTTCATGGTCTTCAAAATGTGCCTAACGCTGTGCTCTGAGGATGCACCTCCGTGGTGGCAGCTTAACCACGTTCACCCAAGCGAGCACCAGCTCACCTTTTCCCATTAGCAAGAAGGGCATGTTCCACCACTAGGAAGCTCTCTGCATCCCACACCTCCCCGGGAATCATCCCTGCCCTGGTACGTGCAGCCACAACACGTGGCCTCCCGCCCAGACCTGACTCTCATTATTTCCAGGTGACATAAATGGCACCTGCTGTTGATTCACCAGCAGACTACAGGGTTACTATGCGCGAGATCCTGTTCCACATACTGGAGAAAACAGTCCCGGCCTCCAAGTGGCTTAAAAGTTAGTGGTTTTGGCTGGGCGCGGTGGCTCATGCCTGTAATTCCAGCACTTTGGGAGGCTGAGGTGGGCGGATCACCTGAGGGGTCAGGAGATCAAGACTAACTTGGACAACATGGTGAAACCCTGTCTCTACCAAAAATAAAAAGTTAGCTGGTCATGGTGGCATGTGTCTGTAATTCCAGTTACTTGGGAGGCTGAGGCAGGAGAATCGCTTGAACCCAGGAGGTGGAGGTTGCAGTGAGCAGAGATTGTGCACTCCAGCCTGGGCAATGGAGCAAGACTCCATCTCAAAAAAAAAAGCAATTCGATAAATGAAAAGCCACCCAACACAGATAGGCCCTGACTCACGATCTTAAGTTCCACTTAGGATTACAAACGTGTCAAAGCACGAAAGCAAGGCACCTTCAGTGGAGACTGTACCTCGGGGACCCATGCAACCATTCTGGTTTTCACTCCCAGGATTCAGTATGTGACGCAAGCTATTCGGCACTTTAATATAAGACAGGCTTTGCATGAGATGCTTCTCAGCTGTGGGCTAAGGTGTAAGCCTTCTGAGCACGTGTAAGGTGGGCTGGGCTAAGCTAGGATGTTTGCTGGGTTAGAGATACTTAATGCATTTTTGACCCAACAATATTTTCGACGAGGAGTTTCTCAAGCTGTAACCCCATCACAAGTTAAAAAGAACCTGCTCGTGGTTTGCCTGGGAGTGATGGGTGCTGTGAAGGGAAACAAGGCAGGGACAGTACGTAGAAAGTGTCAGTCTGATGGGATGTGTCGCCGTCATACTTAGGAGGACTTAGGGCACACCCAACTGAGGAGGTGACATTTGAGCAGAGAGACATGAATGAGAGGAGGCCGTGAATTTCAGGGATACAGGGAAACGTATCCTGTATCCCAGGAAGAGGGAGCAGCAAGTGCAGAGGCCCTGAGCTGGAAACACACCTGGTATTTGAAGACCGGTGAGGTGGCCAGTGTGGGTGGGTGGTGAACAAAGGGCGAAGGTCCTGGGATGTGAGGTCAGCACAGTGGCAGTGCCAGACCCGGCAGGGCCTTTGGAGGGCTGAGAGCTGGGGAGGTCAGGATCCCCAACTCAGAAAGGCTCAGCGCTTGGTAAGAAGCCTGGAGCAGGACACTGATTCAATGTCTGTGTGCTCACTGCAATCTCCTGACTACAGCGTGTTTCACCAATTTGAGAAAGTGACCCTGGTCTCTTGAATGACTGCAGCAGGGATGATATCGGTCACCACCACAATCATCATCATCACCATTATCACCACCAGCACCATCATCATCACCAGCATCACCAGCATCACCATAATCACCATCATCACCATCATCACCACCACCACCACCATCACCATCATCACCATCATCGTCACCATCATGACCACCACCACCAGCATTACTGTCACCATCACCATCATCATCATCACCACCATCATCACCATCATCACCACCACCATCACCACCATCATCATCACCACCACCACCACCACCATCATCATCACCACCATCACCATCATCACTATCACCATCATCGTCACCATCATGACCACCATCACCAACATTACTGTCACCATCACCACCACCATCACCATCATCGTCACCATCATGTTCACCACCACCAGCATTACTGTCACCATCACCACCATCATCACCACCACCATCACCACCATCATCACCATCATCACCACCACCACCACCATCATCATCACCACCACCACCACCACCATCACCATCATCACCATCATCGTCACCATCATGTCCACCACCACCAGCATTACTGTCACCATCATCACCATCATCACCACCACCATCACCACCATCATCACCACCACCACCATCACCATCATTGTCACCATCATGACCACCATCACCAACATTACTGTCACCATCACCACCACCATCATCACCATCATCGTCACCATCATGTCCACCACCACCAGCATTACTGTCACCATCACCACCATCATCACCACCACCACCATCATCATCATCACCATCATCATCACCACCATCACCATCACCACCACCATCATCACCATCATATCATCAGCACCACCATCATCACCACTATCATCATCATCACCACCACAATCACCATCATCACCATCACCACCATCACCATCACCACCATCACCATCACCACCATCATCACCATCATCACTACCATCACCATCACCACCATCATCACCATCACCACCATCACCATCACCACCATCATCACCACCATCATATCACCATCACCACCATCACCATAACCATCATCATCATCACCATCACCATCACCATCGTCACCACCATCATCACCACCACTATCATCACCACTATCATCATCATCACCACCACAATCACCACCATCACCATCACCACCATCACCATCATCACCATCATCATCACCATCATCACCATCACCATCACCATCACCACCATCACCATCACCACCATCACCATCACCACCATCACCATCATCACCACCACCACCATCATCACCACCATCACCATCACCACCATCATCACCATCATCACCACCATCATATCACCATAACCACCATCACCATCACCACCATCACCACCATCACCATCATATCACCATCACCACCACCATCACCGTCATCGCCACCAGCACCAGCATTACTGTCATCATCACCACCACCACTGTCATCATCACCACCACCATCGTCACCGCCACCACCACCATCATTTTCATGATCATCACTGTAGCAGACACCAGATTTTCCTCCATGACAGTGCTAAGGTGTTGGATGTTACTGTCTAACCATTACTACCACCTGATATGTTGCACATTCAGCCCATACGGTTTAGGGGCTATGTGTCCGCCAGCTCCCGGTGGTTTGGGGGATCTGCTTCTGGGTAGACACAGCTGAGTATCCCCCAGGCCATTGTGACTCATTTAGGGTTGGTCAAAGACCTCAGGCAGGGCCATCAGAGCTAGGCTTGGGCTCCCTGTTGGAGTGCCCTGGGGCAAGCTCTCTGTCCACTGGGGCTGCCAAGGTGAAGCCGGGAGCTGCGCCTGTCATCTGGACACCAAGAGAGTAGCCCGGAGGGTGGGCCCAACCCAAAGAACAGAAGAGAGACATGGAGCTTTGGAGACATTAGATCCCTGGATTCAGCTATGCCTGAAGCTGGCCTTGGGCTTTTGTCCTGGATAGTTCTGGTAGGTTGCACCAAACCACAGGCATTTTCTCGTCAAGATTCCGGTAAACTTGAAATCCCTGAAATGGCAGCACAAAGGAACTACAGACCTGCAGGTCTTCCCCACCCTCCTCTGGCCGCTCTTTTCTTTCTTTGATTCTTGTCCCACAGGTGACTGGGATAAAGACACACACTCCTGGCCAGGTACAGTGGCTCACGCCTGTAATCCCAGCACATTGGGAGGCTAAGGTGGGCAGATCACGCAGCAGATAGAGGCTGTCCTGGCCAACAGGCTAAAACCCCGTCCCTACTAAAAATACAAAAATTAGCTGGGTGTGGTGGTGTGCGTCTGTAATCCCAGCTACTGGGGAGGCTGAGGCAGGAGAATCGCTCGAACCTGGGAGACAGAGGTTGCAGTGAGCTGAGACTGTGCCACTGCACTCCAGCCTGAATGACAGAGTGAGACTCCATTAAAAAAAAAATAGACATCTATGCAGCGTCTGCATAGACGCTGGGGAGGAAAGGTTCAATTAACAAGGCCTTTATTATTTTAAGCCATCTAGGGATGGTTTAAATATTTGGCATTTCTGAAAATAAACTGAGATCTTCCCTGGTGAGCAGTCTTGCAGGATGAGCATGAGGCAATGACTCCTAAACCAGGACAGAACAAAAGCCAACCTCCCTGAGCCCTGCCGTTGGCAGTGACTAGACCTTCCCAGTACTGGGCCGAGTGTCACCCCTAGAAGAAAGGAAAGTGTCCCCACTCCCACCCGAAATGCCCCATGGTCACCTACATTTGGGGAAGGCCATATTCTGCACTGTGGGGCACTCATTGTGTCAGCATCTGAGAAGCCTCTGACAAGACAGGCTGTGAACTAATCCACAAACTAATCCATTTGCCAAGGTTTAACCTGGGCACCCCCAAACGGCGAGCTCCAGGCCGCGGCGACTAAGTGTGACTTACACATGGCTATACGCCTACTAAATGGAGTCAGTGCTGAAAGGTGCAGGCGCTAACGCATGCCTGTCCAACCCTGATTAAGCCTCCGAGCCACGGCATGCATCTCCCCTCACCTCCCGGCACATGAGTTTCCCACTGCGCGGTGGCAGATCACCAAAGCTTAGTGGCTTCAAACATCTTAAATTCTGGAAGTCCAACATGGATCTCATTGGGCTAAAGCTAGGGTGTCAGCAGGGCTGTTCCTTCTGGAGGTTCCAGGGAGAGCTCGTTTCCTTGCCTTCTCCAGCTTCTAGAGGCCGCCTGCAGTCCCTGGCTTGTGGCCCCTGCCTCCATCTCAGGCCAGCAGTGCATCCCTCTGACCTCTGCTTCTGTCCTCACGTATTCTCCAACCCTGCTTCCTCTGCCTCCTCTTACTTATAAGCACCCTGCGATGACACTGGGCCCACAGGCTAGTCCGGGGCCATCTCCCTGCCTCAGGGTCAGCCAATCAGCAGCTCTGATTCCATCTACAACCTTAACTCTTCCTTGAAGTGCAATAGGAGATTCACAGGTTCTGAGGGTCAGAACACAGGCATCTTTGGGGGCGGCGATTCTGCCTGCCATACCCACTGAGTGAACACACCCAAATTTGTGGGAAAGGAAGCTAGATGAGGCTAAGTAGCTAGCCAGCATCACTCACTCATGCATTCTTTTTTTTTTTTGAGACAGAATCTTACTGTGTTGCCCAGGCTGTGCAGTGGCACCATCTCAGCTCAGTGCAACCTCTGCCTCCCAGGTTCACGCAATTCTGCTGCCTCCCCCTCCCAGGTATCGGGGAATACAGGCGTCCACCATGCCCAGCTGATTTTTCTATTTTTAGTAGAGACGGGGTTTCACCATGTTGGCCAGGTTGGTCTCGAACTCCTGACCTCAGGTGATCCACCTGCCTCGGCCTCCTCAAGAGCCGAGATGATGGCAGGTGTGAGCCACCATTCCCTGCTTTGCATTCTTCCATTCAGTAAGTCCTTATTGAGCACCTACTGTGTGCTAGGCCCTTGATGTGTGCCGGGGTCCGCAGTCGCAAAGAGGCCAGACCAAGCAAGACCCTACCTTCATGGGGTCTTACGGTTAAAATAGAGGTGAAAGCAGACAGATGAATCCAACTTGAGTAAGTCCCAGAGGGCGAGCTGAGCCTTCAAGGGGCCAGTGTCGGAATATCTTTTTTCCTCTGGGACTTCTGCTCAACATGAGATGTCAAAGTGGCAGGAAGTGGGGCAAGGAGGGATGGGGGCCCATCTCCAAGGAGAAGCAGGGCCTTCTCAGGTCGGGTCTAATCTGAGCACACAGAAGCACACCTTATGCTGGGTTTCATGTGCTCCTTTTTTTGATATTGTGGTTTTTGGGGGAAAAGCTCCTGTGTGACAGCAGCTCAGATTTAAAATACTCTGTGCACTCTTTGGGATTCAGTTCGCACGCTCCTGCCTGTCAACGTCACAGGCAGTGGGACACGAAGGGGCTCCTGGCTGGGCCGTGGACGCAGAGGGACAACTTTATGGGGCTGTAGCTTTGGTCTCTGGAGCCCTCCTGGGCAAGAGCCTGGCTCCCGGGGTCTCGCCCAGCCTCAGGCAGATGTTTAACAAATGTCACCGCTGGGATTTCTCAGACAATCAACATGGGAAAAGCTGAGGGAGAGAGGGACCAGGGAGTGGATGCATTAAAAATAATGAGGCCGCTTTAAATGGACCAGGTTCCGGGGCAGAATGGGAACCACGTCCTCGGTTTATTTAAAAATACACTTTATTTTCCATTCTGTCTCTGTTTAATTTCTTCTGATAGAGCTAAAAAAAACCCCCCAACTCTCTTTAGTCTAAAAACTGAAGTCTGTATGTAGCTTTTCAAAGAAAAAGAAGGGGCGTTTGTCAAAAATATAGGTCACAACAGCCCCCTGCGCCCCCACGGCCCTGCACACACAGTGGGCCTCACCACTGTTCCTCCAGCCAGGGAGCGCGCTGGTGTTTGGAATTTAGGGTGAAACGGAGCCTTTGCCTTGAGCGTGGTATTTGGCCTAGAGAGAAGCTCTGTCATTTTTCTTTCTCTTTTTGCTGATCAATATTTTTTTCTCCACTAGATGATTCCATGGGGACAGAAGGATGATGAGCACGCATGTGGGGGTGAGGAAGACGGAGGTTCAAATCCCTCCTCCCACTTGGCAGCTGAGCGAGTTTAGGTATAAGTCATTCTTCCCCGCAGAAGAAATACGAATTCCCTCAGCCAGGCTGTGTGCTCACTCAGGGCCCGTCTGGCAAGTACACGCCCAGCATGCCACCCGCCGCCCACCGCCCACTGCCCGCCACGACGCACCCCTGGGTAAGTAGCAGTTACTGCTGCGAACGATGATTACCAGTGGGAGGATGGATGGTCACTGGGCTTGCTCTTCCAAAAATGTTAGCTCTTTTTTTTTTTTTTTTAATTTTATAAAAACGATCTCCAGGCTTTTGACCCTGGGAGAATGAGAATGTGTTTCGCGCTTGTTTCTGATTTCAGTCTCTGCTGAGACACCTCCTGGAGGCTTCCTCTAACTCTGCCCCTTGGGTCTAACCTGACACCCACACCCCGCGCTCCATCCCCCTCTCGGGAACCTGTGTCATCCCAGGCTGTCAAGATGACCCCTTCAGGCTTGGGTTAGGCCAAGGCTTCACACCATGGCAGAGAGGAGTGTGGAGCGTGTCTGTGGGCCTGGTGCAGGGCAGCGGCGGGGGACCTGTACCCTTCCGGTCACCTTTGGCCAGACCCACTGAGCTTGGAAGGGAGAGGGCCTTTTCAGCTGTTTGAGGGAGGTGCTGCTTTTCCTCCTCCCGCCAAGGCTGGAGAGAGCCCCCCGTGGAGCCCCTGGGGCTGGGGGAGGGTGGCCGGGTCTGGCTCTTGCTTCCAGGCATCTCTGGAGGAGGGTGGCATGGGTGTCCTGTGCAGTGGAGCGGGCTGTGCTGAGTGGGAACCGACCACCACCAGCAGAGATGATGGGCTGGGTGGCGAGGAGGGAAGAAGGGTGTGGGGGTTTCCTGTGGATATGAAGTGGGCTGCTGGGCGGGAACTGGCCAGGAATGAGGGGTCCCAGGCTTTCTCTGTCAGATGTAAGTGCTCAGGGGGTTCAATCTGGATGCTTTCATGATCCCAGGGTCTAAACAAGCCACAAGAGTACCCTCAAATGAGTCAGCTTAAACATCTGCCCCAGCTTCGGGGATAGAGCCCACCAGATCACCTGCTGCCCGCCCACCAAACCCGACCTCCCTGCCCTGCTGGCCTCTCCCCAACCTTGGAGGGTCCAGGGGAAGCCTAGAGATTGGGGAGGAGAGAGGGAAGAGAAGCAGAAGCAGGGAAACCCAGAGCGGGCAGCCCCAAGCCCCCTCCCCACTCCGAGGCCTCAGCCTGGGGCAGGCTGGGCCGGTGAAGCCGGGAAAATGCCGCTTTTCAGCGCAGACTCACACGGGAGTGGACATCTCAGGGATCCACATGAGACCATGTTTTTGTGATTAAGAGTGGCTGGGAAAGCTTTTATTATGAGATAACCAGAAAGCCACGAGGCCTGCCCTGGAATTACCCAGGGGGCTGAGAAGAGCCAGCCCCAGACTGGTGGGTGGGTAAACTGGCCCCTGGAAACAAAACAGACCAGAGCCGACTTAGGGCGTCCGCCAGTTGTGGAGGTGTAAGCCTTCCCACCATAGCCTGTTTTCAGCTCCCAGAGTGATGTCACTGAGTGCAGAGTCGGGAGACACACGCAGTTGGCTCGGGCGAGCTGTGTCTGGGTGAGCCTGTGTGAACCGGGCGAGCCGGCTCCCGTGCACACAGAGGGCAGGGCTGCAGGGGCAGTGGGGGAGTCCTGGACCGTTTCCTGCGGCACCCTCTGGAGTCCTGTTCATTAGTGTAACAGTTTCCTTGCGTTCTTTCCCTTCGGAACCTCCCTCTCCTCCTCACATTTTGTGTGTATGCATGTGTGTGAGTTCACGGCATGTGTGTGGGGTGCGGATGTGAGTCCATAGATGGGGGGATGAATGCGTGCGTGGGGGGGGGTCTTCCTTCCCTCCCCTGCACCCCACGGTGCAGGAGAATCACACTGATTTGATCGCTGCTAAACTCTCCCACAGAGGCCTGCCTGGGTCTGGCTCAGAACAGGCTCTCAGCATGCGTTGAATGAGTGAATAAATGAATGAATGGGGCACCTCCTCCAAGAAGCCCTCCCTGGCACCCAGGCCAGGACAGGCCCCCCTGCCATGTGCCTGCACAATGCCATGGACTTTGCGTACTTACTGACGAAGCGTTTTCCCATTTCCATGGACTCTAACTATGCTCACCGCCGGGAGGAAGCTCCTCCACAGCCAAGACCGCGGCTGCCTATTTCTGGCCGTGTCCCCGGTACTGAGCTCCATGCTGAGCACTTAGCAGGCCCTCAGGAAATATTCGCAACGGATGAACAGATGCATAATGAATGTGTGGTCTCTTGCTGGCACAGACATCTGCCCAGCTTCGGGGATAGAGCCCAGCAGATCACCCAGCGCTTCTTTCCCCCAGGGGACGGCCTTCTGCCTGAGACCCAGGTTTGTTCCTCAGTCTTTCCACGGCCCTGGAGTAGCTGTCCGCTGGCTACATCCTCGGCAGTACCAGCCACGCCCCGGTCCACAGGACTTCCCACAACACTCTATTTTCTGCTTGTGCTTCCAATGCCCACGCCAGGCTGGGAGAGGGTTCTGCTCAGTGTGGTCTGGCAGGACCTGGGCAGATGGCACAGCCACCATGGCAAACACTGCCAGGCACAGAGAGCGCAGGGGGGGGTTGTCTAGAAGCGGTAGAGAACTGCTCCAGCCCAGACACGAGCCACATGAGCTCCACTCACAGCTTGACAGCCAGGACCAGCTCACAGCCCATTTACCCACACAGGGCCAGGAAGCACCATCCATCCAAGATGCTGGAAGGATCTTGAAATTCTTCATTTTTTTCCTTAGAGACAAGGTCTCATTCTGTTGCCCAGGCTGGAGTGCAGTGGTGTGATCACAGCTCACTGCAGCCTCCACCTCCAGGACTCAAGAGATCCTCCCACCTCAGCCTCCTGAGTAGCTGGGACTGCAGCTGTGTGCCCCCATGTCCAGCTAATTTTTATTTTTTTTTGTAGATTTGGGGTCTTGCTGTGTTGCCCAGGCTGGTCTCTTACTCCTGGGCTCAAGAGATCCACCTGCCTCAGCCTTCCAAAGTGCTGCAATATAGGCATGAGCCACCATGCCTGGCCTCTTCATAATTTTCGAGTAAAGCCTGCAGTTTTGTTTTGGACTGGGCCCTGTAAACTATGTAACTGGTTCTGATGGGATGGGATGACTGGGGGAGCTGATCTTTCTCAGAGGGGATCGAGGAAGCTCTTGGAGACCGTCTGGGAAAGGGGCTGGAGGAGCCGTTGGTGGGGGAACTAGAACCTGCCCCTGAGCCACTGAGGTGGGCACGTGGGTGTTTTGTGGATAAGTCTTCATCAAAAGTGGGAAAATAGGCCAGGTACAGTGGCTCATGCCCAAAATCCCAGAGCTTTGGGTGGCTGAGGCAGGAGGATCTCTTGAGCCCAGGAGTTCGAGACCAGCCTGGACAAAACAGTAAGACCCTGTCCCCACACAAAAACAATTTAAAAATTAGCTGGGTGTGATGGTGCATCCCTGTAGTCCCAGCTACTCCAGAGGCTGAGCGGGGAGGATCCCTTGAGCTCGGGACATGAAGGCTGCAGTGAGATATGATCACACCCCTGCACTCCAGCCTGGGTGACACAATAAGACCATCTCTCAAAAAGAAAAAAAAAAAAGAAAACTGTGGCCCAGGCTGGTCGTGAACTCCTGGCCTCAAGTGAAAAAAGAAGCAACATGAAAATAAAAATGGAAAACGTGTTCTGGGCTGAAAAAGAATTTCATTTGATCCCCAAAACATTTCCTTTTATGATTCATTGTGTAGATTTTGTGCAGTTCTGTTGGGGTGGGGGAGAAAGAAACCACAAAACCACCCTGTGTGAGTTCACAAGAAAAGCATTATTAGGGCGTCTGGCCTTCGCTGGGACCGCGAAGCCCCATCCTCCCCCGGATGTGGAGGGAAGGCACACCTTGGCCATGTGGGAGACTGTTCATTCATCGAACAAGTATTTGGTTGAGCCCTGCTCTGTGCCAGGCACCTTTCTGAGGAGACGAGCGGTGAGCCATGCAGACGGGAATCCCTGCCCCGGGGCAGCCTGCATTCTAGAGGGGAAGAAAGACCGGGAAAAGAAGGCAAGTCAACTAAGTAGAACTTCTAGTAGGAGGCACAGTGGTACTGGCTAGGTAGAGGAGTGAAGCAGGGACGGGATGTCTGGGGACAGAGGGCTGCAGGAAATAGCCTGGTTTAGTCACAGAACATGTTAGAAGCCCTGTGTCAATAGCAGATTCCCTTTCTCCTTTGCCCGCAATGTCCAGAGCGCAGCCAGATTGAGGATGAGCCCCACAGCCCTGCCTCGGGGCCTGACCTGAGCCATGCATGACCCCCGGCAACTCTTCTGCGGACCCTGAGGTCCCGGGTGGGACTGTGCAGGAGGGCAAATGAGGCTGCTGCTGAACCGCATGCCCTGGGCTCCCACGAGCTCCTAGGCCTGACAGTGGCAGAGCGGGGCCCCAGCAGCGTCCTAGTTTTAGCTCCCTCTGTGGAATTCCCCATCCGCAGCATCCCAGGCTGCGTCCTGTGGCCATAATCACACAACCCCAGAGGGGCTGAGGAACAGCACTTGGGCCACCTCATCTTCCCTTCCCTTCCAGATCCAGGTTCAACAGCACAGGTAAGCTGCCACCATATCCGATCGCTGGTTTTCACTCCCAGCACACGTTCTCAAGTTCCATTTTACTTTTGCCATAATGCACATAGAGACTGCAAGGAAGTTGAGCATCGTCTGCGTCCCTGTTGCTGTGAGGTCTACCAGGGCAGAGGGCGGGGAGGCAGGACAGCGTGTCTGGAAATGGAGCGCACTGTTCACGGCTGTGTGGCTGTGGACATTCTCAGCATCCTTCCATGTGGAGTCGTGTGAACCCTGCCCGCACCCTCTCCCAGACCCTTCTTGGGTCCCTCTCGGGGCTTCAGGACGACGTATCTGAGGACCTGAGGCTGAACCACAACTGCTGCTGTCCCTGAGTGCTACAGTCTTTCCCAGAGATGAGCTAGGAGCCGAGGTGGTAAGCTCTGATCATTCGGCACAGGCCACCAGACAGACAGAAGACAGCTTGGGCAAAATCAGCTCTCTGGACCGCCCAGGGAGTCTCGTGGAAGCGGTGACACCAGCAGCAGCTTGCGTCAGAGCAAGTGCAGCAGCAAGGCCAAAGGAAAGCGGGGTCCTGCCACCCTCAGACACATCAAGAACAGGGTCTCCTTTGCCTCTGGGTCAGTGAGTGAGTCCACCAGGTGACGCTTCTTGCGGTGAGGCTGAACCTGAACTGGGCCCTGTCCCGGTGCCCTCTGGATCATACTCCCCTGAGGGCAGGGAGTGCCTGGATTGTTTTTTAAAAATGCCATCAATAAATATCTAGTCTCTGGGCTGAAAGAGGAGGGAAAACGTTTCCTGAGAAATTGACTCACTTGTATTTTACCTGCCTTTCCCTGTGCTTTGGGGATTGCCAGGTTTTTCAGCAGACAATCACAGCAACGAAAATGCCCAATGATGGCTCCAAGAATGGAACAATAAAAAGACAAAAGAGATGGGCACTAGCACAAAAGCTTCCCGGCCCGAAGGGACGGCTGCTCGCGGAGCCCTGGCACAATGCTGGAAAATTGCTATTGGTCCACATGCCTCCATCCCCCGGCCTCCACCCTAGACCTGGCCACCTCCCCTCTTCCCTCTCTCCTGAAGCACCCTCAGTCTGGCCTCCATGCTCCTGTTGCCCACCCTCCATGCCATAGCAAAGCCATCTTCTAAAAAGGCACCATGGTGCCACTGCACTCCAACCTTAGCGACGGTGAGACCCGGGCTCTAAAAGAGAAAATGAAAACGGACAAACATGTGCTGAGGGTGCGGAGCATCCGGGTCTCCCTTGCAGTGCTGCGTGAGTGTCAGCTGGAACCGCGGTTTTGGAAAACGGCGAGGCATCATCTCTTAGAGCCAAGACTGTATGTATCTACAACCCAGCAATCCTGCTCTCAACAGGAATCCTGCCCCCAGCATGCCCTCAGCAGGGATCCTGCCCCCGGCATGCCCTCAGCAGGGATCCTGCCCCCGGCATGCCCTCAACAGGGATCCTGCCCCCGGCATGCCCTCAGCAGGGATCCTGCCCCCGGCATGCCCTCAGCAGGGATCCTGCCCCTGGCATGCTCTCAACAGGAGCATTCCCAGAGATTCCCCAAGAGACCCTCGCAAGCCCACTGGAGAGCGTGGCACTGTCCCCAGTCACCCCTAAACACCTTCTGCCCAGCAGCAGCGGACTCTCAAGTACAACAGAATTTGGCAATGCTGGTGAGTGAACTAGAACAGCACGGAACAGCACGGAGGAATCTCGGGAGCAGGGACCTGCAGGAAAGGAGTCGGGCGGGCACCCAAGGCTACGCTCTGCCTGTCGCCATTGATGGTGACGTCAAAACCAGGCAAAACTGCTCTATGGCATTGGAGGTAAAGGAGCGGCTCAGGGGCAGGGAGTGGGTTGCCCCAAAGAGCTCCTGTGCATTGTCCTGGGTGGGTCACATTCTTTTCCTTTGTCTTCGTGCTAGTTACATGACTGTGTTCACTTCGTGAAAATCCATTGAGCTCCTAAGGAGTGAACTGTGCATCCCCCCAACTCATATGTTAAAACTCTCAGCCCCCAATGGAACTGTTTTTGGAGACAGGGACTTTAAGGGGTAAACTGAGGTTAAACTATGGCCCCATAGGGCCCTGATCAGATAGGACTGTGTTCTTAAAAGAAGAGGAAGAGACGTCAGAGATGTCTCTCTCTCTCTCTCTCTCTCTCTCTCTCTCTCTCTCTGTGTGTGTGTGTGTGTGTGTGTGTGTCCGGGCACAGAGAAGAGGCCAAATGAAGACCCCAGGGAGGAGGCAGCCATCTAGAAGCCAGGAGAGAGGCCTCAGCAGGAACCAAGGCAGGCAGTGCCCTGACTTCAGGCTTCCAGCCTCCAGAATGTTAGAACAACACATTCACAGTGTTGGATCCCAGTCTGTGCCACATTTTCTTCTTTTTCTTTTTCTTTTTCTTTTTTTTTTGAGAGAGAGCCTCACTGTGTCACCCAGGCTGGAGTGCAGTGGTGAGATCTCGGCTCACTGCAACCTCTACTTCCTGGGTTCCAATGATTCTCCTGCCTCAGCCTCCTGAGTAGCTGGGACTTCAGGCATGCACTATCATGCCTGGCTATTTTTTTTTTTTTGTATTTTTAGTAGAGATGGGGTTTCACCATGTTGACCAGGGTGGTCTCGAACTCCTGGCCTCAGGTGATCTGCTTGCCTTGGCCTCGGCCTCCCAAAGTGCTGGGATTAAAAGTCTGAGCCATCACGCCCTGCAGACACTTTGTTACGGCAACCCTCGCCAACTGATAATGTATGCATGGAACGTGTGCAGTTTTCTCTATGTATGGTAGATTCAATCAAAACCTCCTTTAAGAAAAGAGGCAAGTCTTGTGTGGCCCTGTGGTTTGCAATTTTTCTCTGGCTTCTTGTCTTCTCTTAAGATCAAGTCCAAATTTGCAACGTGGTCTTGAAGGTCCGGCATGATCTGGCCCCTGTTGGCCTCTCTGGCCTTGGCCACTGCTGCGGCTACTCTGACCTCATTTCAGTTGCTTGAACATGCCAGGCACTTCCTGCCTCAGGACCTTTGCACTGCTGGCCTCTCTGCCTAAAACACTTTATGCTTTTGCCCAGCAGGTTCCTACTCATCCTTCAGGTACCAGAATAAATGTGGTCTTTCCTTAGGAAGGTTTTCCTGATCCCACACTGGGTCAGATCCCTCTGGTGTAAATTCCCAAAGCACTTCCCTTTTCCTGCATTGCACCCATTCCAGTTGGAAGTCAGTGAAGTGCTGCTGCCTATTGTCTGTCTTCCCCAGTGGACAGGGAGCTTTCGAGGGGATGGTTCATCTTGTTTTCCAGTGGGACCACTCTGCTCACTGTGAACGAAAGGATGGATGGATGGATAAACAAGTGAATGGACGGATGTGTGGATGAAGATGAAATAATAATATTAGATGCATGGATGGATGAATAGATGGACTAATGGATGGACGAATGTGTGAATAGATCATTGAATGAATAGATAGATGGATGGAATAATGTATGTATGGATGGATGAATGGATAAAGGAAAGGATGGATAGATGGAATAATTGTGAATAGATAGATGGAGCAATGGATGAAGGATGGATGGATGAACAGATGGACAAATGAATGGATGATTGTGTGAATGAAGAGACTGATAGATGAATGAATGATAGATACAACAATGGATGGGTAGGTAGATGGAACAATGGATGGATGAATGAAAGAATGGATGAGTGAACAGATGGACAAATGGTTATATAGATGTCCGAATGAATGGACAGGTTGACAGATGAATTAATGGTTAGCTAGATGGAACAATGGATGGAGAGATAGATGGAACAAGGGATGGATGGGTGAATGGATGGATGGATGGATGGATGAATGATTGGATGGATGGATGGATGAATAGTTGGATGAATGGATGGATAGATGGAAAATGGATAAATGGTTGGTTGGTTGGATGAATGGATGGAGGAATGAACTTATGGAAAAATGGCTGGATTGATAGCTATCAATTCTCAGTAAATATATCTTCCACAAGTAGAAATTCTTATTTACAACGACCCTGCTATTATAGCTGTCTATTGATTCTTTCAGGTGTGTGGATGCTGCAGGAATGAGTCAGCACTCAGTGCTCTGCGGGTTTTCAGGGGATGATCTAAGAATCCACTTCCAAGCTTTCATCGATGAGGCAAATAGTGGACCTCTTCAAATGCTTATGTTTTTAAAGCGCTAATGTTTGGAAACACCTAGAAAATACTCCTAACTGTGATGCCTCATCTTAGAATGCCCATTTGAGACCTTCCAGCTATATAGACGTTGTAAGGCAGCGGGGTGGGGGAGAGTGGAATTTATTGAAAATGGATGAAGGACATGTTTGCAGTAACAGAATGGATGATGTGAAAAGATTCTGGTCTGGGTACCTGGGTGTGTGGGAAGCTACCAGAAGTCCAAGGGGTACTTCTCTATAAGCTGCAAGATCAGACAGGCAGAGATGCGATCGGTCCTAAACGCACCTGGCTGACAGGCACTAAATGTCCTGACACCTGCATAATTGCTGAAGGACACTTCCCATCCCTCCCTCTCCTGCTCACTCCAGCCTAACTCCATGCCTTTCAGTTCCTCCACCCTGTTCTCCAGGCCCCTCCCTAAGCCTTTGCACTTGCTGCTCCCTCTGCCTCAACACCCTTCCTGCCCCTTTCTATCTGACTAACTCCTACTCATCCTGCATGTTGTCAGAGTAAAGATCACTTCCTCCATGAGGCCCTCCTGAACTCTTCTATATATAATGTCAGACTCTCCCCCAACTAAATCCCTGCACCTGGCGCCTCACTTGTATATTCTATCTGCATTCACAGAGCAGTGTAGACACCTGTTTAGGCACTGGGTGTGCAGTAGTGAACATGGCTGTGGAGGAAACAGTAGCCACTATAAATATGCAGTAAAGTCTTACGGATAACAGAGAAAGGGAGAAGAGCCCTCAGGCAGTGTGGGAGGTTGAGGAAGGCATCTCTAAGGCTGTGCCATGCGAGGTGGGCTGTGCCCCTCTCCAGAGGAGCGCATGCCAGGTGGGAGGAACAGCAAGGACCAGGACCCCTGTTAGGAGTGGGGCTTCCTGTGTTGGAGGGACAGTGAAAGGCTGCTGATTCTATTGCTGCTTGGGTCACTGTCTGTCTGTCCATCTGTCCCTTGACTCCCCAGGCCCTCTGCGCAGCCCCTGCCCTTGTGCAGCTTCCTGTACACCACTGACCCCTCATCTGCCTAGGATGCAAGCTCTCAGGCCTCGCTATGGTCTGTCCCTCAAGCCTCATGTTCAAAGCTGATGCCCAGTGTCACAGGTGGGGTCTAATGGGAGGTGTCTGGGTCACAGGAGTGGATTCCTCATGAATAGATCAGGGCGCTCCCTGGGGGTAAGGGAGTTTTTCACTCTAGTCATTTATACAGAAGCCACTGGTTGTTGCAAAGAGCCACTCCTGGGTATGTACCCAGAGGAAAATAAGTCATTATATGAAAAAGACACTCGTGCACACACATTGGTAGCAGCACAATTCTCAACTGCAAAAATATGAAACCAGCCTAAATCCCCATCAACCAATGAGTGAATAAAGAAAATGCTGTATCTATATTTCCTTTTTACGGCTGAGTAGTATTCCATATATATATATTCCATATATATATAATATTCCATATATATAATATTCCATATATATAATATTCCATGTATATATAATATTCCATATATATAATATTCCATATATATTCCATATATATAGTATTCCATGTATATATAATATTCCATGTATATAATATTCCATATATATAATATTCCATATATAGTATTCCATATATATAATATTCCATATATATAATATTCCATATATAATATTCCATATATATAATATTCCATGTATATATAATATTCCATATATGTAATATTCCATATATATTCCATATATATAATATTCCATGTATATATAATATTCCATATATGTAATATTCCATATATATTCCATATATATAATATTCCATGTATATAATATTCCATGTGTATAATATTCCATATATAATATTCCATATATAATATTCCACATATATAATATTCCATATATATAATATTCCATATATATAATATTCCATGTATATATAATATTCCATATATATAATATTCCATATATATAATATTCCATGTATATATAATATTCCATATATAATATTCCATGTATATATAATATTCCATATATATAATATTCCATATATATATACAGACACCCATGGACTATATATATAGTCCCCAAAGGACTGTCTGTGGGCCAGCATTAACCTCACGTGGGACAGGCCTTAGGCTGAAGGCTTTGGTTGGGCCACACTCATCCCACCGATACATATATACACCATGGAATACTACTCAGCCACAAAAAGGAATGAAGTGAGGATACTCACAGCAACCTGGATGGAGCTGGAGACCATGATTCCGAGTGAAGTCACTCAGGAGTGGAAAGGCAAACGTTGTGTGTTCTCGCCTGTAAATGGGGGCTAAGCTATGAGAATGCAGAGGCGTAAGAATGACATCATAGGCTCTGGGGTTGGAGGAAGGGGGGAGGAGGGTGAGGGATGAAAGACCACACATTGCGTGCAGCGTACACTGCCCAGGTGACGGGCACACCGACGTATCAGAAGTCAGCACTGAAGAACTTATCCGTGGAACCAAACATCACCTGCTCCCCCAAACCCACTGAAATAATAGTGAAAAAGATCACAGCACCTCTCTCCTCCCTCGCTCTGTGCTCTGCACAGGTCTATCTCTTTGCCTTCCACCATGAGAGGAAGCTCCCTGAGGCCTCACCAGATGCCCAGTCTTGAACTTCCCCACCATCGAAACCGTGAGCCAAATAAACCTTTCTTCTTTGTGAGTTACCCAGCTTCATGCATTCCTTTATAGCAACAAAAAATGGATAGATAGATGACAGAACGACGGATGGATGGATGGATGGATGGATGAATAGACGGACAAAGACAGGCCTTTTCAAAAAGCTTCTCAAATTCCTCTTTCCTCCCGCTGTCCTGCAGTGCAGTTGGCCCCACGTAAGGATGGAGAACTCAAGCCCGGGGAAAGAAGAAGCCACTTGCTACATTCAGACACCATCAGCAGCAGCTGTCAGAGGCCCCAGGTGATGCTGCCAGGGACCCCAGTCATGGAGCACAGTTCACCTGCCTCCTCTGAGAGTTTCCAGGAACTACTCTGCATGAGAGCTGTTATCCTCTCTCCCGAGAAAGAAATGCTTGACTTCACATGACCGCACTTGTAGACCCTTCCTGACCTGCCGGCTCCCAGCTGGCCTTGGCTCATGCTTGGTGACACAGGGAGCGATCACTCCACTGTGTCCTTTAGTCCTTTGGTTTCCAGTTGGCATAACTTCTGCTGGGTGTTAACAGAAGGAAACAATAAAAACCTGCTGAGAACACTGCATTGTCTCCAGAGGACCAGGAATGCAGGAAATGTCCGTGGAGGTCCCGTGAGGACTGTCCAGGGCCAACACTAACTTCAGGTGGAACAGGCCTTAGGCTGGCTGGAGACCGTGACTGCATCCCACCACATGCATCCCACCAATTCCTCAACATGTCCCCACTCAGATGTGGGGGACACAGGCTGCATCCACGTGGGTTTCCTGGACAGTAGCTATGCTCCTGGAGAGTCTGTGAAGGTCCCCACTCACCAAGAGGGAAGAGAGATCGTGTCTTCCCCCGTGGCCAGTGGCCTGGACGGTCCTCAGGATGCCACAGTCTCCCTTTGTAAGGTGTCTTGGTCATCATGTGTCACACAATCTAAAGGGCACTTGTTTCATTAAAAGCTGGATGAAAAATGGAAGCAGTTTGAGGTGTGTGTAGCCAGCGATGAAGGCAAATATTACACCTTTAAAGAAAAGGAGCTAAAGGAGTAAAATCGTTGGCACTGGCAGAAAGAAAGATACATCGGCCGGAGAAACAGAACAGCGAGCCCAGAAACAAACCCTCCTGGACGTGGCCAAATGATCTGCCACAAATGTGCCAAGAACACTCAATGGGAAAAGGACAGTCAGTTTGCCAAAGGTTGCTGGGAAACCTGGCTATGCACATGCAGAAGAATGAAGTAGAATGCTTACCTGATGCCATATAAAAACGAACTCCAAGTGGGTTAAAGCCCTGGACAAAGACCCGCAAATACGGAACTGCTGGAAGAAACGGAGGGCAAAGTCTCAGGACAGGACTCGGCATTGTGTCTGGGATATGACCTCACAGGCACAGGCAACCAAAGCAAGGTGAGACTGTATCAAGCTCAAGAACTTCCGCACACAAAGGAAATAAAAGAGCGAAACGGCAAATTTTACGGGGGAGGGCAGGGACTGAGTCCCGCTCTGTCACCCAGGCTGGACTGCAATGGCGTGATCTCGGCTCACTGCAACCTCTGACTCCCGGGTTCAAGCGATTCTTCTACCTCAGTATCTGGGATTACAGGCGACCACCACCACACCTGGCTAGGTTTTTAAATATTTTTTTTAGTAGAGACGGGGTTTTGCCATGTTGGCCTGGCTGGTCTCGAACTCCTGTGATCTGCCCGCCTTGGCCTCCCAAAGTGCAGGGATTACAGGTGCGAGCCACTGCACCCGGTGTGAAACGGCAATTTACAGAGCGGAGAAAATAGTTGTAAGGCATATGTTTGATAAGGGATTAATATCTAAAATATATAAAGAGTTCCCATAACTCAACAACAACCACAAAATCAAATACTCTGAGGATTAATAGACATTTCTCTAAAGAAGATGCAAATGGCCAAGAAGCATATGGTAAGATGCTCAACGTCACTAGTCATCAGGGAAATGCAAATCAAAGCCACAGTGAGATACCCCCTCACACCCACTGGGATGGCCACTATTAAAAAAAATAACCTGAAGCATAAAGTAACATGATTTGATGAGGCTGTGGAGAAACGGAAACTTTGTGCACTTTTGGTGGGAATGTCAAGTGACATAACTCCAGTGGAAACAGCATGGAGGTTCGCAAAAGCATGGAAAATAGATCCAGTCATCCCACTGCTGGGTGTCCCCCAAAGGAAATTAAAGCAGGATCCCAAAGAGGTATTTGCACACCTGGGCTCATTGCAGCGTTATTTGAAACAGCCGAGCAAATGGTGGAGGCAGCATAACTATTCACCCCGATGACCAGAGAAGCAAATGTGGTCTGTCCACACAATGGAACGTTGTTAAGCCTTAGAAAGAAAGTTCTGCCATCTGCTACCGACTGAATGGACTTTGAGGATATTTTGCGGACTGCAGTAAGTCAGATACGAACAGGCGATTGCTGTTGGATTTTGCACATATGAGGTATGTAAAACAACCAAAATCTCAGAAACAGAAAGTAAAATGGTGGTTGCCAGGGGCTCAGGGAGGGGGACGCTGCAGTTCAAAGGGTACAGAGTTTCAGTGTTGTAAGATGAGAAAGTTCTAGCGATCTGCTGCACAGCAATGTGCACACAGACAATACTATTGCACTGTACACTCAAAACGATTAAAGTGGGCTGGACGCGGCGGCTCGTGCTGGTAATCCCTGCACTTTCGGAGGCCGAGGCGGGCAGACTACCTCAAGTCAGGAGTTCGAGACCAACCTGGCCAACGTGGCTAAACCCGGTCCCTACTAAAAATAGAAAAATTAGCCAGGCGTGGTGGTGGGCACCTGTAATCCCAGCTACTCGGGAGGCAGAGGCAGGAGAATTGCTTGAACCAGGGAAGTGAAGGTTGCAGTGAGCTGAGATCATGGCACTGCACTCCAGGCTGGGCGAAAGACTGAGATTCCATCTCAAAAAAAAAAAAGTGAAACAAAGGCCGTTTGAGAGACTAGAATTTGTGGGCAAGGGTCTCTGTGTGGGGTTCGGGGCAGAGAGCAGAGGTTGGGGAGATGGGTGGGCAAGCATAGGTTTGCCTGGGTGCGCCCACCCCTGGCAGTCTCTGGACTTGTAAGCTTGTTTACAGGGCTGGGGTCAACTTCAGATAAGGATGAGATGTAGGCAGGAAGAAGCCATGAGGGGTAGAATGCTATCGGGAGGGGGTGGGTGGGAAGCCAGGTTGACAATGGGAGCACACCCATGGGTGGAAGGAAGTTATACATCACATTGGTAGTGAAAGTCCTAGACTACTTCCTGCTCGCTGGACACCATGCCCAGTGGGGAAATTGGCTTGCAGGAGGAGATGGGTGTCCTCACCCCCGAGATGGTGCACTGGGCAGCCAGGTCAGTGTGCTTAGGGACCAGAGCGTGTCTCCACGTAGGTGAGAGCTGAAGATGTCTCTTCCCACCAACGTGATCGTTGCTTGCCTGGCTGGTTGCACTGCCAGCCCAGAGTTTGCAAAGCTTGGGCGTATTGGTGCTTTATGTCCCCACACTGGTGCAGACTGTTCTACAGACTGAATGGATTTATCACGTGGTCCACAACTGGTTTATTGCTGTCCGTTATAAGAGAAACAGAGCCTTCACATAATTACCACTAGAAATGATCAGAATCCATCCCTGGATGGGACAGACACCTGCTTCTAACTAGGATTCAAAAGCCACGATTTTGATGGTTGAGACGGAGCAACACTTTGAAGGCTGGACTGTCCCTTCTCGGTCACTCCCAGGAATGTTTCCACTTTGATTTTTTGGGGCTGGTAAACTCCTTGGACTGGTCAACTCACTTGTGAATCGTGCACAGGAAATAAAATGAGGGGGGAGAGAAAGACATGGCTTTATTTATGGAAACCTCATTTTGCTATTCATCAAATAAACACAACCCACCTCACACTAAAAATATGCCTCTGCAGATCAACAATGAGGCCATGTTTGGCTGACTGCAGAGAAGCGGAGATTGCAGACCCTAGGACTTTCTCACAGATGTGTCCCAGAGTAATCCAGGACAGTGTGCCGACAAGAACTTTTTATTTCCACTGACATTTTAAGAAGCATGTCATCTCCTCCCTCGTTCTGAAGCTGGCAGAGAAAAGCCTTATACTCCGATACATCGGTTCGGGCTGTGTGACTTCTGCCATGTTACTTCCCCTCTCTGGACCCCAGCTTCTTCACCTGTGAAATAACGATCGTGATATCTATCTGTGAGGGCTTTTGTGTGAAGTAATGAGCTCAGAAACACATAACGAAGTTCTAAAGACTAAAGAGATGTTTAGTGGCCAGTGGTGACACTCATAATGCACCCGTTATAAGAATTTTTCTGTCACCAATTCTTTTTTTTGAGACAGAGTCTCACTCTGTCACCCAAGCTGGAGTATACTAGCGCGATCTTGGCTCACTGCAGCCTCCGCCTCCCAGGTTCTAGTGATTCTCCTGCCTCAGCCTCCTGAGTAGCTGGAATTACAGGCACACACCACCACACTTGGGTAATTTTTGTATTTTTAGTGGAGACGGGGTTTCACCATGTTAGGCAGGTTGGTCTCAAACTTCTGACCTCAAGTGATCCACCCACATCAGCCTCTCAAAATGCTGGGATTACAGGCATGAGCCACCGCACCCGGCCTCTGTCACCAATTCTGATTCTGTAAGTTGAGACTGTTCACAGGCGTGCTGGCCTAAGTCAACTTCACTTGCGCCCACTGTGTGAAATCTCTCCCAATAGCACTGAAAGCTTGTTTGCCAAGTCTGAAAGAAACCAGGACAGCCACACAAAAGGTTTCTTCATTGCTCCATGATAGTTTTTGAGGGCAGTGTGACGGAGAAGCCCATGGTTCAAGCCCTGAGAGCTGGGAGGTCCTGTGTAACGTTACCACATGCTTTATTCTCACAGCCCCCGCCTGAGAGTGGCTCGGAACCCTGCGAAGCCTGTGCTCCCGCTGTGTGGATTGGAGCACGGGCTCCACCCCTCACAACCATGTGACCTTTGAGCTTGCCTCATCTTAAACTGGGGAAGGAGCAGTGCCCCCCTTGAAGAGCTCGATGACAAGTCATGAGATGGTCCCTGTAAGGGCACATGTAAGCACCCGGCGTGTGGCCACACACTGCAAATATTAGCCACTGTAATTTCTGATAACCGCCTCATTGTGTGACCTGATCTTTTTACACACACTCTCTCACTTGACTGAGTTCTGGACCACATCTCACTACTGTAAAGCTCACATCTGGCACAGACCAGATGCTCGAGAAACATTTGGCCGACAAGATGAGAACGCAGCCCTGCCTTCATGAAGATGAAGTCAGGCGGGGTGCAGGGTGGTGAGACTACTGTGTGAGGAGTACCTCACTGCAGAACCTGCGGCTTCAGGGGCCACTGTAAGAGCCCCCAGTGGGCTCCGGGGGGACTGGGAAGATGTGAGGAGGGAGGGACAAAGGATCAGAGCAGGAGGAAAAGTGCCTCAGGCCGAAGGAGGAGCTTGTGGGGTGGTCTGGATGGGAGATTGTGCCTGGATTCTAGAAGTGGGGAGAGGCTGTACAGTTGGCATGTGGGGGCTGATAGAACATGGCAGGAGCGGAGGGCCAGGACATAGCAGCCTCACACTATTCCCTGTGGGGTGTCCACGGGTAGTCATCCAGCCCTTATTTAGGGCCACTTCTACTTTTTCATGTTCTATGTGAAACAGTCTTTGCTCACCTGCTCAATCAATTCTGTAGGATTGGAGTAATTTAATCAAGTGATAATTTATTCACTCCATCCTCTTTATTAATCCAATTACCCATGCATCCATCCATCCATCCATCCACCCACTCATCCATCCATCCATCCACTCACCCATCCATCCATCCATCCACCCACTCATCCATCCATTCACCCACTCATCCATCCATCCACTCACCATCCATCCATCCATCCATCCATCCATTCATCTATCTATCCATCCATCCACCCACTCATCCATCCATCCATCCACTCACCCATTCATCCATCCACCCACCCATCCATCCATCCATCCATCCACCCACTCATCCATCCATCCACCCACTCATCCATCCATCCATCCACTCACCCATCCATCCATCCATCCATCCGTCCATCCATCCATCTATCTATCCATCCATCCACCCACTCATCCATCCATCCATCCACTCACCCATTCATCCATCCACCCATCCATCCATCCATCCATCCACCCACTCATC
>CM052657.1:113452422-113505830 GCA_028533165.1 Leontopithecus rosalia | reverse complement strand
ACTCATCCATCCATCGATCCAGTCATCCATCCATCCATCCACCCATCCATCCATCCATCCATCCACCCATCCATCCATCCATCCATCCACTCATCCATCCATCCATCCACTCATCCATCCATCCATCCACCCATCCATCCATCCATCCACCCACTCATCCATCCATCCATCCACTCACCCATCCATCCATCCATCCACCCATCCATCCATCCATCCATCCATCCACCCACTCATCCATCCATCCATCCACTCACCCATCCATCCATCCACCCACTCATCCATCTATCCATCCATCCACTCACCCATCCATCCATCCACCCACTCATCCATCCATCCATCCACTCACCCATTCATCCGTCCATCCATCCACTCACCCATCCATCCATCCATCCATCCATCCATCCACCCACTCATCCATCCATCCATCCACTCATCCATCCATCCATCCATCCATCCATCCACCCACCCACCCACCCACAATTTATTAAGCCCCAGCTCTGTGCTCAGCACTGGAGACAAAGGGTGAGGTGCCCTCCCAGCACAGAGTAAGCTTCCTGTAGCCTGAAGAGGGGTATGGAAGGAAACACTTTCCATGCTAGAGCACCCTGCATACAGGAGGTTCACAGTAAGTCTGTGGGAGAATTGGTGATGACACTCTGCCAAGCTGTCCTGAGACCAGTGGGACCCTATCAGAGTCAGGATACAGCTTGTTTTCCACAGGCAATACTGCAATACTGACTGATTTTGCGAGTTTGATGAGCATCTCAAAGGCTATAATGCGCATTTCTCTGATTCCGAGAGAAGGTGTCTTTTCTGGATGGTTAGCCATTCGGGGGTCAGTTGCCTGTCGTGTTCATGCTGATTTTCCCATTGGCGTGTTGTCCTTTTATTTTATATTGGTCTGTAAATACGCGTATTTTAGAGTGACAGAAGCAACTCTCTACTGGGTACTTAGCAAATGGTTACACCCACCTTGTTATTCTTCTTTCTGTTTTGTTTATGGTGCTGTTTCTTTTTCCTAATGTGTGAGAGTTAAACATTTTTCTTTTACAGTTTTTGCATTTAGTATTGTGCTCAGAAAATCTTTTTTGAAGATAATGCAAGTGTCCATGTTATTTTCTTCTGGAGTATTTATAATTTCATGTCTAAACTTAATGATTTGGTTTTTTGCACTTAGATCTTTACTTTGCCTGGAACTCGCTTTGAGGCATTGGGGGTACAGAGTCAGACAGGAACCAGAATGTGCTTTTCCCTCGATGGTCGTTGGTCTTTTCCAACTGATGAAGTGCTCGATGGCACCCATGACTTCTTTAAAGCTGTTTCCTGACCTATTTCTTCCAACTTAATTGGAAAATACTGTCCTGCACCACTTAACCACGGGGATTCTAAGAAACGCGTCATTAGGCGATTTCATCCTAGTGTGAATATGGACTGCTCTTACACAAATCTACGAAGCAGCCCACCGTATAGCTAGGCTGTATGGCATGACCCATTGCCCCCAGGCTACAAACCTGCATAGCATGTGACTGCACTGAATACTGCAGGCAACGTAATGGTAAGTATTTCTATACCTACACATAGAAAGTGTGCAGTAAAAAATACGGTCTTATGATCTCATAGGACCATGCAAGACTGCAATACCGTAGACTGAGACATCCAATCTCAGGGACGGTGTGGGACCACCGTTGCTCTGTATGTGGTTCGTCACTGACCAAAACATCATTACAGCACGTGGCTGTCATTTCAATACCCCTTCCCTTTCCAAAAAATGCTTTTCCTTGTCTCTCTGGTGAGGCTGAACATGGTATTCTGTGTCTCTAAAGCTTACTCCTGGGGCATTGCTGTTTTGTCTCCCTCTCTTCTGAACTGGATCTTTTGTTCATTACAGTTTCTCGCAAGTCGCACCTGTGGAGCTCTTTAGTAATGAACTTCCTCACTGAGCTCTCCTTTCAGTTCCAACCGTGTTTCAGCCAAAACTTTGGCTTTTTCAGGCAGGCCATCACACCACCTTCAATCAGTGGTTGTTTTATTTCCATTTTTTATAAGAATTATAATTTAATTTTCTTGAGCCATAGCACATTCTAGAACTTTGAGATCACAGATAAATAACAGAGATGATCACGGCATCCTTGGCTTGTCCCTGACTCCCACAAGCCCCCTTTTAATGTGTCACTTTTAGGTGTGGTGATGTCAGCTCCTGGTTTTAAATAGATTTTTAAAATCTTGTTACCAAGGTGGCCTTTTTGTTATTTTTAAGAGTTGTCAGTGGGCAGATGTTGCTTTCTATCAAATGTCTCCCTTAGAATCAAGTCAAGACGATCACAAGTGTAGTGAATTGCAAAGAAGCCATAGTTTTCCCACCTCTCCCTATTTCTACACTCCTTATCATGCCACTATGTGGCTCTTCCCATCAAGAGAGGGTTTTTCTGTCCCTTGAGTCTGAGTTGGTCTTGATCTGTTCAATGGAATGAGGCAAAGGGACAGGCCTCAAAAGCACTTGCATAGTTCTGCCCTTCCTCTTAGACCTGGCCACTGCCATGCAAACAAGCTCAAGCCAGCCTGCTGGAGGCTAGGAGACACATTATCCCGTCACCCAGCCAACAGCCAGCTCACCTACCATTAAGCCTGGCCACTCTCGACCAGCCAGCCCCAGCTTACCTGCCAGATGACCTCAGGTGTATGAGGAAGCCCAGCCCAGATTAGCTGAGCCCAGCCAAGATCAGCCTCTCTGACCTGTGGCCTGATGAGTCACAAAAAATGGTTATTTGAAGCCACCAAGTTCTGGGTAGCTTATTGTGCAGCAGCAGAGAACTGCTACAAGATAGCTTTTCTGTTGACCTACTTAACATCAAACGGCTTCCTATGCCACTGTCCCAGCAATCAGGGGTGCTGTTCGTATTTGTGACTCGGCTCAACCCTTCTAACTTCCTGCTGAGTGGCAAGAACCTTAGTAAGTTTGGTGATACACTTGGTCAGACTTGGCATTGCCTCAAAAATCTATTCTACGTTACAGCCTGTGGGAGAGGATGGGTGTGGCCCGGGTCTGAGCCTGCAATGGTTACAGGAGGGTGACCGTGAATGTCCCTCACAGTCAAGAGGCCAGGCTGGCCAACACCCGGGAGGTCCTTGGGGTCTGGTGCAGTTAAGCTCATGATTTTACTGGCCACAGGCCACCTGCTGACTGGATGGGGACCAGGGACAGCTGGTTCCATCCTATAGTTAATCACAGACTCTAAGCCAAATGAAGCCCCCTCAAATACTGGCTATCCCTGGAGCATTTGTGGTGGCTTTAAAATGTGTCCACAGATTTTTGAGACTCCCCCATCCCAGAGGTGGAGCCTCGCTCGCCTCCCCTTGGGTGTGGGCTGGACTTGGCAACTCCCTTCTAACAAATAGAGCAAGGTGGAAGTGACAGTGTGTGACTGTTGAAACAGACATAAAAGGCATTCCCGCCTTCCTGAGGCACGCATTCCGGGTGAAGCCAGCTGCCATGTTGTGAGCACACTCGAGTAACCCTGTGGGAGGCTCTTGCAGGTGAGGAACTCAGACCTGCTGCCCACAGCCACGTGAGTGAACCATCCTGGAGCTGGACCCTCCGGCCCCAGGCAAGTCTTAAGGTGAAACAGTAGTCCTGACTGATGTCTTGACCGGAAACCTCATGAGAGGCCCCCAAGCCAGAACCATCCAGCTGAGCCACCCCTGTGTTTCCGACTCACAGCGAGAAACTGACATAACAGCATAACTATGCATTGTTTTAAGCCACTAGGGTTTGAGGTCATTTGTGACACAGCAAAAGGTCACTAATACAACTCTCACGGCGCCTCTGAGTGGTGATGATCCTTCATGCTGGCCAACGTGTTCTCTTTCCTGAACTGAAGGGTCTGGCACAGCTTCCTCATCTCAACTGCCCACGAGTACACGTCTCTGCCTCTTTGTTTACTGAACATGCTGTTTAGAATGTAGGCCAGCCAGCTGGGGTTTCTCAGATCACGGCTGTACGTGAGGAGCAGGTGGCCTCCGGCCACGGATCTGCCATGCAGCACCCCAGGAGCAGCCTCCAGGACTGTTGAGCATTTGCTGTAGCTGCCCTTGTGCTGGCCTTTTGCCCTTATGCAGGGATTGGTGGCTGGCTAAGCTCCACAAGCAGCTCGGGATACCGAGTATAGACAGACAGAAGCCACGTCATAAGTCCACAGCAGGAGTTGGGGTCAGCGGGAATGATTTGCTAGTACAGCTGCTTTAAAGGGTTTAAAGCAGAGCTGGCTTCCGGCACTGCCCTCTCTTTAGTTGTTAAAAACGTCTTATTGGGTTGGGTGCGGTGGTGCATGCCTGTAATCCCAGCACTTTGGGAGGCAAAGGCGGGTGGATCATCTGAGGTCAGGAGTTTGAGACCAGCCTGGCTAACATGGTGAAACCCCGTCTCTACTAAAAATAAAATAATTAGCCAGGCCTGGTGGCAGGCACCTATAATCCCAGCTACTGGAGAGGCTGAGGGAGGAGAATCATTTGAACCTGAGAAGCAGAGGTTGCAGTGAGCCGAGATTGCACCACTGAACTCCAGCCTAGGCGACAAGAGTGAGACTCCATCTCAAAAAACAAAACATACACACACAC
The DNA here is from genome assembly GCA_028533165.1 of Leontopithecus rosalia. Taxonomy (NCBI): domain Eukaryota; kingdom Metazoa; phylum Chordata; class Mammalia; order Primates; family Cebidae; genus Leontopithecus; species Leontopithecus rosalia. The sequence goes on along the minus strand of CM052657.1, from coordinate 113,501,216 downwards.
ACACACACACACACACACACACACACACACACACACACAAACATCTTATTGAGGTATCACAGATACATACAGAAAAGTACCTGCAGTACATGTGCAGCTCAGCCTGCCCATGCACCCAGGCTCGGGCCACACTTCTAGTCTCTATCCGCACGGACTCATTTGCCTGTTTTTGTGTGTGATAGGATTGGCATCAAGCTCCCTTGTGTGTCTGGTCCGTTTTTGTTCAACGTGAGGTTTGTGAAATTCACCGCGGCTGCTGGGAGCACTTGCAGATGGTTCTGTCCGTTGCTGTAGGGCGTGACGTGGTGGGAAGGGACCTCGGGATTGTCATCCCTCCTGATGCCCCAGTGTGGGGAGGCCCTGCGGGAGCTTCCAGTTGCAGGCTACCAAGATAGTGCTGCTGGGGACACTTTAACTCATGGCTCTAGATGTGTGTGCATTTCTGTTAAGTAACGGCCCGGGGGTGGCTTTGCTGGGCCACAGACTGTGTTTGTTCAACAGTAAATCTGCCTATCAGGTTTCCAGAGTATCCATTTCCGCACCCACGAGTGGTAAGCAAGGGTTCCAGTGGCTCCGGGTTCTTGCCAAAGCCACTCAGGTGGGTGTATGATGGTATCACAGGTGGGTTTGCTTTGTATTTCCTGATGACTAATGAATTTGAGTGCCTTTTCTCATGCTTATCAGGCCTCTTCCTTTAAAATGCTTTTTAATGACCTGGCAGGACTTTTCGATTGGTGGGGAGGGTGCAAACCCCCATCTGTATCTGTCACCAGCAAACTTTCCCCTATAAAGCAGATGACTCATTCCATTTTCTTCCCCTGTGAGTACCGCAAACACACAAATGAAATGTCCAGCTAATCAGCGGCAGAAAGCAAACCTCGCCATTCATTCATTTTTTCCCCAAGGGCTCACTTTGGGTAGCTATGTCTCCACTTTATCATCTCCATCCAACAAGTGATCTCAGTTGGTTGCAGTTACAAACGTTTCTCATGGCAAGTCCCCTGGGACTCCTCTGTGAGTTCCTTCCTGAGACTTTATCTCGGCAGCAGCCAGCATCTGGTTACACCTGGCTCAGAAGCTTCTCACAATAAAGCACTGTGGGCTATGTGCTGAACAGAACCCTTTGGGGTATCACTTCCTTTTGTCCCAGTGCTAGGGAAAGCCCTAGTGCTCTTCTCAGGCACTCCCCAGGGTGGCCATGTGATAGTCCACCCTCCCCTCCCCGGTGCCTCCACGTTCACAAAAGAATAGGAACCTCCTCCTGTTAGATCCTCAGTAAGGCACAGTATCCTCAGTATCTTTAGTAAGCGTCCCTGGCCAATTTGCAGCAGAAAGAAATGCTGCAGTACAAAGGCTTCATTCATTCAGCAAGTGTTTATTGAGCATCTACCAAGGCCAGTCCCTGTGCTAAGCATCGATTCAGAGATGAGCCCAAGAGACCTGGCCCCTTTCCCCTGGCGTTTATGTTAGTGGGTGAGGAGGGGCAGATGGTGCGTAAGGCCAGCACATTAGAATCCCGTTACGTTCTCAGATGCTGCTGGTGAGCTTGGAACCGGGCAATGTACTCTGGCAAATGGTTTGGGATTTTCTTAAATCAAGGCGCTTCTATCCTATGTCATAATGCAGTGATATAGTTTGGATATTGTCCCCATCCAAATCTCATATTGAAATGTAGTCTGCACTGTTGCAGGTGGGGCCTGGTGGGAGGTGATAGGATCATGGGGACAGTTTCTCAAGCATGGTTACTGCCATGCCTTGGTACTGTCCTCATGAGAGTGAGTTCTCATGAGATCTGGTTGTTTAAAGTGTGTGGCACCTCCCTGCTGTCTCTCTTGCTCCTGCTCTGGCCATATGACATGTCTGCTTCCCCTTCGCCTTCCTCCGTGATTACAAGTTCCCTGAGTCTCTCCCCAGAAGCCAGGTAGTTACCACATGCTTCCTGTACAGCCTGCAGAACTACCCCAGATTCAGGTTTTCTTTTTCCCTTTCCTTCTTTCTTTCTTTCCTTCCTTCTTTCTTTCCTTCTTTCTTTCTTTCTTTCTTTCTTTCTTCCTTTCTTTCTTTCTTTCTTTCTTTCTTTCTTTCTTTCTTTCTTTCTTTCTTTCTTTCTTTCTTTCTTTCTTCTTTCTTCCTTTCCTCCTTTCTTTCTTTCTTCTTTCTTTCTCTCTTTTATTCTCCCTCCCTCCTTCCCTCCCTCCCTTTCTTCCTTCCTTCCTTCTCTCTTTCTTAAAAAAACTCTTTTTTTTTTTCTGAGACAGTCTGACTCTGTCACCCAGGCTGGAGTGCAGTGGTATAATCTCAACTCACCAGACTCAGGTATTCCTTCTTTGTGTTTTGAAACGAAGTTTTGCCCTTGTTGCCCAGGCTGGAGTGCAATAGCGTGATCTCAGCTCACTGCAACTTCTGTCTCCAGGGTTCAAGCTATTCTCCTGCCTCAGACTCCTGAGTAGCTGTGATTACAGGCACCTGCCACCATGTCTGGATCATTTCTTATTTTTAGTAGAGATGGGGTATTGCCATGTTGGTCAGGCTGGTCTCAGACTCCTGACCTCAGGTGATCCACCTACCTCAGCCTCCCGAAGTGCTGGGATTACAGGCGTGAGCCCCCATGCCTGGCCAGGTACTTCTTTTCGGCAATGTGAGAATGACCTAATACATCCACTGATTCTAGTTGAATATATTTATCAGAGACATTAAAAACACATGTCCATAAAAGATGTCTTCCTTGCAGCTTTATTAATAATGGCTCCAAACTGGAAACAGGCCTAGGATCTTCCTAGAAGAATGGATACCCCTGAGGACACCCACACAATGGGGCATTAAGGGACATACTACTGAAGAGCATGAAAACATTGCCCTGAACAGAGGAAGCTGGACACTCATGCTTTTATTTATGGGAAGAGCTATAATAAGCAGAATTATGCCATGGGGCAATGGGGTTGGGGGGTTGGTGGGGAAGGGGCAAGAGGCTACGTTCTGGGGTGATGGACCTATTTTGCCTCTTAATGGGATGTAAATGTTTGGATTTGCGTTACAATCGATCCAGTTGTTCACTTAAGATCTGGGCATTTTGCTGTGTGTAAATTACGACTCATTCTAAAACACCTAATTACAAAGTGCTACGCAGGAGAGAAAGCCGTGCAAGGAGTGTGGTGAATGCATGCCCACAGCTGGACGGAGTGGTCCAGGAGGGTCTCTGTCCAGGTGCCTTTTTTTTTTTTTGAGATGGAGTTTCGCTCTTGTTACCCAGGCTGGAGTGCAATGGCGTGATCTCGGCTCACTGCAACCTCCGCCTCCTGGGTTAGGGCAATTCTCCTGCCTCAGCCTCCTGAGTAGCTGGGATTACAGGCACGTGCCACCATGCCCAGCTAATTTTTTGTATTTTTAGTAGAGACGGGGTTTCACCATTTTGACCAGGATGGTCTCGATCTCTTGACCTTGTGATCCACCTGCCTTGGCCTCCCAAAGTGCTGGGATTACAGGCATGAGCCACCGCGCCCGGCCTGTCCAGGTGACTTTTAAGCCAAGAGAATGAGGAGGAGGCACAGGGGAAAGAGTGCTCTGGGAAGGGCGTATTAAGCCATTCCTGCACCGCAACAAAGGAATACTGGAGCCTGGGTAATTTACAAAGAAAAGAGGCTTCCACAGGCTGCACAGGAAACAGGGTGGCATCTGCCTCCAGGGAGGCTTCGGGGAGCTTTTACTCATGGCGGAATGCAGAGGGGGAGCAGACGTCTTACAGATGGGAGCAGGAGCAAAAGAGAGAGAAAGGGGGAAGTACGGCACACTCTTAACACAGCCAGATGAAACTGGTTCATGAGAACTCACTATCACGACGAAAACGCCAAGGGGAGTGGTGCCAGACCATTAATGGGAAACCGTCCCCAGGATCCAGTCACCTCTCTCCAGGCCCCACCTCTAGCACTGGGGATTCCATTTCAAAGTGAGATTTGGGCGGGACACAGTTCCAAACCCTATCAGAGGCGAATGCTTGTGCAAAGTCCCCGTGGCTGCCGTGGTGGGGGGAGTGGCTGGGGGAGAGCTCTTCCTGAGCCCTCGGTTGATTTCCATTTCTGTGGCCAGTGGGACCAGCAGGTCTGGCCTCTTAGAGCCATGGTCCTGGGGCTCACTCCTGGCATACTCACATCCTGCCCCCATCCTTGGCTTCCTTTCTGTTTGCCTTTCATCCTGATGTAATTTAAGCAATTTTCTTATATTTTACCCACCTGCACAAACTGTAATATTTTATGCAGTGGAGGCAGTGGTGGGGGTGATGGCAGGATGAGGCAGGGCAAAGTTGAAAATGCAGAAGGAAGGGGAACATGTAAACCAGCTCGGGGTACACTTGGGGAGCCATCCTCCCTCTTGTGGATGCAGTGAGCATATTCGGATTTAACTAGAATGGATGCTTTCCCCCAAAAGAACAGCGATACAAGCAAAAACGTAAGAACGCAAGTGGATCCACCCACCACTCACGACCCAGTGGGTGGACTCCTCAGAGGGTGCCTGACTTGTAGGCGGTGGCCCCACTGTTTCTCATTCAGGTCTCATGGCCTGGTGCCTCTCAGCATGCAGTCATCACCCCACTCCCTGGGAGCCTTGTGTTCCAGGTGACCTGTGCATTTTCCATACAAGCTTCCTTCTAAACCCAAGCTTAGAACTTCATCTGGCATCTGTTACAGAGGCAGGCAGGAGGAAACTCGTGGGGTGCCAGACCTACATTAAAGGGTGGTCTCCAAGATGGCGCTCCTGAGAGATTTCCAGGGGTAATCGTACTCAGACTATAACCTCCTCAGTTGACTTGAGAGTTGGGGAGAGAGAACGCTGGACTTGGAGCCAGCACACCCGTTCCTGCCACCAAACTGCTGTGGGACTTGAGGAATGTCACTCAGCCTCTCTGAGCCCTACTTTCTACCTGTTACCAGTTCAAGGAGGAGATGGGACCTGGCTATCTCATTCGGGGTTCTCTGGATGAAATGCACACCATTCACTGGCCTCTTTAAGGGTAGAAAAACACCTGTTCCAAGGACTATTTATTAAAGTCAATGCCTTGATCATTTATACATTTCTCCCTTTGAAATGGAAGTCGGAGATCCTCTGTGAGTATCGCGAGGTGGTCAGTAGAGGTCAAGACTCAACTTACAGTTCAGCTGAGCTCTTCTAACCACCTGCAGAGCTTTGGCAAGGGAGTGTTTTAAATTCTTTTTCTTCTTGCTCAAGTATTGTCTAATTGATAACTACAATAAACTGTCAGTCGCGTGAAGAATGCTGACGTGAACATTCTAGTTAAGGAGGATCCCAGCATGATCAACGTTCAGCAAATTCAGCTCAAGATGGCCTCACAAGTTTCGTATATTTTCACTTTTTTTTTTTGAGATAAAGTCTCACTGTTGCCCAGGCAGGAGTGCAATGGCGTGATCTCAGCTCACTGCAACCTCCACCTCTGGGTTTAAGCAAGTCTCCTGCCTCAGCCTCCCAAATAGCTGGATTACAAGTGCATGCCACCATGCCCAGCTATGTGTGTGTGTGTGTGTGTGTGTGTGTGTGTTTAGTGGAGATGGGGTTCACCATGTTGGTCAGGCTGGTCTCGAACTCCTGACCTCAGGTGATCCTTCCACCTCCACCTCCCAAAGTGCTGGGATTGCAGGCATGAGCCACCGCAGCTGGCCTGAAATCTCCAGTACTTCAAACACCAATGCTAGTATCTTTATGATGGAGAAAGCTAACAGCCCCTACTGCAGCCAGGTGATTGGGGTTCATGCCAGCAGTGATAAGTCACCAAGACAGCGTGTACCCCTGATATGATGCCATAAGAATGGCTCTTTACCTTGGTGGTCTTCCTCCCTCAAACTGATAATCCCAGCTGAATAATGAGAAGAAAGTTCCAGTTGAGGTGCAGTCTACAAGAGACCTGACCAGCACTTCCTGAAGCTATCAAGGTCAACAACCAACAAGGAAAATCTGAGAACCTGTCATGGCCAAGAGGAGCCAAAAGAGTCGTGAGGACTAAGTGCACTGTGGTGTTTTGGAGGGGATCCTAGGAGAGAAAAGGATGTTAGATAAAAGCCAAGGACATCTACATACACTATGGGATTTAGTTAAAAATGTGCCAGCAGCGGGGCACAGTGGCTCTCACCTGTAATCCCAGCACTTTGGGAGGCCGAGGAGGGAAGATCACGGGGTCAGGAGTTCAAGACCAGCCTGGCCAACATGGTGAAACCCTGTCTCTACTAAAAATATGGAAATTAACTAGGCGTGGTGGTAGGCACCTATAATCCTAGCTACTTGGGAGGCTGAGGCAGGAGAACCATTTGAACCCAGGAGGTGGAGGTTGCAGTGAGCTGAGATCATGCCATTGCACTCCAGCCAGCTGGGGTGACAGGGTGAGACTTTGTCTCAAAAATAAATAAATAAATAATGCCAGCATTGGTTCATTAATGGTGATATATATACCATCCTAACATAAAATGTTAAAAACAGAGGAACTGGTGTGCAGCATGTGAGAATTTTCTGTATTGTCTTTGCAATAACTCGGTAAAGCTAAAACTAATCTAAAAGAAAAAGTTTAAACAGAAACGAAGGAGCAATGGTGATGATTACAAGGTGATGTGAATATGCCTGGCTGGAAAGGAGCCCTACTCGTGCCTACTGTGTGTGTCTGGTGGGGAAGAGCTTGTGAAAAGCAGTCTGAGGTCATTTTATAAAAACAAGTCACGAAAAAGACAAAACCCAGCTGGCTGACTTTGGAAATGTAACATGCAAGCTGATAGAAGCAGTTTGGGGCTATTTTTGGATGTCACAACACCACCCCAAACCAGTCATAAAATGAACTGTCTTGTTTGCATTTGAAAAATGATGCTTCCTCTTTACCAAGTATTAAAGGGAGTTAGATCTGAGCTTTTCTTGCTAAATGAGTGAAAATTTAAAACTGCTGTAATATCTATAAAGATAATCTGTATTATACAAAACATAGCAACCTCTTTTCCTCCCTCCTTTTATCTGCCTATCTCCATCCATCCATCCATTCTTCCATGTCTCCATCCATTCAGGGAGAGGGAAATAAACACATCAATTTGCACCTTTCAATAATAGATCAGCATCTTAAATAAAGTATTTTTTTGCTTAAGATCACTTCTTTATCATAAAGCACATAAATGAAATAAAATGATGGGTCGAATTCCCACGAGTCTTCTGAGACCGAGAATGCTGTGCAAGGGTTTCCCAAGCCCCAGTGGTGATGCCCAGCTATCCTATTCACTGCTTACATCTCTTTCAGCTGTGGCTGTGGAGTGGGGGGTGGTTAAAGACAAATTGGGGGTATAAAATCAAGCTGGCAAAAACAAGCCTGGACCTGCCTTTTGGAACTTGGTCAAGTACAGAGGGAAGTGACACTGACTGAGTCCTCATGAAAACGAATGTGGGGCAGCTGTATGAGTGCCCAGGGAGAGGGGCCCGGGGCCGCATTGCAGAGGGAGAGATGGAGCTACAGGCTGAGTGGCTGCATATGCCAAGACCCCAGGAGTAGGGAAGAGGAGATGAAGGACTATAGGAAGACCAGTGGGCCCAAACGGAGAGGGAAGCTGGGGGAGAGAAAGGAATCTGGAGAGGAAGGTGAGTTCTGCCTGCAGGCAGGCCGTGAAGAGAGAAAGAGTGAAGTCATCTTATTTGTCTGTAGACATGAAAAGCAGTGGACAGATTCCAGGAAGCACAGGAACGGGCACCAACCCGCACTAGGCGATGGGCTGGAAGCAGGGACACAAGCCATGGGGCAGGGATACAGTGATGCCCGCAGTTTTGTGACTTGAGTAAGGGATGGAGGCTGGGGAGATCTGAAGACAGAGCTGGGACTAGGAAGCAAAAGCGATCTTTGGGCCCAAACCTGGCATAGCACCCACCTCGGTGAAATTTGCAAGCAGGAACCAGAATATAGCAGGGGTCCTCTCCCATTTCCCCCAGATTCCCAGTCTGCCCCAATATCCAGCTGTAGACAGTCCAGGAAACACAATGCAATAAACATTATGCCAGATTATGCCTCCTTTCTAATTGCTCACATCAATAGCTCCATTTCCACCATGTTCAGACTTTTGTGTTGAAGTGCCATGTAAATGCATTAAAAAAATCATTACACACCAGAGGCCATATGTGGGCAGAAATAATTCCAATTGAGTGTAAAAGGGAAAGAATTAAGTCTTGGGTATCAAGAGTAGTGTTTGCACACCACACCCAGGGGCAAACAAGGGTGCAGCTGGGGAGAGGGCGCTGTCTCAGCAGGCAGCGGGTGGCCTCATGTGGGTGGGGCTGATATTCTCAGGGTCTTGTGGGTTTGGCTGCATGTGGGGACCTAGAGCCCAGCCAAATCGTGGCCAAAGGCCCAGAAGAGGCAAAATGTCCCCATGAGCTGCCATGAGAAAGGAAGCCGAAATTACCAGGAAGGCATCTGCTGTATGTGTGGGTCTCCTTCCAGGACTAAATACATAAAACTAGTAATTTGTCTACCTAATGGCCACGTGACCATTGTCAAATGGATCTCTGAGGGCTGGGAAGGCTTTTAATGCTTCATTATGCAACACGAAAACCCTGGCATGTGTGCCCAGTGCTGAAGGCTGAGGGCCATGACCGACATTGATGAGGGAACAATGCCAGGCAGAGGCAGGCGCGGGGAGAGCCAAAGCCCTCATCAACCAGTCCAGCCTCTCCAGTGTGGCCCTGCAGCAGCAAAGCAGTCACAGAGACATATCTTCTCTCCAGAGAGCTGGGGAGACAGCAGCTGAGTTGGTAAGGATCCAGGCAGAGCCAGGAGACAGAGTGGCATTCCTCATCCTGCCATGCCTAACTCTGGTAGGCCTTGCCTGTCAGCATCTGAGTCTCAGGGTCCTCCCCAGCCCAGCCAGGTGTGGCTGGCCCATCCTGAGGGTTTCAAAGAACATGTTTGGCAGTGGGAGATTGGGCACGTTCCTTGCTTTCTCAGTTCCTCAGTTTCCTTGTCTGGAGTGGAAAGGGGCTCCTACTATAACTTAACAAGTGAGTATTAAAGGGAGTGACATGAGTAAAGGGCTTGCAATAGTGCCTAGAACAAAATGAGTTGACAAACTGTAACTACCGCCCATCCATCCATCAATCCATCCATCCATCCATCCATCCATGCAGCCATCCATCCATCCAACCATGCAGCCATCCATCCATCCATCCATGCAGCCATCCATCCATCCATCCATGCAGCCATCCATCCATCCATCCATCCATCCATGCAGCCATCCATCCATCCATCCATCCACCCATCCATCCGTCCATGCAGCCATCCATCCATCCATCCATCCATGCAGTTGTCCATCCATCCATCCATGCAGCCATCTGCCTGTCCATCCATCCATCCATCCATCCACCCATGCATCCAACCCTCCATCCACTATTCATTATGCATTCATCTACCCACCCACCCATCCATCCATCCATTCATCCATCTGACTTTCACCAGACCTGCCATGGTCAGGCCCTGAGCTAGGGCTAGAGAAATGAATGAGACATGGTTCTTGCCACCAAGTAGACCAAGTCCATCAAGGGAGACAGAAGTGGTGGACGAAATTAACTGAGACCCAACCTGTTGTATGCTCTGAGAGAAGTGGGAGCTGAGCTCCCATGGCATCAGCACAGACGTAGGGGGCCTGGGCTACTGGGGTGAAGCCTTTATCAGCACACAGAGCTTGCTTGGACAGAATGAGAAAACTTCCACAACACGGATCACAATATAAATCTGCCTAGACTGAACTCCGTGAGGGCAAAGTTAGAACTGCACTGTGTTCCCACCTTCTGGTCCAATGACTGCATTACATCCCAGTTCCTGGCATTATGGATACATTGTATCCCCCGTTTCCGGTGCTGTAACTGTCCTAAAGGAGGCGCATCTATATCTGTTCAGTGTGATTTGAATGATGCAGCCAACTGCAGAGGCAGAAGTTTCCTCAGTTATTTACGTAACAATATGGAGGAGAAACTCACTGTGTGAACTATTTGCACAGAACATCGGGTTCTGTCCACAATTGGGATTTGCCTGTCACTGCAGGCGGTATGGTGGTCTCCTGGGCACTGCCTCCTCCAGCCTCTGCATTTGGCCACAGAGGACAGGGGGCAAGCTCCTCTCTAGATGGGTCATTCGTACCCCTGCTACCAGTGGAGGAATGTGTCTCTGGTCTTGGGTTAACATTGAGTCTGTCTCCTTGTGAATGTCCACAGAGCATCCCAAACCTACCCCAAGTTCGAATACACCAAGTGCTCTGAATGGCAGCTGCTGTGCAGGAAGCGTGCCAGATGTCAGCTTTTGTGGTGGTTGGAATTATTACTAACATGCTCAAAAGCAAACCCCCACAGAATACTCCCTTCAGCAAATTGTGCTGAAACAAATGGATGTTCGCATGCAGAAGAATGAAGCTGGCTCTCCACCACACTCCACACACAAAGATTAACTAAAAAGGGACTGGCCTAGATATCCGCACGAAAAGCATCGAACTTTAGAGGAAAACTTCGGGGTAAATCTTTGCAACCTTGATTTGGCAATGGATTCTTAGAGATGACACCAAAAACATGAGCAACAAAAGAAAGCGTGGATAAATTCGGCTTTCTGAAAATTAAAAATGCTGTACATCAAAGGACACTATTGAGAAAGTGAAAAGACAAGCTACAGAATGGGAGAAGATATTTGCAAATCACACACCTGATGAAAGTTTAATACCCAGGCTCCATAAAAACTCCTGCAATCCGACAACAAAATCAAACACCTCAATTAGAAGATAGACAAAGAAACTGAGTAGATATTTCTCCAAAGAAGACAGACAAATGATCTATAAGTACATGCTCAGTATAACGACATGGTCATTAGCCAATGTAAGTCAAAGCCACAGTGAGATACCACTTCATACCCACCAGGATTGCTGTAATTAAACTCTCTCTCTCTCTCTCTCTCTTTCTCTCTCTCTCTCTCTCTCTCTCCAGTGCTGGTAAGGATGTGGAGATGCTAGAACCCTCATACACTACCTGTGGGCCTGCAAAACGGTGCAGCCATTGTGTAAAACAGTTTGTCAGTTTCTTAAAAAGCTAAAGATAGAACTATATGATCCAGCAGTTTTGCTTCTAGGTACATACCTCAAACATTTGAAAACAGGAACTGAAAGAGACTCTCACATGCAAATGTTCATTGCAGCATTTACAAAATAGCCACAAGGTAGAAATAACCCAAATGTCTATTGATGGATGACTAGGTGAACACAATGTGGTAAATCCATACTGTGGAACTAACGTTCAGCCGTAACACTAACGATCACTGACACGTGCTACAACATGGATACCTTGAAAACATGCCAAGTGAAAGAAGCCAGACAGACAGGGACAAATACTGAGTGACACCATTTATATGAGGTATCTAGAAGAGACGAATGTATAGGGACAGAAATCAGAATAGGGGTTACCAAGGGTCAGGGGAGGCAGGGTAGGGTGGGAAAGGGAGTGACTGCTCAATGGATGCAGAATTCCTATGTGGGGTGATGAAAAGGTTTTCAAAATAGGTAATGATGATAGTTGCATGACATCGTGCATGTATTTAACGCCACTGAATTGTACACTTAAAGCGATTAAGATGTTATGGTACATATAGTATCTACCACAGTTTAAAACGACGAACAGTGAACCCTCACTTAGCCCCACCCAAACCTCTCCTCGTGGACTCTTCCTTCCTCCAGGCACTTAATCCCAGAATCTCAGAACCGTCTTGACTGCTCTCCTGCTCTCAGCCCCCGCATCCCATTTGCCGGAAATTCCTGTGGGCCCTACATTCAAAATAGACCCAAGGCCACCCTCCCTTACCTGCCTCGTGCACCCAGATTATCGCAAGAGCCTCTGAGCACTTTTCTGCCCCTGCCCCATCAGCCTGTCCTCTGTGGGACAGCCAGAGGGGTCTGTCAGAACCCCAGTCAGCTCAGATCTGTTCTCTGCTCCAAACGCTACCGCAGTGGCAGGTGGCAGAGTGGGGGTGAGGGAGGTGTTACTTAGCTCCCACAGTCACAGTGGCCGTGGAGACCCCCCACACTGGCTCCACACCGTCCATACTTCTTGGGTTGCCCCTCCTGCTCCCTCTTCCCCCCCCCCTCCCTGTACTCTCCTGGCTGGTCCTGGAACCCACTGAGCACGCTCCAGAAACCTCAGTGCTGAGGCCTCTGCTCTGGCTGTTCCTTCTGTCTGGAATGTTCTTCCCCCACCTCTTTCAGGTGTGTTCCCACACCACCCACTCAATGTGTCAGGCACAGAGTGGGTGCTCAATAGCTCTGTGGGTGAAAGCTTCAGGAGGGAAACTCTTTCCATCTTTGCTGAGTGGGTAAGACAGCACCATGATTAAACGCACAGCTTGCTTGCCTGGAGTTCAAATCCTGCCTCTGTCACTTATCAGCTACAGGATCTTCAGTAATCTCTCTGTGCCATAGTTTCCTCGTGATAAATGGGGAGAAACAACGGGACCCACCTCATACGGTGAATGAAGGTTGCAAATGATGAGGCAGATACCAGGGATTCCATGGGTGCCCGGCATGTAGTCACCTTCTCAACAAGCATTAGCTAGCTTCATCTTCCCTCCCTCCCTCCCTCCCTCCCTCCCTCCTTCTCTTCCTTCATTTTTCCTTCCTCCTTCCCTTGGTGCCCAGGGTACCATTAGTACAGAGAGGCACGTGGGTTGATTTCCAAGTAAAGGGGATATCCCAGTTGGGCTTTCAGGTTGCACAGGAGCAAACTGGGCAGACACATCCCAGTGCAGGGAGGCCACAGACCTCACCCTAACTCCGTGTGGGAGGATAAATAAATAGCTTATTAAAGACTAAGGAGCTGCTAAGAAGGCAGAATGGGAGGGGGCATCTGTACCAGGTGATTGCTCCCTGGGAGCCTGGGCTTGTGGTTTTGCTGGGGAGTGAGAATGAGCAGGTTATAGCATCAGTTGCAGAGCACCGAGTGTGACTTCACAACTGGGTCACATGGACGCTTGCAGTGACGACGCTGACAGTGACAATACTCACTCGGGCACGGAACAGAGCCAGGTGCCTTGGAAAGGCTATAGACTCAAGTGGTTTTCACAGTCACCCTCTGGGCTTTACAGATAAGGCGCAGAGTGGTTAAGTGAGCTGGCCACATCCACAGGGCTGCAGGCAGCAGAGCTGGGATTCAGACTTGGGAGGCTGGCTCTGGAATCTGGGCTCTCTGTGTGTCACAGACAAGTGCTTCCCCTCTCTGGGCCTGGGTGCCCGGAGAAAAAGGGGGGCTTCAGACCGCTGTCCTCCAACTCTGTGGCTTTTTAAATTTCCTATTTACCAGTGAATGCCCCTGACAGCCTCCAGGTGTAAATGACATGGACGGAGCAAGAGTGTCGTGGTGCTGTGAGGCTGTCCACGGAATTTCCTCAGGTCTGCTGCAGTGGAACGGTGCACCTGGCAGCAAACCAAGAAAGGCTGGGACACCCGTCCTAGGGTCTTACTCCTGACACTGCTGATACCCAGGGCAGGGGGGAGGAGGCGCGATTCCACCCCCCAAGCAGCCGAGGCGAGGCAGGAGTTGGCGGGGGACAGGAGAGGCCCGCTCTACGGGAGTGGAGGCTGTGGCCGTCACCCATCCATGATTGTGGCTCAGAGCTGATCAGCTGAATCCTCCAGCAAGGACCACTCCAGGTCCTCACATCGGTGAGGACCCGTGCCCAAATAGGCAGCCTGTAGAGGCCAAAGCGAAGGGCTCCAGGAGACACCCTCGTGCGCCGGGAACATTTCCTCAGGATGTCCTAGATGCATTGCTGGGTGATCCTGTCTGGGGTGGGGGAAAGCGAGAGGCAGTGGCCTCACAGCAGCTGGACTTGGACATCGTGGGTTCTAGGGTTTTTGTTTTTTTTTTTTTTTTTTGAGAGGGAGTCTCGCTCTATCACCCAGGCTGCAGTGCAATGTCTCAGCTCACTACAACCTCCACCTCCCGGGTTCAAGTGATTTTCATGCCTCAGCCTCCTGAGTAGCTGGGATTACAGGCACATGCCATCACACCAAGCCAATTTTTGTATTTTTAGTAGAGATGGGATTTCACTGTGTTGGCCAGGATGGTCTGGATCTCCTGGCCTCATGATCCACCCACCCTGGCTTCCCAAAGTGCTGGAATTACAGGCATGAGCCACGGCGCCTTTTTTTGGTGGCAGGGGACCTGGTCTTGCTCTGTCACCCAGATTGGAGTGCAGCGGCACAATCACGGCACACTGCAGGCTCAAGCCATCCTCCTGCCTCAGCTCCCCAAGTAGCCAAGGACAACAGGCTTGGGTGCTAGTCTTGGTACCGCCAGTGACTCGCTGTGTGTCCTGTTCCTTTGTCTGCACAGTGCAGGTGGCTATGCACCCAGTTACAGGTTTGTGCTGAGGGTAAATGCCCGAAGCATTTGAATCAGTGCCTGGAGCTTAGTGGGCTGGTCATACATACGGAGCTGGGGCTGTTTCCAGCTGATCGCAGAACAGACTGTGTGTACCTGTGAGCTTGAGGAAGCCGCCCAGGAAGGCAGGAAGGCTGGCCACACAAGAGCAGGCCCTGGCGCCCCACTTCAGCACCCAGGTTTTTTGCCTGCTCTGGCTGGAGGGGCACCTTTCTCTTCCTCCTGGGCCTTTAATTGGATGAGTGTACAGTGTCATTTCTAGCAAGAAGCCAAGCCTGGCTGTTTGAAAGGCACGAATCAGAATAAGTTTCTCCATGGGAATTCGAAAAGAAGAGAAGTCGGGGGAGGGAGGGAGGAAGAATAAAAGGAGGGCTTCCCAAGCTATAGTTAGCTGTCCCCGGCTGGCAGTGGCATCCTGATTGCAGGGCACTGCCTCCTACCCAGGGCTTCAGAAGGGCGGAGCTCAGCATGTGATTAAATAAAACCCACTCCACACTGCGGCCCCCTTCTCACTATCCCACTTTTAGGTTTATTTAGTAACCTCTGAACTGGGAGGGGAAAATCATCCAGGAAACATTGCTTGGGTCATTTATTTTAAAATTATTGGTACAAAAATATCCTTGGTGGTGATTTATGTGCAGCCGGGAGGAGGAAGCCAGGGACTCCCTCTCCAGCCTAGCGGCCCGGCCTCATTTGTCTCCGGCTAAGTTCCTCTCAGTTTCCATTATGATTTCAAGTCATAGTAGTGACTTTATATCGCAAACAAATCTCCAGAATAGCACGGAAATATTATGTGTATTAATAGCGCCTGTAAAAACATCCGAAAACCTCGCATCCGCTGCAAGACGCTCCCCCGGGACTGGGAAAGGCCAGGCCGGCCTAGCGGATCCCTCCCCAGGGGCCAACCAGGGTCCCCCTGCCCGGCATCGCCCCCAACCCTAGCCCAGCCCCGGGGGCTCTGTCTGTCGTCTGTTTGCCTGTCGGTGCCTCAGCAACTGACCTGTGACGGACACAGTCCCTCCCCTCTCGCCTTCACCGGGAGCAGCGCGTGGGGACCGTCCCTGCCACCAGAGATGGGGGTCCCTGTCTCTTGCTCCCCTTGCGCCCCTGTGTCCTCCGCAAGCCACTGTCCCTGAGGCGTCCCAGATCCGCTGCCGCAGCGCTCGGGGACCTTCACCCCACCCCGTGCCGCCCTGGATACTCACCGGCTGTGGGGGCTTCCCTGGGGGGCAGCCCCTCCAGGCTGATGTCGCCCTCCTGCATGGCAGTTCGCTGCGCGGCTTCGGTGCACCGGGACCCAGCGAGTCCAGAAGAGGGAGCGACGAAGTCCCCCCTGGAGGTCTGCGGCAGCTCTGGGGGCCAAGGTCCGAGCCCCGCTTGGGAGGGGACAGTCCCCTCTCCTCCCCAGAGGCAGGACGCGAAGCCGCGCGTGCTGGAGGCAAACTTGGCTGCCCTAGCGCACGGCCGCGCCGCTCCTCCCACTCGGCTTTTTGGTCTGGGGGTCCAGGCCAGACCTCCCCGCCCCCGGGGGTTACCTGCGGGACACCGTCCTCGCCCCGCCCCGCGCTCCCCCGACGCCCAGCGAGCGGCGCGGGACGCTGGCGGCAGAGGAGCAGCGGCTGGTCCCCGGGTCCCGGCCCGCCCCCCGGCCTCCAGCTGCGCGGGGCGCGTCTCCACCGCTCCGGGACCGTCTTATCAGTCGAGGCGGGCATTGGGGCCCCGAGCGGCCCTGCGAGGTGCGCCCCCAGCCAGGGCCCCTGGGATGGAGTGTTACTACGGGAGGGGACCTTGAGCCAGTCCCCGAGACGAGACTGGCGTAGCCTGGGTGGCCCCGGTTCCCGCATCAGGAGAGCGCCCTGGACCCTCCCCCAGGCGGCAGGACCCCGAGGAATCAGTGTCAATTTGTCACAGGAGGAGGCTGAAGGCCAAGGATGGAAAGGAATTTTTTCGCTGGAGGTTACAGAGCATTAGGGGCTTGAACTTGAATCCAGAAATCCGCCTCTGCCTCACCCCCAGCCACAGCCTGTGCAGAACATAAGAACCTGGATGAAGTGAGAACCGTTTCAAAGTGGGGGAAAGCCCCGTTATGTGAAGATCACAGTTAACGGAGGCTGAGGACTGGACTGGGGGTGCAGCCAGGGGCCAGGCAGGGGCTCTGACACACGGCCTGTCCCCGGCCCTCACTCTTTCCCACTTCATGGGCTCAGGGCAGGAAGCCGGGGGTGCAGCTCTCCAGCCCTGTGGGGGTTAGGAACTAAAGTCTGGACGACTAAGCATCCTGCACGCCAGCAGCGATGTGGGCACCGCGGAGGGCGTGGGGAACTGCAGTGCCGGCGCCTCCTTGTGTACCCACAAACCTCACACCCCTGACATCTCCAGATAAATACCATAAATTCTCAGGCAGAACTACCATAAGCAGAATGCTAAGTGGCTCCCTGACCGCGGGAGAGGCCCTGGGGGACACAGCGGCCCCTTCACCTTTTGAAAGGTCATCAGACAACTTCTGCATCCCAAGGGAGGAGCTGGTTTGGTGCTGAGGACCAGCCCAAGCCAGGGACCCATGGATCACCCACCAAGGTAACCTGGTGCCCCGCTCTGGCTGGACCCTGAGGGAGAGAGACCCAGCCACCGCTGGAGGACAGGCCACATCCCCATGGAAGGGATTTGGATGGAGGAGGAGGTGTCCTCCTCCCCACCAGGCCTGCTGGGATTGGTACCCAAGGGCACTGCCCCGGGAGGAAAACGCTGGCTCTTGCAGCAGCAAACCCACAAAAAATGTTTCCTGCCGGGTCTCCTTCCCCTCCCCCACCTAAGTGCTGTACTGTACAAGAGGAGACGCAGGTTCCTTCCTTGAAATGAATCTGGAAGAAAGGTGACCTGCCATTCTCCTTAGCAATGATCTCGTTTTGGTCTGGACTCAGAAACTGGAAGACAGGCACCCAGAGGGACTGTATTCTCTGTGGGTGGCAGGCTCACCCCTAGGAGAGCTTGCTGGGAAGCTCTGGGGCGCGTGCCCCAGGGGGGCAAAAGAGGATGTATGGACATCAGAGCCATCCTGGACCCTTGCAGGGGCTATACTCATTTCACAGAACTTTTCCTTCTGACCATTCTTGTGCAGAAGTTGAGATAAAAACTCATTTTTCTTGGAAGGGTCTGATAGCCAGTGTGATACATAGCAATTGCTCAGTTATGTAAATACACAGAGAAAATTTTAGAATTCTTACCCTTGGAATGATGAACTATAAACCAAAAAGGCTCAGGGGGGGAAAAATGTAAATACGTACTGGGACTATTTTTAACTGTCATTGTTTACCTTTTCGGGCCAGGGATGGACTATTGTGTATTTAGCCAGATTTAAAATGCACATTATTTAATGCGTGATTATTAGCAGAAATACATTAAACAGCCATTAATAGATGTTGGTTCATTCCGATTGAAATTGCTTTTTCTTCTTTTCATTTTCTTGGCTCCAATTAAGTTGCGTTCGGATGAAACCCTTGGGCTGTGGCCAACATTTGCAGAAATGCCGGTCGTAGACCCAGACATTTAAAAATGGCGTTTTAGTCCATACCTGAACCAGCTCATTTTTAAAAAGATTGCGCTTGGCTGCTATTTTGGTACGTGTCGTCACGTGACAGCGATGCCAGGCTGGGGAAGGCTGGCTGCCCCCCCTGTGGCCTGCAGGAGAGGGTGGCCTGGAAGAGGAGCACCCAGAAACCCCCTGCTTATTTTCCAGGGAACCCCACACTGCAGACCCTCTGAAGCTGAGGGCCTCCCCGACACCCTGTGCATGCCAGGAAGATATTTATGTCAACAGCAGAGTGGGGCCAGTGTACCGGCTCGGGGAGGTGGCGTGACTGTCTTTACAGAATACAGTAATCACACAGCGCAATGCTTGTAATTACAGAAAAATGGTTTCCCTTTTCGGCGAGGTGGCGAGGGAAGGAGAGAAGGCAGCTCTTGGTGAGGCCAGCACTGGGACGCATCCCCTGAATTGGGCTGGGTTTAAAATAGGCTTCGTAGGGGGAGGCCCTGGGCCTGGCTTGGGGGTAGGCACAGCCCTCCCCCGAGCTGAAGTATGATCAGACACTGGGGCCTTGCAGGGACTCTGACCTTGCAGCGGTTTTTATCAAAGCCACCAGCACCAGCATCCATGTCTCCTCTGCTCTCCAATGATCTGGATCTCGGGAGATGTCAGCTCTGAGCTGACACAGCCGGCAGGCGACCACCTGCAGCCACGCCCCTCTGTGCATCTCTGCGCGTTTCTCCTTTCCTCGGTGACCTTTCCTGGACCCTCAGATGACACAGAACATGCCAGATTGTCACCTACACCCTGCCCTCACTGCCACTTGTCATCAGAACACATACAAGGTCACAGGTCATTTAAATGCCGATTTCTCACAGTCTCTGGAAGTCTGTTTCCAGTGCGGCTCGGCTCTTGGAGTACCTGGCGTGGGTAGAGCCTTTACTTGGGTTGGCAGGGGATGGGAGGTGCAGAGGTGAATGAAACAAAGCCCCAGCCCTCCAGGGCCAGCCTCCAGCCTGGAGCAGCGAGCAAGGCGCTGCAGAAGCTGAGCCCACGGCCTCTGCAGCCTAACAGGGTCCGTCTCATCTCCGACAGCTGCTTCTCAGCACCTGGGTTTGTGCATCTGTAAAATGGGTCTTGGCAATCGGTTGGAATTCCGTGAAGATAGGAGAAGAATTCAGCTTCCAGCCCCAGACCTGACACACCGTGGGGACTAGAGGGCATTGTTGTTCATAACATCTCACCCCAGTCAGACGGGGCAACGTGGTAGACCACGGAAATGCAGGTGGAGGCTGCTCCCTGAAGAGCAGGTGCGGGCTCATGGTGGTCCCTGCCCCGGGGCGGTGGAAGAGTGGGTGGGTTTTTCCAGGTGGAGTGGGGCTTAAGGGGGTTCTGGCGGAGGCTGGTGGGGGCACCTAGGTGGGGAAGTGGGCACTCAGACAGGGATGGGAGCTGCCCAGCGTGTGAGGTTCAGGTTCAGTAACGGGCCCCTGGTGGCTACGCTTCACAGGGTTAACGGGATCTTTTTTAGTTAAAATATTCGTTGGGGTGAGATTCATGTAAGATAAACTTGATCATTTTTAAGTGTTCAACTTGGCATTCAGTGCACTCACAGTGTTGAGCATCCACATTTCTCTCCAATTCCAGAACTTTCCCATTCCCCCAGAGCAAAGCTCGAACCTGCTAGCAGTCACTCCCCATATCCCCTCCCCCAGCCCCTGGCAACCACCAGCCTGTCTTCTGTCTCTACGGATTTATCCCTTCTGGACATTTCATGTAAATGGAATCATACATTACGTGGCCTTTCATGTCTGGCTTCTTTCATAATGTTTAGAGTTCGCTCCACATTATAGCCTGTATCAGAACCTCATTTCTTTTTATGGCTGAATAATATTCCACGGTCTGGGTGTACCACAATTTGTTCATTCATTTCTTCATGGGGAGCCATTTGTTTCCAAAGGTCTTTGGAAGGGACTAGAGAGAGCCCCCGAAGGCGCCTGCAGAGGCTGGGGCTGGGCAGACAGCTCAGTGGCTGTGCTGGGCTGGTGGGGGAGGAGGAGGGCTGGGGGCATCGCTGGGAGCCCAGCCTCCGAGGCAGCTGCTCACCGCTGATGCCAGACGCTCCCGGCAGCAGAGTGCAGTTGCTGGAGTCACAGTTCTCCTCCCTGACACGCAGGACCTGCAGCTGCGGCAGGTTTCCCCCTGTGGGCTTAACTTGCAGAGGGGCCCTGGGACAGAGAGGCAAGCTCTGCCTGGGCTTCTCCTCAGGCAAGTCTGTTTGTTTAACAAACACTTAGAGAGCACTTATTGTGTGCCAGGCCCCGTTCCAAGCACTTAATAAATATCGGCTCATCGAATCCCCACAGCAAGTCTATGTAGTGCGGGCTACTATTGTTCCACTTTACAGACGAGGAATCTGAGGCTCAGAGAGGTGAAGTGACTCACCTAAGGTCACACAGCAGTAAGTGGGAGAGTGGGTCTCACACCCAGGCAGCCCAGCTCCGGACTCTGTGCTGTGCCCCTCTAAGGTAGAAACCTGACCTTTCCCAAACGCCAGTCATCCAAGCTCCATGTCCATCATGTGAGCCAGGTTCATGATCTTCCTGTGCTGTGATTTCCTTCATATTTTTCTTTAACCCAGCTCACTGTCACACTTTATTTTTTAATTGTGATAAAATGTACATGACATAAAGCGGATCATTTTAGCCATTTGTAAGCGTGCAGCTCAGTGGCGTTAGAACGTCCACACTGTTATGCCATCATCACAGCCATCCATCTCCAGAACTTTTTTATCTTCTCAAACCCAAGCTCTGCAGCCCTGAAACACTCACTCCCATTCCCTGAGCCCCTGCCCCAGCCCTGGCACCACCATTCCAGCTTGTCTCTGTGAATGTGACTGCTCTAGGGACCTCAGCTAAGTGGACCATGCGGTGTTTATCCTTCTGGGACCGGCCTCTTTCCTTGGTGTAATGTCCTCGAGGTTCACCTATGTTGTAGCCTGTGACAAAATTTCCTCCCTTTTCAGGGCTTATGGAGCTTTTCTTTTTTTTTGTTTTTGTTTTTTTGAGACAGAGTCCCGCTCTGCCGCCCGGGCTGGAGAGCAGTGGTGTGATCTGGGCTCACCGCAACCTCCGCCTCCCAGGTTCAAGCAATTCTTCTGCCTCAGCCTCCTGAGTGGCTGGAATTACAGGCACGCACAAACATACCAAGCTAATTTTTGTATCTTTTAGTACAGATGTGGTTTTACATGTTGTTCAGCCTGCTCTCAAACTCCTGACCTCATGATCCGCCCGCCTCGGCCTCCCAAAGTGCTCGGATTACAGGCCTGAGCCACCATACCTGGCCTGAAATTTACTTTTAAAGAACCCAATATCACTGCTGAAAGTGGAGGAGAAGAATCACTATCAACAGGAGTTTCATAACACAGCATAAGAATCAACTAATGCTTTTCAATGCACTGGGATACCCTGGGGAGGCTCCATACCAGGGCATGGCGCAGCTGGCCAGGGAGACCGGTGTGCTAGGGAGGATGAAGGACCTCCTGGCTCCAAGCTGAGACTTCCTCATGGCATCCCCAAAAGACAGCAAGAGAAGTGAAAATTGATCTACGTTCTCACCACGTGTTGCAATTCTCCCATTGGCCAAGCCCTTGTGCCACTTCAGATGAGCTCCCTTTGCTCCTAAAAGAGTTTTGGGGAGGGATAACATGGGGAGAAATGCCAGATACAGTATGCACCCAAAGTTAAATAAATAAATTTAAAAAAAAAGAGTTTTGCAGAACACTCATGGCTGGGCTGTGCGTTTGGAGGAGAGGGAAAGAGGACTTCTCCTGTGTGTTACGCAGGTTATGTGAGCTGATTCTGAGTCATACTTGATATCCTCTTTTTATCTTGTGTAGGGAGGAGTCCCCAGGCTCAGAGAGCTTGGGCAATGGTATGCGGTTAGAATTCAATGTCCACTTCATTGTTTTTATCTCCGTCATCTCCTCCACGTGAAGTATGAATGATTGTTCCCACTTGGGGCTCAGGAAACTGACGCAGGGAGGAGGAATGGCTTGCTCAAGTCCACACAGCCAGTAAGCGGCAGAACTTGGATTAAAATCCGGGTCTGACTGATTCTAGAGATTTCTAGTCAGCTCCAGAATTCTTTCCGGAGCACCATGCCAACCTCTGCTTACCGCTCATTTGGAAGTGGCATGGATGCACTCAACATGCCCGTTGCAAAATGTTACCACGGGGAGTAATAAGAACAGGATGGAACTAATAGGAGAAATCCCAGATTTAGTCCCTGTAATTTAATTTGCAGCCCCCAGCCCCTCCCCAGCCTCTGCAGGCGCCTTCATGGGTTTTCTCTAGATCCCTTCCAAAGACCCTTTGAAAACAGTGGAAATGGCCATCCACGAAGAAATGGGTAAACAGAATCTGTCTCCAGGCTCCTGGGCCTCTCCTTGACCTCCCTTTGTTTGTTTGTAGGGCTGAGACAGGTGAAAGGCCCGAGGGGGGCCTCTCAGCATGGAACCTTCCGGGTGCCACTAACATCCAGAGGCCTGTTTACCATTAGAATTAGAAGTTGCCCTATCGCTTGAGATTTTGGAATTAAACTGACTTTAGTTAACAGTGCAAATATTTACACTCAATATATGATCGAAGAAAACACAGCCTGGTTGTCTCAGCATAAATAGCAGCAATGCCAGGGCTCTGGGCAATAAGACAGCGGTGAGATGGCGAACTCTAAATAGGTATTCAAGTTATTATTTGAGGATGGTAGCTTCATGCGGAAAGTCCCTTCTGTAATTGAACGCACTTGCGGGGTTTCTCCTCCCATGGTTACAGGAATATTCAACTGGTCCTGAGAAGCAAGATTAGGCTTCCATCCAGGGGTCCACGGGAGAATGACCCTCAAGAGAAGGCCACCTCACATGGAGAACAGATAGGACAATCAGGAAGGCGGATGGGCCGGGCGCGGTGGCTCACACCTATAATCCCAGCACTTTGGGAGGCCGAGGCAGGAGAATCGCTTGAGGTCAGGAGTTGGAGATCAGCCTAGGCGACATGATGAGACCCCATCTCTACAAAAAATGCAAAAATTAGCTGGATGTGGTGGCACACACCTGAAGTCCCAGCTACTCGGGAGGCTGAGGTGGGAGGATCACCTGAGCCCAGGAGGTCAAGGCTGCAGTCAGCAGAGATCCTGCCACTGCACTCCAGCCTAGGTAACCGGGAGTGAGACCTGTCTCAAGAAAACCAAAAATCAAAAATTGAGAGAAAATACAGAAAGTAGCCTGCAGGCACCCAGTCCATCCACTTCCAGAGCTGGGCCGTCTCGGAGGTGCTCTGCCAATCAAAACACTTGGTTTTTTCATCAGACCCAAGAAGGCGGCCTGGTGGAATGACCCACTGAATGGTTCCAAATGCCGACCCCTTCCAGAAACCAGGACAGCGCAGCTCAGGGTCACGCGCGTTCCTTTGTACCAGGGAGCAGCGTCTGTCCCCTGGTCCCGCTCTCTGGTTTCACATGGGTTTAGGGGATGCTGGTTCCCAGGGAAAGAAAACACTGGGCTGAGCTGCCCTGGGACCCTGGCCCTGTCTCTGCTCTCAGAAACCCTCCTTGAGTGTCCCTTTGGGAAGCTTTCCTTGACCCCCTCTCAGCCACAGTATACACATGACAGCCCCTCAAAAGAGGACCATTCACAAAAGCCTGCTTTGGAGAGAGGAGATTATGCATTCCCGGCCGTCCGCAGGGAATCCGAGAAGGAGAAGCTAAACCTGACCTCAGATCTCTCCACAGCGGTCAGAGCAGCCATGGCCTCCGCCCCCGTCTTCGGGCGCTGGGTCTCTGCACACAAAGCCTCGGGCTGCAGTCCTGAGGGACTGCCCTGGAGCTGGCTGCATTGTCCTTGAAATCAGTGGGTAAGTCTGTGTCCCCAGGCCACCTCGGCAGGGATGGGCACTGTCCCCCTCATGACTCATTTGATCTAAAGATCTCTCATTGAGGGAAGGATCCAGGCAATGCCCAGCCCTCAGCCGTCCGGGCTGCACTTCTATGGTAGCTGATAGCCTGCTCATTGTCAGCTCTGCAGGTTGGGAGGGTTGGGGGCCATCTCATTTTGAAAGGGTCACCTTGCCTCCCACCCACTGACACATGGCTTTGTCAGCCCACCGCTCGCTCGGCAGCATGCCCAGGTGCCCAGACCCTCGCTGCAAGCCGGGATCTTGGGGCTGTGGGAGGGACTTGTCTGTCCGTGACCACATTTCATGGTCTGGAACATCTAACTGCTTACAGAATGGGGACTATTTCCGTGGTCTTTGAGTGCGGTGGCTGGGACCGCTGCAGTGGACTGGACCTACTGGCTGTGACCATGCACACAGAACAGGACCCTCCTGGTCACCCGAGCCAGGGTTGGTGTGACAAGCTGGGTGACACCTGAGGGGATACACCTGGCCGCCCTCTTTTAACTTCACCCTAAAGGATTTCATGCCTTTTCTGGCAAGCTGGTTAGCCGCCTCCCTGCTCTGCAAAATGAGCTCTCTCATGCTTAGAGAAGCAGAAGAGAGTGGGTGTGCCTCAGACTGCCTGGGCCTGGCTTCATCACCACGAGACCCTCAGCAGAATTCTCATCCATCTTCCAGAATGACGGCAGCCCCCAGAACAGCCATTTCCCGGGGGGGATGAACATGAAGCTCACCCTTGCCGGGGACACGGCGAATAGCAGGCTTGACCCTTTTCAAGCCCTGACGTTCTTAGCTGTCCTCTCATTGTCATGGCATGTGAGGTCAGGGCCTGGCAGGCAAGATGACTCTCTCCACAGGGGTCCTGCATTCATCTTACCCAGAGGCCACAGCAGATGCCACAGACGGGGTGGTGTAAACTAGACATTGTCTCAGAGGCTGGAGGCTGGAGTCTAAGGTCAAGGCGTTGCAGGGCTGGTTCCTGCTGAGGTCTCTCTCCTTGGCTTGTCGACGGCCACCTTCTCCCTGTGTCCTCACGAGGTCATTCCTCAGTGTGTCCTAATCTTGTCTTTTTAGAAGGGGCGAGTCAGACTGAATGGGGGGGCCACCTCAACAGCCTTGTTTTAACTTGATACAGTCACGTGCTGAGGTCCTGGACGTTAGGCCTTTAACAGGAATGTAAGGGGATGTGACTCAACCCAAGACAGGATTTACTGAAAGGAACATTTACAGAGACACAGCCCAGGTGAAGGGAAATCAGCAGTGTGTCCATGGCCCAGCACGTGATGGGAACAGGTAGGCACGGTCCCTGAAGGCCAGTGCTTCCCCACCCCAGGGTGCAGAGGACAGCAGGGCTAAGGGCAGCGCTGGGGGTGCTGAGGGTCTCAGCACAGCGTGGTACGTGAGTGTTTTGCCTCCAACTCTGTGTGCCATGCCACAAACCAAAACAGAGTTCAGCTGCCACGCTCCTGCAGTCAACGGGATCCGGGCCAGCTGTGCTAAAATGTGGACTAAACCTCCTGCCAGGTGGTGCCAGCCTTCAGGAGACCAGGGAGGCTGCTTTGTGGAAGTTTGTCCTAGAGAGCGGAGCCCAGAGCCAGAGTCCCACAGCCGCCAGTGGAAGGAGGGATAAACCCCGTAAGGAAGGTTTGCACAGTTCCCGGGGCCAAGTGAGAGGGTGTCCTTCTGCCACCCTAACTGCCCACAAGCTTCTGTGCTAGAAGAAGCCCAAATGGCCCCTGAAGGAGGCCCCAGGGCTGGCCCTCAGGAGCTCACTCAGCTCCCTCTGGTTAGAATCCTCCTTTCCACAGAAAGGTGCCAGTCCCCTCATCCCCTACTTTAAAGATGGTGAGAGCCTGTGGTTCCTAGTGGGCCTGTGGGCGTCTCTCCTCCGGGAATTCCTCCGGACGGCGTGGTAGGTGGTTGTCATTTTGGAGAGGGGGCTGCCCAGCACCAAACTCTCCTTCCATATGGGGGATCTCCCACTGGTGTCAGGTTGATGGGTACAGAGCCCGCTGCAGGGAGGGGAGAGGGAGACCATGGCTCCATCTCCCTGGCAGCTGGGCCAACAGGACAACATGGGCGTGGGACCCAGGCTTGGCCAATCATATAAGCCCATAAGAGGCTCAGCCTCTAGCCTGGAGAGAGCAGGTTAGGATTCCCTTGGTGCCACCAGTGGCCACGGTAGCCACCTGCAGGGACGGGGCTGTCCCGCAGCAGCGTGAGGTGGGACACCGGCCCCTCCAGCTCCAGCCACTCCCAGGCCGCCTTCATGGCTGCCTCCCAGGGCTTTCCACCCTAGTCTTTTTCAGATGAGAGCCGGACCCCAATCCCGTTGATTGCAGCCAGGATTTCTGACCCACAGAAAGCAGAGGTCACTCCCGCCCCGAGGGCTGCTGGTCTCGGCATCTTCCTTCTGAGCTACAGGTGTGGCCAGATTTCACGGGCATCATAAATTGTAGAAGAGCTCGTGTTTCCCTCCTAGAACTGGCTGCTAGGAAGCTCAAGGACAACGTGGGGAGGTGCCCTGAGCAGTGCTTAGGGCTCCAGGCCACCCACAGGTAGGTCCCCCGTCCCTACATCCAGGATCCAGGTGTCAGGGCCAAGAGCATGAGGTTCTGCTGGCCAAGAGACTTCCGCTTCACACCTTGGACCAGCTCAGCCATCTTGGGCAGATGCCTTTTCCTTTCTGTGCCCCAGTTTCCTCATCTGTAAAATGGGCATTCATGACAGTACCTAACCCAAGTTTTGTCAGTTTGTCATGGAGAACATGTGACCAAAACCAGCTGAAGCAGCCTGTGTCTTGCCCTTAGTAGCCATCTCTAAGTGTTAATTAATTATTATTATTATTATTATTTTTGAGATGAAGTCTGGCTGTCTCTGAGGCTGGAGAGCAGTGGCGTGATCTCAGCTCACCTCAACCTCCGCCTCCTGGGTTCAAGCGATTCTCCGGTCTCAGCCTCCTGAGTAGCTGGGATTACAGGTGCCCGCCACCACACCCGGCCAGTTTTTTGTATTTTTAGTAGAGATGAGGTTTCGCCATGTTGGCCGTATCTGGTCTCAAACTCCTGAACTCAAGTGATCCACCTACCTTGGCCTCCCACAGTGCTGGGAATACAGGTGTGAGCCACTGCGCCTGGCCGTTTTGAACATACTGTTTTGAACATCTGATATTCTGAACCCTGTTTTCCCAGTGCCTCATTTTTCCTTCTGAACTTCCAAATTGTCTTACTTTTTTGAGGAATTAAAAGCATTTGGTAAGCAGCCTTACAACTGTCTTGGAACAAGAAGGAAGCAGAAGACGCGCTGTGAGGCCTCGCACCGCCCGAGAAGGATGACTCCCTAGAATCCCGAGACGGACGGAGTCAGAGCCTTCTTCCTGTTTAACAGGGTCTTTCAGGGCCAGTGGAAAACATTCAGAAAACTGGAAGATGTCAGCCAATCAGCATTTCCTGGAGCAGCTCCGGTCCCCCGGACGCAGGTCTAAGTGCTGAGGATACAGTGATTTTTTTGAAAAAGTCTCTGCATTTATGAAAATTATATTTTTGTCGGGGGGTAATGGAATAAGCAAATATAACATGCCAGATAATGAGGGAGTTCTGAAGAAAAACAGAGCAGGGTGAGGGGACAGAGTGAGTGGCCAGAGGTGGGGGGAGGGTCCCGCTGAGGGTGGGTGTGTAGAGGTCTGAGTGGCAGCCTCCTGAGTGGAGGAAAAGGCTGAGTATCTATAAAAGAAAACAGGAGAATGAAGACAGGGAGAAGGAGGAGTAAAAAGAAAAAGAAGAAAGGAAACATTTTTTAAAAGAAACTTCTAAAAAGTTTCTCTTTTCTGCAGAAGAGAGCAACAGCAAGTGGTTTCTTTATACAAACTCAACCTGTTCAAACACCGACCATCGTTCAGCCGCTCAGCAAACGCACAGACCACATGCCAGGCCCCGTTCTAGGGTACAGCAGAGAACAGAGCACACACAAGTCCCCGTCCGAGCAGAGCTTCAAGTCTAGAAAGCTCCATGAGGCAAATTGTGTGGAACACACGTGGTCTAGGCTGGAGAGAACCCGGGGACCATGGAGGCCAACTGTCCCCTTTTACAGATGAGGAAACTGAGGCTCAGAGGGAAGAAGTGAAACCCCAGGTCTCCATGTTCTTCCCCAGAACACTCTCCAGACAATCTGGGGAAGAACATCTTGGCCATGCAGAAGCTCTGAGTGCAGCTGGCTGTTGCCTGCACAACATGCTGAACTCTCTTAGGTGTGCCGTCTCTGTCAGGGTAAGGACCTGGAGTTCTCTTAGATTTGTGAACTATGTCTCCAGGCAAATGTTGACATAGCGTCTTTACACAGGAACGTCTTATCAAAATACAGTGAAAGCAATAACTACAGAATCCAATGGGTCGTGAATTGTTTCACAGCTCCAGGAAGATGATACATACAATGTTAATTATAGTGCTTTACAGTTTTCAAAGGAAAAAACTACACAGCAGGTGCACGCCTGGAAACCCTGCCCAGGAAATGAGGCGTTCCATTGTCTACAAGGCGGCGATCTCATAATTGAGTGGGTGCCAGCTGCTTGCGCGTTTGCGGTGGCACTCCTGACTTGCAGGACTGAAGTGTGTACCCAAATGACTGAGCACTCATTTCAAAAGCGGTCTGGCCGCACATGGCTCATACTGTTCACTTTAGGCCGAGATAACGCTGGCATCCTCAACCATAGCCTGTTGGTCAAACGCCCTGGCATGCTGGTTTCTCTGATTTCGCCTTCACTTTTTTGTTTTTGAGACAGAGTCTCGCTCTGTCACCCAGGCTGGAGTGCTGTAGCATGATCTTGGCTCACTGCAACCTCTGCCTCCCGGGTTTAAGTGATTTCCAACTAATTTTTGTAATTTTTTTAGTGGAGACAGGGTCTCGCTGTATTGGCCAGGCTGGTCTCAAACTTCTGACCTCAGTAATCCTGCCGCCTCAGCTTCCCAAAGTGCTAGCATTGCAGGCGTGGGCCACTGTGCCCAGCCTCGCCTTCACTTTTCTTTGCAATGGGACTCACTTCCTGAAGCAGTCAGTGTCTGTTTGGTTCTCTGCAAAGTAGGAGAGGATGGGGTAAAAGGCACCTTTCTGGTAGATGTGAGAGGGAGAGTGACAGGCGCATGTGGAGAGGCCACCCTACTGGGCGTCAAAGCTCATCCAGCGTTAGCCTCAGGCCTCCCCAGGCCGGGAGCTCCGAGAGTGAGGCGGGGCTTTGATTTGTCACTCAGCCTCCTCCGGTCACCCAAATCTATGTTCTGGGAAGCAAGGCAGGGAGGCAGCCAGTGAGGAAAAGGCTGAGTATCTAAAAAAAGAAAAAAGGAGAAGGAAGACAGGGAGAAGGAGGAGTAAAAGGAAAAGAAGAGAGGAAACTTTTTTTGGGGGGGGAACTTTAAAAAAGTTTTTCTTTTTTAAAGATTTTAAAGATGAGAGCAACAGCAAGTGGCCTCTTTATACAAACTCAACCTGTTCAAACACCGACCACCGTTCAGCCGCTCAGCAAACGCACAGACCACGTGCCAGGCCCCGTTCTAGGATCCAGCAGAGAACAGAGCACACACAAGTCCCCATCCGAGCAGAGGTTCAAGTCTAGAAAGCTCCATGAGGCAAATTATGTGGAACATAGAGTCACATGTGGTCTAGACTGGAGAGGACCCGGGGACCATGGGGACCAACTGTCCCTTTTTACAGATGAGGAAACTGAGGCTCAGAGGGAAGAAGTGAAACCCGAGGTCTCCAGCTAGTTGGTGGCCCATCAGCACAGGGACTAGGAATTCTGTCCTCAACCTGGATCGCAGACCGACGGTTCTCCTCCCCACCCCCAATATTTATTCCTGGACTTTTTCTCAGTAAGAGATTGCCTAGTTTTTACCTGACCTCTGACAACCCAGAACAAAACTACATGTCCTGCTTTTTGCAGCCAGGTGTGGCCGTGGGCTAAGTCCAGGCCAGTGGGCAGCTTCCGAGAAGGGAGAGTGCCCCCTTCGCGCTTTCTCTTTCCTGCTGGCTAGAATGCGTATGTGATGGTTTGAGCCCAAGCAGCCATTTTGGGCCACAGGGTGGATGTCCATGCTGAGCATAGGAGGGCAGCCTGGGAGAACCCAGGGTCTCTGACCAGTGCATGAGGCCCCCACCAGCCTTGGAATCCTGGAATGCCCACCTCTTGACTCACTTTATGTGAGGGAAATGAACTTCCACCCTTTTAAAGATGGCATTTCTGCCTCTCACTGCAGAATAAGCAGAGGACATCCCTGGGTCCCCATTCCTGCAAGGTCACTTTTGAACTCCTCTCTCCTCATGACAGAAATGAGCAGATAGCCCCAGAGAAGGGGAGTGACCTTCCCGAGCTCAGAGAGTTCCTCTTATGTAAACATTTCGCTTCAGGCCTGTGTGAAGTCATTGCTAAAGCAGACAGCCCCTGCCCCCCGAGTGCTGGTCAGGACCGTGGCTCATGAACCTTTCCCAGCAGAGCATTCCCAGGAGGCCTGATCGATGGGGCTGGTGACACTTGGACGGCCAACACCACGGTGCTGTCAGCCCAGCTCCAAGCCCCGGGGGCTGCTGTTCCCCCGTGGCTCTGAGAAAACCCTTCCCTTGAGGCCAAGACTGGGGCTGGCACGGAAGCACAGCACCGGGGCTCCGGACACTGCAGCCCCAGGGTTCTGCTTGGGCTTCTGATACGGAGCCTCACCTCCTTGGGGTCTTCTCAGGAGAAAGAATTTCCCCGAGCCTTCCCTCCCTTGCCCTCCCCTTCCTCTCTTCCCATTCGTCTGCATTTTCGGTCAGCAGGATTCTCTCTGCAGCTCCGAGAGTGCTGCACCCTCACCCCTGCAATTGCAGCCTCCCTCCCGCCCCGGGGGATGACCTGCTCTGGTTTATGGGGAGGGACACGGTCCATCCCGCCACGCTCCTGCATCCAGGTCTCTTGAGGCTCCAGACTGCCTCTTTCTCTTTACCCCGAGATCCTGCAGCTGTATTTCACAACTTCCCTTGAGAGAAGGAGAGACGCACTTTCCTAGGAGAGCTGGACGCTCAGGTTCCTAGTCTAAAGACAGAGGGGACAACAGCCAGAGTGAAAGCCTCTCCCATCTCCAGCATCAGACGGTGAACATCACCAGAGAAAGCGGGGCCACTTGACTCCGGTCCTTCCAGGAGTCTCATTCCCATTTTTCCGGAAGAGGGAGCTGAGCGCGGAGGGACTCCCCCCATTTCCCCAGGTCCGTCCCGGCACGGGGATCCAGCTGAATCTCAGACCGAATCCTGTGGTTCTCCTACCACCCTTCTCAGCCTCTGCCTTTGGAGGAAGGCCACCCATGGCCTAAAGGAGAATCCCCGGGGCTTTGGTGACAGCAGGAGAAGGGGCACAGCTTCCCACAGGTGGCCGTGCACTCCAGCCCCTGTCAGGGACCCTCCCTGTAGCCCCGCAGCCCTTGCTGCGCTGTGGCTGTCCAGCATCCTGAAGAGATCCCAGTTCCACTCAGGTGGCAGCCACCAGGAAAGACTCTGGCTGGCTCCATTTATACTAGAGTGTGACTGACTGCCACATATCTAACTACTCCTCTCTGGAGAGGCTGGAGCTGTAATCTGGGCTCTGAGAGCCAAGAGCTTAGTGACAAAGGAGTGAAGGCTGGAGGGTGCTTCCAGCAGCACAATAAGGGGTCCTGCCAGGGAGCTCCCTCAGTGGACAGCCCTGTGCTGCCAGCACACGCTGAAGGCTGGGTCCAAAGTCCAGGGGCTGTGTAGTTGGCGTAGGAGTACCATTTCCTGCTGCTCCTGGACAGAAATCCTGTCCAAGATGGAGAGGTGGATGGAGGCTGGCCTCTGAGCCCCCTCTGCCCTTGGAGGCACGAGTGCTCGTGCCCTCTAGGTGACTGGCTCAGACCACCTGGGAAGGCACCCTGCCTGAGATGGCGGAGTGATGCCACCAGGTCCCTGCATCCCAGCATGACCATCAGGGCCGCGGAGGAGGAAATGGGTCCTCGGACAATCGGAGTTCAGGGGTCATGGAACTTCGGCAGCACTCTGGAGGCATTCCAGGGCTCCTCAGTAAACATTCTATTGCTTCATTCACATTCCTCCTCCCTCTGTCTCGACTCTGACACGTTGAGAACAAACCAAAAATAAAAATCAGTTCTTTTCCAGCTAATCTGCTCATGTTTGCAAATGCTCACTCTGTCTGCCTCTGCCTTTGGAACTTGCTGCTGAAGGAGGGCCCCAGAAGGAGAGGGTCATTCCCAGGGGCCAATCTTGCTTTGGCCCAGGTGGTCTCTGGGAAGGCAGCTCCCCACCCCGCCACCGCCCCAGCCTCAGGCCTTGCTCAGGGAGGCACCAATATGGCCTCCTCTTCCTGCTTTGTTCTACACAAGAGGACATCCCAGCCAGTGTTCCTGAGTTCCCACAGGGCCAGGGAAAGTTGGTCCGTTTCCTCATCCATCCATCCATCCATCCATCCATCCATCCATCCATCCACTCGATAACCCTTGCGATGAAGGATGGGGCTGGTTGGATGGATACACCGTGTCCCAAAATCCCCTCTGCCAATCCCTGATGCCAGGACAGCCCTCAGACACCCTACCTCCACTGAGCAGAAGCCGTCTAAGACAGGATTAGTGCCAGACACAGCAGTCCCTCTGCAAGTGTTGCTTAAAAGGGAATCTCTCATCCAACAGGGACCCAGGCCCAGAGAGGGGAGTGAGCTGCCCAAGTCCACACAGAAAACAGGGCAGGCCTCCGGCTGGGGCTGGGTCTCTGAATTCCCAGACTCCCTTTGCAATGTCTCCTCTCTCTGCACAGAAGGCTCTGCAGAGGGACATCTAGAGTCCCTCACAACCCTCACCGGACCAGTTGTGTGGCCCTCGGGCAAGTGACTGGATTTCTCTGGGTCCCAGCTTTCCTCTTGAGTAGAACAGGGCCATGCCAGTGTCCAGCAGGTGCCAGGCTCTGTGATTAGAGTCCGTGACATGTTTTATCGTACGCACCTTCCCTACTCCAGAGTCCTTTGGGGTGGATGCCACTTTAGCCCCACTTACTGATGAGTAAACGAAGGCAGAGAGAGGAGGGGCTCCTTGCTCTAGGTGGCCCGGCTGCTGAACAGGAAGTCTGAGATGGAATGCAGGGGGCCTGGCCCCAAAGCCTCGAGTCATCACCAGCATCGGACCAACCTCCTAGGACCTGACCAGGCTCAGGTGCATCGTGGCCGAAGTCTGCACTCGGAGCTGATGCCTTGCTAATGTGAGATACGGGCAGTGTGTGATTTTCCAGGGAACGGGTGGATGGTGCCCTCAGGGGACATTGGGCAGTGTCTGGAGACATTTTTGGGTTCTCACAACAGAGGGTTGGGGTGCACCAGCCTCTACTGCGTGGAGGCCAGGGATGCTGTAAGCTTTCCCTGTTCCCAGAACTCTCCCAAGACAAAGAATTGTCCCCCTGCAGGGTCACCAGGACCGAGGCTCAGGAGCCCTGGGGTTTGTGATTATTATTCTTAGGAGGGGTTGTTTGCCATCCGAGAAGGTGCCTGCAGCAACCCACCACTGTTAGGCCCTGCCCACCTTGGGGGCACCTCTCTTGCCCTCACTCAACTGGGCAGGGTGGAGCACTGCTTAGACATCTGCTCTCTGGGTCCTCCCTATCCCCTCTGCAGGGTCCCAGAGGGACGGACTGGGTGTCCTGCCTGGGCAGGGCCGACAGCAAGTGACGCTCCCCTTGTCCCCCAACTCTCACCCCGAGGCCCCCGCCCCATCCTTACCAGCCAGCAGAGGGTCCAGCGCCGGCTCCTCCATCGCTGTGTCCTCCCTCCCACTTGCCTCCCACGTGCTGGGCTCAGGCTTCATAGTAGCAGGTCCGAATGCCAGGGCCACCCCGCCTGGCTAGGCAACACCTCCGCTGCTGGAATCTCAGGTGAGGCGGCGTGGCGGGGGCTGCTCCCAGGGCAAGCGGAATTTGCAAAATGAGTCAGCAGGACAAGAAGGCTCAAAGCCAGATGGTGCGTGTGGGTTAATCATTACCCCATAGACACTTCTCCTGGATGCCAACTGACCTCCAAGGGCAGGGCCTCCTCCAGCCGCACCCATGGACATGGGTGTCCCAGGACCACTTAGCTGTGGACAGCTGGGGTCAGTGCCAAGGACTCTCTCTCCCTCTATGGTATGGCTTCAGCTTTCAAAAGCCAGGTTTGCAGGTGGCCCCATTTCACAGCCTGCATTAGCCCCCTGAGCAGCAGCGGTCCATTGTGGGGTCACCACGCTGCCTTTCCCTGAGCACCCCCTCTGTTCCCCACACAGTGCCAGGTGCTTAACCTTTTTTGGATATTCTCGCCAAGGCTGCCACAAAGAGCTGTGCCTCTCCATCTTGCAGTGTAGCAGCAGAGCCTGTTAGGAGCCAGGAAGAAAACACGTTCTTTCTTTCTTTGGGGTCTCTGTTTCCTCAGTGGCTACACGGGGGTCACAGCTGCACCTACTTCTCAGGACTAGCTTGAGGATTAAATGAGATAGCCCCTGTAGAATGCTGAGCATGGTGTCCCAGCACACAGTAGGCACTCAATAAATGTTAGCTGATTTTCGTGTCGCGGGGTTGTGTCTCAGCAGGCCGGGGATTCCGGCCCGGTGTGCGTGCAGATGCATCAGCACGAGGCTGGTGCTGGGTGAATTTCTGTTGGATGAATGATGAGATGATGTCACGTGACTTGGTCAAGGGCAGTGCAAGCCAGAGGCTCACTCCGGGTGGGTCTCACGTCCAGTGATGTATTCCCTTAAGAAGTCATACTGTGGGCTGGGCACAGTGGCTCATGCCTGTAATCCCAGCACTTTGAAAGGCTGAGGTGGGCAGATCACCTGAGGTCAGGAGTTCGAGACCAGCCTGGCCAACATGGCGAAATCCCGCTTCTACTGAAAATACAAAATTAACCGGGTGTGGTGGTGGATGCCTGTGGTCTCAGCTACTAGGGAGGCTGAGCCAGGAGAATCACTTGAACCAGGAAGGCGGAGGTTGCAGTGAGTGGAGACTGTGTCACCGCGCTTCAGCCTGGGCGAAAAGAGCGAAATTCTGTTTCAAAAAAAAAAAAGTCACACAGGGTCCCTGGTATTATTGGCCATCTGGGTCCCCGGTATTATTGGCCGTCTGGGTCCCCGGTATTATTGGTCATTTGGGTCCCCGGTATTATTGGCTGTTTGGGTCCCCGGTATTATTGGCCGTCTGGGTCCCAGGTATTATTGGTCATCCGGGTCCCCGGTATTATCGGCCGTCTGGGTCCCCTGTGTTATTGGCCATCCGGGTCCCAGGTATTATTGGCTGTCTGGGTCCCTGGTATTATTGGTCACCTGGGAAGGCGCATTGTACTTTCAGGCGGTTGGTTTAAGGCAGCAGTAGCCGGGTGTGGCCAAGGGGCTCTGCCCCACGTTACCCCCAAGGGTCTCCTGCTCTACCTGACAGTCCACCATCATCACAGACTCAGGGATGGCAGAGCCCTAGCAACAGTGACAGCGGTGACAGCATGGCCACCCTGAACACACGCTACTCACCTGGTGGAGGAGGTGTGCACATCAGGTGGGGCCATGAGAGAGGCTATGGGAGGCCCTTCCCGGGGCTGGGGCAGCTCTGAGGTGGAAGGGTGACTCAGGGGTGGCAGGTAGGACGGGCGGGGACAGATTTGCTGCCCGAGGTCCACTCTGGGTTCCAGAACTGTATTCTGCTTGGCTCCCCCAGCCACTGCAGATGCATCCTACATAAACTGAGATTTGAGGGAGACAAATTAGAACCTGTCATTGGCCAAAGGTGCAATAATACATTTCACTCATTTCCTCATTCTCCCTTTCAGAGAGAACCTCTCCCGAGCACCTAAAGGTTCTGGAAAGGGTGCCTAGGGAGGGAGAGCAGAGGTCAAAGTGGACTTAGCCCCCAACCTCGTGCGGTGCCTGGGGAAGTGCCCGGGGTCTCGTGGGACAGGTAAAATCCTGTTTTGAAGGTGAGATCGATGCTGCTCCATTTTGTAGATCTATGCCCTCATCATGGGTCTGTAAACACGGTCTACACAGACTGTACTGAGTTTTGCTGAAGCTGCTAGGATTCCCCCTGGACTTAGAATTTTCTTAGCTGGGGATCAGGCTAGTCCCCATGCCGGGTGCAAATGCCAGCAAGTTGAAGCTTTGTTTAGTATTTAAAGCCTCCTAATGGGTTTTAAACATTTACGCTTGCCTTATTATTAATACCAATTACTAAATCTGCAGGTTGTCAACTGCCTCTCGCTTTATAAATACCGTCGGGACACGAAGGTTGCCCAAGGCTCTTAGCTGCAGCAGCAACAGATCTGATTTGTAAAGAAAAGTTTGCAATAAATTCTCAGCGGAGAAAAAGGCACCCCACACATGGAGCTCTGAAATCTGCCCTTTAAGAAACGCCTCTGCTTTCACTCAAGCCCTGGAATAAATTTTCAGGGGCTCTCCCCACCTCTAAATGATGAACGTGGAAGTTCAAAGCCAGGCTCTGCCACTCAAGAGAACCGACGGCGCGGGGCTGAGCCCAGGTCACCTCTCGGGTTTTAGTGTGTATTTAAAAATGACACATGGTTGTTTCTGTAAGGAAATGGTAACTGGCCTTGGACAGAGTTATTGGATGTTGGAATCAGAGCCGCAGCGAGAACTGAATTTCTTCCCAGTGCCCTCCGAGCCACCCGGTCCAGGGCCTGCTATAAACAGTGAAATGTAATATTGCCTTATTTGGTCACAGAGCCAACCTATCACTTGCGGAGGCCTCTTTGCCTTTGACTTTGTGAGAAACGATTAATTCTATGTTCTTGTGGGCCAGACAGCAGGAGTGTTGGTGCCGCTGTCTTCCGGGCCCCCATGCGGATGGAGCTCTGGGGTCTGACGAGGTTTTTGTGCATTTTTCATGCACGCAGTGTGGGGTGCTGTCTGCACTGAGGAAGCCAAGGATCTGGATCCCAGGACCCGTGGAGGATTTTGCAGAACCAGATTAGGTGTCAGAAGAGCTTTGTGGGTATTTTTTTAGTGCAATATATAGGTAACTTACACAGATTATTTTCCTCCTCCTCCTCCTTCTTCTTCCTCTTTTTTTTTTTTTTTTTTTGAAACAGGGTCTTGCTCTGTCACCCAGCTTGGAGTGCAGTGGTACCATCATAGCTCACTGCAGCCTCAATCTCCTGGGCTCAAGGGGTCTTCCCACCTCAGCCTCCCCAGTAGCGGGGACTACAGGAGTGTGCCATGACACCTGGCTAATTTTTAAAAATCGTTTATTAGAGATGGGTTCTCACTGTGTTGCTCAGACTGGCCTCAAACTCCTAGGCTCAAGCAATCCTCCTGCCTTGGTCTTCCAAAGTGTTGGGATTACAGGCGTGAGCCACCGTGCCTGGCCAGTTTACACAGATTTTATAGAGCAAAGCTGAGTGTCTCAGAGTGGAGCGGGACCCAGGAAAAGCAGGTGTCTCTGGGGTTTTGTGGTGTTTGGGGAATGCACAACCCAATCAGGACAAGTGACAGTGAGACCGTCAGGCCCAGGGCTAGCCACCTTCCGTGCATCCTGGACAGAGCTCATTGCGTAGAGGAGGGGATGGTGTGTTTCCACTGGAGGGGCTGTCACGCTGAGCCCCTGGGGCTTGAACCTAGGATGGCCCATTGGGAGCCAAGCAGAGGACTGTCCTTCCCCACCGGGAGCAGCTGTCTGCCCAGGAGGCTGCCCAGGAGGCTGCCCAGAGAGGGCCTCGTGCATGTTCCCCATGGGGGCAGTTGCCTGAGCCCCTGGGTGAGGCAAAGGAAAGTCCCTCGTGCCTCTCTGTGAGAGGCCAGCCCCATGGAAAAGCAGTCATCGCTGGTTGTCATCTGCTGGCGGCCTGGTCTATCGCTGAGGGCCTTCCTCATCAAAGCGGTTGGAGCTGTCATGGGGGTCTCTGCAGGCTTAGATGCCGCTCTCCATCACCAGGCATTTACTCTGAGGGACAATCTGGGATGGATGGGACCACTGCCCCAGGGGCGGGGGACTGTGAATCACAGGAAGGGAAGAGGAAGTGCAAGGGGCGGTGACTCATTGGGTGGCAGGGATGAAGCAGGAGACTCACAAAGCGTCACACAAAGCCATGGGCAGGGTGGAGTTGGGGTCTGCATCTGCCAGCCGTGGGCTCAGGTTTCAGTCTGGCCATGTCCGCAGGTGGGGGCCACAAGCAAGTCAGCTCTCCCTTAGCTTCTTGTAGCCTGATGATCATTGGCCAGCTCCCCCTACCACGAAGCAATTTCCAGAGCCGAGCACCAACTGCATACCTTGGGACATCCTCCTCCACCCTGGGGATCCGGGGGATCCGGGCTCCTCATTTGTTCATTCCGTAAAGCTTCCCTGAGCCCCTGAGCTCTGCAGCGCTGTACTAGGCAGTAGGGGGGCGGGCACAGGCAAGGATCTTGCTTTGAGGAGCTCACTTTCCAGTGGGGACTGCTGCGGTGTGAGTAATTATGGAAGAATGAGCCTATTAAATGTGATGACCACAAGCACCACAAAGACGCCCCGGAGCTGTGGGTGTGTGAAATGGGGGCTGTTATACACTCGGTGGCCAGAGGGCAGGCTACGGGGACCAACCATCCTGCTCTGCCTGGGACCATCCCCGTGTTAGCACTGAGCGTCTCATATCTCAGAGATCCGCCTTCGTCCTGGAAAATCAGGTGACTGGTCACCATAGGGCCGTCTCCCAGTGCAGTTGCGTCTTGTGGCTCTCCTGAAAAATCACAACAAACTGGGCAATTTAAACACTGAAGACCGGACACTCAAAATCAAGGTGCTGGCAGGGTGGGTTCCTTCTAGAAGCTCTGCTCCAGGCCACGCTCCAGCTGCTGGGGGCCGCCGGCAATCCCCGGCCGTCTAAGTTTGCAGACACGTGGCTCTAATCTGCCTCCGGTGTCAAGCGGCCTTCCCCGCGTGTCTCTCTCCAATCTTCCCCTTGTCTGTCTCTTACAAGGGCAGTCGTTACTGGACGGAGGCCCACCCTTATCCCGGGTGACCTCATTTCATAGTCCCCGCCTTGATGACATCTGAAAAGACCTATTTCCAAAGAAGGTGATATTCACAGTGATAAGGAGCTAGGACTTGAATGTGTCTTTTGGGGGCCACTACTTGACTTGTGATACCAGAGAAAGGAGCTGTTGCTGGAACTGGAAGGACACAATGACTTACCGAGGCAAAGAGGCGACGGGAATTCCAGGCAGAAGAAATAGCAGGTGCAAAGGCCCCGTGGCTGGAAGGAGACTGACCCGTTAGCGATCTGAAGGAAGCCGCCCAGCGTGGCTGCAGTAAGGGGGAGAGGAAGAGGGCACGGGGGCCCTATGCAGGACCCTAAAGGCCGCAGGGAGGAGTTTGGCATTTTTCCTGGGAGAAAAGGGAACCCTGAGTGAATGACAAGCTGGTGGGGCCTGGAGCAGCCCTTCAGGTGTCACCCTGGCTGCTGCAGTGCCCGAGCCTTGCTCATTCCCCAGAACCGCATCTGCTGGGCCACAGTGGGTGATTGCCAGATAAGCAGACAGCTCTGCCTTCACCACCTGCTCTGGGAAGGGTGAAACGTGGGCTGTGGAGGCTCACCCGGGAGCAGCCTCACTGCTGGGGAAGAAGCCTGCCAGGGCCTCACCTCTGGGCCAGGAACACCTCCTCGGGGCTCAGCTGCTGGCTCCAGCCCCTGGCGAGGCCAGCCCTGCCTCTTCCTCCTCTCTGGATGGAGTTGGGCTGACTCACTTGTGTCAGAGGCGGGGAGGTGAACGGCCCGGCTCCCATCCCTGCTCTGCTCCTTGTGAGCTGTGTGATTCTGGGGAGGTTATTCACTTCCTTACTCTGGTTTCCTCATCTGTGGAATAAGGTGACACTTGGGTCCCTATTCCGGGGTATGTTGTCACAACGGAACAAGTGAAAAACCTGGGCCAGAGCTGGGGCCAGGTGAGCAGCGGTGGGGAGCAGAGGGCTCCAGAGGCGGCCCCGCCCTGGCATGCTGAGCTGCCTCATCTGGGGCCTGGGCACCCACCTCTGTCAAATCTTCAGGGGGTGACCTTGATGATGATGCGATGCCGGACAGTGGACACTTCCCAAAGCTTCAAAGGATGCCCGGCCCTTTTACAAACCTCACGTTCTCATTTGTTGCCTAAACCCACTTACAGCCATTTAGCTGGTAAGAAAACTGACCAGAACCACCTCCTGGTGAAGGGGTGGCACTAGGACCTGGATTTGGATCTTCCAGGCTGGTATCGGTGTTGAGAGGCTGTGGGGTGTTTGAGTCTGGGGAGGCCAGAAGCCTTGCACCCCAACCAGTCCTGACACCCTTGCCTCCCTGGGGAGAGTGGAGCTTGCACCTGGCTGGGCTGGGCTCATTCTTGGTTGAGATGAGGATGTTGGGTGTCCAGAAACATCTCTTTGGAAACTTAAAAAAAATCCTGGTCATTCAGTGATAGTAAAGAGGCTCTCCTCGTACAAACACCTGATCTGAGAGTTGCTCCTTTTCCAAAAACCCTTCCCATAACTAAGAATAGTGGACTTCTTTCTGCCCATTAAACTTGAACCCTGCTTATCATTTTCCTACCCATTATGTGGTTATTTCGAATTGTCTGCAAAAATGCCTGGAGCTAGCGGGGTCTGGCAGGCATCCCGTTAGATGCTTCTGTTG
Source organism: Leontopithecus rosalia (assembly GCA_028533165.1). NCBI lineage: Eukaryota > Metazoa > Chordata > Mammalia > Primates > Cebidae > Leontopithecus > Leontopithecus rosalia. Next base: position 113,460,664 of record CM052657.1, on the reverse strand, counting down.
GAACCTAGAGAAACCGACGTAGCTGTGTTATACTGAGACTCGAGAAAAATTGAAGTGGTGTTTTTCCCCTTCTAAGACCGTTTTGAGTTCTGCCTTCTGGGCTGGGATCCTGGGGGAATGCATAGGAGACCTTATTTGGGATTATTGAGTTCCTCGGATTTTATGGGCACTAAACACTCGCTCCAAGCGCCACGTTGGAGCTCCGGTTTCTGCTGCCGTGATGGCTCAGGAGGCTGAGCTCGGAAGGGAAAGGAGGTAGCAGCGCATCTGGTCACAGTTTGGGGCTGCTGTGTGGCCTGGGCAAGCTGCACGACCTCTCTGCAAGGGGCTAGTGCTGGTCACCAAAGGTGCAGGACGAGGTGAAAGAGAGAGAGAGTGCCTAGTGCTGAGCACTCTGGGAAGAATGCACAGAGCCAAGGCTTGGGGAGCACTGGCCGCGGGCCAGAGCTGATGTAGGCACCTTGCATGCCCATTCAGCCCTGACAGCAGCCCTGTAGAACAGACAAGGAAACTGAGGCTCGGAGAGGTTGGGTAACTAGCTTGAGGGCATGCAGCCTGGGAGTGCAGGAGTTAGAGCTTGAGCCTAGACGGGTGCCTGCCACCCCTCGGCCACTCTCCACCATCTGTTAGACGAAAAGTGCAGAGGCTTTGACGCGTTGCTGATCGTCTCCCCAGCAGCTCTGCAAGGGAGGCGTTTCAGATGCCTTTTGTGGGGGGGGATGGTAGACCGTGCATCCACTGTGGAAGGCAGATTGGTGCTTCCTCAAAAAGTTAAACATAGAGTTACCTTATGACCCAGAAATTCCACTCCCAGGTGTATACCCAACAGAATCGAAGACAGGCAGGAGTCCCGTTAGATGCCTCTTTAGACGTTCAAACTGAACCTGCTACGTGAGCCTTCGTAGCGGCACCACTCACAACAGGCAAAAGGTAGGAGCACCTCCCGAGTGCACTGATAGACGGACAGAGAAGCCACGTGTGGTCCATTACCCAGCAACCCATTACTGGGTATATATCCAAAGGATTATAAATCGTTCTACTGTAAGGACACACGCACACGAATGTTCATTGCAGCACTGTTTACAATAGCAAAGACCTGGAACCAACCCAAATGCCCATCGATGATAGACTGGACAGGGAAAATGTGGCACATATACACCATGGAATACTATGCAGCCATCAAAAAGGATGAGTTCGTTCCTTTGTAGGGACATGGGTGAATCTGGAAACCATCATTCTCAGCAAACCGACACAAGAACAGAAAATCAAACATCCCATGTTCTCACTCATAGGTGGGTGTTGAACAATGAGAACACATGGACACAGAGAGGGGAGCCTCACACACTGGGGTGTGTTGTGGGGGACTAGGGGAGGGACATAGGTGGGTAGGGAGGTTGGGGAAGGATAACATGGGGAGAAATGCCAGATATAGGTGACGGGGAGATGGAGGCAGCAAACCACATTGCCATGTATGTACCTATGCAGCAATCCTGCATGTTCTGCACATGTACCCCAGAAGCTAAAATGCAATAAAATATATATATATATAAAAATTAGACTGAACAGAGAAAAAACAAAAAGTGTGGTCCGTCCACAGCGTCGGATGTTATTCAGCCACAGAAAGGAACGACACACCGACGCGGGCTGCTGTGTGGTTGAACCTCCCAGCCACTGGGCAAGTTGAAGAAGCCGGCTGCAAAAGATCGTCAATGGCATGATTCCATTTACAGGAAATGCCCAGAACAGGCAACTCATAGAGACAGAAGGTGGGTTCGTGTTTGTCAGAGGCAGGGGGAGGGAGAATGGGGAGTGACTGCTAAAGGGTATGGGGTTTTGTTGGGGGCGTGATGGAATGTTCTAGAATGCTGATGATGGTTGCAACCTTGTGGATGCAGTAAGTGCCACCAAACTGGGCACGTTAAAATGGGTAACATGCGCATTATATGTTGTGGGAGTTTTTCTACATTAAAAAAAAATCTCTTAGATTTGGGGAAACTGAGGACTCATCTCACAACCAGCAGCCATTTAGGGGAAGGGTGGGAAAGGCTGGGTAAGGAGAGCTTGGCTCGTCTTTGGAGGAGAAAGCGAAGAGAAACGTTGTCTGCTCTGAGTCTCACAGGAGACACTGCTGGTTTGCAGTGTGGCACTGCCTAGGTCTTGCCCAGGAAATCTTCAGGAAAAGGTTTTCCTTGCAGATTCTCCAATTCCAGTGGATGGTGAAGGGTATGATGTACTGAGTCTCGAGGTCAAGGCAGGCTCGGAGGGAAAGCAGATGTTGGTTAACTGGCGCTCAGCTCGCTGGCCATGGACACTGGGGATGCACGTGTATCCCGTGTCTGTGGCGGGCAGCAGACAGTGCGCTCAGGCCTCATGGTCCTGCCTCTGCCCCCTGGCCCTGGGTTCCCTGGGGCTGCCCTCTCTTCCCCCAACTCATGAGGCCCAGAATGTGCCAACCCCTCTCTCCAGTGGCAAGGCAGGCCCATGACCAGGCCAGGCCTGGAAGCTCTGGAAGCCCTGGGCCACAGTGCTAGGTCCGGGGACAGCTGTGGGACCCAGGCTGGCCCAGTGACAGTCAGCCCTGGGCATTTGGCTGGATCCTGATGACACAACCCAGGCTGCTGGTGGCATCTCAGCCACCCGTTGGGGACAGCACAGGGGGAGCCAAGCCCTGGAGAGAGGCAGATTGCTTGCGGGGCTCTGCTGGTCCCAGGGCAGCAGTCCTCAGGAACTTCTCAGCAATGTGCCCTCATTGCTCCCTTCCCTAAGCTTTAGTGAGGTTTCTGCCACCTGCATTCAGAAGCACCCTGAGAAACACAGGAATTGTGGAAATCTGAGCTGCCCTGGAGGCTGGGGTGGGCGCCATTGGAACCAGCAGCGGCTGAAGGGCCAGAGCACCCTGGCACTGCCATGCGGTGCTGGGTGCAGGAAGAAAGGGAGGGGAGTTTGGGGCCGCGCCAGATAGACCCAGGTGTGGCTCCTTCCCAGCCACTGCCAGCTGTGTGTCCCGGGCCTGTAAGGTGGGGACGGAGGTGCCCAATACCAGGAGGAGGCTGCTGCTCTGACTGCCTGGGCTGGCAGCCTGGCTCACACCCTGCTTTCCTCACCGACTAGCCTTGGTTTCCCCATCTGTAAAATGAGGCAATAAGGGCACCTCCTTCCCAGGGCTGCTGTGCAGCAGAGAGGCTTTTGTGAGCTTAAATGTGCCGGAAGGTGGCTGGGCATCCCTTGGTGAACCTCAGCTGTCCCTGGTCCTTCCTAGGGCCATGGTGAAAACAAAGGAGACAGTCTGGGAAGCGTCTGGGGACGAAGAAAAGGAGGCTCTCCCGGGTCTTTCTGCTGCAGCCCTCTCACCCTGAGCTGTTCCAGGAGTCAGAGGTGGCAGAGCTGGCTCCTTCCGGAGTAGACCGATTTGTCTCCTGGTGACAGCTGTGCCTGCAACTCTCGCCCGGTCCTCAGCTGTGATGCCAGCGTCCAGGAATGCACAGACCCTCAGCCTTCAGCCTCTTCTCAGGAAGCTCATGCATTAAGGCTGAAAGGATAAATAAATGCCATAAGCTGCGTTGGGGCCGCCTGCCCCGCCAATGCCGGCATCTGCAAACCCCAGGCTGCACGAGCCACAGGCTGGCGTGTGCCACAGCTTTGACTTCTCCCTGTTAAAAATGGGGTGCGAAGGCTCCACGGAGGAACTGGCGGCACCCACATTCGTCCTGGTGGGCATGGACTGGCCTCGCCTGGCCTGACCCTGGCCCAAGTGTGTCTGGGCTCCTGTAGATCCTCCCCGCTCACCTCCGCCCGGACCTCCTTCCCCACACAGATCAGCCTGTGCCTGCCCCCCGCTCTCTCACCAAGTGCCTGCCTCTGCCAAAGCGTTATTTGCTGTGTCCTTCTATTCTCGCTTTCTCTTTTTTTATTTGAGACAGAGTCTCACTCTGTCACCCAGGCTGGAGTACGGTGGTGGGATCTCGGCTCATTGCAACTTTCGCCTCCCAGGTTCAAGCAATTCTCCCGGCTTAGCCACCTGAGGAGCTGGCAATACCAGCTAATTTGTGTATTTTTAGCAGAGATGGGTTTCAGCATGTTGGGCAGACTGGTCTCGAACTCCTGGCCTCAGGTGGTCCACCTGCCTCTGCCTCCCAAAGTGCTGGGATTACAGGCGTGAGCCACGGTGCCCAGCCCTTGCTTTCTCTTTTCCGCCTCTCTCTCCCTTGCCTATCACCGCCCTCCACCCTCTATACCAAAGCTTGCAGGAGATGTGGCCGGCTCTCCTCCTGGTCTTCAGGGATTTGGATAAAAGCAGATTGAAATTAAAATAAGAACCGACTAGGTCTAGAAACCTTGATGTCAAAGAGAAAAAGAAAGACATTGAATTAAATCTGTTCCCCTAATTTCACCCCAGTGGGAAGTGACTGTACTCGTTACAGGAGGAACGTATCATTTATAGGATTTGTGACCTACATAGGATGCAAAGCCGTGCCCATCTCAGGTAAGCTCACTGGCTTTGCACACAGAAGGGGGTCCCAAGAGGTCAGGAGAAGAGTGGCTGATTTCGGAGCCTCCCAGGCATGGGACCCCTGCAGCCTGCACAGCCCTGCCGCAGGCAGACTCTGCGCTTGCTTTCAGCTCTGCAAGTTCTTACTTTGTCGTTGACCTCGTGTGTTTGAGTGACAGCTGATGGAGAGTGCACGAGAGCAGGGGCCACAGGAGCGCAAAGACCTTCACCCCTCATGGCTGCCCGTTTGCAGACGGCGTCCTAGGTGCAAACACCCACAAAGCCCAGAGTCCGAGGCACCCACGATGCCGGGCGTGCAGGGAGGCCCAAAGTGAGGACGCAGTGTGCGACAGCTGAGTGCAAGGGGCCCTAACAGCCCCTCGGACCATGCATTCCACTCAAGCCAGAATTCACAGAAGGCCAGAGAGTGCTAAGAAACACGGGTGAACAAGCAGGCCATCCACGGAGGAACTGGCATGCTGTCTTCCTGCTAGCCGGCCCCTCACGCTGGGAATGGCGACCTAGAGGGAACTGGAAAGAAGTGAAATAAAAACAGCTGAGTGGCGTTCTGCTGTGTTCCCACTACTCCTGCAGAATCTAAAATACACAGGTAGCCGGGCGCGGTGGCTCATACCTGTAATCCCAGCACTTTGGGAAGCTGAGGTGGGCGGATCGCTTGGGGCCAGGAGTTCGAGACCAACCTGGCCAATATGATGAGACCCCATCTCTACTAAAAATACAAAATAAATTGTCAGGCTTAGTGGTAGGCACCTGTAGTCCCAGCTACTTGGGAGGCTGAAGTGGGAGAATCGCTTGAATCCGGAAGGTGGAGGTTACAGTGAGTTGAGATTGTGCCACTGCACTGCAGCCTGGGCGACAGAGCGAGACTATGTCTCAGTAATAATAACACATAGGTGCATATGAGCTGGGAGACCGAATGGTGTAATTTCCGTGATTCCGCGCACGTGTTAAATGCTCTTCAAGTTGACGGGCATGCTAAGTCACACGGCAATCATTTAAAACTTTTACTTTGCCCTACAGCAACAGTAAAGGCAAATAAAAAGCATCCTAGGAAGCCAAAAAGGGGCTGCCGGCGAGGAAGCAGCTATCTGCTTTGCACCTCGAGTCCTGCTGCTTTTCCCTGTTTTATGAACGAGGGTCCCTGCATTTTCGTGTAGCGCTGGGCCCTGCAAAGTACGGAGCCAGCGCGGCCCGATTTTCATCTGCTTTCTCCTGTGGCTCTTTGCTTATGAACGTCTCTCCAGTAAACACAACCATTCATTCGTGCCACAGCACAGGAGGCCACCCGGCTGCCTGGGCGAACAGTGACAGGTGGGACGCCGAGGTCTCTGCTGCATCTGGGACGCCGAGGTCTCTGCTGCATCCCGGCTCTCCTCTGCCCGGAGAGTGGAGCAGCCTGGCCCTTCCCTCCAGCAGGACTCAGGTCCCTCCGCTGGTTCCGGCACCACCTGCTCGGCTGCCCTGTGATCGCCGACCTCCCTCGGCCCCCCTCCCTCCTCCAGCCTCGCCTGCAAAGCTCCAGCTCCAAACTGGACTGTTCCCTCCAAAGGCGGTGCCGGCTCGTGGTTTCAGGAACTCCTCATCCCACAGGATACAGTCGGGTCCGCCTCTGTGTGGGCCCCAGCCCATCCTGCACTTTCCTTCCCGACCCTAACCACGGCTCTCTTTCACCAGGGAACCCCTTGCCACCGAGACAAACCACCTGGGCTTCACACACACCACTCCCGCAGTCCAGAAGGCCCTGCTTCCTCTGCAAGCTGAATTCTCAGTGAGATGAGGCTGTCCCTCTCCTGCTTCCCCATCCGGGAGATGCTCCCTGTAAGGGCTCTGGACTTCCCTGGCTGGCTCCCTCTGTCTCTTCCTTTCTCGAGCTCAGTCTCTGTCTCTCTTCTGTCTCTCCTTTTCTCTGTCCCCGTCTCTCTGTGTCTGCATCTGTTTCTCTTTCTCTCTCCCTCTTGCTCTCTCTGTCTCTCCTTTTCCCTGTCTGTTTCTGTTTCTATCTCCCTGTCTCCCTCTGTGTGTGTCTCTGTTTCTGTCTCTCTCGTCTCTCCTCTTTCCGTGGTTTTTAGAGTGGCCTGTCCGTCTGCCTGCTCCACAACAGGGGAGCCATCGTGACCCTCCTCATTGTCCTCTCATGGTAAATCGCGTGCGGCACACGGGCGCGGAGCTTGACTGCGTTCGCTGGGTTGCAGACCTCACTCAACGTCCCTGGCTCCTGTTGTGGTGACTGGGTTGTGGCGTGGATCCTCACGGAAGTGCTCCATCCTCCCTGTTCTCCAGATGAGTCACCCGGGGCTGCGGGAATCTGAGTGACTGATTCAGTGAGCCTGGCTCTGCCCACCCCTGCCCTGGCCCAGGCAGACCAGGTGCCTTCTAAACATCTGTGGGGCTTTCACCTGCCTGATCTGACCCCAAGTCAGGGGCGGCCAGGACACCGGGCTTAGCTGACGGAGGGAACCTCTGACCACTCCCCACTGACAGGAGACAGGGCTGCAGCTGGTGACCATGTCCCTGATGCCTGAAGGCAGGTTCCTGTGAGGAGCCCACGTTAGTTCACAGAAGCCACCACAGTGAGTCACAGGCTTTGGTAAGCAAGGCTGGCCTCGCGCCATGCAAGTGACCCCCATGTCTCTGAAACTGTGTATCCAAAGGGGGCTGAGAAGGGCCTGACCTGGGGCCCTGGGAAACGTGAGCCCCGTGGGTTTCCCCTACAGGCAAAGGCAGGCTCTGTCTACTTTGGATCCACCACTGAGGATGCGTGGGGCACTGGGAATTCAAATTGGTCCCCAGATGCTAGTCCTTGGCAGCTTAACTCTGGCCAAGGTCACTTTAGTGAAACCAGAGGGTCTCCCGGGGGCAGCAAGGATCTCACAATGGGAGTTCAGGGTGCACAGAAAGCGGTCCTGCTAGTGTCTCTGGCAAGGGGCCAGCATCCTCCTTGACCTGCCCAGAGCTCAGCCCCTTGAGGGCTCGGTCCAGGGCCACCTACCCACCATCCCCCTTGACTCCCTATCCTCATGGGGGCCAGGACAGAAGCATTCAGTGCAGAGGCGAGGGGAGGGAGAAACACAGGAAAAGCAGGAGGATGTGGAGGCTGTGGCTTCAGGGGTGACCTGCTCCAGCCCCCGACGCTGCCCACATTTCCTTCGACTTGGCTGTGAAGCCCACCAATTAGTGAATAATTAGGCTGTGAAACCACTTTTGCAGGAAATGCTCCTAGCCCTTAGAGGGTTCGCTATCTATCAGCCACTCTCACTTTAGTGTGAATTTGTTTGTGCAGTGTGCTCTCCTACTGACAGCCAAATGAAGATGCCGGGCGCTGCCAGGACAGGCTCTGCTGGGGTGTGTCTGGATCCCACCCCAGGGGGAAGGCGAGTGCTACCTGGGGGATCTTGAGCAAGTGGCCCTGGGACACACGAAGCTGCCACAGAAAGGAGGAAGGAGGACAAAATCCCATTACTCCTGTTTCAAAATGTTCCTCACAGTGCGGACCTGAGCTGCAGAAGGGAGAACGTGTTCTTCCTCCCCTTTCTCTTCCTTTCCCCCGTCGCCTCTCCCTGCCCCACTTCCCCTCCTCCTCCCCCTCCTCCTCCCCCCCTCCTCCTCCTCCCCCTCCTCCTCCTCCCCCTCCTCCTCCTCCCCCTCCCCCCTCCTCCTCCCCCTCCCCCCCTCCTCCTCCCCTTCTCCCCCCTCCTTCTCTCCCTCCTTCTCCTCCTCCCCCTCCTCCTCCTC
>CM052657.1:113430440-113440959 GCA_028533165.1 Leontopithecus rosalia | reverse complement strand
CTCGGCCCTCTGCGCCCGGTGATGCACTGCAGCTGCCACCTGCTTGACAGACGGCCTTGGTGCCCTTGTCGGAAAGCCGCTGGCTGTCAATCTGAGGGCTGATTTCCGACTCTATTTTTTCGATTCCTCCATGTCCATCCTCACGCCAGTGCTAGTCTTGCTTATTGCAGCTCTGTAGCAAGTGAGATGTTGGGAAATGTGACCCCTCCAACGTTTCCTTTTTCAAGATCACTGGTTACTCTGGGTCCATATGACTATTAGGACCATGGCCGGGTGCATGTGGCTCACGCCTGTAATCCCAGCACTTTGGGAGGCCGAGGTGGGTGGATCACCTGAGATCAGGAGTTCGAGACTAGCCTGGCCAACATGGCAAAACCCTGTTTCTACTAAAAATGGAAAAATTAGCCGGGCGTAGTGGTGGATGCCTGTAATCCCAGCTACTAGGGAAGCTGAGGCAGGAGAATCGCTTGAACCCAGGAGGCAGAGGTTGCAGTGAGCTGAGATTGTGCCACTGCACCGCAGCCTGGGTGACTCCATCTCAAAAAAAAAAAAAATCAGCTGGGCAATTTCTGCAACAACAAAAACTCAGCTCGGATTTTGACAGAGATTGCTTTGAATCTGAAGATCAGTTTGAGGAGTCTTTGCCTTCTCAGTGAGGCTGTTTTCTGATGTAGGAACAAGGAATATCTTTCATCCATTGTCATCTTTGATTTCTTTCGTTTCTATAATGTTTTGCAGTTTTTAACGTACAAGTGACTATTTCTTTGTTAAGTTTATTCTTATTTTATTCTTTTAGCTACTGTTACAAAGTGGGTTTTTTTAACATGGGGATTTTTCTCATTATTGTATGAACTGACAGATAAAATTGTGTATATTTATGGCATTCGAGATGATGTTTTGAAGTATGGATACACTGTGGAATGGCTAAATCAAGCTAATTCACCTACGCTTTGCCTCACATGCTGGGTTGTTTTCTTAATGTTCGTTGCTAGTGTGTAGAAATACAATTAATTTTCCTACATTGATGTTGCTTTCAGCTGCATCAATGAACTTGTTCATTAGTCTGAAGAGTTTTTTTCCAGCGGATATCTTAGGATTTTCTGCATAGACTATCACGCCATCTGCAAATGCAGATAGTTTTACTTTTTTTTTTTTTTTGAGACGGAGTTTCGCTCTTGTTACCCGGGCTGGAATGCAATGGCGCGATCTCGGCTCACCGCAACCTCTGCCTCCTGGGTTCAGGCAATTCTCCTGCCTCAGCCTCCTGAGTAGCTGGGACTGCAGGCACGCGCCACTATGCCCAGCTAATTTTTTGTATCTTTAGTAGAGACGGGGTTTCACCATGTTGACCAGGATGGTCTCGATCTCTTGACCTCGTGATCCGCCCGCCTCGGCCTCCCAAAGTGCTGGGACTATAGGCGTGAGCCACCGCGCCCGGCCAGCTTTACTTTTTTCCAGTCCGGATGCCTTTCATTTCATCGTCTTCCCTAATCGCCCTGGCTAGAACTTCCGGTGCAATGTCGAATGGAAGGCTAAGAGCTGACATCCGTGTCTTGCTCCTGATCTTAGGAGGAAGCGTTTGTTCTTTTCCTACTGAGTGCGATGTTAGATACGACTTTCAGAGATGTCCCTCGCCGGCTTGAGGAAGTTCTCTTCCACCCCTCGTGCATGGATTTTCAGTGTTTTATCATGAAAGCATGTTAGGTCATGTTAAATGCTTTCTCCGCATCTGTCAATTGGCCTGTCGTATTTAGTAATATTTTATTTTAGGGATTTGTCATTAATTTTCTTAAGAGATTGGTCCGTCCCTTTTAAACTTTTTGTACTCTCTTTACTGAATGTGGTGTCACTGTTACACCAGTGTTTTCTAAAGACTTTTGAGACTCTTCCGCTCTTTCCCTGCCTTGAAATAGCTTAAATGGTATTAAAATCTTCTGTTCCCTTGAATGATGATGGGATTCCCACGTGACATCACTGGCCTGGTGCTGCTTTGGCCTGGGTTGGGGGTTAAGAACTTTATTTTGGTTGTAATGATGATGGAGCTGTTCTTTTTTCTGTCTCTTTCAGAGTTAAGTTTTATGACTTCTTTTTTCTCCAGGAAGAATGAGTTTCATCTGTGTTTACAAACGTAAGCATTCTCTTGTGAGTCTCTCATCCCTCTGTCTGCGGCCGTCTCTCTGCATGGCCTCCCTCTGTGTACGCACACCTGTGCGTTCATCCCTTTTCCTCTTGCTGACTGTAGCCACTTTTCCTGCTTCTTTTCCCTTGAAAGAGTCAGCAGGGCTGCACCTTCGTGAACCGCACTGCAGGTGGACGCTCCTCCTGTCTACTTTTTCCTTCCTTCTCTCCTCCCACACAGCTGCCTGGCCTCTGCGTTGTGGCCTGAAGCCTCGTCCACACTCTCCTGCTTCCTCCCGTAAAACCTCTTCTCTGTCAGAGCTGACATTTGCATCTGGCCCTTGGCAGGCCCAAGCGAGGCCTGAACGCTTCCAGCTGCAGGTGGAGAACGCACTAGAAGGCTCAGGAATGCAAGTGGAGGGCACCAGCCTGGCTCAGCGGCCTGAGGGGCAGAGGAGCTGGGCTGGGGGGGATGTACCGTGGAGGAACTGGTCTAAGGGCTGCTCAGGGTCAGCACCTTCCAGAACCACAGGGATCAGGCGGCCTTACAGAACTGAAGACAGAGTTGAAGTGTTGATTCTCAGTCTCTCAACTCTGCCGGAAAATCCCAGTCAGACCTCAACAAAATCTTTCAGGAGCGAGAAAGGGACAGGGCTGTCACAGATGCAGGCGAATGTTACTAAAAGAACCTGGAAGAGCCAGAACCTCCGCTGGCCCTCTTGGCAGAGGCTCGGGGGCAGAAAGCTGCCGAAGGGTCTGGCTAGCTCTGATGTGGCTTGGATGAGGTGCCTGGGTGCTGACCTGGGCGGACTGGTGGCCAGCAGCCCCCCTTCCCCTGAAATGCTCAGAGAAGAAAAAATCCAGCAGAAACAACCCATTTCCAATGTTGTGGTAGTTCATCTGTTTTTGGCTGTCGTGCATGTTGCTCTTCTAGGAAATAGAATCGGGACCTGTCACTGGGGCTTCAAGCCACCTGGCAGAGGAGGGAGGTGCCACCACAGCCTCATCCAGGTCCTTTCCACAAGCAAGTGGGGACCTCAACACACATGCAGTAGTGACGTGAGAGGCAAGAGGCGGGGGAAGGCTTGGGTGGAGTGGACGGGGTGTGTGGACAGGGGGGGTGTCTCCACCAGGTGACCTTGACCCTGCGGAGCCCACCCTGAGATGGGTGGGGAGCATTGTGAGCAGAGGGTCCTACGGTTCGGGCTAGTTGTGACAGCCAAGAGCACAGCTGGTCTGGAAATCAGGGACGAAGGGAAGGCAGGATGGGAAGGCTGCGGCCAGGGCTGTCAGAGGGGCTCCAGAGGACGTGGCAGTGACCGGGGATGCTGGGCCACAAGGAAGGGCCACTCCAGGGACCATGTCCTGGGCTACCATCATCCGTGCATGTCCTTGGGACCCTGGAGACCCTGCTCCACCTGGGCACTGATCCCCGAGCCTCCTTCCTGCTGAATGCCAAGACAAGAGGAAGGGGGACTGCCGGAGAGTCAGATGGCCCCTTCCCAGCAGCTGGGACCCCAGTGGCATTTTCGTCCTGAGCAGCTGCCCCAGCCCTGAGAAGCACGTAAAACAACACATGAAGCCAGGCAGCCTTCATGAAACAGACATTTGATGAGCCCCAGGTGAGCCACAAGCCAACCTCAGAGGCTCAGCCACCTGCACTGTGTGGCCCAAGACAGTCCCTTGCAGGGGCCAGGGTTGGGGGTGGGTCAGCTCACAGCCAGGAAGGAGGAGGAGGGAGCCCAGAATATTCCCTCCTGCGGCCCCGCCTCCCCCCCCACCCTAACCATCGGGCAGGTGAGGTCTGGCCCTCTGTGCCTCTGGCGTGCTTAGAGCCCTGCTCCGGGGCCTTGCACCACAGGAGGGGGTAACGAGGGTCATACAGTCATGGCGGGTGTGCTCTCCCAGATCGCACAGTGCCCACCAGTCCCCTGCTCCTCGGTGCTGGGACGAGGCTTTGTGGGTATCAGGGCCTCTGATGCACAGGGTCTCTGCCCTTGCAAAGCTCCCATGTGGCAGGGACAAGGCTGGGGGAGACACCAGTAAACAGATGGATAAGAAAATAGGGCTGTGAAGGAGGACCAGGGGCCTCCTGGGGAAGGGGTTGTAGCCGATTTTCAGAGCTGGCCCTGGAGCCGAGGCCTGGAGGGGCCTGGGGGATGTCAGGGAAGAGCAGGCCACAGTGCCATGAGCCCGAGGCAGGTGTGTGTGCAGCTGCCACTGTGGAGTGGTGGCGGCCTTCAGATAGAAGCCGGGACTGGAGGGCAGGGAGACTCCTGCTAGAGACTGGGTTGTAGGCTCTTGAGATCCACAGGCCACCAAGTTGGCATCGGAAAAATGCCTTTGTTGTTTAAGCCGGCTCCAGCTCGTATCTGAGAAGGGCAATAAACAGAATGTTGATTGGGAAGGATGAGGGGCCATGGTCCCTGGGAGTCTGGGGCCAAGATGGCCAGGTGAGTCCTGACCTCATCTGGCCAGGCCATGGACTCAGGAAGACGCTGGCCTGGGACTTGGCCTGCGCTGGCTGGTGCCCTGCCAGAGTGCCAGGTCGCCTGCTGGCCTTGGGCGACCGGCTGTGTGTGCTGCAGGGGGGCAGGCAGCTGCTGATGGGGCTGTCACTGGGGAGGGGCCAGCCTCTCTGGGACCCCCACCCCCGTCCCAGCTTGGAGTATGATTGTCCTCAGTGAGAACCCAGGCTGGCCCAGAGGAGGGTGGAAAGGGGGCTGCCTCCACTCTGAGACCCCCCAGCGGGCACACGCAGACTTCTATGCAGGCTCATGCTGCTCCTCCTGGATCCCTCCTTGGCAGAGCAGTAAAACGGTCATGGAGCATGAGCTCTGGAGTCACTGGAGCCAGGAGTCCAAATCCTGCACCCCCAGAACTACCAGCTGGTACCCTGGGAATATGCCTTTGACTGTTCTGAGTTTCGTTTGTCTCCTTTGCAATAGGGTCTCTAGGGATAAGCTACGGTCCAACCTCAGGACCGTCCCTGCCTGGCTGGGTGACCTTGGATCAGAGGAAGTGGAGGCTGCATTGTCCCCTCCCCTCCCGTGAGCATTAAGTGCGTCAGTACACAAAAAGTGCTTGGGACCCTGTCTGGCTCATCGTGAGAGTGCAGTTGATTGTAGCTAGGATCATTAGTTCACGGAGTCAGGTGGCTGCTGTGATTAATAACTCTAATATGGCAATGGCTTCACACAAGAAGATTCTGTCTCTCATGGCATAATCCAGTGAATGCAGGCGGTAAGGAGAGGACTCTGCTCCACACAGTCATTCAGGAATCCAGATCCCTTCCAGCTTCTGGCCCTCTTAGGGGGCTGAGTCCTCCTCGAGTCCTCTGTAGACAAGGGAAGAGGCAGACGTGGGCGATGACAGGGGCTTTCCGTAGGTCATTCCCGAACTGTTTCCACCTGCACGCTTCAGCCATGCTAACTGCCAGGGCCTGGGACACGCAGGCTGGTGGTGTGTGCCCAAGGGAAAGAGGCCAGAGTTTGTTGAACAGACAGACGACAGTCTCTGTGGTGGCTACATTCACTCTTCTTATCTCCTTCAGCTGTTTGGGGGCACGAGGAGGAGGTGGGTGTGAAGAGCACAGGAGGGCCTGGCACAGGTGAATTCTTGTCACAGTTGCTTCACTTTGAAGTCCCTGAGTGCAGTTATGAGGGTGACCTCAGACCTCACGGGGCTCCTCATGCTGGCTCTTCTCATGAGTAAGAGCAGAATCTTCCTCTCGGGGAGTGTGTGCTCTTCACTGACCACTTCTTTTAGACCCGGTAATCTCACTGTTCCTTAGTGGGGAACTTACTTTTTCATATTAAGGGAAAAAAAAGTGCCAGGCTGGGTATGGTGGCTCAAGCCTGTAAACCCAGCATTCCGGCAAGCTGAGGTGGAAGATCTCTTGAGCCCAGGAGTTCAAGACCAGCCTAGACAACATGGTGAAACCCTTTCTCTAAAAAAAATTAAAAAATTAACTGAGTGTAGTGGCATGTGCCTATGGTCCCAGCCACTTGGGAGGCTGAGGCAAGATCACCTGAGCCCAGGAGATTGAGGCTGCAGTGAGCCACTATGACACCGTTGCACTCCAGCCTGGGTGACAGAGTGAGACCCAGTCTCAATTAAAAAAAAAGGGGGGGGCTGACAAGTTTCTTAAATAACCTAATAGCTTTCTTTTTATTCTTTTGAATTTCCAAGATTACTCCCTGCTGGGGCAAATGGGAGGGTCCTGCTGGGTGTTGAGGAAGTGAAGGCACTGTGAGGTCTCCTGGGACCTGCTGGTGCCTGCTGCAGCCACCCCTGGTGACAGGGTGTGAGCTCTCTGCATGACCAAAACCCAAACAAGCTAACGCCTTGCCCTCCTTCCCACCTCACTACCGGAGCGAGGGCAGAAGTTTCCTGAACGGGGCTCTGCATTCACGTCACTAGGAGCACTTGTTAAAATGAAGATCTCGGTCAGACGTGGTGGCTCAAGCCTGTAATCCCAGTACTTTAGGAGGCCGAGGCGGGTGGATCACCTGAGGTCAGGAGATCGAGACCAGCCTGGCTAACACAGTGAAACCCCATTTCTACTAAAAATACAAAACATTAACCAGGCATGGTGGTGCATGCCCATAATCTCAGCTATTGAGAGGCTGAGACAGGAGAATTGCTGGGAGGCAGAGGTTACAGTGAGCCAGGATCACGCCATTGCATTCCAGCTTGGGCAACAAGAGCGAAACTCTGTCTCAAAAAAACAAAAAAAAACAAAAATGCAGATCTCCAGCCCCCGCACCCAGGTGCGTCAATGCAGAATGTCTGGCGGGAGAGCCAAGGAATAGAACTTCGAAGCAGGGGCCGCAGGAGATGTTGGCACAGCCTGTCCTGCCTGGCACGGGGGAAGCCTGGCTGCAGGGCTCAGCAAAGCGGGACAGGCACTCCTCTGTCTCTGGGAAGGTGGCAGTGTGAGAAGCACCACCAGGAACAAGGCTGCTGGTAACGACCTTGTGCCCCACCACGGTGCGGTGCTAGGCCTGGGCTACCTGCTTTCCAGATGCCACGCCTGTGGCTTCCGTTGTACAGATGGGGAGACTGAGGCTCCTGAAGATTAGTCATTCAACCCAGTGACCCACAGCGGTGGAGCTGAATTTCAGTCCGGAGGTCCCTGGAGGCCCCACGTCCTGAGCTTAGGAAACTGACGCTAGGATTTGCCAAAGGAGGGGCCGGCGTTGAAGGCAGGGCCGCCCGCACCTGTCTCCTGACCGGCCTGTAAGTGGAGGCTACCTGCCTGAGCGGAGGAGCCAGGTGCCCCACGCGGGTCTCCCTGAGAGGCCCTGCTGATCCCACATGGACTTTTCTAAAAAGTGGAAGTGGAATTCACATGACAAAATTAATCATTTTACAGTGCACAATTCACAGCACTCAGTGCATCCACAATGTTGTGTAAACACCTCTAACTAAATCACAAATCAGCTCCACCACCCCAAAGGAAACTCCTTACCGATCAAGTAAGCACTCCCATCCCACCCGAAACCCCACACTCTGACAACCAACACTGTGCGTCCTTTCTCTGTGGATTTGCCTGTCTGGACCTGCCTTTCCTTCCTTCCTTCCTTCCCTTCCTCCGTTCTTCCCTTCTTCCCTTCCTTCCCTTCCTCCCTCCCTCCCTCGCCTTCCTCCCTCCCTCCCTTCCCTCCCTTCTTCCCTCCCTCCCCTTCCTCCCCTCCCTCCCTCTCTCCTTTCTTCCCTCCCTCCTTTCTTCCCTCCCTCCCTCCCTCCCTCTCTTCCTCCCTCCCTCCCTCCCTTCTTCCCTCCCTCCCTCCCTTCTTCCCTCCCTCCCTCCCTCCCTTCTTCCCTTCCTTCCTTCCTTCCTTCGTTTCCTTTGCCTTCCTCCTTTCTTCACTTGCTCTCTCTCTCTCTCTCCCCCTCTCTCTTTCTCTCTTTCTTTTTTGAGATGGAGTCTCGCTCTGTTACCACGCTGGAGTGCAGTGGTGCGATCTTGGCTCACTGCAGCCTCCTCCTCTCGGGTTCAAGCGATTCTCCTGCCTCAGCCTCCTGAGTAGCTGGGATGACAGGCGCCCACCACCTCGCCCAGCTAATTTTCTGTATATTTCACACGAATGAAATCATGAGGTGTGTGGCCTTCTGTGTCTGGCTCCTTTCTGCGCTCTGGTTCCTGGGGCGTCATCGAACAGCAGCCACAGGGCTCCCCTCCTTTCAGTGGTTTCCCACACGCACTTTCGTCCCCTGCCCTCTAGGAAGTGGGGAGCACAGACACCTCTTAGTGGGGAGTGAGGACCCAGGACCCTGCAAGCTGGATGCCGGTCCCGGGAAGGGACCTCGGCTTTCCTTAGGACTTTTCCTGCATCCTCCTGCCCGCCCCCAGGTTAATGCTGGGCACAGGAAACCACAAGTGCATCTTGGATGTTGAGGACCAACAGAGGCAGCAAATGGATGGCTGAGATCTGCAAGCCGGGGCTCCATCTCCTTCCTCCTCTCCAGCCCCAGGAGGCAGTGCAGATGCCAGCAATTTGGCCTTTTATAAATAGCTTTGTTTGGACTTTGTTTGAAAGCACTGCCGGGTGGACTGCTCCAGGCTCCGGTTATCCTTCAGCCCAATTTCCTCCTGAAACAGCCCCGGGGCCAGGGAGCGACGCTTGTCTGATGTGGGGCGGCCATCTTTCCACCAGCCCAGGGACACAGACTCCAACCAAAGCCCATCCATGTTCCTAGGGAGCAGGAAGGCTAAAGACAGGGCTGGGTCCTGACTTCCAGAAAAAGGGGCTGGCACCATCCTTGCGCCCCGTGCAAGTGAACAGGCCGCCCCATCTCCGGCCTTTGGCTCCTTCCCACCTAGAATCCAGCTTGTGGTAGGAGGTCCTCAAATCCCCCAGCCCTGCGCTGAGCAGGACCCCATAGCTACATCCCCCCGTCCACTCTGTGTCTTCCTGTATTTTGATAGCAATGGGGGGGCCTGGGATGAGATAAGCAGCATCCTGGTGCCAGAGGACAGGCCGGGACTGTGGGAATTCCAGCGTGGGAGCAGCTCCCCACGGCTACCTTTCTCCTGCCTTTGATGGCCGCAGGTTCCAGCCAGCCATGAGGTGTGACCCCCCCCGCCCCCACCCCACTGGTGGCAGCAGGAAGCCATTAATCATCACAGAGCGATCTGGCTGCTAGCATGTTTATCTGGAGGAAGGAAATGAACTCTTTTCATCTCCTCCAGCCGGCGTCTGGCCCGTGGTGCTGTCCGATCTGTCAGCCCGGGGAATTTTAAATAACGGGTTCCACATTTGTCGGTACCTGTTTTGTGTCTGTCTCAGAACTCTCTGTTCATTGCTCCCTGGGTGTCACGCTTTATTGCTGCTTCCTCCTTCAGATAAACTCTGTCATAAGTTTATTTCTTCTTGGAGCCAAGTTTAGAAATCTGTCCCAGGGCCACAGGCCGGCGGGGCAAGCTCCCTTCTCAGGCTGGCACATCTGGAGTGGGCTGCCCAGGACACCTGGGGACACATGACGGTGCTGTCTGGGATGCCTGCTGGGGTCTGGGAGGCCCCTGTCCTCCCAGATGATTCTGTTGCTTTTCAAGATTTCTAAGTCAGGGGATGAGTAGTAAGAAACTCCCAGGCTGTGCAACTGGCATGGAGATTGCTGGAGTGTGATAGAACAAACCCAGCAACCCGTGCCAGTCTGGATACTTCGGATGAGAGCATCTCCTGAGTTAGGAACCATGGCAGTTGTACCTCCAGCTTCTCCCAGATGAGGTTACCAGGAGTGAGAGCAGGGGTGAATAACCCTTCCTGCGTCCACACATCCACCCACTAAAATTATCCCTCCCTCCACCCACCCACCCACCTACTCAACCATACATCCATCCTCCCATCCATCCACCCGTCCATCCAGCCATCTATCCAGCCATCCACCCACCCACCCAACCATCCACCTATCCACCCACCCACCCATCTGTACATCCACCCACAACCCATCCATCCATCCATCCACCTGCCCACCCACCTATCCATCCATCCATCCATACATCCATCCTCCCATCCATCCTCCCATCCATCCAACCATCTATCCAGCCATCTATCCATCCATCCACCCACCACCCAACCATCCACCTATCCACTCATCCATCCACCCACCCACCCAACCATCCACTTATCCACCCATCCATCCACCCACCCACCCATCTGTACATCCACCCACAACCACCTACCCATCCATCCATCCATCCATCCATTCATCCATCCATCCATCCATCCATCCACCTGCCCACCCATCCATCCATCCATCCATTTACCTGCCCACCCATCTATCCATCCATCCACCTACCCACCCAACCATTCACCTATCCACCCACCCATCCATCTGTACATCCACCCACAATCCATCCATCCATCCATCCATCCATCCATCCATCCATCCA
>CM052657.1:113402151-113423430 GCA_028533165.1 Leontopithecus rosalia | reverse complement strand
CTCGCCTGAACCTCAGCCTTTGTGTGTCAGGTTTGTTTGGAACACATTGCAGTGCGCCTACCTGGCTCACATGTCAACCAGAGCCTGGCTTTGTGCCCATTTTTTAAACGTGCGATGCAGGGGATTTCTAGGGTGATGAAACTATTCTATATGATACTGGATTTGAAATTACACATTTGTCAAAACCCATGGAATGGTGCAACAGCAAGAGTAAACCCTAATGTAAACTATGGGCTTCTTTAGAGAATAACAATGTGTCGATATTGGGTCATCAGTTGTAACAAATATCCAAGGCAAGATGTTAACAGTAGGAGAACCTGTGGGTGGAACCCTGTAAAAGGTCTGATCAGTTCTTCTGTGAATCAAAAACTGTACTAAAAATAGCCTATTAATTATTTAAAAACCAACCAACCAATCAAAAGGAGGTGGTGCGAGGCATCCAAGAACTGGACGAGGCTGTGGCTTGACCTGGAGGCTGAGAGCAGAGGCAGAGTTCTGGCAGTGCTCACGTGCTTTCCACCTGCTGGAGCTGCCAGTTTCCTTATGCTCCGCCAAGTTCTCCTTCGGCTGCTCCACGGACTTCAATACTTATCACTTAATAGCATTAATTATCACAACTCCTCCCCATTTACACGTAGCTTATCAACAAACAACTTGGGAGTCCGATAAAGTTACACAGCTGGAGTGAGCTTCCAGGACCTTCCAGTCCCACAACAGGCACCGGCTCCAGGACCCATTTCACCACCGGGCCCTGCACTCCAGTCCCCCAGAGACGGGAAGCAAGAGGTTAAATGCGGGACTCGGATGCTGTGTGAGGCCGGGCCAGTTAACTCAGCCTCCCTGTGCTCAGGGTGATTTTGCAAGTTAGACTTGAAAGCAGCCCCTGGATCACAGGAGAGCATGTGGCCAGCACATTCAGAGAACTTCATGATGGGCGTCTTTTTTCTTGGCAGCTCATGTGCCCTGGCTGGAGGAGTGAAGGCAGACGGTGGGGAACCTTCTCAGAGAGACCAGAAGAGAACAGCGTGTCCCCAGCTGTAATCATCAACTTAAGCAGCTGGAACAAAGTACAGCTTCCACAACACAACGGATCTCCTTGGCTCGCAGGCCCCTCTGTGTGCGTCTCTGGTCTCCTTTTAGCTTAATTACCTCTTTATAAATCCATCTCCAAATACAATCACATTCGGAGGCACTGTGGCTCAGAACCCCAACATACAAACTTTTGGGGGGACACGATCCAGCTCATAACCTCAGTGAATTTCTAAAACACCTGCAGACCTGGCCCCACCATGAGGATGGCCAGGCACAGCTGAGACACGAACTCGGGAGCGGGTAAATGGGGGTGGAGGGTCTCCTGTGAGGCTTTGTCCTGGGGTGGAGTCGGGGGCTGCTGTAGAGAAGAAAGCGTGATGCAGCTTCATCTTAGGTCCAGCCATGGGCTGGCCCAGCTGCCACATGGCCCTGATGGCATTCTGGCCCCACGTCTGCACCTGTAGAATGGGTGAAGGCTCCTTCAGACCCCACTGGTTTTCGTAAGGGTACATGAGGCTGAGGACAGGGGCAGCCCCTGGAATGCTGCGAGGAGGTGGGATCCTTTCTAACAATTGGCACCTGAGCAACCCCAAGACGGGGTAGGGGCCTGAGTTCCCATCCCAGACAAGCCAGCCTGCTTCCACACCCCCTCCTGCTGTGGCAGTTCTGAGAGCCACGGCTGGCATCAGAGCAGCAGCCACAGGACGCTTCCCACCTTCGAACCCCACAACCCTGCGGTAGAGGTCCCCCAAGCACCCACTTTTATGGAGGAGGAGCAAGGCTCAGAGGTTAAACGTCCCTCCCGGGCTCACCCTGGGCTGGGATCAGAACCCAGATGTCGGGCTCCACTGCAATTTGCCAGGAAGATCTTAGATGGGAGGGAGCCCTCCCCGGAAGGGCCCATGGGGACTGCTCATGAGCCCCCTGGCTCCCTGGGGGCAGTTTCAGGGCCCCAGCCTGCCAGGTGAGGTGCAAATGGCTTCTTCTCGGTGCCTGAGGAGTCGCCGGGATTTGGAGTATTTGTGTGTGTGTTGGCTTTGGAACTACAAAGGACTCGCCAGTGATTTTGAGTTAACTCAGTTATTTTGCTCCAGCGGCCGGGAGCTTTTACGTCCACCAGAGCCATGTCCCAGCAGCCAGGAGGGTCTCTTGTCCTGCAGAGGGCTCCAGCGGCTTCACCACCGGAGCAATGGAAAGAACTTATTTTTAGGAAAACGGGAAGCTACCTACCACTTAGCAAGGAATCCGGGTTGATTGTGAAGCTGTTCTCAGTTTCTTTATTTAGCTATTTATTAAACTGGCTCAAACTAGAATTAATGGCTGTGCCAGCTTCGCAGCTCCTCGTGTGCCTGTTCAGGGCGGCCACAGCAATTTTGGCCTGATTAAAGGCTCCGCCAACCCACCTCCCTACTCAGACACATAGCTCGAAGCCCCCGCTCAGGAATGCGTGGCCCACAGCTCGCAGGCCCAGCTGCAGGGAAGAGCTGTTTTTGCCTCAAATCCATACCTGGGCTTCCCCCCGGCACAAGGCATGTCACTGGGCCTGTCCAGGGGCACCAGCCTTGACCCCAGATGCAGCCCCAGACCATTGCACCCCACCCCATGGCCCCAGGTCCCAGATACCTCCTGGCATCACCCCATTGCCACCTTTAGGCACTTTCTGCGATTTGAATAAGCTCATGCATTTATTTGCCTGCCCCACCAGAATATAAGGTCCAGGAGGCCAGGTTCCTCACCCCTCCATTCACCCTGAAACTCTGGCTTCTAGAACATGGCCAGATGTACAGCAGGTGTTCCATTACCAGGTGCTGAGTTTCTCATTCCTGTTTGAAAACAGGTGGTTTCAGAGACCAGCCCCAGGGAAACCTCAGCCCCGAAGAGCGGCTCACAGTAGTAGAGAGACACTGCTTAATGGCTCCACTGTTTGGAGGCTCCAGACCCTGCCTGGGGACAAGCAGCGGGCATCACAGAGGCCTGATGTTAAGGATGACCCCAGATTCCAGAGCCTCCCAAGCTGGAGAGAAATGGAAAGGGGCGCTCCTATCCCGCAAGAAAGCCTGTTGAGTGGTGGTGTAACCTCACATCCAGGCAAGAGCAACAGCCTAACGGCTGCACGGCCCCAGGGCGGTGATGGCCAAAAAGTCAGATAACGTCACGTGTTTATGCCGATGTGAGAAATCGAAGCCCTCCTATGTGGCCGGTGGGAAGGCTACATGCTGTGGCTGCTTTAGAAAGGATCTCTCTGTTCCTCGAAAGCTTAAACAGATCTCTCTGTTCCTCGAAAGCTTAAACACGGACCTACCATATGACCCAGCAATTCTGCTCCCAACTGCATACCCAAGAGAAACGAAAGCACGTGTCCACGCAAAAATGTGTACCGGCATGCTCACGGCAGCATTACGGGTAACAGCCAAGAAGCAGAAATGAGCCAGATGTTCATTAACAACAGGGATGAATGAAATGCGACCCGCCCACACCGTGGAATTTCACTCAGCCTTCAAAAGGGAAGAAGGCCGACACACACTGCAACATAGCCCTGGCAGACAGCGTGTTCGGTGGAAGACTCGGCCACAAAAGAACACCCGTGACATGATTCCATTCACGTGGCGGGTCCAGAATAGGCAAATCTGTAGAGACAGAGGTAGAGCAGTGGTTACGCAGAGCCGGGAGAGACGGAAGAAAGGGGGTGGCTGGTTCATAGCTCAAGGGCTTCTTTTTGACGTGACAAAAATGGTCTCTAATTGGCTGTGATGATGGCTGCACAGCTCTGTTAACGGGACCGAAACCAGGACACTGTGCACTTGAGATGGGTGAATTGTGTGGTGTGTGGATTACATCTCAATAAAACTGCTACCCTCGAGGCTCGCCCAGCCCGTCTGCTCCCGACGGGTATCCAGCAGAGGTGTTCACCCTCCCACATCAAAGGGCCATACTGGGGCGTTCACTGCAGCTTCAAGCAGAGTTCTGAGCTGGCCTCTACACCGATGCCTTGGATGGTTGAACAAGTAAGGAGACTATGGGGTCTGCCTGCACCACACCTGAGAACAGGGCTGCATCCGACACAGGCTGGGTGAATGCAGCCCCACGTGAGAGTCAGACAAGGAATTCCCGTCCATGAAGCACAGAAACAGGCGAGCCTTGGGGGGTATCAGAAACAGGATCGTGGTTAGCCCTGGGGGAAGCTGCTGGGTGGTGACAGGGTGTCCTGGGTGCTGATGATGTCTGTGTCTTTTTTTTTTTTTTTGAGATGGAGTTTCTTCCTTTTTGCCCAAGCTGGAGTGCAAGGGTGCAATCTTGGCTCACTGCAACCTCCACCTCCCAGGTTCAAGTGATTCTCCTGCCTCAGCCTCCCTAGTAGCTGGGACTACAGGCACCTGCCATCATGCTCAGCTGCTTTTTGTATTTTCAGGAGAAACAGGCTTTCACCACATTGGCCCGGCTGGTCTCAAACTCCTGACCTCAAGTGATCCGCTCCCTCAGCCTCCCAGAGTGCTGGAATTACAGGCGTGAGCCGCCACGCCCAGCCTGTGTTTGTGTCTTGATCCCTAATGACGGCCTGTGAGTGGCTTGGTGAGTTCTACTGGCCAGAACGCTGTCGGGTGGGCTTATCTGAGAAAAAGCTGCTTCTCTGTCTGTATATCGTATGCCTTTTTTTTTTTAACCTAAGGTAAAACGAAGCATAGAGGCTGCAGGGTTGGGCCACAATGGTATGTGGGTTGTGGGGTTAGATGTTCCCCACTCCCTCAGCCAGACTGAAGCCCCGGCTGCCCTGGGTTTGGTTACAATTCTCACCTGTGCAACAGGGATGATACTGACACCTGCCTGAGGGGGCTGTTCTGGGGACCGGGGAACTGCTGCTGGCAAGAGGGCAGCCAGGGCTCGACACAGCAGGAGGAGGACCCAGGGCCCGACACCCGGGGCCCAACATGGCGGGAGGAGGACCCAGGGCCCCACACGGCAGCAGGAGGACCCAGGGCCCAACAGGGCAGCAGGAGGACCCAGCCCTGCCAACACTGAGCCCAGCCCACTAAGCCCATTGAAAACTTCCGATCCCCATAGCAGAAGACACTTGTGCTGTCTTCAGCCAGTCCGTTTGGGATCATTTATTACAGCAGCCACAGGAAACACACGATGGGCCTCATCCTGTCTGTGCAGGCCTCAGACAGTCCAGAGCTGTGCCCTCTACCCCGAGTCCCCTCTCCGAGCCCCGGTCTCCTCGTGGGCCTTTGAGGTGCTGGGCAAAATGCAAAGCCTCCATTTTTGTCTCTGGTTGGGCAGGTGCCCGCCAGTGGAGGAAGGGCTGGAGGAGGTTTCAAGCTGGAAACCTCCTTGGTCTCTGCCCAAGGAGTCACCTGGGGCCTCAGCTGCCCCAGCCCCAGGCACATCCCTCCCACGGAGGGAGGAGAGGCTGGGTCCTCTCCAGACAGCTCTCCACTGGGCCCCCTCAGCCTGTCTGAGCACAGAAGGCCACAGCCTCAGCCACACAGGCAGAGTTGACCAGGACACTTGCAAACACCCTGCCCCATCCTCGCTCCAACCAACACACCTGCCTGTGCTGTGGGGTTGGGGGCGCAGAGGTGAGCAAACATTCACAGGGCCTCTCCCCCAGGGAGCCCAGAGTTCAGCGGGGAAGGCAGATGTTCATCCAATCATCACATCTGTAAAGCGGTGTCAGGCTGAGGAGAGGCACCTGGGGAACGAAGGGGGCCAGGAAGATCGGGAAGACCTACCTGGGAGGTGCTAATTGCACTGCTGTCAGCCGAGGGGGGTGAACAGGCAGGACTGGAGGAGGTTGAGCAGGGCCGTGGGAGTTGGGGGAGGGGACCTCAGGGAAGAGGCCACAGTGTCGGTGCAGCCAGAGCCCAGTGGAAAAGGCTCTGGAAGGCTGTAAGCTGAGGGTCTGATGATCCCATCCACGTTTGCAAAGACCAGTCTGGCTGCCCTGTGAAGACTGGCTGGGCTAGGGCCAGAGTGGCTGCAGCGACCCTGGGGCAGGAGGCCTCCATGCATCCCCAGCTGCTGCCACTTCTTGCAGGGAGCAGGGCCTGGAACGCCCACCCGTGGCCACATCCCAGGCCTGTGACCCTAACTGCATTCTGGGGGCTGGCTCTGAGGGTCCACCCTCCTGCTGGCCCAGGGGGAGGTGGGGTGGGACCTGCAGGGGGAGAAAGCCCAGCAGCAGCTCCAAAAGGTGCCAGCTCTGCAGGCTCCAGCTTCCTGGGGCCAGGACCCCAGGCTGCGCTGCCGCCCCTGCCCACATCATAAATGCATCTCAGCTCCTCTTGGCCTGTTCACTGACCTGCAACCAAGTGTGAATTGGGCCTGACTAGGGACAAAATGGCTTTGATGGGCCAAATGGTGAAACCTTTTCTGGTGGGGGGAGGGGCATTGGAATCTCCACAGTTCATCCAGGCAGGGTGTCCTGCAGAGACCCAGGCCCAAGAAGGGGCCCGGAAGGTCTCTTTTACAAGCCCCCTCCTCCCAGGGCCTGCTGGGCACCGCGCCTCCCCGGGCCGCTGCCCCCACTGCTGGCCAGGCCTCTTTGGAGAGCAGGGAGGCTGGGCTGCCCCAGGCCTGGCCCCTTCCTGGGCACAGAGACGAGCATCTCATGCCAGCCCATTGCACTTTCCTGCAGGGCAAGGCTTTGAGAAAAAAAAGAGGCTTTCAAAGTGACTAAAATGTTCGTTTTTAAAAAATGGCAAATGAACTCTATGCAGCTCAAGGCCTTTTCGGAAGCCTTAAGAAAAGGAGGGGGTGGAGGATGCTGGGCCCCTTGCCAGGGTCGAGGGTGGCTCTGCCTAGGGTCAGCTGTCCATGCTCAGGGGGGCAGTGGCTGCCCATCAGCCGCAGCCCCTTGTTCAGGCACACAGACTCTCAGGCAGCTGGTGGGGAAGGTCAGGTCCAGTACCTGGTTCCTGCCCCTGGCAGACACTCTGCCCAGTGGCAGCCGGGCTGGCCAAGACTTTTCCTGGGCATCCACCCAGCACAGATTCCGTGAGGGGGTGGGCAGGGCCAGCTCTTCCTCACTTCACGGTTGGGGAAGCTGAGGCTCCAATCACTGGGGATAGAAGCTGGGGGCCCCGGGTCTTTCCCCGCCCTCTTCTCATCAGACCTGCTCCTTCTCGTTCTTGAGGAATTCCCGTCCACCTCCTGGCTCCTGCAGAGAGCGGGTGGGCCACACTGGGTGGTTTGACCAGAAATGACAGCTCTACCACCCTCCAGGCCGCCCGTCTGGTGAGGCTCCTGCCTCCTCCGCAGTTGTCCTCGGGAACTGATGGCCTCCTGCTCCATGCAGGCACTGTAGCGTGGGCCTGGCCCTCAGCCAGGTTCAGGACAGACAGCCCCCGACCTGCTCCGGCCCGCAGTCCAGGAGACCCCCAGCCACTGCTTGGGTGCCCCGGCTTTGCTGCCTCCCTCTTTCTTAGGCGTGTGTGTGTTTACTTATGTTTCTGGTTGGTGAGCGCTGTGAGGCACACAGTAGACCATCAGTAAACATCCCTCTAAGAATTGGATGAGGGGACCCCAGCACAGCTCAGCAGCAAGGTAAAGTGAGAGGCAGGATGCTGTCACCTTCTGTTCCTGGCTGCGCTGCATGTCAGGAGAACCGGCCAAGAGGCTCTGCCTGGGAGGTGTCCCGACAGCTCGACCCGGACCCAGCACTGCCCTTCCCTGCTCTGTCCAGTGGGGCGATGACATATCCCTGCCCACCTCGCCGGATTGACAGGGACTCGGGATTTGAAAGTGCTCAGACACTCTCCCGGGCTGTATGTATGTCAGGATCCCAGGGTGACGACAGAGGGCTGGCATTTGGGGTTTTCAGGGAAGGCCACCCTGATGCCAGCTCCCTGTGGGCTGCTCTTGGCCTGGTGTCCTGACCACACTCTGGCCACCAGGCCCCCTACCTGAGTGCCGTCAGGAGCCGCTGCCCTGCCCTGTCTGGGTGCTGCTGGCCCTTCCCCTCCTGGCTGTGGGGAGCACCAGGGCAGCCTGAGCCCCACGGCCCGCTCAAACCCAGAAGCTGAGAGGCGCAGACAAGTGATCCAGGCCTCCTGGGACCAAGGCTGGTTCCTAGGCTGGGGGATGGACGGGGAAGATCACCTGCCACCATGGGTGACCATGGGTCCCGTTCAACTCTGTTCACCCGATGAGATGGGAAGACGCTGACGCACGTGAGCAAGTTCTTTATTCTAATTAGAATTTCGCTGGAGCCAGCTTTCTGGGGCAGAGCCTGGGTGCCTCAGGAGAAGAGGCCCCAGGGCCCACACCACCTGCAGGCCAGAGCTGCCCCTGCTTGGTTGAGCAGGTTAGTGGCACAGGGCTCTGGAAAGTGCGCTGGCCTCACTCTCCCACTGGACGCAGGCAGTGTGGCCTGGGACACGGGACCAAGCCTGCTCAGGGCTCAGCGTCTGCATGGCCAGGTGTGGTCAGGACTCCCAGCTCCTCTCCGAGGCCCTTTCCTGGGCCCCGCCCTGGCACCAGCACTCACCCCACAGCCCTGCTGAAGGACTGGTGGCCGGAAGTTCTTCTCAGGTGCTTGTGATCATAGCTGTCCTGTGCTGGCCTGGCCTGGTCTGTGCCTGCTGCCCACCCCTCGGAGCCTATCAGAGCAGCCCCTGGCTAGGCGGCTGCTGGGGACAAGGCAGGAGAAGACGGCCATGCTGGCTTCCCCAAGTGCCTGTCTGCCCTCTCACATGAAGACCTCTGCACCGCACAGGCCTCTGCTCGGGAATCCTGCAAACCGGCGCCCACCCACAGCCCCCTCTGCTGGGTACTTTGGCACCTCATATTGACCTCAGACCCCCGTGTGGGATGGGCTTTGGGGGTCCCCCTTCCCTTCCCTGACTCATGTGTGTCTTCAAAGACATTCCACCCCTGCCGCACACATGACTGGGCTAGAGACCCCCATCCCTCTGTGGCCTCTGTCCACTGAGCCACGGCACTGGGCACTATGTGCCAGACCCAGTCAGAAGTGCTGGGGATGCCGGCGGTCACTGGACCAAGCTCCTGTACTCCTGGATCAGGCAGTTCCTGAACTCCATGCGGAGCCATTTAGTTTAACCAGTGGCACCTTTAGTGGCCCGTCCACATGTGCCCGTTTTTAAGGTGTGCCACAAAGACCTGGCAAGCGTGTGCCTTGGTTGCTGACTGATCTGGGTTGAAATATGAGCTCACACTGCCCCGTGAACTGCACTGCCCCAGCTGGTCCCCCAGGCCAGCTGTCTCAGGGCAGACTCACCGGTGGACCCAGTGTGGAATTCCAGCCACCACGGGATGCTGGGTGTGGGCTCTGTGGGATCCTTGGTGGCCCGAAATCATCTGTGTCCATGTGCTGTGGTCACCAGGCCATCCTGCCACCGTGGAGCCAGCTCAGAGGGCACACGGCCACGAGAGGGACTGGCATTCTGCTGCCTTTTCGGGAATAGCCTTGGCATCTGAGGGGCTCTGAGGCAGAGACTTGGTGTATCCATGGTGGGGGACAACAGCTGCCTCTGGCCAGGGGAGCCCAAGAAAGGAAGCCCAGGCAGCCCAGCTCCTTTGCAGTAATGCCGAGTGCCAAGCTCAGGCCAGACACAGGAGCAGGGAGCTGGCAGGGATGCAGCCACCCATGGGGCCCTGGGACTTGGTCAAGGGAGGGAGTGGCACAGGCCAGCATGCCGTGCTTCTACTGGAGGGGACGGAGCCTAAAGACAGAGAAGCACGTCACTGCCACCATTCCAGGTGCAGAAACAAAGGGAACAGGACGAGACAAGGCTGGTCCTTCAGAGAGCCAGGGGCCAGGGCCTGAGTCCAGCTTGGCCAGCACTTGCTACATGGCCAGAGGCCTGTGGCTTCCTTTCTCTGTGGCTCTGAGTTCAGTCACATCTGAAGCTGGAGCGGGTGGCCTGAGCAAATGCAGGGCATTGACTGTAGGCTGCACATGTCACACGGCCGTCGCCAGCCTGCCTGCACCAGCGCAGGGTCATGACTGGAACAGCGCTGGGCAGAGTCTGTGTTCAGTAACCACCTTAGCTGCTGTTATCAAGGAGGCATTAGAAGAACTCCTGGCTCCCCACGGAAGGAGTGACCGACTGCATTTGTGCAGGAGGGAATAAGGAAGGCAGAGAAGAAATCAGGGACAGCTGAAGGGTAAGTGACACGTGAACAGAGAGCAGAGGCCCAACTGCACATTTTTTAGGAGACCAGCTTGCCTGGGGGTGACCCACTGGGATTTTGAAGTTCGCAGAGGAGTTCGAACCTCTGGGCTGAAGGAAGAAATATTTAGAATAAAAAGCAAGAGTAGACCGGCACTTGGAAATGTCACAGGGGACTCTGAACGGAGCGAGTCTGATTAAGATAAGAGAATGATGGGGACCCCTGGCTCTGGGTGTAAGGTTCCCCCCAAAAGCTCCCTCGAGGCCCCTGCTCAGACCCAGGCAGGCATCCCTGGTCTTCTCATGTTGGTCTCCTCACCAGCCTTTGCTGCTTCTGCTCCAAATCCTCTGGCTTGAGAGTCTCCACCCTGGTCTCCTGGACACCACTACCCGGGGTCCCTGCTCGCTGGTGTTTCGGTTACCCCCACCTCCGGGCTTGGCTGCGCAGGAGCACAGGGGTGAGAGATCACTGCAGCGCAGTGGCGTGGCCAGAGCCGGGCCTTTTCATTTAGGGCCACGGGGACCAGCCGTCCCCTCCTCGGGAGGCACCTACAGCCCCACAACTGGGGACACAGCCAGTCACCGAGGTCTTTCTTCTCGGCGCTGCCTCCACCCCACCCCGGCCGTCCATTCTTCAAGCAAATGTTTTTGATTTTACAGGAAGTAGAGCAAGGACCTAATCTGAGTTTAATTTTTGAAGCAAGGCCTTTGATTTAATACTTATTCATTTAAGTAATTAATGCCTCCAAGTCCAGAGTCAGAAGCCATCTCAGTTTCGCCCGTCTCTTTCCTTACACGCAAAGGCAGACCTCACAGCACTCGGGATTTCCAAACCATTAATTTATACCAACGGGGACATTCCAAGGCCCGGAGCAGTCACTGAACATGACTGTGCAGCCTTCTTTGCTGTCAACAAATAGACCCCATTATGATGAACTCCTGTCCCCAAACACCCGACTGGAACAGCAGCGACTGCCGAGTTAGCAACATCTCTGCTCACAAGCCCGGTCTGCTTGTGCGTATGGAATATTCTGGGTTATGAGACATGTTTTCAAACCCAGACTTCATCATTCAGTCAACAAACATGCATGAAGCACTGTCTACCATGTCCTGAGTACACCCTAGGGAGGCGACTTTTATCCCCAAAGAGAAAACACACAGGCATCAGATCTGTAGGAAAGAAGGCACAGCGGGGAGGGCTCTCCGGGGCAGGGATGGGCAGGGCCACGCGGTGGGAAGACCTCCTACAGGGGACCTCGCAGAGTGGGGAGACGAAGGGTGATCAGGAGGGGAGGGTGACACAGAGGAGCCCACGAAAGGCAGCAGCCAGCTAGAAAGGGGGGCGTCGAGGTGCAGGGTGGGTTTCCGGAGGGCTTTTCCTGTTGAGTTCCTGGGGGAAGTTTGTTTTCCTTTTTTTCTTTTTCTTTCTTTTTCGAAACCCAGGATGGATGTGCCTGTCTCCTCCGGCAAGTTCTCCTCTCCTTAATCATGTTGTAACCGTCTTCGACCTACGGTCATCCTGTGCAGGCCAGGAAAACGGGGCCATGACCCTGTCCCCTTAGACCCCTGATTTTATAGTCTGTGTACAGCGTGGGGATTGTTACAGCAATTACAGCTCTTATTTTATAAATGGGTAAACTGAGTCCTGGAGGCAGGGCTGTCCTTAGATGGCCGTGGGTTCCTGGAGTTACCTGCCCCCAACTTGCAGGAGGCCCCACTGTTGGCATTTTGCCTGGGGATCTGGGGATACTATCCAGAGTCTAAACTCAAGATCCAATCACATTCGCTGGGGTGTGGCTCACGCCTGTAATCCTCAGCACTTTGGGAGGCTGAGGAGGGTGAATCATTTGAGCTCAGGAGTTTGAGACCAGCCTGGGCAACATGGCGAAACCCCATCTCTGCTAAAAAATAAAAATTAGCTGGGTGTGGTGGCCTCTGCCTGTGGTCCAGTTACCTGGGAGGCTGAGGTGGGAGGATTACTTAAGCCCAGGAGATCAAGGCTGCAGTGAGCCATGATCACACCACTACACTCAGCAGGCAGAGCATGAGACGTGGGGGTCAGACCCCATCACCCCACAAAAGGAGGGTCCTGCCTGCGGTCCACACCTGGAATTTAGCCAGGACAGCTTTTTCAGGGGGGTACAGAACACCTACCTGATCACATGCGTCCATTAATCTGCTGATAAACAACCCATCAAGAAGAGCAGCGAACACACATTTGGCACAGCTGTGGGCGCTGTAGTCCTTTCTGGCCACTCCAGATGTTGGAGGGTGTGCACAGCTGTCTCAGGCACCTCAGGGAGGAGGGCACTCGGTCCCTTCGTGGCTCACAGGCTGGGGGCTCCTGGGGCACCTAGGCACAGCGTTTCCCTTTCGCAGACACAAGACTTGCCACCCCCTGGCTTAGGACACACAAGGAACGGCAGGGACCTGGAAAGGCAGGGCAGTTGCTCCCCCTCTCCAAGGGATGTGGCTTCCAGGAGCCCAGCAAGCCACGTCCTGGGAGCCAGGCTAACCCCAGGACAAGGATTTCTGCCTCATTTGCTCACCGCTGCCCAAAGCTTGGCCCACGATGGGCACGCAAGAGTATTTGTGAAATGGCTGAAGCGGAAGACTGCAATGCCTCGCTCTGCTCTTGGAAACAGGGGCTCCACTGGCCGGCGCCAGCTGGGTTTCAAGTTGGGCAGGCGTCTCTACGACTTCAGGGCTCACAGGCCTGGAAAGAATTGGTGCACCTTACGACCTTCAAGTGGAACCTGAAGTCTGCAGGAACACAGAGAAGCGGAAATTTTCCCTGAGAGAGGTCAGGGTGGCTTCCTAAAGGAAGAGGCATTTGAGCAGGATTGCCTATGGCCTCCGGCTCTGGGCATGGAGGGTTATGCTCCCTTTGGTAACAAAATGCAGGTAAAGCACCTCCTGCTAAATGTATATATTCTAATCAGGCCAATGGAATAATGTATTCATCTTAACCCACAAGCATCAGTTCAAACCTGTGCTGGATGCTGGCTCTGCTGCTTCAGACTGGTGGTTTTGGGTGACTCCCTTAACTTCTGTGCCTCTGTTTCTCCATCACAAGATGGAGTAATTATAGAGGTGGGAGGATCACTCAGAGGACTGTCGAATGAATTAAATGGACTTTCAGAGATTGCTGACAAGAGAACCTGGCTGTATGAAGCACCCTCCACATTCAGCACCGATAGGTCTCTAGGGAACTTCCTATTCTAGGCCAGGTCCAGTGCCCAAACCTGGGGATCCCCGGTTGAGTGCCACCCAGACCTGGCCTCGAGGAGCTCAGAGTACAGTAAGGAAGACAGACAGCAAGCAGCGCTCAAGCAGCGGGTGTGAGTGGCCACAGGGCGGCATGGAGCAGAGCCAGGAGGAGCCCCCAGCCAGGCCCAGCTTTCTCCTGCCAATGCAGGCTCCCAGCCACAGTAGCCAAGAAAAGAGAAGAGGGGAAGGGCCATTGAGGAGAGGATCTAGGTCTTGCTGCTTCTTGCTGTCCAGCAGACACAAGCACAGACATATGTGCACGCCATGAATGCAAACAGGCATACATGTGTTCCTCTGCACACATCCTCACATAGGCCAAAATACGCACATGCACACACTGGCACACACATGCACCATGCAGGCAAACACACATGCACACAATACCTACTGACACGCAGGCACACATGCACATATGAGCACAGCTCACACATGAGCATACACCATGCATCCGAATATGCACACTTCTGCACACAGGCATACTTCACACATAGGAGCATATACCGCACACACTCACATGTATGCACACGCACATACATAAGCACGTGTGCACACACAGGGCAAAGACATGCACAAACACAAGGGCATATGCCATGCATACGAAGATGCACACAGGTACATAGGCACACACAGGCACATGCACACGGGATCACACGTGGTCACACTTGACCACAAATGTGCATGCACCCTGCAGGAAGGCGTCTTCTGCCCTCTGCACCAGGACGACAGAATTACCTTCAGTGCCATAAACCCAGGAACATCAAAGGTGGCAAAGGCCTCTGGGGTCAGTGCACTCAGGTTGCAAAAAGAGAAACAAACAAACAAAAAAATCCCTGCGAAACAGCGCCACCTTGTGGTAGCAGCGGGACCAGGCTGGAGGCCGGCGGCACCCTCCTTCCTTAGGGGAGGGTTTTTCTTAGAACCTGGCTTCCAAGGTGGGCTGAGCCGACTGTAACTCCCAGGCAGTTCTGAAGCCACCCTTTTATTCGGGGGAGGTAAGGATGCTGTGGACCAGTAGCTCTCCCCACCCGCACGGCCCCTGTGTAGGATCCTGGCCAGCCAGGGGTCACCAGGGCCCTGAGTCCGGCTCTGCTGGAGATTCTGGGAGCCTCCTTCTGTCCCTGGGCTTTCTTCAACCCGTTCATGAAATGAGGTCATTACACTGATGCCCAAGAGCCTGGGCCCGCCTGTGTCTAGAGCCATGTCCCCTAGCCTGGGGCATCCATGAATAGACTGAGCTGCCCCTTCTATCAAACTGAAAAGCTAAGCCTCCCTGGCGTCTCCGCCTGGCTGGTTTACAGACCCACTAGGAATTCAACACTGGGGTCCCCCTGGGTGGAAGCCCGGGAGGGGCGTGAGATCTCAGGCCCTGCTTGGGCCTCCTGACCCCTCATCTTCCTCTTAACAAGAGCCCGGGGGATCTGGGCAGTGCCCCAGATCTCCTGTCAGCACCCAGCACCCCTCACCTCCCCTGGGCACCCCCTTCCCCATGAAAGCCTCAGTTCTGAGCCATGGACTCTGTTCCCCACCTGGTTCTCAGCCCCCTCTCCACCCCTCAGCCGGCAGGGACAAGGAATCGTAATCATTTAGTGAACAGAAACCCAAGACACTTTCCTGGTGGAAATCGAGGCACGGCATTTCTCTCCGCCTGCCCGTGCAGATCACCCTCCTGAGAGGGCACTGGTAGGGACCCAGCTCAGACAGGCCGCTGCGCCAGACTCCGGTTCTGTACTCCCTGAATGGGTCGTCTGAAGCAAGTCGCACTCCCTCTCAGGGTCCTCATGTGTGAAATGGGAACAATAGAATTTCTCTCCGAGTTGTTGTAGGAAATAAAGGAAATATAATCCATGCAAAGTGCCTGGTCCACAGTAAGCGCTGACTCACTGATAGTGCTAGAGGTGATGCTGGCTTTGCAGAGCTGTTCCACCCTCTGCCCCCTTCTAAACACACTTAACTTTGGGAAGGGGCCTCTTGGAGAGGACAAAAGGAGGAGGCTGGGGCTTCCATTGCCCTCCACGGATCTGTGTGCCATGGGGCCGCAGTGGCGGACTGCGGTTTCAAAGGCATGGCTGGCAGGAACAGTCTCCCGCATTTCCATAATTCACTCCTAGCCAATTAATCTTTCATTGGCAGTACCCTAACCTGCGGCTAAATCCCCTCCCCGGGAGGACTCGCCATTCTCAAACTCCCCGGGTTTTCTTCTGGGCCGGCATCACGCTAATTTCCCTTGAGTACCCCTGGAAAGAGGTTTTAGAACAAGACGTGGAGATTGGCAGGAATCTGACGTCTGAAACAACTGTCGCTCGGGGAGGAGGGGTGACATTTGCTAATTGCCAATGGAGTGCTAATGTGAGCGTTGAGACACTTGGAGGAAAGTTTCTTCCCGCTGAGGCTGGAGGGAGCTGGCTCACCAGCCGCAGACACACCTGCAGGGCGTCATCCTCTGCCATTGATAAATACCCTTCGTGGATCTAAGCAGGGACATAATGGGGAGATTTCCTTTTGGAAAATTAGGGGTGGGGGGGCCCAGGTTCTGAAGCCATCACTGCCAGAGCCAGCTGAGCTACCCAGGGTGGGACCCTGCTCTTACCCGTGTCTGTCAGATGAGGGCCATGGCGTTGCAGTCCTCTACCCTGACCCCGGACCCCGGCCTCTGCTGGAGCTGTCCCTTGTCTGAGGATGTTTGGAGCCGATTTTAGGGGCCTCAGAGCCCTACCTCCAAACTTCCCCCAGCAGAGTCCCAAAAGGCCCCTGCCGACCCTGGCCTGCCTGCCAAGGGGTGCTGGCAGAAGGCAGGCGGGCGGTGCAGCCTCGCCCACAATGGGCATGGGCCATGCCTGCTTCCTGGGTGCCAAACCCCTACTTCCAAGAGGCCTGTCCTGAGAGGGCCCAGCCCCTCCTGGCACCCCTGCATCATTTCCTTCTCCCCAGGCCTGGCAGCCTCTAAGCTCAGCTCCTGGGAGCCGGAGTCCCCCAGAAAGGAGCTTTCCTCACTGCCAGCGAGAAGCAGCTCCAGTTCATTCTGTAGGCTAATGAGAGGGAAAGCTCCAGAAATGTGGCCGAATGGGACTGTGTTGGGATCCCCTGGGGAACCCACGGGGCAGATATCTTTGTGTTCTGATTCTTGTAGAATCCCATCTTCAAAATCAGCACAACAGCCACGCTAATAAGAAAGGAAAGCAGCAGTGATCAACCCCCTACGCCGGGCCCGGCTCTGTGCTAAGCACTTCATTCTGTGAAACCTTCTGGAATCTTCTCAACAGCCCCACAAAGGGGGCTCTGTCACAGCTCCTACTTTATGCAAACCAAGGCTCTGAAAGGCTCAACCATCTTCCCAAGCTGAGTTAGAGCCCCTCCTGCAGAAATAGTAACCAAGACATTTGCTGGGGGTTAAAGACCTGATGCTAAAGACTGGACCAGGTCCCCCCTACATTCTCCTCCAGTCCTGCACCCACGGCCCGAGCCCCACTGTGGGCGAAAGGGCAGGAGGGCCCTCCCTGTGAAGCGGCATCAGCTCCCTGGCACCCGTATCGCGCTGCCCCGAGTTCACGCTGATAACACACCCAAGGGCAATCACCTCATAACCGCCCGGAAGGGTTCAGTCTGGACAATAGACCTCCCGGGCAGAAAGTGTCCTCATCCCTCTGCCGCCAGTCAATGGGCTCCCAGAGTCATCATCTTGAATTTGTGCCCAACTCAAGGTGGCCCCGCCTGGGTCACGGGGCCACAGGGCACTTTCCAGGAAGGCATGCGGAAGGCATTCCAGCCGCGGAAGGTGAAGCCGCCGAGGCGGTGAATGAGTTGACCCGGGTCACTTTGCCCGGCGTACCCCACGGGACACTGGCACCCTGTGTCTCCGGCATGGCATTCTTCATGCAATCAAGCCCACGGCCATAAACGATGGCCTTTGCACACCCGGAACTGCTGTCTCATGGGCTTTGGATCACTGAGCTGGTTTGTTTATTTATTGAGGGTATTTTTAGCTTGCCTTCGATTACCCCCGGGGTCACCAACTTTCCTTTTTAATCTTCTCTTTGAATAAAAAGGAAATGGAGAGTAATGTACCTTTCGCCCAAACGCTGGGGTCAGTCTGGGGCGGTGTGCAGGCCACCGAGGTCACACGTCAGGGACGACACTGTCGCAGCAGGCAAATCTCGATCAGCCAGCCCTCGAGGGCACCAGTCTGTGAGCCGACACCGGGCCTGGCTGGAGAAGAGGGTCACGGTGTCTGTGCAGGAATTCATCGAGTGTCCACATCCCAAAGGAGCAAGCGGTCAGCGCCACTGTCTCACCCCGCAGCGCTGGTCCCAGGGTCAGTGGACCCCACCAGCTTCCCTACCAGAGCTCCTGAGGTCATCCCCACATCCCCTGCAAGACCAGGTGGATTCCAGAGAAGACTCCCAGGTGGTTCTGGCTTCCTCCTGGAGCTGGTGGCCTTGACTACTAGCTCTGCCATCCAGCACCCTTGCGCCTCAGTTTCCACCTCTGTAAAGTGGGGGCTGATAAGAGGGCCTATCCCAGAACCTTGTCCCCAGGAATGAGTGTGGTGAAGTGTTCCTGGGCGTGGTAGGCAGGGGTGACCGTTACAGCCATCACTGTGGTCATCAGTTCCTGACACAGCATCCGTCAAGGGCCCCCAGGAAGCAGATGACCCACCCTGGGGGCTGGGTGAGGTCAGGAAGCCAGGAAAGGGTGGTGAAGCCCCTCGTTACTGTCAGAGGCTAGAAGGAGGCAGTTACAGAACCCAGCAAGAGAGGGGCCTGTCCATGGAGCTGAACAGGAGCCGTCGTGGCTGCACGTAGAGGAGGAACCTCCTGCCCCCTGCAGTCCCGCGGGAAGGAAGCCAGCCCCTCTCTCCTTCCCAGCTCTGATCTGTTATTGGCAACCACCACTGGCCGCTCTCACTGGGAACTCCAAAGCCGGGAAGCTGGGGACCAGTTGGTCTCCTGTGGCAGAGAAACAGGGTGGGGAGTGGGGGGGCTGGACCTGGAGGGGGAGGCAGAGGAGGACCAGCAGAGTGAATTCCAGTTCCTCCTGCCCAGGGGGCTCCCTGTCCAGGTGACTTTCTGTCAGCCATGCCCCAGGTTCTGCAGGGAAGAAAGGCTTTGAGTAGAGGTCTGGGGAGACCCAGGCCTGGTGCGTGTGGCCCCTGTGTCATTAGCCCCTGGAGGGAAGCAGGGCTGCGGTGACCTGCCACGGAGCCTCCCTGACCTGCCTAAGCAGGGTTTTGTGTACCTCTGTCAGTAAATCCAAGGACAGGAATGTGAGTCAGCAAGTGGCTGGCGGTGCCATCTGGACAAAGCAGGAGGCGGCCTCTGGGACAGTGACACAGACGATCAGCACAGATGTGGCTGCACCCTGTCTCTTGGGACCCCTCCCTTGGGAACCAGAAGCACCGACTGCCCCTCAGCCAGACATCCCTCCGGAATGCTGAACAACACTTAGGAATCAAATCCCAAAATGTGCTCCTGGCCTCCTTCCAACAGGAAGAGCCACCAGCGTCCTGCTTCTGCGGCACCGGGGCCGTGGCCGTGCTTTTGCGCTAATAATCCCGGCGTGCTTTAGGCCGTCAGAGCTGGGTACAAACCGCATTTTTGGAAATTGAGTTGGAAATTGATTTTTGGAAATCACCTGTCATGTGAGTTGCTTCCAGTTTGTAGCTATTATCAGCAAAGCTGTTTGGTAAACATTTTCTCAACCCATGGTTTCCTTGCTCTTGGGTAGGTGCTCAGGGGTGGAATGGCTCGATTATGTGATAGACGTGTGCTTAACTTTCCGGGAAACTGCCGAACCAGGTTTCCATCAGCAGCGAATGGGGTTTCCGTTTCTCCCCCGCGGGCTCGCTTTGGAAGTGTAGTGGCTCTACTGGCTAAAATTCTGCTAGCTGTAATATCTCATCGTGGTTTTAGCGTGTATTTCCCCGATGTCTGACGACACTGAGCATCTTTTGATGGGCTTAGCTGCCACACATATCTTTGTTAAAGTTGTCTCAACTC
The DNA here is from genome assembly GCA_028533165.1 of Leontopithecus rosalia. Classification (NCBI taxonomy): domain Eukaryota; kingdom Metazoa; phylum Chordata; class Mammalia; order Primates; family Cebidae; genus Leontopithecus; species Leontopithecus rosalia. The sequence goes on along the minus strand of CM052657.1, from coordinate 113,404,004 downwards.
TTTCGCCCATGTAGAAATTTGGATCGTTTCCCTGTTTTTGAGAATGAAGAGTCCTTGATGTATTCTGGATACAGGCTCCTCATCCGATGTTTGACTCGTATTTTCTCCCCTTCTGAGGTTTATCTTTATTTTCTCTTAACAGAACTGTGTCTTTGAACAAGAAGGCATGTAGAATTCTGCCTACGTTCAATTTAGTAATTATTTCATCATATGGGTCATGCTTTTGGTGTCTGTCTTACCCTGTTTTGTGCTGCTATACCAGAATACCAGACACTGGGTAATGTATGAAGAACAGACATTTGTTTCCGATGGTTCTGAAGGCTGGGAAGTGCAAGATTGAGGAGCTGCATCTGGCGAGGACCTTCTTGCTGCATTATAACATAAAGGAAGAACTAGGGGAAAGAGAGAGAGCAGAAGGGGCTAAACTCATTCTTTTATAACAAACTCACCCCATTGATAACAAGCCCACTCCCATGATACTGGCATTAATCTACGGATGACGGTGGTCCCCCCATGACCCCAACGCCTCCCATTAGGCTCCACTTCCCAATGCTGCTGCCCTGGGATCCAGACTCCAACACATGAACTTCAGGGGACACGTGGAAACCACAGCAGTGCCATAGCACAGTCATATTTCCTAACCCAAAGTCACAGAAATGTCCTCTTGTTTTCTCCTTGAAGTCTTATGCTGTAGGTGTTATATTTAGGTCTGTGTTCCATTTGAGTTAATCTCTGTATGTGACACAAAATGTGAATTTAACTTCGTTTTGGTCTTCTGCTTTGCTTCGTTTTAGCACACAGCCATCCAATTGTTCTAGCCCCATTTGATGAAAAGACTATTCTTTCTCCACAGAACTGCGGTAGTGTCAACTGTTTAAAACAAATTCTCAGGCCAGGCGCGTAATCCCAAGCCTGTAATCCCAGCACTTTGGGAGGCCGAGGCAGGTGGATCACGAGGTCAAGAGATCGAGACCATCCTGGTCAACATAGTGAAACCCCGTCTCTACTAAAAATACAAAAAATTAGCTGGGCATGGTGGCGTGTGCCTGTGATTCCAGCTACTCGGGAGGCTGAGGCAGGAGAATTGCCTGAACCCAGGAGGCAGAGGTTGCGGTGAGCCGAGATCACGCCATTGCACTCCAGCCTGGGTAACAAGAGTGAAACTCCGTCTCAAATAAATAAATAAATAAAGTTCTCCATGTGTTTTGGTCTAGATCTGGAGTCTCCATTCTGTTCCTTGATATATTTGTCTACATTTATGTCCACATACACCTTGGCTTTGGATGTAATTGGCTTTTCTTTTTTCTAGTTTCTTAAAGTAGAAACTTGGCTCATGGATTTGAGACCTTTCCACTTTTCCACTGTAGACCTTTAGTGTTACGTAGATTTCCCTCTAAATACTGCTTAACTGGCATTCCACAATTTTTGGCATGCTGGGTTTTAATTTTTTATTCAATTCCAAATACTTTCTAATTTCCCTTACAATTTCTTCTCTGACCTACGCGTTACCTAAAAGTGTATCTGTGTCCTAAATATGCAGGGATTTTCCAGTTGTTTTTCTGTTCTTAATTTCTAATTTCATTTCCTTTGTCCAAAAAACATGTTCTGTATGACTTGCAGGGTCTGAGGCCGTGGGATCTTGGAAGTCCCCGTGGTCTTTCTTGGAAAGCTCAGGGCCAGAGCTTGGCAAGGGAGCAGATTCTGCGGCAGAAACTGCTGGAGAGGAGCAGGACCCTGCAGACACAATGTGGCCCAAACAGCAGCTGCTGAGCAGATGGAACCTGCACCTGCCCAATTTGGCTAAAGAAACCCCCATATTCCCCGTGAAGAAGACTCTAGAAGCTGTTGCGTCC
>CM052657.1:113393676-113401651 GCA_028533165.1 Leontopithecus rosalia | reverse complement strand
CATTACCATTACCACCACCACCATCACCATCACCATCATCACCATCATTACCATCACCATCACCACCACCACCACCATCATCACCATCATCACCATCACCACCACCACTATCACTATCAGCACCATCACCATCACCACCACCACCATCACCATCACCATCATCACCATCATCACCATCACCACCATCACCATCACCATCATTACCACCACCATCACCATCACCATTATCACCATCATCACCATCAGCACCATCACCATCATCACCATCACCATCAGCATCATCACCATCATCACCATCACCACCATCATCACCATCAGCACCACCACCATCACGTGACATCAGCATCACCATCACCTACTTTCAGTACTTTTCCATCTTCCCAAACTGAGACTATCTCTCCATCAAACACTAACTCCCCATTCCCCCCCCAGCTCCCGGAACCCACCATTCTACTTTCTCTCTGGATTTGACTACTCCAGGGATCTCATCTAAGTGAAATTGTATTTTTTTCACTCGGCACAATGTCCTAAAGGTTTACCCATGTTGTAATGTGTGTCAGAATGTCCTTCCTTTTTTTTTTTTTTTTTTGGAGACAGAGTCTCTTGTGCCTCAGCCTCCCCAGTAGCTGGCACTACAGGTGCATAGCACTACATCTGGCTAATTTTTGTGGGTTTTGTTTTGTTTGAGACAGAGTCTCACTCTGCTACCCAGGCTGGAGTGCAGTGGTGTGATCTCAGCTGACTGCAACCTCTGCCTCCTGGGTCAAGTGATTCTCCTGCCTCAGTCTCCCAAGTAGCTGGGATTATAGGCACCTGCCACCAAGCCTGGCTAGTTTTGTATTTTTAGTAGAGATGGGGTTTCTCAATGTTGTTCAGGCCGGTCTTGAGCTCCCGTCCTCAAGTGATCTGCCCGCCTCAGCCTCCCAAAGTGCTAGGATTACAGGTGTGAGCCGCCGCAGCCGGCCACCTTACCATTTTTCATAGACTGTATAATTTTTCCATTCCCACTCCTGACAGGTCCTGGACCCAAAGTCCCAGAGACTCACCAGGCAAAGGCCTGCCCCACCTGCTCAGCCTCTTTCTCTCCCTTCCGGTTCCCTCTGGGTCATGCAAATGCAAGCAGGGAGGTCACTGTCCCTGGAGCCCCTGGGGCAGCCTCTCCCGACTCAGAGGGCATCTGCCCACAGAGCCACAGGTGTGGGGTCCCCAGGCACTGCCTGTCCCGAGTGCACGTGGAGCAGGTAAACCACCTAACAACAATGGATGCTGGGTCCCAGGCCCCCCCAAACCCCCATACCCTTTTCCTTTTCAGTAGAATTCTGCCTACAGCCCTTCCTGTGTGTAAGGAAGCAGGAGTTCCCACCATGGCACCTGAGGCAGTGGCATCCTCTGAACCCTCCCAGGGAGCCTGCGCTCTCAGCCTGGGGCCCGCCTCCTCTCCCCTTCCCTTCATCCAGCAAAAGTGGGTTCACTCTCCTTTTGGAGACCAGCAGCTTCCTTGCCCTTGGTGCCTGATGTTCAAGCTATGGTAACACAGCCCTACGCAGGGTGGATGACTGAAACAGACGTTTGTCATCTGCAGGCCTTGGGGCTGGATGTTCAAGACCAGGGTGTTAGCAGGGTTGGCTTCTTCTCAGGCTATGGCTCAGAATCTGTTCCTTTCTTGTCCCTTAGGTGCTGGCATTTGCTGGCAAACCTTGGCACTCCTGGGCTTGTAGGAGTGTCCCCCTTGTCCCCACCTTCACGCTCTCATGGCGTCCTCCTGTGTGCGTGGCTGTGTCCACATGTCCCTTAAGGAGGACCCTGGTCACAATGGATGCAGGGCTCATTCTACTCCCGTGTGACCTCATCTTCACCAACTGCATCTGTAATGACTGTATTTCCAAATAAGGTCACATGATGAGGTACTGGGGTTAGGACTTCAATGTATGAACTCTGGGGAGGGGACATAATTCAGCCCCCTAATGCACACACAAAATGAAGCCCCTTGGACTCTGGTGTGGGGAGAAAGGTGACCCCAGCACAGCTGTCAGCTGCAAAAAGTCTACATTCTCTTGTCAAAGCTGTTTTGCAGGTTAAACAAGAGCCCCCAGTGTCTCCTACGCCTTCATCAGGGACCATCTGCTGATCCTGCAGCACTGACTGTCACGGCTTCTGCTCTATCCACACAGCCCCTGGGCAAGCTCTCCTCGCCAGGCCTCAGGGCCATCATCTGCAAGCTGGGAGTGATGGCAGCCCCATCTCACTCTGAGAAACAACAAAACCAAGAGCAGAGCTCAGCCTGCACACTGCTCCTGTTGACCGACATGAATCTTCAACCCTTCGAGGGAGCGATTCCGGGAAATCTGACATGTGCTGGGGGCTGAAGGAGGCACCAAGACTTTTCACTTGTGTTGCACACATGCCAGTGAGGAGCCCAGCCTCTCTCTGCATTTGGCGAGTGTGCAGTGACCAGGCAGGGGTCTCTAACCCTGGGCCTTTGAGTCTGGGCTCTGTGACCATAAGCTCTCTGACCCTGGGCTCTCTGACTGTGGGGTCTGTGACCCTGGGCTCTCTGACCCTGAGCTCTGTGACCCTGGGCTCTGTGACCCTGGGCTCTCTGACTGTGGGGTCTCTGACCCTGGGCTCTCTGACCCTGAGCTCTGTGACCCTGGGCTCTGTGACCCTGGGCTCTTTGGGTCTGAGCTCTCTGACCCTGGGCTCTCTGACCCTGGGCTCTTGTAACTGTGGGATCTCTGACCCTGGGCTCTTTTGGTCTGAGCTCTCTGACCCTGGGCTCGCTGACCCTGGGCTCTTGTAACTGTGGGATCTCTGACCCTGGGCCCTGTCTCTCTGACCCTGGGCTCTCTGACCCTGGGATCTCTGACCCTGGGCTCTCTGATCGTGGGCTCTGTGACCCTCGGCCCTCTGAGCCCTGGAAGGGAATGGGAACACAGAGCCATGGTCCTCACGGCCCCAGGCTCAGCACAGGCTCCTCACCTGGGCCCTTCCCACCCTGCCAGGTGCTGGGAGAGTTGAGTACAGCTGCCCACACCAGCTCTTACCTCAGCTGGCCCAGGTGACAGCACCCATGCCATTGTTGGGGAGCAGGTGTGAGGAGGCGCCTAGTCCAAGGCGGGGCCCGGCCACTGAATAATTGCCTCTCTGAGCCTCACCTTCTTTTTTGTGTTCTTTTAAGACTCAGTCTTGCTCTTGTCCCCCAGGCTGGGGTGCGATGGTGCGATCTTGGCTCACTGCAACCCCCACCTCCCAGGTTCAAGCAAGTCTCCTGCCTCAGCCTCCCAAGTAGCTGGGATGAGAGGCATGCACTGTCACACCGGGCTAATTTTTGTATTTTTAGTAGAGACGCGGTTTCACCATGTTGGCCAAGCTGGTCCCAAACTCCTGACCTCAGGTGATCTGCCTGCCTCAGCCTCTCAAAGTGCTGGGATCACAGGTGTGAGCCACTGCTCCAGGCTAAGCCTCACCTTCTTAGGCAAAGACAGGACGGAAGAGCAGCTTGCAGGGAGAGAGGAAGTTCCTGCGCTGCCTGACCTGACACAGCTGCTCTAAAGGGTCCCTGGAGAAGCACACAGCTTCCAGAGGGAGGAGCTTTCTGGAGTTCTAGAAGAAAGTAAACCTCTCTCTTTCTCCACACACACATACACACACATCACATCTTCAGACACACCCAGGAACATACATACATACATATATATGCACAGGCACACACTAACACAAGAACACATGCCCCCCATGCACACTCATGCTTTCAGAAATACACAATCCTTTTCTCCATGCACAGGCACACGATGCACACACATGCAGAAACATGCCTTAGCTTGTTTCCATCCATCCAAAAGCAATAGTAACCTTCTAAAACCAGGGGATGGAAATGCACCTTTAGCCCGATTTCTGGGAATACCACGCTCCTCTTTTTTTTTTTTAAAGGTGGGTTTCACCATGTTGGTCAGGGTGGTCTTGAACTCCCGACCTCAGGTGATCTGCCCCTCTTGGCCTCCAAAGTGCTTGGATTACAGGCGTGAGCCACCACGCCCGGCCCTACCACGTTCCTCTTACAGCAGCAGCTGATGCAGGCTGGTGCCAGTGTGGATTCTGCTATGCTTAAAACAAGCATGTTCCAGCAAAGGCGGTAAGTGCTCCTCAGCCGGCATCACCATCTACCAAATGGCAGAGTAGAATAAAATACTTTAATGTTTTCATGCCACAAAGCCCCACGCTGTCCTGCTGTTTCTGCTGGAGACATGTTGGTCTGCCGGGGCTGGCACTGAGAGCCTTGCCCACGGGCTTCTGGCCACACAGATCCACAAATGTCCTGCACTGCAGGCAGCGCTCTCCGAGCTCCCACCGGGGCGCTCTTCAGTTCCCACTGGACCCTGGGACCCTGATTTGGGCTGGCTCTGGAAACAGCGGCCAACCCAGACGCAGGGGCAGGACGAGGGGGCACGTGCTCAAGGACGAGAGTCAGAGTCAACACGCTGCCATGCCAAGATGTTGCCAGGAGCTCTGGCGGTGGCCACCAGGCCCAGCTAGCGCACACTGGCCCCCAGCTGGGAGCCCAGTCCCGGGGCCTGAACGTGTGAGGGCTCCAGGCCATCCGGGTTCTGCTTCTGCCGCCGCCGCCGGGTCTGGACCCCCTTACCAGGGAGTCCGGGCAGGTCACCCTGCAGCTGCCGCACCATCTCGTGGTCCCTGTGGTCCAGCACTCGGGGCAGGAACAGGGAGGACTTCTGAGTGCGGCGGGTCTTGAAGCCCCTGCGTGGCCGACCCTTGCCGTTCACAGACACGTACCACAGTCTCTCCGCGCTGGGCTGCCGCTGGGGCCCGGGCGTACTGGGCACCGTCCGGTACAGCCGTGATGCGTACGTGTTATAGCCCAGCTCGTGGATCCGCTCCACAAACTCGCACTCGGCGCTGTAGTGCTCCTGCGGGGACGAGATGTCACGGTCCGTCAGTGGCCCAGGGAGACCACGCCGCCGCAGGGCCCAGGGTGGCCCGATGCCTCCCTCCCCTCCTCTGAGGCTGCTCGGTCCAGGGCCACACCCCGGCACACTCGCAGCCTGACACACCTTTGCCTAGGCCTTGCCCTCTGCCCGGCGTGCCCTTCCTCCCCTGTGTGCCTGGCGAGCTTGGCCTTCTGCTCAAAGGTCGCCTTCTTGCAAAGCTGTCCCAAGCAACTTTCAGCTCCTGCTCTCTGAAATCCACCAGCCTCTGTCTCCCCATCTGAGGGCACTGACCCAGCAAAGGGATGTGTAGGGCTGTCTGCAGCAGGCCGGGCTGGCCAACCCATGTGCCCTGGTGGTCTGCTGGAGTGTGGACAGCAGCACTTGGACAAAGTGGGCACTTGGACAAAGGAAGGTGATAGTACCCAGATCACTTTTAAAGAAATTGCAAAAAAGAAAAAGGAAGGCAGGGTGCGGTGGTCACGCCTATAATCCCAGCACTTTGGGAGGCCGAGATGGGTGGATCACGAGGTCAGGAGATCGAGACCAGCCTGGCCATCATGGTGAAACCCCGTCTCTATTAAAATACAAAAAATTAGCCTGGTGTGGTGGTGGGCGCCTGTAGTCCCAGCTACTCAGGAGGCTGAGGCAGGGGAATCGCTTGAACCTGGGGGAGAGAGGTTGCAGTGAGCCGAGATCATGCCACTGCACTTCAGCCTGGCAACAGAGCAAGACTGTCTCAAAAAAAAAGAAGAAAGAACACCAAAAGCAGGAAGGGAAGAAAGGAAGGGGACACAGCCACGTTCGATGAGCCCAGTTGCTCCGTTAAACACTGCATTCAGGGGTCCCCTCTGGGGTCATTGATCTCTTAAGATGGAGGGTCCCCACTCTGCAAGTTGAAGAGGTTACAACACAGAGTGGGGGCCGGGGCTGGCACGAGGCAGAGGCTCTAACAGTGCCACGATATTGCTATTCATAGGATGAGAGTGGAGGTGGGGCTGTCCCACCAGCAGGACAGAGAGGACACTCGCTTTGTCATCAGAGATTACTGGGATCCTTGTCAGGCCTGGGGTGCGGTTGGGGAAGGGCAGAGGGGACCCTGCCCTCTCAAAGGCACAGTGAAGCTCTGAACTGAAGGAGCTGACACCAGTGTCCCCAAGGCCTGGACATGGGAGGTTCCCACAGGGGCTGACTCATGGGGTCTTCTTAGTCTGTGGGGTAGGGAGGGGGTGGGTATGCCGTATGCAGACCCACTGGGCTTCAGTACCAGCTACAGGCAAGTGGCAACGCCTAGGACACCTCCCCCAGGGGGCGACTGACAGGAGCTGCTTCCTCCGAACCAGAAAGGGTGGTGGGAGGTGGAAGCAGCAGGGGCAGGGCGGACAGCAGACCTCTCCTTCCTCCTGGGGACTGGCCCAAGGGAGGAGCCGGAGGCCCTTGTGGTCTGTCCCCATCCGGGGTGCAGTGTCCCGGGGAGTGAGGGAGAGTGGAAATGGCCTCCAGGGGCTCCTGGGCTGGACCCCACAGCATCTGACCCAGCAGGACCTCAGGGGCAAGATGTTTCGAGCACGCCATCATCTTTTCCAGCGACACGGAAGCCCAGGGCAGGGAAGGGTGGAAGGCCTGACCTGGTGGTAGGGGCTGCCTCTCCCCGTAACCCAAAACCCCCCTGCTCACCAGCCCTCCTGGAGGCCCAGAGCCCCGGGGTCACAGTATAGATGTCACTATCCAAGACCAGCCTCTGTGCTAATAGATGGAGAAACTGAGGCCCAGGGGTGGGGCCGGAGCCTACATCACAGGGGGATGGAATAGTGTCTGACCTGTGCCTGAGCCCTGCACAGCCTGGGGCTCAGGGGCTGGCTCGGAATGAGCAGGTGGGCTCAGGGTCGACTTCTCCATGTCCACACTGGGTGCACCATGCTAGTGTCTGGCTCCTATGCCAGACTGTGGGAAACTCAGGGCGGGCCCCAGGCTTCCCCCAGGTCCCTCCATCCTGCAGGAGGTGCGTCCTTCCAGGGCCAGGGAGGCCACACGGTCAGCTTTCTCTTTGCAGGGCCACTTGGGGGGTGGGCCACTGAAGGACACAGGCCTGTGAGCCTCCGGTGGCAGGGGACTCAGGCCCTCCAAAGGTGGGAGATGGTGGGAGTGTAGATCACTTGCTGCCATGTTGGGGGGCACCTGGGGCAGCCTAGATGACCAGGGCAGAAGGTGTCAGCTCAGGGGCCGGGCCACAGACCCCAGAGCTACTGCGGTTGGGACTCGCCATGACAACAGTTTCTGATCCAGTGTGTGTCCTGACCCTGCCATCCCACCAGACCTGGTTCCACAGTCCCCTTCCCCAGGGCCATTTCCACCCTAGAGGGGTGGCGGGGAGGTGGACTCTGAAGCCACTGTGTTGAGCAGGTGACTTCTGAAGAGAGCTGTAGGGTGGGGCGGGCACTTCCTAGTGGGCATTTTCTGGGAGGAGGGCGTTCCAGGCAGTGAGGGTGTGGGGTGAGCAGCACAGATGGCTTGGAGAGTGGAGGGAGCTTCCAGAGGCTGGAGGAGCCACAACCTGTGGATGACAACAGCACCTGGGCTGCTGCTCTGTGGGTGGAGCTAAGGTGCCTGGGGGATGCCTGTGCGTGACGAGAGTCCTCAGAAGCTCTGACCTGGGCCAAATTGCTTTTTAGCAAGTCCCCTTAACATGTACCAAGCAGAGTGCAACACATGGTAAGTGCCCAGGACACTGGTGAATGAAGCACCAAATGTCAGATTGATGGGTGGATGGAAGGGAGGAAAGAAGGAAGCATGGATGGACGGATGGGTGGATGGGCAGCTGGACAGAATGGACGGAAGGAGGGATGGAAGGAAGGAAGAGAGAAAGGAAAGAAGGAGGAAGGAGAGGTATATGGGCAGAAGGGTGAGTGGAATGAAGGAAGAAGGAAGGAAGGAAGGAAGGAAGGAAGGAAGGAAGGAAGGAAGGAAGGGAGGGCGGTAATTAAGTAGGAAGGAAGGGAAGGGGGAAGGAAAGGTAGATGGATGGATGGCTT
>CM052657.1:113373676-113391176 GCA_028533165.1 Leontopithecus rosalia | reverse complement strand
CCACAACGCCCACCTCCACCGCCGTTATTTCCAGGATACCTGGAAGAAGTGAGAGGAACATCACTCCTGCCGCCCCCCACAAAGCCACAGAGGAGTTGGCTGAGGCCCAGCTGGCCCTGCCCAAAGCCACATCCCGGGCTCAGGGCTGGGGAAGGTAGCACACACCCCACAGGTCGGGGAGTGACTGGACGTTCAGGGAGGGAGAAGTCACCAGATAGGAGGTAGAGAAGGGGACATCACGGGAGGCTTCTCCAAAGGGAGTCATTCAAACCTGGGCGGGAAAGAATAAAATGAACCTTTCCACCCGCTGACTCTGCAAGCACCACGGTTTCCATGCCAGCCTCACAACACGTTGCCAGCTGCCTCCATCACCCGACAGACAAGCAAGTGGGGACCACTATGGCAGGTGGCTGCCAGGCCCCAGCACATGTGCCTGAGCGGGAAGTCAAGCCCTGGCGGCAGACACGTGAGTCTGAGCTCTGGGCCTACAGGGTCCCCAGTGCCTGTGCCAGCCAGCGGGAGAGCTGGGCCCCATGAACCAGGCTGATAAAATAACCCACTGGCAACAACACAGCCAGGGCGCCTGCCACTCACACCTGGCTGGCGATGGACCTGGTGGGAGATTGTTGTACCCGCCAGGGGCCTGGAGGGGCAGGAAGCCGGTTTAGACCCTGAAACCCATTGAGGGAAGCTGGGCGGGTCTCATCCACTCCCCAGGGGTAAGAAAGTTTAAATCTCCCCTCCCGCCTTTCCTTCTGGATAAATGGGTGCTGTGGTGGGGCTGGGGGTGGGGGACTGCACCAAAGGCCAGGTTGGGGTCATTGTCTCCCCACAGAGGCTCTGAGGGGACTGGGGCGACTGCCTGCACCCTCTCCAAGGGATGACTCTCGGGAGCGCGCTCCTGGCACGCGGTCTCAGCAGGGACGCGGTCAACGGGCTTTTGCTCCAGCCCAGGGCTCTGGGGTGCAGGCTGCGAGCCTCTCGCCTTCCCAGTGCGCAGGCTGGGCGGCCTCGGCGGTGCCCACCCGGGGACCAGCGAAGCCCGAGTCTCGACGCAGGAACTGGGGCGGCTGCGGGCGCGCGCCTTCCCCTGCCCCTGAACAGCCAGCACCAAGAAGAAGTTTGGATGCTGTGCGACTCCGAGGGGGAGCCTGTCTTTGGAGAGAACCGGGATATCTTTGTGAGACGAGTTCCGCGCACTGGGACCCCCTGGCGACAGCTGGTGCCCGCCTTGCGGCCCTGGAGGCGCGTCTCCCCAGGACGCCCTCGCAAGGGTGCCGCTTTCCCAGAGGAAGCCGCGGTTTCCCGCCGCAACCTGGAGTGCAGCGCACCGTTTCCTGCGGCGGAAGCCGAGCGCCGCGTGGCGCACCGGAGGATCGCGGTGGCCCTGACCGCCCTCCCACGCTCCCCACGCGGCCCTCCCGGGCCCTGAGCTTGGCTCTCCTGCTCCTCACAGGGCTAGGAGTGGGTCCCAGGTCCCTGCCACTAGAGGAGCCCAACCGTGGACCCCGGGGGACTCCCGCGGTGAGCACAGCCCGGGCCACGGTTCTGCGTTCGGGCGGGAGTGTGTGTGTCTGCGCCCCCAGGCCCGGGCGGACACCGCTCCGCGCTCTACAGCCGCGTGTCCGGTGGCGAGGGCCCCCACCCTCCTGTGGCGGTGCGGCCAGGGCGGAGGCGGGAGCGGTGCAGATTCCAGCGCGGAGAATAACTGTCGGCGGTGGCCGCGGCCGGGGAACCGAGCTCCGCCAGGCTAGAACCCTCGGCTCAGAGGCAGCAGCGGGGGCGGCCACCTGGGCAGCCCCGAGGGAGGAGGGCGGAGGGGACGGCGGGGCGTACAGGGGTCGGCAGGAGGAGGAGAAGTCGTCAAAATAATAAAGACGATGATAAATGCCTTGTCTAACTCCTTTTCTCTGACACATTCAAAGGGCTTAAACTTGTCAGAGCTGCCAAACGCAGCAGAGCCGGGAGTCCCGGGGTGCCGACCCCCCAGACTAGCGGGCAGGGCGGGAGACGAACTCTGACAGCTGGTCCCGACCTGGGGCAGCGGCCTCCCGCGCCCTCTTCGGACGTGAGCGCCCATCCCCGCGAGTTCTGCTTGGACCCCAGCGCGCGCTCTTCTACCCGACGTGGAGGGCGAGGAGGGAGCCCCGGCAGTCGCCTTCTGGCCGCGGGAGGCAGCCGGTCTTCCCGGACACCTTGGGCGCGCCGCGCCTTCTCCCGGGCCCGACCTCTCCCTCCCCGGCGCCGCTTCCCCCGCGGGGCCCCGCGGAGCGCCGGGCACTCACTGTAGGCGCTGTTCTCCAGGCTGCCGTTGACGCGGCCGCTTGGGTGCAGCTGGAGGTGATACTTCGTGGCGCAGTAGAGCTTGCGGCGCCGGGGCGCCCCGCCGAGGTGCTCGTAGACGCCGCCGCGGCCGCCCGCATCGCGCCGCAACCGCGCCCCAGGGCCCGCCGCGGGCCAGCCGGGCTCCAGCAGGCTGAGCAGCAGCAGCCAGATCAGGCCCATTGTGGCATCGCGCCCGCCCCGCGGCGGCGGCGGCTGCAGGCGAGCGCGGCGCCCATGGAAGGGGCGGCAGGCGGGCCGCGGCGAGGCGCTCTGAGCGGGCTCCCGCGCCTGGCGGTGCTGACTCCGGCTCCGCGGGAAAGGTGGAGGAAGAAGGGGGAATGGTGCGCGAGAGAGAAGGAGAGAGGGAGAAAGGGAAAGAGGGAGAGAGGAAGAAAGGGAGAGAGGGAGAGGGAGAGAGCGAACCCGAGTCCCTTTAATTTCCACCCAGGAGCAATGAAATTTCCGTTTCTGCGCAAAGCTCTGAAAGAAAGGACGGTTCGGCAACAAAAGGCCGACGTGGTCCCCAGGCGGAGGCGCGGGAGGGGCGGGAGGCCGGCGGGTGGGGAGCCCCGCGGGGCTCGGGGTTCGTGCCGGGCGCCGCCTGCGAACGCTCGTCGCCAGCACTTCGCCGTCGAGCTCCGCTCCGCAGCGTGCCCCACGCCCCCCAACGCCCTCCCGGCTCTGAAAGGTCCCCTCCCAGCCCCTCCCCCTCCCCCAGACCAATTATGCCTCCGAAAATTATAGACCGAGGCCTTGAGGCTGCCGCCCCAGGCCCTGTCACCCCCTCCCGTTCCCCATCAATCCCCAGGCACAATGGGGCCGCCGCCGATGACTGATGCCCGTGAAAACAACGTGCGGGGAAGTGGAGCTGACACCCGCCCATTAAAGGCGGCGCATAATGAAGGGGACCGCGGAGGGCGGCGGCGGGGAGGCTCTGGGGCGCGGGCACGCGTGGGGAGCCCCAGGTTTGTGTCTGCGCCCGGCGCTTCCTGCAGGAGCCGCAGCGCTGTCCTCAGCGTGGCGGTCGGGGCTGGGAGATGCTGTCTCCTGCCGCGCACCCCAACCTGGCGCCAGGGGTGTCGGGGTTCGTGCTAGTCGGGCGGGCCTCAGAGGATCCTGTCCCAGTGGCGGTCCAGAGAGGGGCCTGGGGAGGCAGGAGGCGGGACGCGAGAGCCAGAGAAGTGGGCGCAGACAGAGAGCTCTAGAAAGAGATGCAGATAGAGACAGAGAAAAGCGGAGGAGGAGAGGACGGGAAAGACCAGGGGAATGTGAGTGATAGAGATCGGCCAAGAGCGGAGGCTGGGGAGACGGGAAGCAGAGAGATGAACTGGACCAGAGAGCCGCAGAGGACACCCAGAGAAAAGCACAGGGAGGGTGGCAGCCACAGCGGGTCGGGGATGAGAGCAGGAGCCGCGCAGGGGCAGGGAATGGGTGCCAGGGGAGTCCCGGCATGGAGGGTCTGAAGCAGTGCAGATGTGGGGGGTCCCCTGGACTGTGTGGGGGTCAGGGTATATCTCAGGGGGCCTCGCAAAGAGGGGCTTCAGAAAGTATCCAGAAAAGCTACATTCCCACCCACTTCCCTTGCTTCCCAGTGCTCTGTCCCCCAGGGTCCTGGGGCCAGAATGAAGCAGGAGCCAGCACAGGGGCTTTGCCTGTCTTGACCCCACCCCAGAGTAGGGCACCCTGTGGGGCCCAGAGGTCTAGGCCACAGCTTTGGCTCCAAGTTGACCAGGGGCTCTGGGGTGAGTTGGGGGGGCTGACATTCCCCACCCTGCTATCTGCATCGGTTCTTGGGGTCAGACAGGTGTGCAGGGCACCCTGAGCTGCTGCAGCGAGCACACAACCCTGGGGCATGCCCAGCCCCCACGGCCCAATACGCACAGGGCAGCGTGTCCTCCTGAGCTCACTCCAGCGTGCGCAGGGTCCAGGTGGCCCTCCTGAAGGAGGGCACCCCCAAGCCATCCCCGAGTACCTCAGTCTCAGTCAGGATCTCTCTAGTCACTGCCCCAGCTTGTGAGAGTCCTGGAACAGTCCTGGAACACAGCCACCCAACTGATGGAGCCTCAGGCCCTCCGTGATGGAGACTGTAGCACCAGGTCACAGGGTGGTGCCAGGAAAGCCCCAGAGGACAGAAACAGGAGCAGAGCTTGTCCGCCACAGGCCCTGCGCTGAGGCATGGCCAGAGACTTTGCAGGGGTGATGCCACTCAGTTTCCGGCCTGGGCTGGGGTGTGTGGTCACCTGGGCTCCCTAAGAGGCATGGAAGAGGCACTAGAAGGAGGTCCCTGCTCTAAATGCCTTAGCTCTGCTGCCTCCTGATGCCAGGCCAAGAAGAGAGGAGATATAGCTGGGGGTAGGGACACTAGAAATTCAGAGAGGGACATGGTCAGGCAGAGAGAGGAGAAGACATACTGACATTTGAAGAGAGAGAGAGAAAGAGCAGCCCTCCGGGGCCGGGGTGCTTCCGATGCCCCTTTCCTGTCTAGGCCCCGGCCACCTCCTTCCCTTGGCAGGAACCCCTCTGGAAGACTGGGAGGAGCCAGAAACATCTCACCAAGGCAATCTGGGTGGACTTGCCCCTCCTGCTCCATGCCTCAGACCCCCAGCAGTTCCCAGGGAGACCCCCGGGCTCTGGTCTCCCCTGCCCACAGCCCGGTTCCCCTGTGCCCAAGAATCCGAGATGAGGGCAGGAGCTACTTCCCTGGAGCCGGAGTCCGAGGGTGACCCCCCCATAGGAGGGAAGCTCAGGGGGAGGGCAAGAGGCTCTCAGCTCCTAGGCAGCGCCTGACACACTAGCCACTCAGTGAATACTCCTAGAATGAATGAATGAGTGAATGAATGAATGAAAGAAGGCTTGGCCACTTCCTTGCCATGAGGCGGTGGCCTCCTGGTGTTGCTCCTGAGATGCTGGTTTCTGCTGTGTGTGATGCCCCAAAGGTAATGCGGGAAACTGAGTGGCATTACCCCTGCGAAGTGTCTCCGGCCACACATCAGCTCGGGCGTGCTCCAGCTGCAGGGTGCCACAGTTTATTACGCAAATTCACTGGCTTTGAGAGTGAAAGGGGGTGCCATTCGCAGTTACACCAGGACAGCTGGTGTCCTGCCCGTGGTCCCACCCGGCGGCCCTGGCTCACTGTCTACTGTTCCGGTGAGCGTGACTTTTCCGAGGCAGCCAAGCTCTGTGGGCCAGGTTTTCCCTTCTCCCCTCGCTGGCGGCAGCCTTCAGCCCGGGCTTTCCATCCCCTGTCCACCCTGCAGTCAGGGGAAGTTGTCTGCAGCCCAAGGCTGCCTTCTCCAGCTGCCCCAGCCCTGCTGGGAACCCTGGGGATGCCCACCCACCCACGTGGACCTCCAGGTCACTTCCCACAGCTTCTGGGCCGGCCTCCAGCCCCTTCCTCACCCACCTAGTGAGTTCTGCCTACTCCTCTAAACCTGCCGAGCTTTCTAGCCCAGACCCCACCCTGAGACTCTGGGACCCTCAGGCCCAGCTGAGGAAGGGGAACCTGATTCCTCCACATCTGCCTGGCAGGGGCAGGGGTCTAGACCACAAAGTCTTGTGAGTGGGGCTGGGCAGAGGCACCCACATAATGGCGACCTCACCCCTCTCCCTCCCATACAGAGCCAGGCAAGGGGCGCCATGCGCTAATAGCGACCCTGTTAATTGCTTCCACATGGCCATTTGACTAATTGGTCTCTTCCAGAGCCCAGCCTGGACGCTCCCCGCCCAGCCCAAGTGCTCCTCCCAGCAGTCCCCGAACCTCTGCACTGGGACCCTGTCCCCCAGAGCACCCCCAGCCCTATCTGGTACCTGAGTCTGCCACTAGCCCCTTCCCCTGGAGAGAGACCTGGGACGGAGAGAGGGCAGAGAACAGGGTCTCGTGGTGTGGCTGCAGCTGGCCAGCCAGGGACTGTCAGATGTGGTGCTGACTCCCAGCCTCAACCTCTCCTAATTATGTTGCCCCCCCATCCTCCCACCCCTTTCCTTGTCCCCAGGAGCAGTGGAGAGAGACCCAGCCTGCCTGTGTCACTCGGAGACCAGACCGGGGTGCCCTGAAATCCTAGGAGCAGCCCTGATCAGCCCCGCCTTACAGATGAGAAAGGGAGGCTCAGAGAGGTGAAGTGCCTTGCCCGGGGTCACACAGCTGGGAGATGAGGCCAGAAGACTGGAATGCTCCTTCTGGCTGCGGGGCCGGGACCTGAGCAGTGGGGAGAGGGAAACCGTTGATCCTCCAATTCCCCGATTTTGCTTCCGGAAAAGTCAGAAGCCACTGCAAAGGGGTGGGATGGAAGGCACACCTCCCCGACCACGGGGCCTGCATGGTGTTTTGAGGCTTATTCTCGTTGTGACATGTGCCAGGGCGTCCTCCCTTTTTCTGCCCAAATGGGCACACATGCCCTCATGTGCATGGACCTTAGGCTGTTTACTTTCATCCACTGAGGGATGTTCGATGTCATTTCCTGGCTACTTAGTGATTTTGAATCCTCAGCTGAGATGTAAAGGAGGGATTCCCTCTGGGAAGAGGAGAGGAGGAAGCAGAGGGCTCCTGGCCCAGGGACAGACACCTCCAGCTGCTCTTTTTCTTTCCCACAAGACCGAGGGCAGCCACCAGCCTCCGCGCCCGCTGCGCCTGTCAGTGCCTGGCACAGGGCTCCAGGTAGGGCAGCCGGCAGGGTCCGTAGATGACGTCTTCTCCCTGTGTCCTCACAGGGTTGTCCCCTGTGTGTCTGTCCTCACCACTTCTTTTAAGGACCCTCAGCGGATTGGACCGGGGCCATTCCACAAGCTTGATTTACACTAGTCGCCTTTGAAACACCCTAGCCGCAGCTGCGGCTGCAGTCTGAGGTCCTGGTGAGTAGGGCTCCAACGTCCACATTTTGGGGGACACAGTTCAGCCCCAAACAAAGGCAAATGATGAGGTATGCCCCCAGTCCTGTGGATGAGGTTGGGTGGAGGGAAGGGGACAATTCACACCCTCACCTCCTCCCACCATGAAGCTAGCCGCTGCTGGTCACCGCCAGGCTTGATGGGGGGCTGCAGTGGCAAACCTACACTAACACAACCACTCCGTGCCCCCACCCTGCACCCCCCTGCCCCTCTCCACCCTTGCCCAGGCCAGTTCCTTCACCAGTCCCTTCCCTTTCCATCTAGAAGCTCCTGCCGTTCCTGCAAGACCCAGCACGTGGACCCTGGAGGTGCCCACCCCACAGGCAGAGCGAGTGTCCTCCTCTGGCCTCCCAAGCTCTTGCCCTCTCCATGCCGCCCTGATCCCGAGGCCTGTTTCCCGTCGGCAGCGGCTCAGGAGGGGAAGCTCGCTCTGGAGGGCAGACAGGCCTTGTCCACCTCCCCTCACCACCGATCTGTGCAAGATGTGGCCAGGACACTTGGACAGGGGGCAGGGGGCAGGGATGGTGTCTAGCCCATTCCTCCTCTGCACCTGCATGTTCTGTGTTCTCCTTAAACCATCACGGTGCTGCTTTCAGGCTCCCGTGTCTGCTAGGGAAAAAGGGGGCTGCACTGCTGGGGCTTCACTCAGCCACCTACAACTGGGGAGGCCGGGGAGCACTTGAAATACAAGCACAGGGGCTGGCATCCATGGACCGATGGGCTCAGATACGCGTGGTCTGAGCTTCTGTCCTGGGTGTGGCGGCACGTGAGTCCGGGAGCACTCAGATTCCATTTCCTGCTCCATTCATTACCCTGCAGAAGCACCCTACAGCTGGCAGCCTCTGCTATCAAGTCCAAGTCATTGGATTTTTTTTTTTTTTGAGACAGGGTCTCACTCTGTCATCCAGGCTGGAGTGCAGTGGTGAGATTTTGGATCACTGTAACCTCCACCTCCCAGGCCCAAGTGATCCTCCTGCCTCAGCCTCCCAAGTAGCTGAGACTACAGGCACGTGCCGCCACATCCAGCTGATTTTTGTATTTTTCCTAGAGATGTGGGTCTCACTGTGCTGCCCAGCTTGGTCTCAACTCCTGAGTTCAAGTGATCTGCCCACCATGGCCTCCCAAAGCGCTAGGGCCACCAGCATGAGTGACCGTGCCCAAGCCCTATTCCCAGTTTAAAGGACAGGCAGGATGTCTAACCTTTGCCTCAAGCCCCAGAGTCGCACACTCCACTCCAACGCCAGGACTGAGCATGCTCCGACCTTTTTCCTGAGCTAAGGAAGGGGCTGAAGAGCTGAGAAGACACCCACGAAATTTCCAGGGAGGGAGTTTCTGGGGCCAAGTGCTGGCCTGGCCCTGAGCTCAAGGTCTGCTGCCCAGTGACTGGCCGTCCATAACCAAGCTGCAGGGACTCTAGAGGAAGTCTGAAAAGCACCACTGCCTCTCTAAAGGCTGTTCTCAGGTGGCCCGGAGGAGCACATCGCAGACGTGGCCGGCAGTGCCGGGGCACCAGCTTCCCGCTCTGGCTCTGACTCAGACCTCGTGGCCCTGCCTGGCCCAGCCCCACCCTCTCACCAAATCAAAGCCATGCCCTTCAGATGTGGTTTCCCAAGGCTCCCTTGATTTCATGAGTGCGAGGGACCCTCTGCAGCCACCTGGGCTGGTGCGGGGATGGCACCTGTGGCCGGAAACACCAGCCCCACAAAGGCGGTGAGTGTGGGACATAGCGGGGCACACCTGGGCACACACTTTCCTTAATGGGAAACATTGCTCACTTCCAGACTTCCAGAGGCTGGCACGAGAGACCTGTCACTGAGTGAGCTGTATGCAGTGAGCTGTACTAAGGCCCTGGGACCACCGTGGCGAGACCCCTGCCTGCACCCACCTGACTGCTGCCCTGGCCCCTGCCTCAGGAAGCTCCCTCTCTGCCAGATGCGTGAGGGTGAGTCACCCGCGAGCAGGCTGCGCGCTTCTGTTCTTTGAGGCCAGGCTGCAGCCCCTCACCTCTGGGGTGAAGCCCATGCTCCTTGCTTTGACTTGGGCCTGGTCTGGACCCTGTCCAGCTCTCCAGCTTCTCCTGGCTCACCCTTGGCTGTGAGCAGCCGCTGTGACCCCGACACTCCCTGTGATCACTGGCTCCTCCCCACTCTGGGGTCTCTGCACCGACTGTTCCCACCGCCTGCAGCTCCCCCTCCCTCTTCAGCTCCTGCCTTTGGCTTGTCTAGATTCTTCACGTCCTTTAGCTGATAGAGTCTTTCCTCAGGGGTGGGAGGTCCTTAAACCTCTTCTCTCTGCAGCGGCATTCCTGGGCTGGTCCAGGGTCCTCCTCCTGGCTCTCTCAGCCTCCTGGGCTGCACGGTCAACCTGCCACCCCTGGCCCTCGGCCGTGAGCTCTGCAGCAGGCAGTAGGGTCTGCTTTCCTCCTGGTCTTTGCCCAGGGTTGGCCCAGAGTCCCCCTGAGATGCTCCAGAAACGATGGCATGACACCTCCATGGCATGTACAGATTCTTCATGTCCTTCCAGATGCAGCTTTCCTCCTGGCTCCTTCACAGGACCTGGCCCAGAGTCCCCCTGAGGTGCTTCAGGAGTGATTGCACAGCACCTCCTGGCATCCCTGACCTGATAATGTCAGTCATTTAAGTGAAAACATGGAGCAAGAAAGGTCCTTACATGGATCCCGACAAGGAGTGGGAGGGCAGCCAGGGACAGGCAGCCTCATCCCCTCTCACCCCCTGACAGGGTGGTGTGACCCACTTGGAGACGTTTCAGGGATGAAGGAAGCTTTCTGCAAAACTTGATTTGGTGAAACTCCAGAAAAACGGTACACTAGGAAATCGCTCACAGGAAAACTACTCCTCAGAAGCACAGAGCAAATCCCAGGCGCTTCTCAAACGTGAAGGAGTTCATCCAATACATAAACCCATCAGGGCAATGAGGACCAAGAATGGGCCTTGGGACTGTCTCTGCAGAGGTGGGGGGGCGTGCAAGCCAGGGTCGTCATCCCAGGGGACACTGGGCTGTGACTGTGACGGTGTCCACCGCAATGCCTTTTGCTCGAGGAATGCCACACCTGACACTCTCACCCTTTACCTTGCAGAGTCTGTAAAGAAATATGCACAAGCAGCGTCCTTCCGAAGGGTTTCAGAACGAAAGAATCCTCCAGTCGGAGACTGATGGCCACGCAGGGGTGTGCGGTGACGCTTTCGGGACAGCAGCCAGTCGGAGTCGTGCTCAGGATGGCCAAGAAGGGAAGCGACACAGTAGTAACCAGAGTGCCCTCACCGTGTGACCTGCTGGGTTGGAATCCAGATTCTGCCATGTATGACCCATGAGGACTCAGGCATAGTAACCTCTATGGGCCTCGATGTCCTTATCTGTAAAGTGGGATGCCATAATGTTCTTTTTGTTTTGAGATGGAGTCTCAGGAGCCTGTTGCCCAGGCTGGAGTGCAACTTCTGCCTCCTGGGTTCAAGCAATTCTCTGCCTCAGCCTTCCGAGTAGCTGAAATTACAGGTGCCCGCCGCCACACCCGGCCAATTTTTGTAGCTTTAGTAGAGACAGGGTTTCACCATCTTTGCCAGGCTGGTCTTGAACTCCTGACTTCGTGATCCACACTCCTCAGCCTCCCAAAGTGCTGGGATTACAGGTGTGAGCCACCACATTCAGGCCCCACAATGTTCTTAGAAGGCCAACATGAATCCATGTGGGTGAAGAGCCGGACGGTATCCAGTGAGCTGGACACGCCAGATCAGTGTTTGCTGCTGTTGGGGTATTCACACATGTAATTTTGTTTTTTTGAGATAGAGCCTCCCTCTGTTGCCCAGGCTGAAGCGCAGTGGCATGATCTCCACTCACTGCAACCCCTGCCCCCCACATTAGAGCAATTCTCCTGCCTCAGTCTCCTGAGTAGCTGGGATTACATGTATGTGCCATCACGCCCAGCTAATTTTTGTATTTTTAGTAGAGACAGGTTTTCTGCCTGTTGGCCAGGCTGGTCTCAAACTCCTGACCTCAGGTGATCCGCCCGAATCGGCCTCCCAAAGTGCTGGGATTACAGGTGTGAGCCACCGCACCCGGCCCACACGTGTGATTTATACACGGGGTGCTTCTGCAAGATAGGCAAGCAGCGGTATAGGACAACCTCTGAGGAATACGGATACGGAGAAGTGAGAGGGAGAACTTTTCCCTTTGAGCCTGTGGTACTAATTTTGCTACTGATTTGATTTTTGCTGCACGCAGGGATATCTTTGGTGATGAATAAGCCAGTTGGCGTGCAGGGTGTTCACCGCAGGGCCCAGACATGACTGCAAGGGACCAGGACTGTCCTCGGTATGTGCTCTCTCTCTCCTCTGGGGTCAGCTCTGCCCAGGAACGGATGTGAAGGCTGAAGCCCAGGCAAGGGCTCGTAGTGTGAGAACCATGCAGCCGGATTCACGTCCGGCTCAATCTGATGGCATGGCCTGTGGGTTTGCAGTCATCAGCACAGACCTGTGAGCAGAAACGCCAGAACACTGTGCTCATCAGCGCAGACCTGTGAGCAGAAACGCCAGAACACTGTGCTCATCAGCGCAGACCTGTGAGCAGAAACGCCAGAACACTGTGCTCATCAGCGCAGACCTGTGAGCAGAAACGCCAGAACACTGTGCTGCACCCTGGAGATTTATTTTTAAAATTAATTAATTAATTAATTAATTTTTGAGACAGAATTTTGCTCTTGTTCCCCAGGCTGGAGTGCAATGGCGCGATCTCGGCTCACCGCAACCTCCGCCTTCTGGGTTCAGGCAATTCTCCTGCCTCAGCCTCCTGATTTATTTATTTATTTTTTAAACAAATCAATTTGTTTTTGAGACAAAGTCTCACTCGGTCACTCAAGCTGGAGTGCAATGGTGCGATCTCAGCTCACTGCAACCTCCACCTCCTGGGTTCAAGCGATTCTCCTGCCTCAGCTTCCCAAGTAGCTGGGATTACAGGCGTGCACTACCATGCCTGGCTAATTTTTATATTTTTAGTAGAGACCAGGTTTCACCATGTTGGCCAGGCTGGTCTCAAATTCCTGATCTCGTGATCTGCCCGCCTCAGCCTGCTGAGATTACAGGTGTGAGCCACTCCGCCCAGCCAAATTAAAAAAAATTTTAAGAGATGGGGTCTTGTCATGTTGCACAGATTGATCTTGAACTTCTGGGCTCAAGCGATCCTCTTGCCTCCACCTCAGGAAGTGTTGGGATTATAGACCTAAGCCACCACACCCGGCCATCTTGGGAGAAATGAAAGCCTTCTATTTCCCTGCATGTCAGTAGCGTAAGTGGTGACCTGGGAAGGATTTCCCTGAGCCCCAGCCCCTGAGCTCCCAGACCTTCTCTCCCATGTTACACAACAAAATCTGACTCTGAAAGACTCGTTTGGTCCAGCTCCGGGTCTGATGGGCAGACGGGCTTAAGCAAAGCCCCCACTTGACTTCAAGAGAGGAACCTGGGGCCCCCAGAGCGGTGGCCCCGGCCTGTTTGTCCCAGGCCTGCAGTGTAGCTAATTGGCCCTAATATTTTTCTTTCTTGAATTTTAAATCCTTTCAGCAACAGATTATGCAACAAAGGCTGGGCTCATTGAGGCCGTCATTAGGCCTTCGGAAAACGCTGGCTTGGCTGTTCCTGGGCGAGTCTCGAGTCTCGTTACAGGGTTATTTAGAGGTACCGTGTGTCTCTCGGGGACATGCACACAAATGTAAAGAATGTCTCCCAGCCACAATGACATTTTCATTACCCGGCGCTCACAAAGGAGTCTCTCCTGGCAGTTCCAGCCCGGAAGGCTCTTATCCTGCTCGCTGGCTCTCTTGCTCCGGGTGAAAGGCAGGCACCATAATCCAAGCCAAACACCCCGACCTTTGACCCCCACGTGGTGCTTGCTCTCAGGGCGGGGGTTCCTTTGGGGTGCCTGTCTGAGGCCTGGCTGGGCTGCAGGCCGTCCCAGAGGGCCCTGCCTCTGGGCAGGACAATTCACCTCAGCCCCTTTTGTCCCAACAGCTTTTGATCTCACCTGCCTGTCACCCAGGCAAAGAGCCTGCTTAGGCCCTGTCCCCCACCTGCCTGCAAACTGACAGCCTCGGCTCCCCCAGCTCCGCTGCAGCAGTCTTAACCCTTTCCCTGCCTGACCTGCAGGGCCTGCACCTACCTGTCTGCAGGGCGCTGGGGCCGTCAGCTTTGGCAGGACCAGAACAGGACTAGAAAAGAATTCTTCTGAGGGTCCAAGGCCCCAGCCTACTGCCCCCACTGAGAGTGTGGGACCGACAAGTGAGTGAGTTAGAAGAGCATGGTCCCCTAGGATATGGAGTCCCAGGAAAAGCCAAAGAGAAAGCCCCAGGCCATTGGGCCTGGACTGTGCCCCATGGCAAGGCCCCCGCCCGCTGGCTGGGCAGATGCTTTTGTGAAACTGACGTTTTCTCAGCTGCACCTCGACCATTGCTGACGAGCTTTAATGCCCTTTTTCTCGTATTGAGACAGAGCCATATTTTCATAATTGCACCACAGCAAAGAAAGACATGGTGTCCTTGCTGCTCAGTCCTGTTGCCCGGCCCAGTGCCTGGGGTGGACAGCCTGGCTGACTTGCCCACCTTGCCCAGTGTGTGCTGAGAATACAGAGGCACTTCCCTCAGGCTGATACCTGGGAGGTTTCCTCCGGGCCAAGATGCAAACCGCTTTGTTTTTACGGCAGCTTTGCGGAAATGTAACTGACATACCATGAAATTCACCTGTTTAAGGTGTGCCATTTAGAAGATTTTATTCATAGCGTTGTATGCCCGTTACCACTATCAGGTTCAGAAGGTTTTAATCAACCCCTAACCCCTCTATCCATTAGCAGTCACTCCTCTTCCCCCATCCCTCCAACCCCTGGCATCCACAAATCTACTTTTTGCCTCTATGAATTCACCTGTTTTGGACATTTTATTGAGTGACTGATTGAGACGGAGTCTTGCTGTGTTGCCCAGGCTGGAGTGCAGTGGCATGACATCGGCTCACTGCAACCTCCGCCTCCTGGGTTCAAGTGATTCTCCTGCCTCAGCTCCCAAGGAGCTGGGATTCCAGGCTCCCGTCATTATGCCCAACGAATGTTTTGGCCAGGCTGGTGTTGAACTCCTGACCTCAGGTGATCCGCCCACCTTGTCCTTCCAAAGTGCTGGGATTACAGGTGTGAGCCACCACGCCTGGCTATGTTCTGGACATTTTATATATATAGATCCACCATACAATAGATATCTCTTGTGACCTGCCAAACCTGTTGAATCAAAGAAAAGGCACCCTCCCCTCCCCTCCCCTCCCCTCCCCAGCGCCCCTACCTTGGCATCCAATGGTGTCCGCATGTTGCAGGCTGCAGGGTGCCAGGGACCCAGCCCTGACCTGGTGTGTACCGGGCAGGTGTTTCTGCCACTTCTTTTGAGCTAGAGTCTGAAAACCAGGGCCAGAGACCCACAGGGGGCTCTCAAGCGCCTGCCCACTTCTGACCAGGCTGGCTGAGTCCCTAGGGAAAGGATGGTCCTAATGGCAGATGAGCCCCACAAGCCATGCCAGGTCAGGGTTGGGCATTTGAAGTGGCACATGATCCTCACCAGCATAAGCCCCTGGTCACCCGCTGAGACCCGTCAGTGCCAGTACTTGGCCCCATCTCTGTCTTCTTCCAGGAGCTGTGCTCTGACCGCTGCAACCCTGGAGGTTGTCTTTTCAGATGTAGGGCAGCCTTTTCCTCTCGCCTCCCTACTTCCCTTCTCCAGAGCCTTCGCTGCCCAAATATGGGGAGCCAGGCAGCGACAGGAGCAACCTCGGCTTCTACATCTGAAAAATGGGTGTAACAGTAGCAGTGTGAGGCTTGTACACAATGGGCACAGGCAGCCTGTGCTGAGGAGGTGCCAGCCAGGACTTGCTTCTCCTCTCTCCTTCCCTGTCTCCCCCTGCTCTCCCTGTCCGGATGCCTCAAGAATGCAGACCCCCGGGAGAGCCGGGGAACCTCCTCATCACTCTGCCTCTCCCAGCCCCAGCGTAGCTCTCTTCTTTCGCTGAAGCTAAGATTCTACACAGTCCTCCTCTCCTTAAAGCAAAACCCACAGAGGGCCAAAGTCTGCTGGCCTTGTGCCCTAGAAAACCACTGACACCGTCTGATAGTATGGCGCCCGGGGGCTGACCCCATGGCAGAGTCAGTCTTCACTGGACTGTGAGCCCCGGTGCGGGGCGAGGTCTGACTGTCTCTGTGGCTTCTGCAAATCCATATGGATTTAGGGAAGGAAGGCACAGGGGTGGGCACCCCGGCTCTGTCCCGCAGAGAAACTCCATGGACATGAGGCTTGAGGACAGATGGCTATGACAGAGCCAGGGGACAGATGGAAGAGCCAAGGAAAAGCCGAACAGAAAGCCCCAGGCCGCCTGGACTGGACTTCACCCCACGGTGAGGCTCCCCCCTCCCAGCTGGGCAGGTGCGTTTGTGAACTCATTTTCTTTTTTCTTTTTTTTGAGACAGTCTTGCTCTGTTACCAGGCACCAGGCTGGAGTGCAGTGGCGCGATCTCAGCTCACTGTGACCTCCACTTCACGGTTTCAAGCAATTCTCCTGCCTCCCAGGTAGCTGGGACCACAGGCCGCGCCACCACGGCCAGCTAATTTTTGTATTTTTTAGTAGAGACAGGGTTTCACCATGGTCTCGATCTCTTGATCTCGTGACCCGCCCGCCTTGGCTTCCCAGTGCTGGGATTACAGGCGTGAGCCACCGTGCGCAGCCTGTGAAACTCATTTTCTCCGCTGCTAATGAACTTTTAAACACGGTCCTCCTCTTACTGAGACAAAGCCACCTTCCGTAACTTGGCACCACAGCGAAGAGAGACACAGGGGCCTCGCTGCTCAATCCTGGTGCCTGGCCCAGCGCCCAAGTGTCCAGGACACAATGTCAGAGCAGGAAGCTACAGCCAAGAGCCAACAGTGCTCCAGACCCTGTGAGGGCTGCTGAGGGGGTCTCTGAGGCCAGCAAGGCAGGGAGGAGACACAGCGGATCAAGTACCCCCGGCTCCCCCGGGAACACACCCCTCTTCCTCCTGGAGGCTTCCCAGCCACAAAATACAGACGGGAATTGTCTGTTTCCCAAGGTCAATTTTTTTTTAATATAAGGGTAATCTATGTTCACTGTGGAAAATGCAAACAATTCAGAAAATATACCACGAAAAGTGCATACTCTCTGTTTATCCATTTATTCAGTATCTGTTGCTTTTTTCTTTCTCTTTCTTTCTTTCTTTTTCAGAGAGAGCCTCGCTCTTGTCACCTAGGCTGGAGTGCAGTGGTGTGAATGGTGTGATCTCAGCTCATGCAGCCTCTACTTCCTGGGTTCAAGCGATTCTCCTGCCTCCACCTCTTGAGTAGCTGGGACTATAGGCACGCGCCACCACACCCAGCTAATTTTTGTATTTTTAGTAGAGGTGGTCAGGCTGGTCTCAATCTCATGACCTCAGGTGATCCAGCTGCCTTGGCCTCCCGAAACGCTGGGATTACAGGCATGAGCCACCGCACCTGGGCTCCGTATCTGTTTCTTAGGCACCTACTTATATGCCAGGGTCTGCTCTAAGAGCTTTGGAAACAACAGCAACACGAAACAGACCAAAGTCCCTGCCTCGTGGGGCCTCAGCTCCAGCGTGGGGAGGTGGTCAGTGAATAGTATACATTAGCCGGTCATGGGCTGACCAGCTGCCAGGGCTGACCGTTTCTAGTGTGGACTCCTCCAGACCTTCCCAGGCGTTGCAAGCGCACGCCTGCATCCGACCCACCGGCTGCTCCACCGAGTGCTCTGTCAGGAGCGGAACGTCAAGGACACATGTGTGACAGTGTCCAGGCCACCGCTCTGTCCGTCCCTTTCACAGCTAAGGTGGGACTCCACCGTCCTCCAGTTAATTCAGTGATTCCTGTGGGGTTGCCGTGTGGATTCTATTTAATATCAAAATGCAAACTAGGGCTGCACTGAATCGTCTTGTCCTCTTATGTGTGTGCTCTTGGAAAGTGCCCGAGAGGGCAAGAGGCAGATCCCATAGGCACCCAACATAGTCTCTTTCCCCCTTTTTCTTTCCCTCTCCCGACCTTCTGTCTCCCCTTTCCCTCCCAGCTCCCCCCGCCAACCAAGTACAGCAGCTGTAGCTTCCTGGGATCCTTTTGTTCCTGGGAGCAGGAGCTGGGGGCTGTGTGAGCCCCGCATCATTATCCAGCCCTGCTAGATGAGCAGTGGGCTCTGGAGGAGCTGAGCAGCCTGGGAGAGGACATCTAGCACTCAGGAGG
>CM052657.1:113360826-113373576 GCA_028533165.1 Leontopithecus rosalia | reverse complement strand
AGGAGGAGAAGGAGGAAGAGGATGAGGAGGAGGAAGAGGAAGAGGAAGAGGAGGAGGAGGAGGAAGAGGAAGAGGAGGAGGGGAAGGAGGAAGAGGAGGAGGAGGAAGAGGAGGAGAAGGGGGAAGAGGATGAGGAGGAGGAGGAGGAAGAGGAAGAGGAGGAGGAGGAGGGGAAGGAGGAAGAGGAGGAGGAGGAAGAGGAGGAGAAGGGGGAAGAGGATGAGGAGGAGGAGGAGGAAGAGGAAGAGGAGGAGGAGGAGGGGAAGGAGGAAGAGGAGGAGGAGGAGGAAGAGGAGGAGAAGGCGGAGGAAGAGAATGAGGAGGAGGAGGAGGAGGAGGAAGCGTCACCAGCCCGGGTTATCAGCTGTGGTTGGATATCTACTTGGACCATTCATTGATTCTGTCTCCCAGCAGGAGTGAGCACCACTGGGCCCCCAGTTACTGGGCTGAGGCAGGCGCTCCCCGCAGAGCTCTCAGCAGCTAAAAACGTCCCAGCACACATCTTTCCAATAAGAAAATATCTGTGAAGAATACACGGATTCATTGTTATTTTTAGGAAGAAGAGGAGGAGGAGGAGGAAGGAGAAGGGGGAGGAAGAGGAAGAGGATGAAGAGGAGGAGGAAGAAGAGGAGGAGGAGGAAGAGGAGGAGGAGGAAGGAGGAGGGGGAGGAAGAGGAGGAGGAGGAAGAGGAAGAGGACGAAGAGGAGGAGGAAGAGGAGGATGAGAAGGAGAAAAGAGGAAGAAGAGGAGGATGAAGAGGAGGAGGAGGAAGAGGAGAATGAGGAAGAGGAGGAGGAGGAGGAGGAGAACACCATCTCAAAAGGTCCTCAAAAGGGCCAGATTCCCAGACTTGAAATTGGTACAGGCCAACTTTGTCCTGGGATGTAACCGCATCTCTGGCCCCTGGAATGGGAAAAGAACAGCAAAGCCACAGAAGCCAGAGCTCTAGGGACCCATCCTGGACTCCCATGTACCCAGCAGTGCCAGTCCATCTGGGGTGATGCTCCAGGAGGGGAGTGTCCTCACCACAAACCTCTTGCCAACATGCTCTAAAAATGTCGGAACCTACTTTCCTTCCCAGAAGAGAGTTCACTGAAGCTGTTGAGCATCTGCGTCTGCAAACCTTCCGCTGGGATGGCTTCGCAGGGTCTCGCTTCTCAAAGTAGCCTCAGAGAATGTGTTCAAGCCACCGGAGATCCACTCGATGTCCAAAGTCTGACAGATAGCCCCGAGGCTTCTACACACACCCGGGGCCACTGATACCCAAGTAGAGGCCACTGACACCCACCTGGGGTCACATAGACCCACCTGGGGGCCATTGATGCCCACCTGCAGCCCCCACTTGCAGTAGGATTCCCCCAGGATGCCACCTGGCCACCTCCTCAGAAGGCACATGGTGTGGGCACCAAGGGGACGCTGCCTTCTTCATGAGCAACCCAGGCTCCAGCAGCATCCGAGCAGCTGTCAAGATTCTCCAGGCAAACCTGAGCTCTGCCAACTATGGAAATTGCTGCCATTCACACTGTCGGCCATCCGTGAGACCAAAATACAGTCTGATAACTCCTCCACTAACTTTAAAATTTTTATTTATTTACTTGTTGTTATTTTGAGATGAAGTTTTGTTCTTGTTGCCCAGGCTGGAGTGCAATGGCTCAAGCTCAGCTCACCACAACTTCCGCCTCCCAGGTTCAAGCGATTCTCCTGCCTCAGCCTCCCGAGTAGCTGGGGTTACAGGCATGTGCCACCATGCCTGGCTAATTTTTGTATTTTTAGTAGAGATGGAGTTTCTCCGGGTTGATCAGGCTGGTCTTGAACTCAGGACCTCAGGTGATCCGCCCGCCTCAGCCTCTCAAAGTGTTTGGATAACAGGCGCGAGCCACTGTGCCCTGCCTAATTTTTTATTTATTTGTGTTTTTGAGATGAAGTTTTGCTCTTGTTGCCTAGGCTGAAGTGAAATGGCACAATCTCGGCTCACTGCAACCTCGGCCTCCTGGGTTTAAGCAATTCTCCTGCTTCAACCTCCCAAGTAGTTGGGATTACAGGCACGCGCCACCACACCTGGCTAATTTTTGTATTTTTAGTAAAGACCGGGTTTAACCATGTTGGCCAGGCTGGTCTCGAACCCACGACCTCAGGTAAGCTGCCTGCCTCGGCCTTCAAAGTGCTGGGAACATAGACATGAGCCATCGCCCCCTGCCTCCTCCACTATTTGTCACCCGTTCATTCACTCACCCACTCGTCCATTCAGCAATATTTTGTGTACCCATTTCTTTTTTCTTTTGAGATGAAGTCTCTCTCTGGCACCCAGGCTGGACTGTGGTGGCACGATCTCAGCTCACTGCAACCTCCACCTCCCGGGTTCAGGCAACCCTCTGCCTCCGCCTCCTGAGTAGCTGGGATTACAGGCATGCGCCACCACGTCTGGATAATTTTTGTATTTCTAGTAGCGACCGGATTTTGCCATCTTGGCCAGGCTGGTCTTGAACTCCTGACCTCGTGATCCACCCACCCCAGCCTCCCAAAGTGCTGGGATTACAGGTGTGAGCCACTGCACCTGGCCTGTGTTCCCATTTTGTGCCTGGCCATGAACTGAGGTCACAAGGATGCACTGCGCAGCACGTCCTTCTAGGCATTTTATAAATATTGACTCATTTAATGTGTATAACCCAGGGGTAAGGACTTTGAATAGCCCCATCCCAGAGATGAGAAAACCGAGGCACAGAGAGGCATAGCGACTTGCCTGCCGTGCTCAGCAGCTGAGAGGCAGAGCTGGGAGTCACAGCAGTGAGCTGAGTTCCTGACTGCCAGGCCCTGCCACCTCTCTCTGGACTGCTTATCACGCAGCTTCAAGGATGATAACAAAGGTCATGTGTTGGGTAGGGAAGAAGTCACGGTAAGGGAAAAAAGCAGCATCGGACATTGTATATACAGTTTGCAAACGGGAGACACACACATATTTTTATATAAAAATGATGACATGCGTATATCACCTGGGGCACGTCCTGGCAGGGAGCAGACACAAAGCAGAAGGCAGCAGAGTGATTAGCGTGGAGGAATTCGGCAGGGAGTGACTGACCCCATTGTCTGACAACAAAAATAACTCCTTTCCCCATGAATGGGTTTCCT
This sequence comes from Leontopithecus rosalia, assembly GCA_028533165.1. Lineage (NCBI taxonomy): Eukaryota > Metazoa > Chordata > Mammalia > Primates > Cebidae > Leontopithecus > Leontopithecus rosalia. The sequence goes on along the minus strand of CM052657.1, from coordinate 113,370,449 downwards.
TAAAGTGTCGCTTCGCAATTCCTTTCGGATTCTCCAGCCTTACTCAGGTGTTTGCCAAGGGAGTGAAGGCAGCCCATTTATCCAGAGACAGGGGACAGCATTCCCACCTGTCCTGGGCTTTGATGCTCAGAAGACATCACCTGAAAGAAAAACGGCATTTCCCTGGGTAGGCTGGAACGTCCGGAGGGTAACCAGACCCGGGTAAAGAAACGCTGTGGCCTCCATGTGATGAAGCAGGCGGGAGCTCAATGGCCCAGGCCAGCTCCTGGTCAGCCCTGTGTAATTCTGTACAGGCATTTCTTGGAGCCTCAGAGGCTCCTGAAGCACCGAGGCTCCCAGGTCCCTGGGGCAGCTGACCCTGTGCCAAGACAGGGATGACTCCACACCCCACTAGGCAAAGGTGTGTGAAACAGAAGTGTTTCCTGATAGGGCTGGCAGGATTAAGGCAACAGTCACTACAGGTGGGAAATTGAAGAGAGATATCCCAGCAGATCCCATCTACAAAGGATGCTGCAGCCACCGGCACTGTTAACAAGGAATTTTTTTTTTTTTTGAGATGGAGTTTTGCTCTGTCACCCAGGTTGGAGTGCAATGGCACAATCTCAGCTCACTGCAACTTCTGCCTCCTGGGTTTAAGTGATTCTACTGCCTCAGCCTCCCAAGTAGTTGGGATTATAGGCATCTGCCACCACACCCGGCTAATTTTGCATTTTTAGTAGGCACGGGGTTTCTCCATGTTGGTCAGGCTGGTCTCGAACTCCTGACCTCAGATGATCTGCCCACCTTGGCCATCCAAAGTGCTGGGATTACAGGCATGAGCCACTACACCCAGCCTACAACAGGTTTGAAGAGTCTGGAGATGCTTCTGTCCCTGCGGCTGCTGCTGCTGCTGCATGGTGCAGGATGGAAGATTTGAAGGTGACCTTGCCCCCACAAACCAGTGAGTGCCCACACAGTCCTCAACACGGTGACCACCGCACAGAGCTTCAGAAGTCCCACCTCAGCCTCACACTGACTGTCCTGTGACTGCTCTGTGCCTCAGTTTCCCCATCATATTTACTTCATGGGTTTTTGTGATAAAACCTTTAGAAGCACCCAGACGTGTATGAAATATTCAAATGACGCAACGTAGACCAGATCAAAGGGTAGAGAAGCTGAGTCACCAGCCCGGGTTATCGGCTGTGGCTGGATATCTACTTGGGCCATTCATTGATTCTGTCTCTCAGCAAAAGTGAGCACCACAGAGCTCTCAGCAGCTAAAAACACCCCAGCACACATCTTGCCAATAAGAAAATATCTGTGAAGAATACATGGATTCATTGTTATCTTTTTAATTCAAATTTATTTAAAAGCAAACTCTGAATCCTCATCAACAGTAGACACCAGAATCACTTGCCCTAATTCAAATGTAACTGTAAAAATAAGTTCAACGAAGCAGTTTTTGTGGGGTTTTTTTTGGTTTGTTTTTCTTGAGACAGAGTATCAGTCACCCAGGCTGGAGTGCAGTGGTGTGATCTAGGCTCACTGCGACCTCTGCCTCCTGGGTTCAAGCAATTCTCCTGCTTCAGCCTCCCAAATAGCTGGGATTGCAGGTGCACACCACCCCGCCCCCCAGCTTATTTTTGTATTTTTAGTAGAGAAGGCGTTTCACCATGTTTGCCAGGCCGGTCTCGAACTCCTGACCTTATGATCTACCCACCTCGGCCTCCCAAGTACTGGGATTACAGGCATGAGCCACTGCGCCCAGCCCAAACAGTATTTTCAAATGCTAACGAAATGCCACGCTGAGACACCGGCACCTGCTCTTGTTTGTGTAAAGGGCAAGCAGCTGGTGTTGGGACACAGGTGGACCTTGGTTAGAAAACTTGAAAGAGGCCCAGCACCGTGGCTCACACGGGTAATTCCAGCACTTTAGGAGGCCAAGGTTGGTGGACCACCTGAGGTCAGGAGTTTGAGACCAGCCTTGCCAACACAGTGAAACCCCATCTCTACTAAAAACACAAAAATTAGCCGGGCGTGGTGGTGCATGCCTGTAGTCCCAGCTGTTCAGGATGCATCACCTGAGCACCCCACCCCTGGGCTCACCCCCACCCATCAGCCTTTTGTTGGCATCTGCACCGTGGCGTAAATGAGTGCCCACACAGTCCTCGGCACAGAGCTTCAGAAGGCCCACCCTGGCCTTACACTGAGGACTCACACTGAGCTGACTCTGGGCTGCTGGGCAGGATGGGGGTCCACAGAGCGCACTGCTCCCCGCCTTGGAGCACTCACACGACACTGTGTCCCCACGCCAGGGGGAGCCGGCTCAGACCCCGCTCCCACCTGCTGTCCTCCAGAAATCACTCAATTCTTTTCACCACCGTGACAAAGACTGTGGTTGATGGTCTCAGTTACCTCTTCCTGCATAACAAAGCACCCCAAAACAGAGTGGCTTAGGAGCCACAGTTTAGAAAACCAAATGAAAGCGCAACTATTTACAGTCGGCTTTCTGTATGCTTGCGTTCTTATCCACGGGTTCAACCAACTTGGATCAAAATGGTTTTTTTTTTAAAGGATAATTGCAACTCTACTGAGCATGTACAGACTTTTTTTTTTTTTAATACACGGCTAATGTATATTTATGAGAGAGCAAAGTCACAAAAGTCTCCACACTGAATACTAACGGATTATGGTGACTTAAGGTCCCTCTTGGGCCTAGTGAGGAGCAGTGGAGATTTTCCCTTGTCTTTTTTGAGGGTGTTTCAGGAGGAAATTTGTAAAGAGCGGTAGAGCCTACAAGAGCCTGGCCTCAGGTGTTCTCATCGGAGGTGAGTTGATCTGTCAGCCTTGTTGCTCTGTCTGAGGAAGGGAAGGGAACTGGAGAGTGACAGAGAGGTTGATGTGATGAGGGGGGTCAGGGGAGCAGCTGGCGTGCCCGGTCTTTGGCATGGCAAGGATGCCTGTATCCAGAACTAGCTACATACATGTTCATGGCTCACGGCAAAATGAAATCGTGGGGTGTCTTGCTAAAAAATGATCAAGAATACTGGGTGTGGTGGCTCACGCCTGTAATCCCAGCACTTTGGGAGGCCGAGGCGGGCGGATCACCTGAGGTCAGGAGTTTGAGACCATCCTGGCCAACATGGTGAAATCCAGTCTCGACTAAAAATACAAAAATTAGCCAGGTGTGGTAGTGGGTGCCTGTAATCTCGGCTACTCGGGAGGCTGAGGCAGGGAGAATCACTTGAGTTCAGGAGGCAGAGGTTGCAGTGAGCCGGATGGTGCCATTGCACTCCAGCCTGGGCGACAGAGCGAGACTCTGTCTCAAAATAAATAAAAAAAGAGATTGAGAATTTCAGGATGGCACCAGCAAACGACAAACCAGTCACGTGCCTGTGCTATTGCACCAGCTGCAACACCATGACCAGGACCCTGCCCGAATCTCTTCTGGCCAGATTTGCTTTTTTTTCATTTTTTTTTTGTCCTTATTCCCTAAGTAGTGTAATCACTACTCACATAGCACGTTCTTGCATTAGGAGTTATGAGTAATCTAGTGGAGACTAAGGGTCTGTGGGAGGTCACATGCAAACACCAGGCCATTTTATATCAGGGACTTCAGCAGCCGCGGATTTTGATATCCCCAGGGATTCTAGAACGAATCTCCCACAAACACCAACACTGTTGCATTCCTTGCAGTCCTGTGAGTTAGAAATCTGGGCAACTCTCCTGCTGGCCTTGCCTGGGCCCACTCACATGGCTGAGGTCACCTGATGGTTTGACTGCGGCCACAGAGTCAGAGGTGGCCTCACCCCCATGTCAAGTGGTTGGTGCTGGTTTGTGGTGGGGGCCTTGGTTCTCCCCCATGAGGCCTCTCATCCCCCATGGGACTAGACCATCCCCCTCCTCCCCCAGCAGGCTAGCCCAGGCTATCCAGAGCCACAGGGTCTTAGAAGGTCTTGGCGCCATGTTCCACGGTGGTGAAAATGGAAGTCATAAGGCTCCTTAAGGCCTCATCTCAGAAGGTGCCCATCATCACTTCCAGCACATTCTGCTGGTCAAAGCCGGTCACAGGTCTGTCCAGTATTGGGGTTGGGAAAGTAGGCTCTGCCTCTTGATGGGAGGAGCTTCAGAGTCCCATGGCAAAGGGATGTGGCCAGAGGGATGAGGAGTCTCAGTCCCACCTTTGTTTACCATGGATCCCGTGAGCCCTTTTGAGAACCTGAAGGACACCAAGCCTCCCTCTTCCAAACATTCACATATACAGCATTTTGTGTATGCTTTTTTTTTTTTTTTACACAGCGTCTCACTCTGTTGCCCAGGCTGGAGTGCAATGGCACGATCTCGGTTCACTGCAAACTCCACCTTCCAGGTTGAAGCAATGCTCTGCCTCAGCCTCTTGAGTAGCTGGGTTTACAGGCACCTGCCACCACCAGTAGAGACGGGGTTTCACCATCTTGGCTAGGCTGGTCTTGAACTTCTAACCTCATGATCTACCTGCCTCGGTCTCCCAAAGTGCTGGGATTACAGGTGTGAGCCACCGTGCCTGGCCTTGTGTACAATTTTAAACCATTCACACACCCTGCTCCTGGCCCAAGGAACCCCGATCTACACCAGCAAGCTCCTTGTGGGCTAATCCAACCGGCAGCATCAGGGCTGTTGAGTGGCCTAAGCCAAGGGCTTATTGTTAAGCCTCCTTGGCTGGGCGCAGTGGCTCAAGCCTGTAATCCCAGCGCTTTGGGAGGCCGAGGCAGGTGGATCACAAGGTCAACAGATCGAGACCATCCTGGTCAACATGGTGAAACCCCGTCTCTACTAAAAATACAAAAAAATTAGCTGGGCATGGTGGTGCGTGCCTGTCATCCCAGCTACTCGGGAGGCTGAGGCAGGAGAATTGCCTGAACCCAGGAGGCAGAGGTTTCGGTGAACCGAGATCGCGCCATTACATTCCAGCCTGGGTAACAAGAGTGAAACTCAGTCTCAAAAATAATAATAATAATAATAAAAGCCTCCTTTTCTGCCCACGGGAGATTGTCCCAGTCACCACGGCTGTGTAACAAACTACCCCAAGACTCGGTGGCACGCAGCAATCATTTCATTACGCTCTCAGCTTCCGTAGTGAGAAACTGGGAGATGCCGTAGTGGAGATGGCTCTCACACTCTGGGCCTCAGCTGGGTAGACAGGAAGGCTGGGGGCGACTGCAGAGCTGCATGCCAGGCCATCGTGTGGCTCCATCGCTCATTGTCGGGTGCCTGGGTGGGGATGGCCCTGAAGCCGGGCTGGGCCCAGTCTGTGTGTGGCCTGCTACGTGGCTCGGGCTCCTTCCAGTATGGCCACCGGGTTCTGAGAGCGAGTGTTTCCGGAGCAAGCTTGGCAAGAGAACAAGGCAGAGGCTGTGTACCATGTCTGACCTCGCCTCAGCGGGCACGCGGCATCCCTCTGGCTGAATTCTACTGGTTAGGAGCGGACTTGGCCCACCTGGGTTCAAGGGAAGGGGACACAGGCCCTGCCTCTCGATGGAGGAATGTCAAAGACCTTGAGGCCATTTTGAAAACCTCCACCGAGACCTCTCTGTGTGAGCCAGCTGCAGTGGCGCTGCACCACCCAGCACCTCCTCGCAGTGCAATGTGGCTAAGAGAGGGGGCTTCCTGGACTCCCAGGGACATGGGCAAGTCCCCCATGCCACCACCCCTGCCTGGGCTCATGGGGAACCTGAGAATCCCTGATGGCTGCCCTTCCAGGAGACGGGTTCTCAGTGTTCTGAGTCCTGGGCTGCTCATGCTCTCAGCCCAATGGGTGCAGGGTGTAGAGTGTCTCTTTCTGCTCAGAGGTGCAGGCTTAACCTGCATGGTGACCAGGAGTGGCCAACAGCCATGGGCTTCCCTAGTTAAGTGAGGCATGGGACCCCCTGTCTGGGTTCAAAGCCCAGCCCTGCCACTCCTAGCTCTAAATTTAGCCAAGGCAGGTCATCCCCACCCTCAGTTGCGTCATTTGGTAAAACGGAGTTAGTGACAGCTCCGGCCTCCAGGGAAGGAGTGAAGGGAGGTGTAAGTGGAGATCTCAGCACTTCGCCTGGGCCACAGCAGACGTCAGCTGTCAGTACTATCCCAAAGATGAGCGACCTCAAGTTTCCTTGGCTTCTTCCCTCCAATGGGTCCCAAAGCCATACCTTTTTGAGGACAAACTCTCTGCCTAAAAGGGGCTCTGTTGACCTGGCAAATTGCCTCTGGCTTCATCGACGGTTTGCCCAGGTTCTTCAAACCCCAAGTCCTCCCCCACACCCACAACACAGCAGACCTTGCAGTCGCTGAGAGCTTCGGGGCATCAGGCAAGGACACATTGGGTCCTCGCAGCACCCCACAAGGAGCTGGAGATGTGGGTGCCTCCGTGTTATCGAAGAGGAAGCCGAGGCTTGGAGGTGAGGAGTGACTTGTCCAAAGTCACCCGGCCGCTCAGACTGCGCCCGGGATCTGAAACTAGCCGTGTGACCCCAAAGCCAGCTGTCATGCTCACTGGGATTTCCTGCCTCTAATGAGCTAAGGTCAGCCCACAGCCCTCCCTTCAGTCACACGTAGAAATCGTTGTCACAGGCTGTACGCAGTGGTTCACACCTGTAGTCTCAGCACTTTGGGAGGCCGAGACAGGTGGATCACTTGAGGTCAGGAGTTCAAAACCAGCCTGGCCAACCTCGTGAAACCTTGACTCTACTAAAACTAAAAAAATTTGCTGGACGTGGTGGCGCATGCCCATAATCCCAGCTAGTAGGGAGGCTGAAGCAGAAGAATTGCTTGAACCCAGGAGGCGGAGGTTGCAGTGAACTGAGATTGCACCACTGCACTCCAGCCTGAGCGCCAAAGCGAGACTCCATCTCAAAAAAAAAAAAAAAATCCTTGTCACAGAAACAGACCTGGGGAACAAGAGTCTTGAAAGAGCCAGGCTGACACCGGGCCCTCTCCGTGGAATATCTCATTCAATCCCTAAATAGCCCAGGCAGGCTGGCATGGCCACCTTTCCTGCTTTGAGATAGAGGGAGACTGAGCACGGGGCCCAAGGTTGCAGCAGGACCGCCTGAGCCTGCAACTCGTGTTCCTCGCTGGGCCCTCCTCCTGCACCAACAAACAGCAAGCCGGTGAGGAGGTGACTTCAAAACACAGGGTAGGCCTGGCGCGGTGGCTCACACCTGTAATCCCAACACTTTGGGAGGCCAAGGTGGGCAGATCACTTGAGGTCAGGAGTTCAAGACCAGCCTGGCCAGCATGGTGAAACCCCATCTCAAAATACAAAAGTTAGCCAGGCTGGTGGTGCATGCCTGTAATCCCAGCTATTCAGGAGGCTGAGACACGAGAATTTCTTAAGCAGAGGAAGCAGAGGTTGCAGTGAGCTGAGATCACACCACTGCACTCCAGCCTGGGTGATGGAGCAAGACACTGTCTCAAAAAAAACAAAAGAAATCCACAGGGTAACCATTAAAAACCCCTCCACCTGCGCTACGTAGGTGTTTCTCTAAGCGCTGTGTGGGCATCCAGTGTTCACCCTCACGGTGCCCGGTTGAGATGGATGCTCCATTCTACAAATGGGGAAACTGAGGCACAGAGAATCAGGACAGTTGACTTAAGACCCCATGGCCAAGGCAGTCCAATTCTGTTTCCACGTGGGCCTCACACCTCTTGGAGGCAGGAGTGACAGTGAAGGCAGTTGTGGTGCCCAGTTGTCCTGCTTCTCTGCTGGCCTCCCTCCAGTTTCTGCCACCTGAGCAGCTCCCTGGGCTGCCTAGAGCCCTCCAGGCTGACTCACCCGACCCTGGGCTGGAGGCCAAGCCTCTCTCTGCCTAGAAACTTCTGGCCAGGCAACAAACATATGAAAAAATGCTCATCATCACTGGTCATTAGAGAAATGCAAATCAAAACTACATTGAGACACCATCTCACGCCAGTTAGAATGGCGTTCATCAAAAAATCTGGAGACAACAGATGCTGGAGAGGATGTGGAGAAATAGGAACACTTTTACACTGCTGATGGGAGTGTAAATTAGTTCAGCCATTGTGGAAGACAGTGTGGCAATTCCTCAAGGACCTAGAAATAGAAATTCCATTTGACCCAGCAATCCCATTACTGGGTATATATCCAAAGGACTATAAATTGTTCTACTATAAGGACACATGCACACGAATGTTCATTGCAGCACAGTTTACAATAGCAAAGACCTGGAATCAACTCAAATGCCCATCGATCATAGACTGTACTGGGAAAATGTGGCACATATACACCATGGAATATTATGCAGCCATCAAAAACGATGAGTTCATGTCCTTTGTAGGGAAATGGATTAACCTGGAAACCATCATTCTCAGCAAACTGACACAAGAACAGAAAATCAAACACTGCATGTTCTCACTCATAGGTGGGTGTTGAACAATGAGAACACATGGACACAGGGAGGGGAGCATCATAAACTGGGGTCTGTTGGGGGGAAATAGGGGAGGGACAGCAGGGGGCGGGGAATTGGGGAGAGATAGCATGGGGAGAAATGCCAGATAAAGGTGAAGGGGAGGAAGGCAGCAAATCACACTGCCACGTATGTACCTATGCAACTATCTTGCATGTTCTTCACATGTACCGCAAAACCTAAAATGCAATTTAAAAAAGAATAAAAAAAGAAACTTCTGGCCAGAGCAGCCTGCACGTACATCCCCTGGGAAGCCTCAGGAGCAAAGGGCAGGTGGGAGCCAGTGGTCAACCCCAAAACCCTGAGGCAGCCGCCCTGCTCAATGTCATCCTTAAGAGTCCGGGGTCACAGGCCAGTCCTCCGGCCGAAATGGAATAGTCCTCCTGGGAGAGGGGCTCCCTTTCAGCGGGTGCACCACGCCCCCAGCAGCCCTCGTGGGCAGCATCACCTTGCTGCCATGGCTCCAGTTTGCTGTGACTCCCACTTAAGATATCAAAGCTACGGACCACAATGCCCCACTGAAAGCTGAGTCACCCAGGTTTTGTGACACCACCAAATCCCTCCTGCTGTCTCGCGCTGAGCCCGGGGCTCCCAGTGCCAGATGAAAAGGAAATCCCCAGCCACGGGTGGGACAAGGAGGCCTGGCGGCCTGGAGCCACATAAAGGGGCCTTGTTCCCAAATCAAAAGGGCCCAAACAAAGAGCAGGGAGAAGAAAGGGCTGGGGCTGGGTGGGGGGCAGCTGCAGTCTGGCGCACCTTGAATGGCTTGGTGTGCCAGGCCGGCCCACAGCTCCTGGCTGGCAGGGCATCCCCTCCTCCACCACCTCCCTGGAAGCCCTGGGCTTTTCCAGAAGCCCTGCAGCAGGAGGAAGGGAGGGACCACGTTGGGGTCACACATGGAGCCAAGTAGCAGAGCCTGGAACCCTCAGGCAGCCGGCGCCCTCCCAGCAACAGCAGCAACAACAACCACCAGCACCACCACGACGCAACAGCATCATCAACAAGAAAAACAGTAAGAGCCATGACAGCAGCAACAACCACAAAAGCAGCAATGACCACAACAGCAGCAGCAACAACCATAAAAACAGCAGTGACCGTAACGACACTGTCATCAGCAACAGCATCATCAACAGCAGCATCATTAACAACAGCAACAACCACAACAGTAACAACCATGACAGCAGCAACCACCACCACCAC
>CM052657.1:113230629-113360326 GCA_028533165.1 Leontopithecus rosalia | reverse complement strand
ATGGTGGTGATAGTGATGATGGTGATGGTGGTGATGGTGATGGTGGTGATAGTGATAGTGGTGGTGGTGATGGTGATGATGGTGATGGTGGTGGTGGTGGTGGTGATGGTGATGGTAATGATGGTGATGATGGTGATGGTGGTGGTGGTGATAGTGATAGTGATGGTGGTGATAGTGATGATGGTGATGATGGTGATGGTGGTGATGGTGATGGTGGTGATAGTGATAGTGGTGGTGGTGATGGTGATGATGGTGATGGTGGTGGTGGTGATGGTGATGGTAATGATGGTGATGATGGTGATGGTGATGGTGGTGGTGGGAATGGTAATGTTGGTGATGATGGTGATGATGATGGTGATGGTGATGATAGTGATGCTGGTGATGGTGATGGTGGTGATGGTGATGGTGATGGTGGTGGTGGTGGTGATGGTGATGGTGGTGGTGGTGATGGTGATGGTGGTGATGGTGGTGGTGGTGATGGTGATGATGGTGATGATGGTGATGGTGATGGTGGTGATAGTGATAGTGATGGTGGTGATAGTGATGATGTTGATGATGGTGATGATGGTGATGGTGATGGTGGTGATAGTGATAGTGATGGTGATAGTGATGATGGTGATGATGGTGGTGGTGGTGGTGGTGATGGTGGTGGTGGTGATGGTGATGATGGTGATGATGATGGTGATGATGGTGATGGTGATAGTCGTGGTGGTGATGGTGATGATGGTGATGATGGTGGTGGTGGTGGTGATGGTGATGATGGTGATGATGGTGATGATGGTGATGGTGGTGATGGTGATGATGGTGGTGATGGTGATGGTGATGGTGGTGGTGGTGATGGTGGTGATAGTGATAGTGATAGTGGTGATAGTGATGATGGTGATGATGGTGATGATGGTGATGATGGTGGTGGTGGTGGTGGTGATGGTGGTGGTGGTGGTGGTGATGGTGGTGGTGGTGATGGTGATGATGGTGATGATGATGGTGATGGTGATAGTGGTGGTGGTGATGGTGATGATGGTGGTGGTGGTGGTGATGGTGGTGGTGGTGGTGGTGATGGTGATGATGGTGGTGATGGTGATGGTGATGATGGTGATGGTGATGGTGGTGGTGGTGATGGTGATGATGGTGATGGTGGTGGCGATGCTGATGGTGGTGATGGTGATGGTGGTGATGGTTATGATAGTGATGATGGTGATGGTGATGGTGATGGTGATGGTTACAGGTTGTGGAAGTCCTCAACACACTCAATCGTACACTCCACAGCACCTTGATGGCAGTGGTGCTATCATTTGTGTTCGTGCCTCCCCCATGGAAAGCACTAATTGAGAGCATTGGTGGCACCCACCAACCATTGCTGAATTAAGGAAAAAAGGAAAAACGGTCTTCTTGGAGTGGCCAGTGGGCCCCCTGCCTGCCCAGTTGGCCTGTACAGTGCTCTCCAGGGTGGGCACAGGCGGGAGGAGCACTTGGCCAGGGTCTGGTCCATCCCTGCTTGTCCCACAGGAGAAGATGGGCTTGCCTGGGTGAAGCCAAGAGAATAAGGACCCCAGGGCCTGGCTCAGTGGCTCACGCCTGTAATCGCAGCACTTTGGGAGGCCGAGGCAGGTGGATCACAAGGTCAGGAGTTCAAGACCAGCCTGGTCAAGATGGTGAAATCTCATCTCTACTAAGAATGCAAAAATTAGCTGGGCATGGTGGTAGACACCTGTAATCCCAGCTACTCAGGAGGCTGAGGCAGAGAATTGCTTGAACCTGGGAAGCGGAGGTTGCAGTGAGCTGAGATCACATCACTGCACTCCAGCCTGGGTGACAGAGTAAGACTCGGTCTTAAAAAAAAAAAAAGAGAGAGAGAGAGAGAATAAGGACCTCTGTTGCCCAGCCCCCTGCATCCCAGCCCTGGAGCCCACTCAACCTTCTCTGCCTCTGATGGAATCAGTGTCTTCAACGGGGAGGGCAGGATGGCCCCAGGTGCCCCAGCTTCAGCTGCTCAGAGTGGGCCTTTGAACCCCTGGTGGGTTCAGAGGCCTCCTGCCTCCCAGGGGTTGAAGGACTCGGAAAAGTGAACAAGCAGGCCTTTAATTAGTGCCCACCCATCCGAGGGCCACTGTGCCTCAGCATTCCAGGGCTGCGACAGATATAGTCCCTGGAGCTGACCTCTGTTCCCCCTTGAGCTGCAAAGGCTGGACTACCAGGGACAGCCCACACTTGTACCTGAGGGGCTGGCTGGCCCTGTGTCCACACCGAGGAAGGGGACTGCGGCAGAAGGGGCTTCTGAGAGGGTTAAATCTAGCGCAGGTGCTGTTCTCAGACCCACTGATTCGAATGTGGCCTTGGTCACTTCTGTTGTTTGATCATGACAGCATTTGCAGTCATGTGACCCAGAGCCCGCCTCTGCCTCTCCCCAGCCTCAGTGTTCCCACCTGTCAAGTGGGGCTCCCACAGTGGTCATTGAGAGCTGCTGAGGCCACACAGATGATGAATGGTCTGTAAATAACAGCTGCACTGCACAGCCAGGAGAGGATGCGGGAGAAACCCGGCCCTGCCCTCCAGCCAGTGGTGGGGCACCACAATGCAGAGAAACAGAGCACGCCTCCCCCAGGTGTCCTTTCGGCAGCACTCTCCCTGAAGGGGCTGTCGGCCTGGCCCTGGAAGGTGGGGAACGAATGGAAAAGTCTAGAGGACCCAGCGAGTGTTGGTGGTGGGCTGGGAGATCCTGGGAGATGTCATGCTTTGGGCAGGCTGGTTTCAAGACAGAAATTTAAAAAATTCGTTTATTATCACTGATAAACACATTTATCTGTCTTTTGTATAGTCCAAGAGAAAAGCACTGTAGTTCATCTTCCATGCATCCTCCACTTATCTACCAACCATCCATCATTCATCATCCATCTTTCCATCCATCCATCCATCCATCCGTCCGTCTTTCATCTTTCCATCTATCCAGTCATCATTCATTTATACATCCATCCATCAACCCATTCATCTACTAATCTACTATCCATTCATCCCTCCGTCCTTCATCTTTCCATTCATCTTCATTTCATCCATCCATCCTTCACTCATCCATCCATCCGTCCACCCATTCATCTACTCGTCTACTATGCATTCATCTATCCATCCATCTTCCATCTTTTTTCATCCATCTATCCATCCTCCTATCCTTCCATCCATCCATCATTCATTCATCCATCCATCCATCATCCACCCATTCATCTATCAATCTATCTTCCATCTTTTCATCCATCTATCCATCCTTCTATCCATCCATCCATCATCCACCCATCCATCCATCCATCCACCCATTCATCTATCCATCCATCTTCCATCTTTTCATCCACCTATCCATCCTTCTATCCATCCATCCATCCTTCACTCATCCATCCATCCATCCGTCCACCCATTCATCTATCAATCTATCTTCCATCTTTTCATCCATCTACCTATCCATCCTTCTATCCTTCCATCCATCCTTCACTCATCCATCCATCCACCCATCCACCCATCCTTCCATCCTTCCATCCATCTATGCATTCATCCATTCCCCATCCATTCACTCATCTACCATCCATCCAGCAAGCATATGGGCATCCATCAGTGGGCCTGGAGCCTTGGTAGAGAGTGCAGCAAGTGTCCATGCAGCCAAATGCCAGACCCTCTGCTGGGCAGGATGGACAGAGGTGGTGCTACCTCTCCTTGTGCATCAGAACCTTGCAGTTTCACAGGGTGGCCCTGGGATGTGGAAAGGCCCAGATCGCAGTGCTGAAGGCAGGGTGGAGAAGACAGGGCAGAGAGAACTGGCTGCCAGGTAAGGAGTGTTTACAGTCTCAGGCCTTGGAATCAGATCAACCTGGGCCCCAGGCTCAAAGCTCCCTTCACAGGCTGAGGCCAGATAAAGCGCTCTGACGTATCCATTGATCCCAAGCTCTTCCCTGCCCCAGGACCTTTGCACATGATGTCCGTTGAAAACAATCTTCCCTTCACTCTTCACCAGTTGGGTCCCTTTACAATCTTTACTTTTAAAGGTGTCACCTCTTCAGAGAGACCTACCACGATCTCCCTACTTCAAACTGGGGCCCCTTCTCATTTTGTTCTTACAGTGCCTTATTTTCCTTCAAAGAACCCAACATAATCTGTAATTATCTAGTTAATTGTCCACTCACTGCTGTCCCCACCAGTCCCCCACACGTGGGTGAGGCACCTGGGCTCTTTATTTCCACCAACTCAAGTCTGCCTTTGGTTGAGGACTACTCCCGGGGACAGACACTCCCCGAACTTCTAGCCTGCTCCCCTCAGACAAGAATCCCAGGACTTGCGATGGGAAGCCCTGGGGCCTCTTTGTGCAGAAAGGTGAGGACTGAAGGGTTGTGGGTGGAACAATGCCATATCTACTACATCGTGCCCGGTTCACCTTTTGCAGATGGGAAAGTTGAGGCTCAGAGAGAGGAAGCAATTTCTCTAGGTCACACAGCCAGTGAGGGACATACCAGGGCTGATTGCAAGATCTCTGAGGCTCCAATGCTTATGTTACATGGAGCCCAAGGTGGGGAGCTAGAACAGGCAGGTGCCAAGAAGTGAGAGGTGGGAAAATCGTGTGGCCGTTCTGAAACGGCAGAGCAGAGAGCCGCGCATGACCCGGTGATTCACTCCTGGGTGCTTACCACAGAGAAGTGCAAACACACGCCCACACAGAAACCTGTGTGCCAACGTTTCTAGCAGCATTATTCATGACAGGCAGCGCGGGGCAGCAAGCCAAGTGCCCACCAAGTGATTGACGGATAAATGCAAGGTATCCACTCACTGCTGGAGCTGGCACACACAGTGCTCTCTGTGTACAGTGCTATGGGCGTAGGATGGAATCGTGTTCACCAGCAGAAGGAATGGAGCGTTCATACCTCTTACAGCACACATGAGCCCGGAGGGCCAGGTGCTAAGCGAGGGAGCCAGCCCAAAGGGACACACTGACGATTCCATTCCTATAAAATGTCCACAACAGGCAAATCCATAGAGATGAAAAGTAGATTAGTGACTTCCAGGACCTGTTGGAGAAAGTGGAGATACTGCTCATTGCTATAGGTTTTTTATCTTTTTCTTTCTTTCTTTCTTTCTTTTTTTTTTTTGAGGCGGAGTCTCACTTTATTGCCCAGACTGGAGTGCGATGGCGTGATCTCGGCTCACTGTAACCTCTGTCTTCCGGGTTCAGGCAATTCTCCCGCCTCAGCCTCCCGAGTGGCTGGGATTATAGGCGCACGCCACCATGCCCTGATAACTTTTGTATTTTAAGTAGAGACAGGATTTCTTTTCTTTTTTCTTTTTTTTTTGAGACGGAGTTTCGCTCTTGTTACCCAGGCTGGAGTGCAATGGTGCGATCTCGGCTCACAGCAACCTCTGCCTCCTGGGTTCAGGCAATTCTCCCGCCTCAGCTTCCTGAGTATCTGGGATTATAGGTGCGCACCACCATGCCCAGCTAATTTTTTGTATTTTTAGTAGAGACGGGGTTTCACCATGTTGACCAGGATGGTCTTGGTCTCTTGACCTCGTGATCCACCCACCTCGGCCTCCCAAAGTGCTGGGATTACAGGCGTGAGCCACCTCGCCCGGCCCAGAGACAGGATTTCACCATATTGGCCAGACCGATCTCAAACTCCTGACCCTGTGATCCACTAGCCTCGGCTCCCAAAGTGCTGGTATTACTGGCAGGATCCACTGCGCCCAGCTCACAGTATGGAGTTTCTTTTGGGATGATGAAAGTGTTCTGGAATAGACGGTGGTGATGGTCACATCTCACTGAAGAAAATACTGACTTGCACTCCTTAAGTGGGTGGATTGTACGGTATGTGAATGGTGTCACATATGAATGATACCTGCATGAATCTGCTGGCACAGACACGTGATCTGCAAGTCTTTCTGGGTGAGTGGGGCTGGGCAGGCCCTCCCCACCCTTGGGGACAATCTATGGCATCCGAGGTGGGAGCGGGGTTGTCCCAGGTGATCTGGGAGGGCACCAATACATGCAGTACTGAGGCCTACCAGCAGATGGCAGCGATCTCAGGGACAAGCTTCAGGTATGGCAGAGTCGGCTGGGGACACCTTGCTGGGTCGTTCCATCCATCCATCTCTCCAGATGGTGGGCGATGGTGCCTCTCTGTCTGCCGGTGACATGCTGTGGCAGCTGCTAATTCACCCTGACCAGGCAGTCGGGGAAGGAGTCAGGATGGACCATGCCTGGGCATCCCAGCATGCCCCAGTGGCACACAGAGGGCAGAGGGGCCCCTCCCTGGGCACAAGGGCAAAGCCTGGCAGAGCAGGAGGAGGCAGTGGGCCTGCGGCCTGGGTAGGGTGTGCAGCAGGTGCCCATCCTTGCCAATGGAGGAAGGATGGGCAGCAGAGCTATGCAAAATAGTGATGATGATGGGCACGGTAAGGAGAGGAGGAAGGGGCGCACTTCGTGGGTGCCTTTCCTACCTGGGGCCATGTTGCTGTGACTGCACCTCAGCTCTCTGAGTTGGATTCTAATTCTCCCCATGTGATAGGTGCACCAGAGAAGAAAGTCTTGCCCAAGTTCACACAGCTTGCAAGAACTGAAACCAGATTCACACCCAGCTGCCCGGCTGGTCTTGGGCTTAAATGGTCTTAACAGGATATTGATTCCATGTTTTTGTCTTAGCCTATTTTGTTTGTTTGTTTGTTTGCTTGTTTTTTTGACAGAGTCTTGCTGTGTCACTCAGGCTGGAGTGCAGTGGCACAATCTCGGCTCACTGCTGCCTCTGCCCCCAGGTTCTAGTGATTCCCATGCCTCAGCCTCCTGAGTAGCTGGGATTACAGGCGCACTGTAGGGATGGGGTTTTGCCACGTTGTCCAGGCTGGTCTTGAACTCCTGACTTCAAGTGATCCATCAGCCTTGGCCTCCCAAAGTGCTTGGATTACAGGTGTGATCCACCACGCCTGGCGTGTCTTAGGGTTCTTGATTTAAACCAGTGGTTCTTGAAATGTTCATTTCAGGCCCCGCCCCAGATCTGTTGAACCAGAGCCCTGAGGTGACGCCCAGCAATCTGTGTGTTTCAAGCACACCAGGTGGTTTAGATGCCCTAGAATTTAGGCACCTGTGATTTAAAGGGGCATCCCCATGGGTCGTTCACGCTGACTGAGTTAGTGTACACTGCTCTGCTATGGGCTGAGTGCTTTTCACCCATCATCCGCTGAACTCACCCAGTGACCCTGCAAGGATGGCCACTTTGATTCCCATTTTATAGGTAGGAAGACTGAGGCCCAGGGGTAAAGCCTGAAGTTCCTAGCTGAGAGGGAAGAGCTTAGACAGGAGGCTGGGTTTGAGAGGCCACTCTGTACCAGGCACAGTGACTGCCAATCCCAACATACACACATTCTCTACGAAGTGGAGGTTCAGGGGAAGGCATTGCCACTGAAATATGGGTCTCAGGCCTTGAGCATAAGGGAGACAGGGCAGAGCAGGGGAGGAGTCACAGTTTCCCTGAGGCTCACCAAGGCCTCATCTGGGGCATCTCCAGACTCCTTGGCAGGACGGTGGGTCCTCCCAATGCTCGCCTGACCTGCACCCCACCTCAAGGTGCACAGGAAAGACTTGCTTTCAGGACCCAATGGGTTTGGGGCCACAATTCATCTTGGTCTGAGTTGAACCTCCCAGAGTATCTGTTTTCCCTCTATGAGTTATAATAGAATTCAGCCTAGCTATGCAGGCCAGCAAAATTAAGATACATGTACCCTAAATAAGATAAAACTGGTGTTTCTTATGTAAAGGAAGTCCAGGGTGATGAGCTTGCTCAGATTCATCAAGGACCCAGATCCCTCCATCTTTTTCCTTCTTATTTGCCATGCAGCTTTGACTTCATGGTACAAAATGGCTGCTTAGGCTCCAGGCATCCCATCCACATTCCAACCAGCAGTAGCAAACACAGGTTGGTCTCCTTCCTCAAAGGTCATCTCCTAGAAGCCACACCCACTACTGTTATGTAGCTTCCATTAGCCAGCCTTCAGTCACATGGCCAATCCAAGCTGCAAGGGAGGCTGGGAAATGTAGTTTTTACTCCAGTCAGCCAGTGCCAGCCAAAACTCAGAGTTTCTATTGCTGCAGAGAAAGGAGAAAAGGGATATTCAGGGCCGGTGACACAGTCCTCCTTAGAGTGGGCATCACAGTTCCTCACCCACCTACCTGCGTGCCTCGTGGGGCTGTTGAGTGGTTTTTTTGTTTTGTTTTGCTTTGTTCCTGGCAGCTTCTTTAAATGTCAAGAGCACAGGAGAATGCTTGGTGTACGGATGTCCTCTGACCTGCTGCGGGAGTGATGTTATTTACTGCCAGCTCAGCCGGAGTCCACCTGCTTGAGGTCACAGCACTGCCAGTCCCACTTCAAGCCCAGCCATCAGAGCTTCCCCAGCCCAAGCCTGACAACCTCCCTCAGAGGCTTTTCCAGCAAGATGCTGAGTGGCTGTCACCAGAGGCTCCTCCCTGGGCAGTGGCAGGTTATTTGGGCTGGTGCCCTCACCTGTCACTCCCACCCTCTCCCCCATGGGGCCAGGTAAGGGGGATTGGCTAGGCCAGCATCTCCCACAGAACCACTGTCCCAGCCCAGGGCAATGCCTCACACTTGTAATCCCAGCACTTTGGGATGCCTAGGCAGGAGAATCACCCGAAGTTGGGCGTTTGAGATCAGCCTGGCCAACATGATGAAACTCTGTCTCTACTAAATATACAAAACATTAGCCAGGCGTGGTAGGGCGCCTGTAATCCCAGCTACTTGGGAGGCTGAGGCAGGAGAATCGCTTGAATCTGAGTGGCAGAGGTTGCAGTGAGCCGAGATCGTGCCATTGCACTCCAGCCCGGGCAACAAGAGCAAAACTCCATCTCAAAAACAAAACAAAGCAAAACAAAAAAGCACCACAGTCCTGAGGGCCAAGAAAGCCTTCAGGGCTAGCGGGCTCCAAGAGTAGCTGTGCACCTCGGCCGAGCTGACCCAGCTCTGGACACCAGAAGTGGTGGTTCCACCCGAATGCTGGGGCTCAGTCCCCGGCCTGGGCTCTCCGCTCCTCCCACAGTGTTGGTAGGCACAGTGGCTGCAGTGTGTTGGTGTTATCTGCCATCTTCCTGGAGGTCTGATCTCTAGCAGCCCTTCCTGGGGCACTTGGATGAGGAGGCTCAGCCAGAGGCCCTCACCAGGCACCAGCAGGACTTGCATCTGAGCCAGGCCCCGTGTAGCCCTCCGCTCCAGCCATGTAGCCTCTCCCTGGCACAGGGGACCAGGCAGCCCTCCTCCCCCAGAGCATGACTTCAAACCCAGCCCAGCACAGGTGGGAGCCCCTAATCCCGGCTGGCCAGGTGCCAGCGATGCTCTACCCACCTGGAGACCCTGCACGGATGGTGATCGGGTTTTGGGACCCAGAGCTGAATCTTGGACTACTAAGGCTGAACAAAGACAGGGGCCAGCCTGTCAGCTTCCCTCCGTGATTCAGGGACGCAATTCCCCAAGGGTGGCCTTGTCATGGCCCAGGAGGGGTCGGGTGTAGGGAGGAGAGCGCTGGACCAGGAGCAGGTGCTAGTCCCGCAGGCCAGAGCCAAGAGCCACAGTGTGATGTGAAGCTCGCCTCACTGAGTCCCGGAAATGTGCTCTCTCACTCAGGCCCCGAGATTATCCCAGGAGTTATGTGTGGTCACTATCATCCTCATTTTACCAAAGAGGAAACAGCTCAGAGAGGTGAAGCCATCTGCCCGAGGTCACACAGCCCTAAGTCTTCATGGTTAAAGCAGAGGTTGGTTAGACAGATCCAATTTCCAACCTGGCTCTACCTCTTCCCTTGCCATGAGTGGGACAGTCCCTTTGCCCCTCCGAGCCTGGTTTCTCCCTGTAAAATGGGGGTTGCCTCTCCCTGCCCCACACCCCTCATAGGGAGCATTTCAGAGCAGGCAGTGTGAGAGACTCAGGTGAGAAGGTCTCAGGGTCTTTGCACAGGCGGGACCCCAGAGGTCACTAGCAGCAACCCCGGGTCTGATGTCCTCTCTAGACCGACCAGGCAGGCCTCTGGGACAGCTGGTCACCCTGATGGCTGGGTCCTGCAGGAGAGGCTGCTAAGTGGGGCTGAAGCTAGAACTTGAGTCCTGGTCCAAGAAAAGCATGACCCCTGTCCTTGGGGAATGTCATGGCCTAGCTCCAGGCCACCCTTCTATGCCCCGCCCCACCCCTAGCTCCCCTGTCCATGAGGATGGAGCCGGGCAGTGTCCAGCTGGCGTGACTGCCTGCAGCAGCAGACGGGGCTGTCCCTCTGATGACAGGGAAGACCGCGCAGTGCCATCCACTCTTCCTGCCCAGTGCCCTCCTCTGCTCACTGACCTCCTCTTCGTGCCAGCCTGGCAGTGGTCCCTGCAGGGAGGGGGCGCGAGAGGGGCCTGCCCCTGGGTCTATGAGGCCCACACCTGTGGTGCACTCGGATGATATAAGAAACAAAGTGCCCTGGCCGGGTGCGGTGGCTCACGCCTGTAATCCCAGCACTTTGGGAGGCCGAGGCGGGTGGATCACAAGGTCAAGAGATCGAGACCATCCTGGTCAACATGGTGAAACCCCATCTCTACTAAAAATACAAAAACTTAGCTGGGCATGGTGACGCGTGCCTGTAATCCCAGCTACTCGGGAGGCTGAGGCAGGAGAATTGCCTGAACCCAGGAGGCGGAGGTTGCGGTGAGCCGAGATCGCGCCATTGCACTCCAGCCTGGGTAACAAGAGCGAAACTCCGTCTCAAAAAAAAAAAAAAAAAAAAAAAAACAAAGTGCCCAAAAAGTCACTCCAGGTGGTGTTGAGCATGTCACAGGTCTACAGCCTGAGCGGGTGAGAGGGACGCGGCCAGGGAGACAGGTGACAATGTGACCAGGAAGACCTGCCTAGGGAAGTGACATCCAAGCGAAGACCCTAGTGGCAAGAAGGAGCCACCCTGCTAGGAGGGTGTCCATCAATTGCAAAAGCCCTGGGGTGCAGGAGTCCCAGCCAGGCCAGCAGTGAGGCTGCCCAGAACCTGCAGAGGGCTGGCGTGATGAAGGCAGGCAGGATGGCCCCTGCAGAGCTGGGCCAGGGACTCTGCATTCTGTTCCTAGTGTAGTCAGGGGCTAAGTCTGGGGCTGGGGCTGTACGGGCAGGTGGAGAAGCCCCTCTACTTTTGACTGGGGATCTTCCTTGTGGCCCACCCTAAAAAACAGACCCTCCCAGAACTTTGGGAGGCTGAGGTGGGCAGATCATGAGGTCAGGAGTTCGAGACCAGCCTGGCCACCATGGTGAAACTCCATCTCTACTAAAATTACAAAAGTTAGCCAGGTGTGGTGTCAGGCGCCTGTAATCTCAGCTACTCAGGAGGCTGAGGCAGAAGAATCACTTGAACCTGGGAGGAGGTGGAGGTTGCAGTGAGCTGAGATCCTACCACAGCACTCTAGCCTGGGTGACAGAGTGAGACTCTCTCAAAAAAATAAAAATAAAAACATAGAGCCCCTCGTTGCTCTCAACGGGGCTGCCTGAGATGCTCCCGGAGCTGCTACCGCCCTGCCTCAAGGTTCCTCCACCCTCTGTTCCCCTCAGGCCCTCCCTGACCTCCCACAGAACCAAGGAATAGAAATATCCCCAGGGTTTGGCCCACGAGACCTCCAGCGCCCGTCTCATGGAAAACTCATCAGCAAGTACCGTGGCGTGACAGGTGACAGGCCCAAGTAAAAGGAACACAGACTGGCAGGAACTCTCTGCTCAGGACAGGAAAGGGCTCATGTTCACACCCTCTAGAGTCACTCACATTTCTAGGAAAGCTACCGAGACCCCCAGGAGATGAAGGGACACGGAGGAGAAAGGCCAACATCACTGCCACTCATAGAGGCGTTTGGGCCCTGCAGTCACCTTCGTGCAGGAACAGAAACCAAGTGCTGGCTCAAAACTGCCACCCAGCCGGGCTCGGCGGCTCACGCCTGTCATCCCAGCACTTTGGGAGGCTGAGGCGGGCAGATCACTTAAGGTCAGGAGTTCGAGATCAGCCTGGCCAACACAGCAAAACCTCACCTCTACTAAAAATACAACCATCAGCCAGGCATGGTGGCTCATGCCTGTACTCCCAGTTACTTGGGAGGCTGAGGTGGGAGGATGACTTGAACCCAGGAGGCAGAGCTTGCAGTGAGCAGAGACTGCACCACTGCACTCCAGCCTGGGCCACAGAGTGAGATGCTGTCTCAAAAAAACAAAAAAGCAAAGAGAAAAAAACCCTGCCATCCAACTTGGGCAACATGGAGAGGCCCTGTCTCTACAGAAAATTTAAACATTAGAAGTCAGTGAAGTGGCCGGGTGGGGTGGCTCACCCCTATAATCCCAGCACTTTGGGAGGCCGAGGTGGGTGGATCACGAGGTCAAGAGATGGAGACCATCCTGGTCAACATGGTGAAACCCCGTCTCTACTAAAAATACAAAAAATTAGCTGGGCATGGTGGTGCGTGCCTGTAATCCCAGCTACTCAGGAGACTGGGGCAGGAGAATTGCCTGAACCAGGGAGGCGGAGGTTGCGGTGAGCCGAGATCGCGCCATTGCACTCCAGCCTGGGTAACGAGCGAAACTCCGTCTCAAAATAAATAAATAAATAAATAAATTAGTGAAGTGTGACTGTGCATGTCTGTAATCCCAGCTGCTCTGGAAGCTGAGGTGAAATGCTTGCTTCCGCCCAGGACTTTAGGGCTACAGTGAGCTGAGATTGTACCACTGCACTCCAGCCTGGGTGACAGAGTGAAACCCCCATCTCAAAAAAAAAAAAAGAAAAAAAAAAAAAAAAGGAGGCTGGGCATGGTGGCTCATGCCTGTAATCCCAGCACCAGCACTTTGGGAGGTCGAGGCATGTGGATCACAAGGTCCAGAGTTCGAGACCAGCCTGACCAACATGGTGAAACTCTGTCTCTACTAAATATACAAAAATTCGCCAGGTATGATGTCATAGGCCTGTAATCCCAGTGACTCAGGAGGCAGAGGCAGGCGAATCGCTGGAACTCACCGGGGCAGCGGAGGTTGCAGTGAGGCAAGATGGCGCTGTTGTGCTCCAGCCTGGCTGGCGAGCAAAAGTCCATCTCAAAACAAAACAAACAGAAAAAAAAAAACTTATTAAAAACTAAAAGTTGGCTGGGCATGGTGGCTCATGCCTGTAATCCTAGCACTTTGGGAGGCTGAGGTGGGCAGATCACCTGAGGTCAGGAGTTTGAGACCAGCCTGACCAACATGGTGAAACCTCTTCTCTAAAAAAAATCAAAAACCTAAAAGTTAAGTATCATTGCCTGCTTGCCAATTACCAAAGACAAAGCAAAGCACAAAAAACAAACACAAAACGTATCCAACGCTGGTGAGAATGTGGTTAAGCAGGCAGCCCCAACCCTCCCCCCGCCGCCCCAGGTAGGCTCCAAACAGCATCAGCTGACACTTTTCAATTGATACAAAATGTTTTACTGTTTATGGGGTTTGGTGATATTTTGTTATATGCATAGGATGTCTTTGTGGGGTTTTACTGTGGCAGGCACCTCTGTGTGTGTGTGTGTGTGTGTGTGTGTGTGTGTGTGTGTGTTTTGAGACAGGTTCTTGCTCTGTCACCCAGGCTGGAGTGCATTTGTGTACTCATCGCTCGCTGAGGCCTCGACCTCCCGGTTCAAGCGATCCTTCTGCCTCAGCCTCCTGAGTAGCTGGGACCACAGGAGTACGCTACTATGCCCGGCTAATTTTTACTTTTTTGTCTGTTTGTTTGTGGAGACAAGGTCTCACTATGTTGCCCTGGCTGTTCTTGAAGTCTTGGGCTCAAGTGACCCTCCTGCCTCCACCTCCCATCTGCTGGGATTACAGGCATGAGCCACCGAGCCTGGCCCTATGCATAGAACATGGAATGCTCAGGTCAGGGTGTTTGGGTGTCAGTCACCTTGAGTACTGGTCATCTCTGTGTGTTAGAAACATTTCAAGTCCTCTCTTCTAGCTACTTTGAAGTATAAAACACATTATTGTTTTCTATATGACAGATACTTTTCAGGACCTTAAATTTTTAGCCCCAAATCCAGAGATTCTGCTTTGGAAGATCACATCCAAAATATAGGGGGAAAAACAACAAACAAAACCCTTCTGCACAAAGATGTTCATCACAGCCTTGTTTATAATAGAAATAAAGTGGAAACCATCTAATTTCAGAAACAGAGCAGAGTGGTGAAATGGTGAAATAAACTGTGTTCCATCATATCTGCCCTCTGGACAGAAGTCACAATGTTTACAAAGATCATGTAACATTGTGGGAAAATGACAGAGTATACTTATTAAGTGGGAAAAAGTCGTATCTGCAGGATGATTCATTCATCCATCGATCCATTCAGCAAATAAATATTTACGGAGGGCTTGGCTGTGCCAGGGAGGCCTTACACTGCAGAGCGGGGATGCGGTGGGAGAAGCCGAGCATGGAGCCAGCAGTTGTCACGCGCTGGAGTGCAGCCCTGATGACGGTGGCCCTCCTGGGCCCTGGAACAGGAAAGCCAACAGCTTTTCAAAGATGAGATACCTTTGAAATGGTGGCACCAGAGAAGGTGGGGACAGCCTTTGCAGGGGGCGCATAGAAGGGTTAGAATCTGAGGAGTGGGCTGGGCACAGTGGCTCATGCCTATAATCCAAGCACTTTGGAAGGCCAAGTTGGGCGGATCACCTGACGTTGGGAGTTCAAGACCAGCCTGACCAACGTGGAGAAACCCTGTCTCTACTAAAAACAAAAAATTAGCCGGGCGCGGTGGCTCACGCCTGTAATCCCAGCACTTTGGGAGGCCGAGGCGGGTGGATCACGAGGTCAGGAGATCGAGACCATCCTGGTCAACATGGTGAAACTCTGTCTCTACTAAAAATACAAAAAATTAGCTGGGCGTGGTGGCGCGTGCCTGTAATCCCAGCTACTCAGGAGGCTGAGGCAAGAGAATTGCCTAAACCCAGGAGGCGGAGGTTGCGGTGAGCCGAGTCGCGCCATTGCACTCCAGCCTGGGTAACAAGAGCGAAACTCAGTCTCTTAAAAAAATAAATAAATAAAAAGTAATAAAAATAATAAAAACAAAAAATTAGCCAGACATGGTAGCACATGCTTGTAATCCCAGCTACTTGGGAGGCTGAGGCAGGAGAATCACTTGAACCTGGGAGGCAGAGGTCGTGGGGAGCCGATATTGTGCTGTTGCATTCCGCATTGGGAAACGAGCAAAAAAAAAAAAAGAGAATTGAGTAGTGGGGTGTGACCAGATGGTCATGGTGGGTGGGGAGATGCACAGAGGCAGCCAGAGTCCAGCCAAAGCCATCAGACCTTCTTATCTGGCACTGGGGAGCCATGGAGGGTTAAGGAGGCAGCGGTGAGATGAGATTGCCTTGGGAGCATCTCTCAGGAGCCACCTTGAGTTGCCTGTCCTCCCACATTATGGCAAGACCACTCACCGTGACCCACATCCTTTGTAAGAGGAAGACGACCCTGCCCCCGCCCCAGGACCTATCAGGGCCTTGATCTCAGGGGCCTTTCTGCCACCACATTCCTGGCCTGGGTGATCAAGATGGACAGAGTCGGGGCCCCTTCGGAGTGCCACGGTCACTGCTTCTGGCGTGTCCACATCCCCAGAGCCCAACAGCCCCTCCCCTGGGACCACAATGGCTCGTGAGAAACCAAACATCCTGTGGCTCCAGCCCGACACCCCTGACGACAGGCGGACGGCCGTCCCAGGCCCTCCCGCCTCCGCCAGGCCCTGGGTTCGGGGAGGCAGAGTTGCACAGTTAGGGCGCAGGGGTAAGACAGAGGATACCAGAGAGCCTGCTTACTCCCAGCACGCGCGTCCGTGTGGAAGAGGGAGCCCCATGGGTTCCGGGGGGCCCTCAGCTGCCACCCAGGGCCGGACCTGCCGCCCACAAATGCCCACTGGCTTCAAAAGACGCCAGGCAGATAGAGATCAGACCACACGGCCAGCCTGTGCACGGGACTCTGCCTCCTTCCTCCACTTTCTTGTTGCAGCCTCACTGCAAGGGTAGGAGGAAGTGAGCCTCAGAGAAGGTGAGTAACTTGCCTACGGCCACACAGCAAGCAGTGAGCAAAGGTGAGCAAGCCCCTCAGAGGTCTCCCACCATGGAGGCCATGCAGCTGCTTCTAAAAATGCAGCAAACCAGCTC
This sequence comes from Leontopithecus rosalia, assembly GCA_028533165.1. NCBI lineage: Eukaryota > Metazoa > Chordata > Mammalia > Primates > Cebidae > Leontopithecus > Leontopithecus rosalia. The sequence continues at coordinate 113,344,142 of CM052657.1, read as the reverse complement.
ACAGTGTGTCCACAGCACCCGGAGCGGCCTCGGCCAGTCAACGGAGGCTCCACTGACTTCTGCCACACGGGCTCACCAGGCTAGTGACCCCCACTCCTGCTGACACACTGGTCCACTTCCTCAACCACTAAGGGCCAGGGTCCAGATGCTCCTGCTCATTCCTGGCCCGGCAGCAGTCGGTCTGACTTGTTCCCAGCTGGGCCTGGGCCCACCATACTTGTAACGGCAAGCCGGAAATTAAATGAATCCTAAAAGTCACTGATGAAACATGAGTCTCTGAGAGAGAGAGCTGATGTTCTCATGGAAACGTTGTCTGCTTTGGAAAGACTCAGTGCAGATGAGTTACCGAAAAGTCACACTGGCCAGCTTCGACGGCTAGGACTGCAGGGGAAGATGAGGGAGAGACTCACAAGCACGTGGTCCGGATCCTGCTCCCAGGCTGTTGGTGAGCCTCTTAAAATGGCTTGTCCTGAACCACCGGCTTCACCTCTGTGTGGCTCACCGTACCGGAGTCTCCGCTGTCTTTGTGAATCATGTGCATAATGGGATTCTCTATTTCTTGGCAGCAGTGGCTACTTTCAAGGAGAATTTTTGTCAGCGACTCATGCCTCTGCCCTGCCTGGGAGGTGCCTGCTCTGCTCATTTTTTTTTTTTTTTTTTTTAGATAGAGTCTCGCACTGTCATCCAGGCTGGAGTGCAGTGGCGTGACCTCAGCTCACTGAAACCTCTGCCTCCTGGGTTCACGCGATTCTCCTGCCTCAGCTTCCCAAGTGGCTGGCATTACAGGCACATACCACCATGCCCAGATTGGTCTAGAACTCCTGACCTTGTGATCCACCCGCCTCGGCCTCCCAGAGTGCTGGGATTACAAGCAGGAGCCACCGCACCTGGCCGAAAGCTCTGCTTTTAACACAAATCTGACCAAGCCCCCACCCAAACCCAGCCAAGCCAGCCTTTTTAAATCCTTGCTAACCTCGCAGGCTCTTGGATCGAGCCCCCAGGCTGCCTGCTCTTCCTTTGGTAAGCAAGTCTGCCCATGTCTCCTCCAGGCCTTTGCCCATGCCGCGCTTCCTGCCCAGAACACTTTCACCGCCTAAGCCCGGCTGTAGGTCAACCAGATGCCACTTCTTGGAGAACGCCTCCCTGGCCTCCATCAGACCCTACCTATGGAACCCTCTCGTCCTGTTTCTGAATCTTCACCGTACAGGTAACTCCTAGCTCCGTGTCTGCTTCTCCCCTGAGAGGTCAGCTTCCCCAGGGTGTGCATGGAGGCATTTCTGCTGTGCCCACACTGCCCGGAACCAAGCTTGCACCCAAAGAAGGGCAGTCAACATTTGTGGAACGACTCACCAGGCCTCAAAGTGGGCAAGATACTCCCTAGACCGAGGCCTGGCGTCATTACAAGGCCAATAAGAGAGGCGGGTGACGCAGTCTCGAACTTACCACCCCAGGGTGGCTTTGCAGGGGGCACCCCACTCCAGGGCTGGCTCCTACACCTCACACACCCACCAGGCTTCCGCGCCCACTGCTCGGGAGGGTTCTCGGCTGCCACCGCTTGTCATCCTGATACTGGGGCCCACCTGAGGCATTGAGGAGCCCTTGTCCAGAGATCAGCTCCAGAAGGTGGGAATGTGGAGGGGGCAGCCCGGAGCAAGGCTGAGACGTGAAACCGCCTGAGCACTTCTGCTTCTGCGTGGTAAGGACCCACACTTGAATCACTTGGCAATTTGCTGTCTTTGGAGCAGGGTGCCATCTCTTTAGTGGAATTCAAAGTACCATTACTTTATCGGTGGGAGTCCTTTCTGCTCGCTTTTTTTTTTTTTTTTTTAAATACGGAGTCTTACTGTCACCCAGGGTGGAGTGCAATAGTGCAATCTCAGCTCACAGCAACCACCTCTCGGGTTCAAGTCATTTTCCTGCCTCAGCCTCCCGAATAACTGGGACCACAGGTGTATGCCACCATGCTCAGCTAATCCTTATACGTTTAGTAGAGACAAGGTTTCACTATGTTGATCAGGCTGGTCTTAAACTCCTGACCTCAAGTGGTCTGCCCACCTTGGGCTCCCAAAGTGCTGCCAGACGTGAGCCGCCACACCTGGCTCTGCTTCCTTTTAAAAAAAAAGTTTCGGCCAGGCGCGGTGGCTCAAGCCTGTAATCCCAGCACTTTGGGAGGCCGAGGCAGGTGGATCACGAGGTCAAGAGATCGAGACCATCCTGGTCAACATGGTGAAACCCTGTCTCTACTAAACATACAAAAAATTAGCTGGGCATGGTGGCGCGTGCCTGTCATCCCAGCTACTCAGGAGGCTGAGGCAGGAGAATTGCCTGAACCCAGGAGGCGGAGGTTGCGGTGAGCCGAGATCGTGCCATTGCACTTCAGCCTGGGTAACAAGAAACTCCGTCTCAAAAAAAAAAGTTTCCTCGGTCCAGGCACAGTGGCTCATGTGGGTCATCCCAGCACTTTGAGAGGCTGAGGCAGGAGGATCACCTGAGATCAGGAGTTCAAGACCAGCCTGGCTAATGTGGTGAAACCTCCTTAGCTGGATATGGTGGCACATGCTTGTAATCCCAGCTACTCGGGAGGCAGGAGAATCACTTGAACCCAGGAGTTGGAGGTTGCAGTGAGCCGAGACCGCGCCATTCAACTCTAACTTGGGCAACAAGAGCAACGAAACTCCATCTCAAAAGAATAAAGTTTCCTCAGTTATTATGTGTATATTCTCTTAAAGGACCCCCCAAAATTTAGGCAAGCAAAGCCAGCAGCCATCTGGTCCTGGAAATCAAGCCGAGGTGAACTCACTTATGGGAGCTGCTGCTTCCCAGGGAATTCGGCTGCAGTGGGGGGCTCCTGAGCTCCCACATTCCAGGCAGACTTCATAGAATGACCCGCCATGGGGCCAGGGCACCAGCCACTGCTCCTCATTCACTCGGGCACTGCAGCCACCTCCTGCGACCAGCCCTGTGATTTCACGAAAAACATAGGCACATCTGTGAAATTGAAAAGCCACAGGCACCTCGGAGGGCCAGTCAGGTTTTATTTTGGTGTCCACCGTGTTTGCACGTCGGAATTTCAGCTGAGCCCTCCTCAAAGCTGCACATGCCAGGGGCCGTATTTAACTTGAATGGGCTGCTAGGAAGAAGCCCAGGGCTGGCCTGACCTGGTTCTCAGGGAATGACCCCCTGGCCTGCAGCAGCTATTTTAAAGGAGGCTGCCATTTGGTCTTTGCCAAAATAGTTGAAAGAAGACCCCAGAATAGCAGGCTGGGTCTGCCCCGGCTTAGAAGCCGCATCTCAGGCTTAAGCAGGCGCGTGGGATGTCAGGGAGCAGGCGGCAGTGGCAGAAAAAGGCCTCTTGTCACCGAGGCCAGAGGCCCAGGAATGGCCCTTGGCTGACTGTTAGGACCCTGCATCCCTGGCCTTGAAGAGGCAGGAAGCCCCACAGGCTGATGTCAGAGAGGCAGGACTGGCGTGGGAGAGCAGACGGGAATGGACCCCGGATATCTCATATGGGAGCTCACCTAGCATCAGCTGCCACCCCACTGCCCTAAGACCTGAGTGACTGCTAATATTGCCTGCTTTACAGATGAGAAGGCCGAGGGTCAGAATCTACCCAAGGTTTCACCCAGAGTGAGGGACAGCCAGGCGGTCCTTACAGGCCTCGGAGGCTACGTGGAGCCCAGGAACGTCCCCCATGCAATGGCGGCCATCATAATGACCAGGGCAGGTGGGGAAATAATTCACGAACACGGAGATTCCACCTGCTGTTCCCTGAGCCCTGGGGAGGGGATAGGAGAGGGGTGAGGGAGCCCTTACTCCCCCAGGCAGGGCTCAGCTTGGCCTCCCCATAATAGGAGAGTAGCCTGCAGTGGAGAGAGTAATTTTTTTTTTTTTTTTTTGAGATGGAGTCTCGCTCTCTTGTGCAGGCTGGAGTGCAGTGACACGATCTTGGCTCACTGCAACCTCCACCTCTCAGGTTCAAAAGATTCTCCTGCCTCAGCCTCCCAAGTAGCTGAGATTGTGGGCACCCATCATTCACGCCCAGCTAATTTTTGTATTTCTAGTAGAGATGGGGTTTCACCATGTCGGCCAGGCTGGTCTCGAACTCCTGACCTCAGCTTCCCAAAGTGCTGAGATTACAGGCGTGAGCCACCGCAGCTGGCCTGGAAGAGTGTTTGTTATCCAGCATGGCCCCTAAAGGCACCCTGCCTTCTTCATCCAATCCAAATTAAAAGGGCAACCCTGGAGGGCAAACCACCTCTGGGACCTGATGGGAATTGGCTTCTGGAAGGAGTTTTCCAGGACACTGCCCCAGCAATGTCTTCCTCTGCCCACGCTGACTTTAAGGCACTGCTTGGTACCTGTCACATATGCTTAGGGAAGTCACTTCCTCTCTGGGCCTCAGTTTCTTCACAGGTGAATTGAGGTGGAGCATCCCCACCCACATCTTGGGGTTGGTGAGTGAATGGAAAACGGGGCTCCCACTGGCAGGCTGATGGGGGGCACCGTGCCCATCTGAGGCCTGGGCCGTCTTCCCTGCACCCTCGCCCTCTACCCAGCATTGCTGGATCATGCTGTGATCTGCCCCATCCTGTGGGTCCCTCGGGGCCAAATGCAGCCCTTTAAACCACCAGCATGGGAGACAGAAATCAGCCTTTTCATGCACAGTTGAGAAAGTGCTGCAGGTGTCCAGGCACAGGTGAGTTCCCCAAGCCCTCCTGGTGAGCTCCAAGTGAATGGGCCAGCAAGGCAGTCTCGGGGTGCGTGGTGGGGAGAGTGGAGCAAGTCAGACAGCCCCAGTCGCCGTGCTTGCCCAGAACTGTGCAGGCTGCACCCCTTGTCCCGGGGCAATAGTGAAGGGGACCTCCTTTCTCTCTGAAAAGGCCCGGTTTGGACTGTCCCGTGGTCACCTTGCGACAGGCGACTGGACTTGAGAAGTCAGGCAAAGCTTCCCGGAAAGGTCAAGGTTGAGCTGAGGTCTGACAGGCGAATTAGGGGAGGGAACAGCTCTCCGAAATATCTCTGCTCCGTCCCAAGGCCACGCCCGCAGCTGGAGCCCCCACTTCCCCCTACCTGTGAATGGGAGGAACACAGCCCCCAGCCCAGCCTCAGTTCCCTTTCCCCAGCCTCCCTTTCACAGCCTCTTCTCCCACTTTGCAGAAGAAAGGAGCACTCCTCAGGTGCCAGTGCCTCAGGGCATGAAATAGCCACCGGTGTGACACTCCTTCCGCTCTGGGAGGGTGCAGGGTGGAGGGAGGAGTGGCCACTCTTTGGGCTGCCCTGGGGAGCTCCTAACAGTTGTCTTGGAAGTGTAGGGCCAGAGACCTGCCCATTTCTTTCAACGACCTGTGCCTCCCAAACCCAGACCCTTGACAAAAATGCATTAGAGCAGGGGTGTCCAATCTGCCTTTTTTTTTTTTACTTTATTTTTATCAATTTTATTTATTTATCTATTTAGTTAGTATAAAACTTAATTATTGATTTTATTTATTGACTTTTTTTTTGAGATGGAGTCTTGCTCTGTCGCCAGGCTGGAGTGCAGTGGTGCAATCTTGGCTCAGTGCAACCTCCACCTTCTGGGTTCAAGCGATTCTCCTTCCTCAGCCTCCTGGGACTACAGGTGAGCACCACCACGCCCAGCTAATTTTTGCATTTTTAGTAGAGACAGGGTTTTATCATGTTGGCCAGGATGGTCTCGATTTCTTGACCTCGTGATCCACCCACCTCGGCCTCCCAAAGTGCTGGGATTACAGATGTGAGCCACCGCACCCAGCTGAGGAAATTCATTTTTTAAATATTTCAATACATGGAAATATTTTTATTGCAAAGAATAGTAATAAAGCGATCAGCCGGGTCCTGTGGCTCACACCTGTAGCCCCAGCACTTTGGAAGGCCGAGTCGGGTAGATCATTTGAGGTCAGGAGTTTGACACCAGCTGGCTAACATGGTAAAATCCCATCTCTACTAAAAATACAAAAATTAGCCAGGCATGGTGGTGCACGTCTGTAATTCCAGCTACTAGGCAGGCTGAAGCAGGAGAATCGCTTGAAATCCAAAGGTGGAGGCTGCAATGAGCTGAGATCCTGCCACTGCACTCCAGCCTGGGTGAGAAGATTAAGATTCCTCTCAAAAAACAAAATAAAATGAAATAATAATAATGATAAAGTGATCAGTAAAAGACATTCAAGGTTTAAATTACCCTTGAATATCTTGAATATTTGGGTGAAATTGATGTGGGAAATAGAATGAAAATATAAATACAAAGATAGTGGGTAAGGGTGTATAATTTTTGTCTGCTGAAGAAAAGCTTATTTATGTATTTTTTCTAAAATAAAAGATGGCAGATGTCAAACTGGTATGGTTTTTAGACTCCACTGGCCACATTTTTAAAAGTAACAGGAGAGGCTGGGTACAGTGGCTCACACCTGTAATCCCAACCATTTGTGAGGCCAAAGCGGGTGGATCACTGGAGACCAGTAGTTCAAGACCAGCCTGATCAACATGGTGAAACCCTGTGTCTAAAAATACAAAAATTAGCTGGATGTGGTGGCGCACGCCTGTAATCCCAGCTACTCAGGAGGCTGAGGCAGGAGAATCGCTTGAACCCGAGAGTTGGAGGTTGCAGTGAGTCAAGATCTAGCCCCCCTGCATTCTAGCCTGGGCAACAGAGTGAAACTGTGTCTCCCAAAATTAATTAATTAATTAATCAATTAACAGAAGGCCCAGTGCAGTGGCCCACACCTATAATCCCAGCACTTCGGGAAGCTGAGGCAGAGGATCGCTTGTGTCCAGGAGTTCCAGAGTAGCCTGGACAACACAGTGAGACACCAACTCAATAAAAAATAAAAGGAAATTAGCCAGGCATGGTGGCGTGCACCTGTAGCCCCAGCTACTTGGCAGACTGAAGCGGGAGGAACCCTTGAGCCCAGGAGTTTGAGGCTTCAGTGAGCATGAGCCATGATTGTTCCATGGCACTCCAGCCTGGAACAGAGCAGGATCTGGTCTCAAAAAAAAGAAAAGAAAAAAAAGCCAAGCTTGGTGGCTCACACCTGTAATCCCAGCGCTTTGGAAGGCCAACGCGGGTGGATCATGAGGTTAGGAGTTCGAGACCAGCCTGACCAACAGGGTGAAACCGCCTCTCAACTAAAAATACAAAAATTAGCTGGGCGTGGTGGTGGGTGCCTGTAATCCGGTTTTCTCGGGAGGCTGAGGCAGGAGAATCGCTTGAACCCGGGAGGCGGAGGTTGTAGTGAGCCCGGATAGTGCCACTGCACTGCAGCCTGAGCAATAGACCAAGACTCCATCTCAAAACACCACCACCACAAACCAGCAAGAGCACTTTATCACTCGGAGCCCTCGTCCCTGCTGAAGTCCTCCCACCTGGTCTCCTGTCCCTTTGGACAAAGAAGCACACACATCTCCCAAGGAACAAGTAATACTTTCAGACTGAGGCCGATCTAAATCCAAATCTGAGTGAAGGGGGAGATGTCTCCTGCCTTCAGTGATCCAGATTTATGAACCCACATAAGTTACAGCACCGAGTTCAGAACTGCCCAAGAGCAAACTGACTTCTGTGTGAACAGCGGACTCCCTGATAGGGGAGGGTGGGTCCCCAAGCTTCATTTTAGTTCTTATCCTGTAATCACTTGAGTGTCCCAATGAGAAGACTGCAGAATGTTCCCATCCAGGTGACTCCAAAGACACCTTTCCTAGGGTCTCCCCTGATGTAGTTCCCAGAGAACACCTCTCCCAGGGGCTGGGATGGAAACTGTCCTAGAGGGAGAGAGGGGGAAAGAGAAGGTGCCCGCCTGGGGCATGGAGGTCTCACCCAGCCAGGACCGGGTGGTCAGGCCTTCCCAGGGTCGATCCAGGGAGAGGGAGGGGGAAGGGAGAGTACAGGTGTCAAGACTGACTTTGAACAGAATTTTTCTTCCACCTCCTCCCCACCAGGATGCTTCCCTTGAGGGGCCTGTGGTCTGAAATCTGGGGAACGAGGAGCCTCTCTGCCTCCCCACTCGTATTTCCCATCTTCTCTCATGGAGACAGGTGGAATCCCACGCCCCGTGGCGGCGTCAGGGAGGAGAGTGGGCTCTCTTCCTTGTTGCTGGGAAACCCTGAGCAGGAGGGAAAGGAAGAAGCAAGGGGTGGGGTAGGCACACCCCCACCCCTCTCTTGATGACCCACCCAGCCTTCCTGAGGATCAGCCCACCAGGCTCCTGGTGTCCCTTCTGTGACCTGGAGGATTTCCTGGCACACCCCATGGGGTGAGCTGAGCCCACGACGCCCTGGCTGTCAGCACCCCTCAAAGGGAGCCGAAACCCTTCCTGGTCCGCAAAGTCCTGCCCACCCTCCGACCTCATGAATCCTCCAGCTTCCACACACAGGCTTCCTGGAGCTCCAACTCTTCTGCCTTGGCTGGCTCCTACTCACCCTTTCTTTAGGTCTCAGCTGAAATGACCCTGTCCCTAGACCCTGTGACTCTCCTGAGTGGGCACTCCATAAAGACTTGCTCAGCTGACAGGGTGGCGGACCCCTGAGTGGGAAGGGTGGATCCTTAGGTAACACGGGGAAAGCCCTTTTCTTCTCTGGTCTTCTACTGCCTTCTGTGAAAGGAGAGGGTCATTTTAGCAGCCCCTGCGTGAGTCCCTTCTGACTCTGACCATTTTATTTTTATTTTTTTATTTTTTGAGAAGGAGTCTTGCTCTGTCGCCCAGGCTGGAGCTCAGTGGCGGATCTCAGCTCACTGCAACCTCCACCTCTCGGGTTCAAGCGATTCTCCTGCCTCAGCCTCCTGAGTAGCTGGGATTACAGGCACACGCCACCATGCCCAGCTCATTTTGGTATTTTTAGTAGAGACGGGGTTTCACCATGTTGGTCAGGCTGGTCTCAAACTCCTGACCTTGTGATCCGCCCACCTCAGCCTCCCAAAGTGCTGGGATTACAGGCGTGAGCCACCACCTCTGGCCTCTGATCATTTTTTTTATTTGAAGTATTAAAGAGACTGCAGGGAGTTGGGGGCTTGGTGATCTGTTTTGTGATCCTCCAAATGAACAAATCACTTGGGGCCGTGATATCAGCTCACAGAGCTTGAGCCCCACTCTGAAGCTGTCAGAAGAGTTCACCTGCACAGTTCGAACCCCTGACAGCCCGAAGAGACAGACAAAGTGCAGACCATGAGCTCCATTTTGCTGCAGGGGAAACTGAGGCAGACAGCAGCGTGGTCAGGAGCCTGACTTTGGCACCCACAGCTGGAGTTTGAGTTTTGACTCAGCTCTTTGCTAGCTCCATGACCTTGAGTGAGCTGGTCAGAGGCTTTGAGCCTGGGTTAATTTCTTCTGCAAAATGGTGATGACCAGCAGGGCCACACCCTACAGGGCTGAGTGAGAAGAAAAGACAATCATCCTTGCTAAGCAGCCCCACCCTGCACCAAGCCCGCTCCCTGCCAGCACCTAATGAACATGGCGTAATGACTTTTATCTGGAGAGGTTCTGGTGATCACGGTGGCTCACAGTCCATGGTTAAGACACGGGCACTTTACATGTCTAATTCTTCTAATTCCCTAGCAAGCAGTGAAGGCAGACTTCACATCCTGTGAGGCTTAGCAAACCCCCCACCATCCCTCGGTGAGTGAGGGAGGCCTGGCTCCCCAGCCCTGCGCCCAAGCTGGGCAGCCACATCGCTCATCTGGTGACACCTATAGGCACATATCACTGGGTACCTGCCTGTTCTAAGGGCTGAATGCACATCCTCTAATTCAACTATTCCAGCAGCCCTCCGAGGTGAGAAATCAGATTTTCCGCATTTTAGAGATGAGGAAACTGAGGCACGGTTTCTCTTCCATCATCTCAGGGTTGAGTATCTGATATGTGCAAAAGATCTGTGCACAGGAAGGCAGGCGGCTTTATTGATTCACAGTTATTGAAACTGTCCCCAAAGGCTGTTGCCCAGACCTGGCTTCTACTCTGGCTACCTCCAGAGTAGAAGAGAAACAGGGCAGGATAACGGGAGAGGGGAGACTCCTGGACACAGAGGCCCCTCTAGGTAAGACATCACTATGAGCCGAGGAGTGACCTGCTGTCTCCTTAATGCCCCAGGATCAAGGTGCCTTGGAAAAAAACCCCAAAAACACAGAAAAAGAAAAACATGGAAAATAGTATGGCAGGTCCTCAAAAACGTAAACATGGAATTACCGCCTCTTCCAGCGACTCCTTTTCTGGGCATATCCCCACGAGCAATGAAAGCAGGAGCTCAAACACGCGCACCCAGGTTCACAGCAGCACCGTCCACAGGAGCCAAAAGGTGGGAGCAGCTCAGTCCCCACTGACAGATAAGAAAAGAAATTAAAACCCGGCCAATCCATACCTGGAATATTATTCAGCCTCAAAAAAAAAAAAAAAAAGAAAGAAAGGAAAGAAAAAGCGAATTCTGACACACGCTCCATCATGGATGAGTCTTGACGAGTGAAATAAGCCAGACACAAAAAGGACAAACGTTGTGTGATTTCACTCATGAGGTCCCTAAGTAGCCAAGATGGTGGGTGCCAGGGCTGGGGGAGCAGAAGGGAGTGTTTGATGGGCATGGAGTTTCAGTTTGGGAAGATGAAAACCGTCTGGAGACGGATGGTGGTGATCATTGGACTAAAACGGGAGTCTCTGCTGTGCGTGGGGGCTCAAACCCATAATCCCAGGACTTTGGGAGGCGAGGTGGGCAGATCACCTGAGGTTGGTAGTTCAAGACCAGCCTGACCAACATGGCGAAAACCCATCTCCACTAAAAATAGAAAATTAGCCAGACATAGTGGCACATGCCAGTAATCCCACCTTCTAGGGAGGCTGAGGTCCGAGAATCACTGGAACCTGGGAGGTGGAGGTTGCAGTGAGCCAAGATCGCACCATTGCACTCCAGCCTGGACAACAAGAGTGAAACTCTGTCTCAAAAAAGAAAGTGAATATCCTTCATGCCACTGAACCGTGCACTTAACAATGGCTAAAATGGGAGAGGCTGTGTGTCGTGGGACAGACGGTGTATGGGAACTCTGTACCTTCCTCTCAGTTTTGCTGTGAACTTAAAACTGCTCTGAAAAAAGCCTTCTAAAACTGGTTAACATCAATTTTATGTTATGTATTATGTATATTTTACTACCTTTTTTTGTTTTTTAAGATGGAGACTCACTCTGTCACCCAGGCTGGAACGCAGCGGCATGATCTCTGCTCACTGCAACCTCTGCCTCTCAGATTCAAGCGATACTCCTGTTTCAGCCTCCTGAGTAGCTGGGATTACAGGCACACGCCACCACGCCTGGCTAATTTTGTATTTTTAGTAGAGATGGTGTTTCACCATGTTGGCCAGGGTGGTCTCAATCTCCTGACCTCAAGTCATCTGCCCGCCTCGGCTTCTCAAAGTGCTGGGAGCCACTGAATCTAATTAAGACCATTTTTTAAAAGTTTTTTTCTTTTTTTAATTGGCCCAATCTCCCCCTATTCTGAAGGTCCTAAAGAAAAGCAAGCCACTTCTCTCAGGATGCTCCTGCTCAGTGTAGACCAGTCTATCCCGCCTTATCCTGCCCCTGGACTTCTGAAGAAAGATGTCATTGAGAAGGTGTCTTGCTGAAGCCCAGAAAGGGAAGTGGAATTGTGAAAGTGGTTGAGCTGAGCCCTTGCCCCGGGCTGAGCGCAGTGATTCTGCCCTGAGGGCTAGAAGCAGAGTTTTATGCAGCACTTTCTTCTTTATTATTATTACTATTAAGCCAAGTGAGTTCTTAACAGCTGAGCTGGTAGGTCTGAGAAGCTCCTTCATGTTTGCACGGCAGAAGGGACCATTACGATTTTTTGGAGGTCAAAAAAGGTCACTGTGAGGGGCTTTCGGAGCCTCTGCTCCTCTCTCAATGAGTTCCTCTCCAGTAGCTGATGATGAACAGGGAGCCTTCCACCGGATAAAGACATGGCTTTGTTTATTTCACAAATTCCCAGCATTTACTGTTAACCAAGCCCAGTCCAAACCGTCCCCAAGGGGCCTGCAGTCTAAACAGCTCACTTTGCTCAGCCTCTTCCTGGGGTCAGGCGCTGTCTTGCTAAGGCTACATCAGTCGATGCCCATTTTACAGATGGGAAAACTGAGAATGCTAAGAAGTGAGACAGTGTAAGGTTATACAACTACCAGGGAGGCAGCCTAAACTTTATCTCAGCCGGAAGCCCAGCATGGCCCCAAGCCTTCCTGGAACTCCCAGGATTTGGCAGAGTGGGCTTCTGGGGTGTAGCAAGGCAGAAGAACTTTGGGGCCAAGCTACGTGAGGGTCCAGGCGCGGTGGCTCACACCTGTAATCCCAGCACTTTGGGAGGCCGAGGCAGGTGGATCACGAGGTTAGGAGTTCAAGACCAGCTTGGCCAACATAGTGAAACCCTACGTAAAATACAAAAAAAATTAGCTGGGTGTGGTGGCAGGCGCCTATAATCCCAGCCACTTGGGAGGCTGAGGCAGGATAATCGCTTGAACCCAGGAGGCAGAGGTTGCAGTGAGCTGAAATCGTACCACTGCACTCCAGCCCAGGTGACAGTGGGAGACTCTGTTTCAAAAAAATAAAAAAGAAAAAGCCAGTGCAGAGCTTCCTATGGGGACCCGGCAGCTGGGCCTGAGGCCTTTGCAGGTACCTCTGTCCGTCCACCCCAGGCGCAGTGGCAGATTGGGCACGGCAGCTCTCAGAGGACTGCTGATGGAAGAGCTCCCAGTGCACTTAGCCAGCTATTGAGCACCTACTGTGTGCCCAGCACTGGAGGTACAGCTGTCAACAACACAAATCTGGGCTTCCCCCATAGAGGTAACAATCTAAATGTGGTGGAGGGGCAGCTAACAAGTGCAGAAGGTTCTTTAAGAGCTCAAAGAAGCTCCAACCAGGAGGATGGGGTGGGGGGCCCAGAAGCATCCCCGAGCAGCTACTCTTTGAGGGCAAACCTGAATGGGAGGAGTCACTGACAGGAAGGTCTGGGGCCAGGTGACGTCCAGTGGGAAGGGGGAGAGATGACACGGTCAGTGTGGGGGGAACACAGGAGCAGAAGGGAAGCCAGTGGGAACCTGGGTCAAGGGCCAGGGACACAGAAAGGGGTCAGATGCAGATAAGCGAGTGCTTCCTGGAGCATCCTTCACCAGAGGTTCATCCTTACCTGTGCCTCTGTTGTCTCTGTCAGACAGTGGAGGAGGCCAGGGCCTGCAGAGGTTGGCAGTGTGCACAGGGACCCCCAGTGGCAAGGTGGAAGCCAGATTCCAGATCAGTTCTGCTGGGAATTCCCAGCTCTCTAAAAGCCCTGCTGCCTGTTAGCCCTCCAGTCACCAGGAGCATCTATCCTGTGTGGGTGTGCCTGCAGTTCTGGGAGATAAATCAGCCGCCCGCAGCGTCCTTTGCTGCTCACAGCAAATCGGAGAGATAGGGAGGGGTCCTTGGGGAGCCCTAAATTGAGCTTGCTGTGGGAGTCCTGGGAAGAAAGGGGCCTCATCCTATCAAAAGCTGGGGGAAGACATCAGAGGCCCTCTGCTTAGGTCAGCTGGCACAGGTGGGTCTCCAGGCCTGGGTCTCACTTCCCCATAGGGTGTGTTCAGGTGGACCCAGGCCAAGGGAGGAAAGCCCACCTCCCATGCCTTTTTGCAAATGGGGAGTCAGGGACCCAGAGATGAAAAAGCCACACAGCAAGTGAGGGGTGGGTTCCAGATCCCCTGCACCCTGCACCCAGGCCAGGGATGTCTTCTTGGCACCAGATCTGCAGGCTCATCTGGGAGCCCAGGGGCCCAGAGGCAGCCAGGCTGCACCTTGCAGCTGTGAGCTGCTTGGAAGGGTGTGGGAGGTGCTGCCCAGGCAGGCTGCAGGCCCAAGGAGGAGCAAAGAGCCTCTCGAGAGATCCTGAGCTGAGGCTCTGGTCCTGCCAAAGCCACTTGATGACCCTCAAATGTCCCCCTGTCTGCACCTCCGAGTAGAGCCCTCAAGCCTTCCAGGTCCCCTCCAGGGGCACAAACAAGGCTCAGCAGACTTCCGAAGGGGTCCCAGGGCTCTGGATGTGGGGATGGGGTGGAGGTGGGGGGGCGGAGGTGGCCTGCAGACATCTCTGGTCACATGTGCTGGTAGTATGAGGGGTGGGGTAGGCACCAAACCCCCCGCAGCTGTGGCTAGGCGGGCCTGCAGGGAGGGCCAGCTCCTCAGGAACCACAAAGAACAGGGCTTTTCACACCTAGGTGGGCCTGCATCTAGCTGGGCTGGGCCCCATCAGGCCATAATGGGCACAGTGGGAGGTGGAACCATGAGTGGGAGAGGGGAGCCTTCCAGAGGCCTGGCTGGGTCCCTGCTAGACTGAGGGCTCTGGCTATGGTGCATGCATATCTCTGCCCCAGAATGAAAGGAGCAGGGGATGGTGAATATCCCCTCTGGCTCTGCGCCCTGCCACCTGTCCTTTCAAGGAGGGGTGCGTGCTAGGGGGTTGCAGGGCCAGGCCCCCCTGGGTAGGTCTCTGCCACCTTGCCCCTTGGCCCAGGTGGACCTCCACCAGGTATTCAGAACCCCAGCCCTGAAACGCGCCAGGCCTGTAGGGCCAAGACGTAGGGGTAGGGGTGGCCTCCCTCCCGCCTGTAGCGACAGGGTCTTCCCTTGCCCAGCCAGGCCCCAGTGTCGCTTTCTGCTCTTACCCACCCCTCCTTCCCAGGCCGATCCTCAAGGATCCCCAGCAGAGGAACCAAGTTCCCGTGAGCCTCCGAAAGGTGAAGGGCAGGCAACAGCCGCTGACTTCTGCGTCCACTCGGAGCTTAGGGTGCCTGGGTTAGGGCTGCGCCCAGGCGGCCGGAGCAGAGAGGGAGACGGGGAAGGGGACAACCAGGGACAAAGTGCAAGAGGCAAACGGGCTGAAAAGCCAGAAGTATAGGAGCCGCGAGGGGCGGAACGAGCAGGTCCGTGGGCCGGGCGGAGCCAAGGGTGGGGGCCGGGGTCCCTCCAGGTGGCACTCGCGGCGCTCGTCCCCGTCCTCCTCCCCTCCCCCGATCCTGATTGGCAGGCGGCCTGCGACCAGCCGCGAACGCCACAGCGCCCGGGGCGCCCAGGCGAACGCGAACGGCCCCCAGCGGGAGCCGGCGAGTAGGAGGGGGCGCCGGGCTATATATACAGCCGCTCGGCCTCGGGCGGGCCCGGCGCGCAGGGAGGCGCGCACTGCTCCGCAGGGTCCCAGCTCCAGCCCTGCGCTTCCCGCCCGGTTCCCCGTTCCATGCAGCCGGGGTAGCGCCCGGCGACCTGGGGCCCCGTCGCTCGTCTCGCGCTTCTCCTCCGCTGCGCACTCCCGCCGGAACTCGGCCGTGCGCTCCCGCGGGCCACCCGAGGCGCAGCTCTGACCCGCAGCTTCCCAGGCGCACGGACCGCTTGACAGACGCGCGGCCCTCGGGCCGGGATGTCGGGGCCCGGGACGGCCGCGGCGGCACTGCTCCCCGCGGTCCTGCTGGCCTTGCTGGCGCCCTGGGCGGGCCGAGGGGGCGCCGCCGCACCCACCGCACCCAACGGCACGCTGGAGGCCGAGCTGGAGCGCAGCTGGGAGAACCTGCTGGCGCACTCGCTGAAGCGCCTGCCGGTGGCAGCGCAGCCCAAGGAGGCGGCCGTCCAGAGCGGCGCCGGCGACTACCTGCTGGGCATCAAGCGGCTGCGGCGGCTCTACTGCAACGTGGGCATCGGCTTCCACCTCCAGGTGCTCCCCGACGGCCGCATCGGCGGCGCGCACGCGGACACCCGCGACAGTGAGTGGCGCGGCCGGGCGGGAAGGGGCGGGGGCTGGGGGCAACGGCCGCCCCTGCCCACGCGCTCGGTCACACACTGAGACCCCGGCGGGCACCTGCTCGAGGGCCCTGGGAGCCGGGGCGGACTTGGGCTCGGGTCCCTTCTGACGAGGGGCTGGGGACGCAGACACTCTTGGCTCCAGCAGCCCAGAGCAACCCCTGAGGCCGGGCTCCGCCTCCCGACTTCGGAAGCTCGGGTTCCCAGCGCCGAATTCCAGCGCCTTCGCCTGTGGGCACAGGGCGCGCGGTGCAGCCATAGGTGGCCGGAGATACGCGCCCGGGCCTGAGCCAGGCCAGGGGACCGTCGAACTCGGCTCGCCTCGCCTCTGAAGGTCCGGGACTGGGTGCGGCCGCCGGGGGTCCCCTACATCGGCAAGCGAATCTGAGCTAGCGCAAGCTTGGGCCCCGGTGGCCCTTGAGGGCGGCCTGCGCCAGGGACCCCAGGCCCTTTATCCCCACCCCCACCCCAGAAATAGGGTCCCCGGAGGCGAACAGGGCGAGGGGCGGAGTGGGCCAAGGGTCACCTGCCCCACAATGACCTGCGCCCCGCCCCCAGGCCTGCTGGAGCTCTCACCCGTGGAGCGGGGCGTGGTGAGCATCTTCGGTGTGGCCAGCCGGTTCTTCGTGGCCATGAGCAGCAAGGGCAAGCTCTATGGCTCGGTGAGTACAGCACGGCCTGGCCAGGCACCTCGTTGGGAACAGCGGACATGGCTGGCGGGATCCTGGCTTCTCCAGCCCCACCTGTGCCTGGGTCTTGGAGGGGTGGCAGGGTCACCAGGTCACCGGACTGTCAGGCCTGCCCAGACAAAGGAGGCAGCCCCAAGGCAGTAACAATGAGGTTCCTGCCATCCCTGAGTGAGCCCCTCTCAGCCCCAGGAAAATACGCTTTTGAGAGCCTTTCCCTTCTCTAGTTCAGAGGGGTGGGTCCCAGCGT
Organism: Leontopithecus rosalia; assembly: GCA_028533165.1. Taxonomy (NCBI): domain Eukaryota; kingdom Metazoa; phylum Chordata; class Mammalia; order Primates; family Cebidae; genus Leontopithecus; species Leontopithecus rosalia. Next base: position 113,327,419 of record CM052657.1, on the reverse strand, counting down.
TGGAACTGCCGACTTTAGGCTTGAGGAAGGGTGAATTCTCTGGCTGCTAGGTGCAGGGCAGGTGGTGGGAGCACCAGCTGTTGTGGGCTGGCCATGTCCCCTTCTCACCCTGTGAGGGTCTTGACACCCTAACTGCTCAAGGAGAAACATCTCAGCCCAGAGTGGGGGCTGGGACAGAAGGGGGTTCTGACCCCTGGCCCCAGGCTGGGTACTTTGCTCAGGAGGTGGCCCAGCCCTGACACCCCTGCTTTGCTCCAGCCCTTCTTCACCAGTGAGTGCAAGTTCAAGGAGATTCTCCTCCCCAACAACTACAACGCCTATGAGTCCTACAAGTACCCCAGCCTGTTCATCGCTCTGAGAAAGAACGGGAAGACCAAGAATGGGAACCGGGTTTCACCCACCAATAAGGTCACCCACTTCCTCCCCAGGCTGTGACCCTCCGGAAGACCCCTGCCTCAGCCTCGGGAAGCCCCCGGGAGGGGAGCACCGAGGGCCACCTTGGTGCACTTTCTTTGGATGAAGAGTTTAATGCAAGAGTAGGTGTAAGATATTTAAATTAATTATTTAAATGTGTATATATTGCCACCAAATTATTTATGGTTCTGAGGGTGTGTTTTGTAATTTTCTGGGGGGAAAAAAAGAAAAAACAAAAAAAACCCAAAAAGCCAATTCTGACTTTTCTGGTGCAACAGTGGAGAATCTTACCATTGGATTGCTTTAACTTGTCAAAAAGTTGCCCGGAAGTGTGCTGCTGTTCTGTGTTTTAAAATAAGGTGACGTTTATTCCGATGTCAACCCCTGTAGTATGGTGTGGACGTTGGATTCCGATGTCAACCCCTGTAGCATGGTGTGGAGCATCCCTCTGTCCGGAAAGGCCTGCCCGAGGCTTGGGAAGCCAGTTCAGGGGGCTCCCGGCCAGTATCCTTAGAGGCTGCTCCCTTTGTGCCCTGTTGCTGTGAATCGGGACATATCGGTTTACTTTGGGCACAGAAAGTTCGCTGTCGAAGTCCTCGCTGCCACTCTGTTTTTAGATCTGCCAAGACTGACCTTTGAACTTTCCTGTAGTCAATCTTCCTTCACCTACCAGATGGGACAGACCACTGGACAACTTTATAAACTCCGTTTTGCCCTTTTTGGTTCAGCGACAGCCCCCATCGCTGTGATCATTGGGGAAAAGACAAAGCTATTTCATAAATTCCTTGAAGAGGAATCGGTATCCCACTGGAAGGCTAGAAATGGCGAAGATGGTGTATTTGCAATCGACAAAACCCTAGTGATGGAAAATAATCTGTGATAGCAGATGCTTCTGATGGTGTGTAGAATGTATTTTTTAAAACAAACAAACCCCCACCCTCACCCCCGCCCCAAACGGGCTTCCCTGTGCTTAGGGAGCTTCGGGCTAGAGCTAGCTATTATTTTTAGGTGAAATGTCCTTGTAATTGTACAAAACACTTGATGCAGTGTTTGCGTGGAGGAGCCTGCTGCTTTCTGATGCATTCCCTGCTTAAGCGCGTTTAACATCTACCTCACAAGCCCTGGAACCTGCAGAAAGCTCAGACCCGGTGCAGGCGTTTGCCATCCCAAGTGGCTTTTTTTTCCATATGAAGCCAAAAAAGATTGCGGATAGCGTCGGTGCGTCCCATTCGAACCTTGTCACGTTTGAGCTATCTTTACCCCGTGATTTACTTTTAGTAAGGGTGATCATGGTGAAAATATTTGCAGACAGCTGTTACAGTGCACTATATGGTCACCAAGTAACCTTATATTTTTCTTTATATATTTTACAAATGTAACCCCTGTCGTTGAAGGAACCGTGGAAGAGGCAGGGTGGGTGATGTTTAAAAACAGTTCCGAGGTGATGGCAAACATTTAATTTTAATGAATGACTTTTTAGAGTTTATACAAAATGACCTTAGCTTGCTACCAGAAATGCTCCGAATGTTTCTTCAAGTCTTTAATACTCTCCTAGGATGTTTCTGAACTGTCTCCCGAATTAACTTTATGGGAGTCTACAGACAGCAAGGCTGGAAAATCTGATCGGAGTTTTTGTCTTTCACATTCCTTCTGAAAATGCTTTGTTCGAATGCAAATCATCGACTTAAAATACTATTCTTAACCGAGGCCTGGAAGAAAGAAGACACTTGCAAAGCCACTAAGACAGGACCACACATCTTCAACTGCTGTTCCTACCACGTAATAAAATGTTCCCAGTTTTTAAACCACACCCTAGACTGCAGGACTGCTGGGGAAAGATGACCCTCGTAGGTCTGCATGCTGTTCGGGATCGGGGGTGTGGAGGGATCATCTGAGGACTTTCTGGATTTTAACGTATTCCTCTAATAACAAACCATGATTGTCTTAAATGCCTTAAATTATTATGGGATTTCTTGTCTCCGAGCCCAGTCAGATTGTCAGAATTAACATGTGTTAGGTGCAGCATTTGATCACCCTTGGCCACTTCTGTAGATAGTTCTTCAACAAATCATGTGTGTTGCCTGTAGGGACGTAACTGACTTTTCAAATGTTGTCTTCATATTGCTGTGATGGGGATTCGAGGTTCCTGTATGTCCCACTGTTTTCAGAATCTGTAGTTTTATACAGGTGCCGACCGGCCCTCGTTGTGACGTATGTGCTGTGCACACTGCCATGCTGACCGCCGTGAGAAGCGTTTATCGTGTATAGAGAGACGCCACTGGGCTGGATGTACACAATTGGGAAAGGAATTAAAAACTATTAAAAATGTGCCTTGAAATGCCAAGACCTGCTTCCCTCCCCCTGTCTTCCAGGGGTCTTTCTATTTGAGGCCTGAGCCTCACATGGCTGGGGGTGGGGATGGGGGCAGGAGAGACGAATTTTAGCCAGCTGTGTCCACACAAATGCAGCCTTGAAAACAGGAGCCTGGGGGGTGTAAGTGTCACAAAGTTTTGCCATGACACTGAGTCTTGCAGTTGATTCTCATTCTCCTGATGGGGCTAATTCACGCCATCCCCGCAACTGTAACTAGCCCAGACGCTGTGCCCCTCCCATCGGCCTCCTGTTCCCAAAAGCAATTTGCACTTCCCTAGGGGAAGCAGTGAAGCTCCGGGCTGCTCTTTAGAAGGCAGCCTCGAGAATATTCTTCAAAATCTGAGAGACACCATCCATGGGTATTGAACTCAATGTAATGAACTGCAGCTAGTCTTTTATTTTATTTTATTTTATTTTTTTTGAAGAAGTCTCGCTGTCACCCAGGCTGGAGTGCAGTGGGATGATCTCTGTTCACTGCAACCTCTGCCTCCCGAGTTCAAGCGATTCTTCTGCCTCAGCCTCCTGAGTAGCTGGGACTACAGGGGTGCGCCACCACACCTGGCAAATTTTTGTATTTTTAGTAGAGACGAGTTTCACCATATTGGCCAGGCTAGTCTCGAACTCCTGACCTTGTGATTCTTCTGCCGTGGCCTCCCAAAGTGCTGGGATTACAGGCGTGAGCCACCTCGCCTGGCTAGTCTTTTATTTTTACTTATTTATTTTGAGATGGAGTCTTGCTTGCTCTTGTTGCCCAGGCTGGAGTGCAATGGCATGATCTCAGCTCACTGCAGCCTCCGCCTCCTGAGTTCAAGTGATTCCTCTGCCTCAGCCTCCTGAGTAGCTGGAATTACGGGCACCCGCCACCATGCCTGGCTAATTTTTATATTTTTAGTAGAGGCAGGGTTTCACTACGTTGGCCAGGCTGGGCTCAAACTCCTGACCTCAGGTGATCCATCTGCCTGGGCCTCCTAAAGTGCTGGGGTTACAGGCATGAGCCACCTTGCCCAGTCAGCAGCTAGTCTTTTATAAGAAGGAAATGGAACGAAATCTGTTTTTAAATTATTTTATTTATTTATTTATTTATTTTTGAGACAGAGTTTTGCTCTTGTTACCCAGGCTGGAGTACAATGGCGTGATCTCGGCTCATCACAACCTCCGCCTCCTTGGTTCAAGCAATTCTCCTACCTCAGCCTCCCGAGTAGCTGGGATTACAGGCACGTGCCACCATGCCCAGCTAATTTTTGGTATTTTTTTAGTAGAGACGGGGTTTCACCATGTTGACCAGGATGGTCTCGATCTCTTGACCTTGTGATCCACCCGCCTCGGCCTCCCAAAGTGCTGGGATTATAGGGGTGAGCCATCGCGCCCAGCCAAGGAACTAAATCTTATAGAATCAGAATTATCTGAGTGTATCAATCGCAGTAGGGGTACAAACTTTTGTGAAAATTTGAGTTTAGTTATATACACTGTGTATTCATGACTAGTCTTAACTAGGAAACACTCATGAGTGCAGTAGATTGCATTTAAGAAAGCTCAATGCTGACCTAACGTACCTGGAATCTGCGGTTCCCCTCTCCCTGTAAGACATATCTAATTGCTTTGCAAAAAGGCCATCAGGGTTGGAAGATCCTTAATTGTACTTAATTTGCTCTCCAAGTCATCATATTCTTCCTGTTTTTAAAATAGTGTTATTATAGAGATGGGGTTTCACTTTATTGCCCAGGCTGGCCTTGAACTCCTGAGTTCAAATGATCCTCCCACCTCGGCCTCCCAAAGTGTTGAGATTACAGGTGCAGGCCACTGAGCCCCCTTTTCTGTCCTTATTTCTTGACACCTGTGATCTAGATATGACAAAAAATAAGTAGATGATGTTAGAGGGTGAATTATGTCCTCCAAAAGATACGTGGAAGTCCTAACCCCCAGGACCTCAGTCTGTGGGTTCATTGGAAATAGGGTCTTTATAAAGGTAAAAGGAGGCTATGGGGTGGGGCGTAAGCCGCTATGACTGGTGCCCTTCTACAAAGGAGGCCATGTAAAGGGACACAAGGAGAAGGTGGTGTGAAGATGAAGGCAGACGGATGATGCTTCCACGAGCCAAGGACTGCCGAGGGGTGCCAGCAAACGCCCAACAGCCAGGCGAGAGGCCCGGGACTCCCTCCCAGCCTCAGAAGGAACCAACCTTGCAGACACCTTGACCTCGGACTTGTAGCCTCCAGGGCTGTGAGATAATCAATTGCTCTCGTTTAAGCCCACAGTGTGATACCTTGCTGCCACCCACAGCCATTCACACTGGGGTGGGGAGGGGACTGCAACCTGCATGATCCAGCCATCTGGACCTGCAGCCTTTCATGCAGGCAGACCCTGCGGGTCTCTGTCCACATCTGTTCCGGCCAAAAACAGAATGGCTCATCCAGCTTCTGGGGTGAAAGTCTGCCCATCATTGGCAAAATCTCTCAGCAGAACTGAGCTTTTGCCTTGGTTCTCCAGCTCCTACCATAGAGGGATGATGGAGAGTCAAGGACAGGACCCAAGAAAGATTAAAAAGTCACTCATTCTTACTGTGCCTAATTTAGAAATTAATTGGTATGTATAGAAAAAAAGAGTAGGGCCGGGCGTGGTGGCTCAAGCCTGTAATCCCAGTACTTTGGGAGGCCGAGGCGGGTGGATCACGAGGTCAAGAGATCGAGACCATCCTGGTCAACATGGTGAAACCCCGTCTCTACTAAAAATACAAAAAATTACGTGGGCATGGTGGCGCGTGCCTGTAATCCCAGCTACTCGGGAGGCTGAGGCAGGAGAATTGCCTGAACCCAGGAGGCGGAGGTTGCGGTGAGCCGAGATCGCGCCATTGCACTCCAGTCTGGGTAACGAGCGAAACTCCGTCTCAAAAAAAAGAAAAGAAAAGAAAAGAAAAGAAAAAAGAGTAAACAGTTGGTGCTCTCACCTGTGGGTTTTGCATTCTGCAGACTGAAAACATTTGGAGGGTCGGGGTTGGGCGCGGTTGCTCAGGCCTGTAATTCTAACACTTTGGGAGGCTGAAGTGGGTGGACCACATGAGGTGAGGGGTTTGAGACCAGCCTGAACAACATGGCAAAACCCCCTCTCTACGAAAAATACAAAATTTAGCTGGGCGTGGTGGTGGGTGCCTGTAGTCCCAGCTACACCGGGGGCTGAGGCAGGAGAATCGCTTGAACCCAGGAGATGGAGGTTGCAGTGAGCCAAGATCTCACCATTGCACTCCAACCTGGGTGACACAGCAAGACTCCCACTCGAAAGAAAGAGAGAAAGAGAGAGAGAGGAGAGAGAGGGGAGAGAGAGAGAGAGAAGCAAAGAAAGAGAAAGAAGAAAGAGAGAGAGGAGAAAGAGAGAGGAGAGAGAAGGAAAGAAAGAGAGAAGAAAGAAAGAGAGAGAGAGAAGAAAGAGAGAGGGGAGAGAGAAGGAAAGAAAGAAAGAGAGAGGAGAGAGGGGAGAGAGAGAGAAGGAAAGAAAGAGAAAGAGAGAGGAGAGAGAGGGGAGAGAGAGAGAAGGAAAGAAAGAGAGAAAGAGAGAGAGGGGAGAGAGAGAGAGAGAGAGAAGGAGAGAAAGAGAGGGGAGAGAGAAGGGAGAGAGAGAAGGAAAGAAAGAGAAAGAGATAGAGGAGAGAGAGAGGGGAGGGAGAGAGAGAAGGAAAGAGAGAAGAAAGAGAGAAAGAGAGAGAGAAGAAAGAGAGAAAGAGAGAGAGAAGAAAGAAAGAAAGAAAAAGGGAGAAAGAAAGAAAAGAAAAGAAAGAAAGAAGAAAAATGTTTCTGGGTCTGTACTGAACATGTACAGGTTACTTCTTTTCTCGTAATTATTCCCTAAGGAGCACAGTGTAACAACTATTCACATAGCATTTACATTTTTTGTTTTTTATTGAGACAGTTTCGCTCTTGTTGCCCAGGCTGCCTCTGGAGTAGCTGGGACTAGGCATGTGCCACCAGGCCTGGCTTTTGTATCTTTAGTAGAGACAGGGTTTCTCCATGTTGGTTAGGCTGATCTTGAACTCCTGACCTCAGGTGATCCTCCCACCTCGGCCTCTAAGGTGCTGGGATTACAGACCTGAGCTCAGCCGGCTAGCATTTACATTTTATGAGCTATTGTAAGTCACCTAGAGATGATTTAGAGGACATGGGAGGACCAACATGCACATGTGTAGGTTATTTGCAAATCCAACATTTCATATCAGGGACTTGAGCATCCCCGGAGTTTGGTATCCGAGGGAGGTCCTGGAAGTAGTCCCCTCAGGTCCCAAGGGACACCTGTATGGGGTTCAGAACTATGTGCAGTTTCAGGCATCCAGGGGGCCTTGGCACCTGTCCCCTGTGGACAAGGAGGGACTACTGTATTACCGTCATTCCCTTAAAAGACTTAATTACAGTCTTAACGTCCCAGTGCTTTTCCAGCTTCCTGTTAATGGGATGATTTTCTAGCCCAGTGTTAGGAGACACTGTCATGCCAAGAAAAGGCCCTTCCTTAGGGTGCGGCCAGGGTTTTCTCCTGAGAGGCTGGTCTGGAGGAATCCGCCCAGCACCACTTGCCTTGTTTCTGAAGATGGCCCTTTAGGGGGCTGGGTGCGGTGGCTCATGCCTGTAATCACAGCACTTTGGGAGGTTGAGGTGGGCGATCACTTGAGGTCAAGTGTTCTAGACCAGCCAGGCCAACATGGTGAAATCATATCTCTATTAAAAAAACAAAAATTAGCCTGGTGTGGTAGCACGTGTCTGTAGTCCCAGCTACTCAGGAGGCTGAAACGAGCGAATAGCTGGAACCCGGGAGGCGGGGGTTGCATTGAGCTGAGATGTCGCCACTGCACTCCAGCTTGCTGGTCAACAGGGCAAGACTCAATCTCAAAAAAAAAAAAAAACAGACAGCCCTTTGGAAAGACAGTTCCCTTCAAATGCAGCCTGTGCTGGCTCACTCTGGTCTACTTTAAAATAAGATCAAGGGCTCATGAGCTCAATGTTTCTTCAACGTGAATAATTTGTAAGTGTTCTCAATTAATCATTCAAATTCTGTATGTATCTTTTGTTTTTTGAGATGGAGTCTTGCTCTGTCGCCCAGGCTGGAGTGCAGTGGTGTGATCTTGGGTCACACAACCTCCGCCTCCCGGGTTCAAAGTGATTCTCCTGCCTCAGCTTCCCAAGTAGCTGGAACAACAAGTGCATGCCACCATGCCTGGTTAACTTTTTGTATTTTTAGTAGAGACGAGGTTTCACCGTGTTAGCAGGATGCTCTCAATCTCCTGACCTCAGCCTCCCAAAGTGCTGGGATTACAGGCGTGAGCCACTGCGTCCGGCCTCTGTATGCTTCTTATGAAAGGAAGGAAGGAGGCTGGACACAGTGGCTCAGAAAAACGCCTGTAATTCCAGCACTTTGAGAGGGTAAGGTGGGAAGATCACTTGAGCCCAGGAGTTCAAGACTAGGCTGGGCAACGTAGTGAGACCCCATGTCTCTCTCTCCTTTTTTTTTTTTTTTTTGCTTAACAGGTACATTCAAGTGAGACCCCATCTCTACAAAAAAATTTTAAAAATTAGCTGGGTGTGGTGGTGCACAATTGTAGTCCCAGCTACTTGGGAGGCTGAGGTGAGAGGATCCTTTGAGCCTGGGAGGTCGCGGCTACAGTGAGCTGTGATTGAGGAGAGTGGCATCTGTGCTGGTCCACATCCTGTGGTGAGGAAGGAGGACAGCAACCCAGCATAGGCCCTCCCTCCCCTGGGCCCCCATGCAGGAGGGGTCCTAGATCAGCTAGAAGAACTGGGGCCACTGTAATGAATCAAACTGCCCAGGAGACCCAGGGCCTGGGACACCCTTGCTAGGCCACCCGGCATCATTTTCTGGCCCATCCCTGCCCCCAGCAAGACCCCTCCACCGCTCAGATCCTCTCCATTGGGAAGCTATCAAGGGACCTCAGCCTCCATGGGTCCACACCTAATCACAGCCGTCCCCAACCTGTTCTTTCTTCTGTACACACACACACACACACACACACACACACACACACACACACACGGCTAGAGAGGCCTCAGGAAACTTACAATCTTGGCAGAAGTAAAGGGAAGCAGGCACATCTCACATGGGCAGAGTAGGAGGAATGAAGAGAAGGGGGAGGGTTTACACACTTTTAAAGAACCAGATCTTGTGAGAACGCACTCGCTCTCAGGAGAACAGTCAGAGGAAAATCTGCCCCAAGGATCCAGTCACCTCCCACCAGCCTCCTCCAGCACTGGAGATTGGAACTGAACAAGAGATCTGGGGGGACACAGGATCCAAACCCTGTTGGCCTCTTCCAGGCTGCACGTTGCCAGCTTCCCCCTGTGTCCTCAAATGGCAAAGGGGCAAAGGGGCTCTCTGGGTCCCTTTTTTATTTTTTTATTTTTTGATATGGAGTCTCACTCTGTTGCCCAGGCTGGAGTGCAGTGGCGTGATCTCGGCTCACTGCAACCTCCACCTCCTGGGTTCAAGTGATTCTCCTGCCTCAGCCTCCCAAGTACCTGGGACTAAAGGCATGCACCACCACGCCCGGCTAATTTTTGTATTTTTAGTAGAGACAGGGTTTCCACCATATTGGCCAGTCTGGTCTCGAACTCCTGACCTTGTGTTCTGCCTGCCTTGGCCTTTCAAAGTGCTGGGATTACAGGAGTGAGCCACTGTACCCAGCCTGGGGTCCCTTTTTTAAAAGCACTATCTCAATGTGGTTTTGATTTGGATTTCTCTAATGACAAGTGATGATGAGCATTTTTTCACATGTTTGTTGGGCTTATCTATGTCTTCTTTAGAAAAGTGTTCATATCCTTCAACCACTTTTGAATGGGTTTGTTTGGTTTTTTCTTGTAAATTTGTTTTAGTTCTTTGTAGAGTCTGGATATCAGCAAAAAAAAAAAAAAAAAGCACTAATTCCCACTTGTGAAGTCTCCATCTAATGACCTAATTGCCCCCCAAAGTCCCCATCTCTAACACCATCACATTAAGGATTGGGGTTTGACATGTGAATTTTGGGGGGACACAGACATCAGGTCACAGCAGGTGGGATAGGATGTCAGGGCACCCGCTGGGATCAGGAAGGGAGGAAGCAGCATCGCCCCTTCCTGGTCTCACCCACCATGGGGGTCACCCCAGTGGCTCTTGGGCAGAGGCCTAGTTGCCTTGGGGACTCCTTTCCTGAAGTCACATCCAAAGTCAGTTGACACACTTTGCTTCTTCAGACAACTCTTTTTTTTTTTTTTTTTTTTTAAACAGAGTCTTGCTTTGTCACCAGACTGGAGTGCAGTGGCACGATCTGGGCTCACTGCAACCTCTGCCTCCTGGGTTCAAGCGATTCACCTGCCTCAGCCTCTCGAGTAGCCGGGACTACAGGCACCTGCCACCAAGCTCAGCTAATTTTTGTATTTTTAGTAGAGATGGAGTTTCACCATGTTGGCCAGGATGGTCTCGATCTCTTGACCTTGTGATCCACCCGCCTTAGCCTCCCAAAGTGCTGGGATTACAGGTGTGTGCCACTGCACCCAGCCTTGAGCCAACTCTTACTCTGCTCTGCCCAGCTTCCCACACTGGTCCATGGCATGTGTATTTTGGGAACAGTGAGCTCTGGCTGGAGCAGCTCCACAGACCCCAGGCCTTAGGAGGCCTCCCGCACCAAGCTGCCGTCCACATTTCGGGTGCCTGGAACTGGCTGGGGCTAGCAGGTTCCATCCTGTGGGATGTCCTCGCCCTGGACTTGGGGCATGTGTGAGCTGGAGTCCTCATTTCTTCCCTTGGGGGATGCTCTGCGACATGTCCCCCCAACCCTCCCACACATACACGCACAGGGTGGACCCGATGACTGGAGGAACTTCCGGACTTACTCCTGCGGGTCATCTTGGGACCAAGTGGCTTAGTGACCCCTGGTTACCACTCAGGGCTGGTTTCTTTGGACCCCAAGCCCCAGTGGCCACGTCTTTGCCTCTGGATGCCTCTGGGCAGTTGCCCTCTCTGGAACTTCCCCGTGTTTGGTCCTGAAATGTCTCTCTGTGTGATCAGCCCCTGACTCTCCAGCTTGGGGTGGACCTTGATCTTGGCAGTGGACTTGGGCAGCAAGCCCGGTGGGTGACAGCCTGGGTTCATGGGGCAGGACCCCTGGGGCTGCCTGCACTTGTTGTGAGCTTTGAGCAATGAGACCGAACCCCACTGAGTCCTGTTCCTTCACCCACGGTTGGGAAAGGAGTTGAACATTAATTAAATGTCCATTTAATTGAACATTAAATGGAAATAACAGTAACAAACCCTTCTCACGGTTGTTATGAAGGAGCTGAGGCAGAGCTTCTAACACTCAGAACTCCAAGAGTGTCCAGGGCTGCTGCAGTTCCACTGGGCCCTGGTTCCCACGCATGCCTATCATGTGAACCTTTACCTACCTGAATTTTTGTTTTATTCATTCCTCCGTTACTTACGTAATCTTGTTTTAAAATTTTACAGCACGCGCTTCAGTGGAAAACATTGTCCCTTGCCATACGCAGAAGGTAGTCCATGGCAAGAAACACAAAATGCTGTTGAGAATTTCTTGCGAGATGCAGGTGTCTGCCAAAAGCTCTGAGCCTCCGGGCTTGCTGTCTCTCTTTCTCCCCACAAGAGAGATTTGCAAGTGTTAGAGAGGCGATAAGGACTTACTGTCACCAAACAGAGACTTTCTCCTGGGAGTGAGAATGGCTGAAAGGGAATAGCTCTCTCACTGGGCAACTCAGTGTGACTTAATGACCCACCCATGTTCCACCTAGACGTGCCTCTCCTGCTGCGGCCACCATGGGACCTGGGGCAGCACCCTATTAATCCACAGAAAGGGCTCAGCACAACCCCAGACTGCCAAGGGCTCACAAGGGTAAGCTGCGATTTCAGTGACTCGTAGGCTCGCTGGACACCTCTGTGGACACAGACAGGCAGCCGACACTACCTTCCCAGACGAAGCAGTGGCAGGTTTCTGCAGGAGCCCCCAAGGCATCTGACCCAGGAGGGAAAGTGCACTTGGCAAGTGACCTCATATCTTCAAAGGGCCCCCTGTCACCCGGGACCTGAATCGGCCAGAGACCCTGCAGCCCTGGGCTGTCCCAGAGCACCCCACTTAGGACTTCCTTGCACGTGCCTCTCTGCAAATGTCAGGGTCCTGATAAAATGATAGACAAAGCTAAGTGGTGGTGACTTTGACTCTCCTCTCACTGACAGGTGGGTGTCTATGTCCCTTCCACTTTAGTGTGAGTGGGCTTCTAACTGCTCCCACCAGTGGCATTGGCAGAAGTTCCACCCTGTGATTTCTGAGGCTGGGTCACCACAGGTGATGCTTGGAGCCCTGAGCCACCATGTCAGATGTGCAACCACCTGAAGAGGCCATATTGGGAGGAAGCCCAAGCCACACAGAGAGGCCAAGTGTAGGTGTTCTGGGCACAGTCCCAGCTAGATCTGAACTTCAAATTGTCCCAACCCAGACATCGTACATGTGAAGAAGCCTCCGTGATGGTCCCAGTTCCCGTCCGTTTGAGTCTTCCCAGCTGAAGCTCCAGATGTCACGGGAGGGACAAGCCATCTGGCTGTGTCTTGTCCAAGCTCCTTGTAATAGAACCAGCGAGCTCAATAAAATGGTGGTTGCTGTGTGCCACTGACGTTTGCATCAGCTAGTCATGCAGCAAGAGATGACGGACAGGTGCTAATGGAGAGGTGGGGAGGAGGACGGGGAGGCACTCAGCCCATTCTGCCTGCAGCCCACTTTTTCCCTGGGACCCTGGGACATCCAAGGCAGGACGGCCAAGTGGGCATTTGGCTTCTTTGGGCTGGAAGGGGAACTGGGACCTGTGGTGGAGAACAAAACTTGCCTGTCTTTGTGGCTCCTGGCAGAATCCAGGACTTTCAGGTCCTGAAGGGATTCCAGTACGAGGGCCCAGTGCAAACCCTTGCTGGTGTCCTCGGATGGCTAACAGTGCCTGCTGAACCGGGAGGACCAGGAGGGGCTCTTGGAGCACGATGAATTATCCCCAGCCCCCAGAACTGGCAGAAGGCCTTCACCTACACCTGGGTCCCAGGCACTGAGAGCCTGTCTCCGAGAACCAGCAGGGAAGGGATGGCTGATCCCTTCCTGAGCTTCCCAGCCTCCAGTCAGAGGCTGCTGGCTTGTCCCCTGTCTGTCTCCCTCCACCTTCAGCCTGACCAGTATGGGGCCTGGGAGAAGACAAAGTCATGACTGAGCAGACGACAACTTGCCCCGGGGCTCTCGGCTGCCTGGGGGAGGAAGGCCCAGCCCAAAGTGTGACACGGAGACTCAGCTGACAATTCTAACCGAGAAGGGAAAGGAAGGGTATTTCTAGAAGAGATGGAACAAGAAATGACTGAGCAATTAACTCCTGAAATAACGTGTAGATTTTCCAAGTCACTTTTTAATGTTCAATAGATGGGTTTAAACAAGAAAAAGGATGACAGCTGAGTCTGAGAACCACAAGAGCCTCTGGGAGAGCTACCTCCCAACCTGCCGCCCCGTCAGCTGCCCTCTGCCTGCGCCTCACACGCCGTCTTTCTGTCCTGCCCCTGGGCCTTTGCACTCAGCCCCTGCTAGACCTCCATGCCTGGTGGTCTCTTTCCATCACCCAGCCCTCAGCTCCAGCTCAGGGACACTTCTGAAGACCTCGTGCGATGGCCCCTCTTCCACGTCACTCCCCGATTGTGGCACCTAGAATTATCCAAATGACCATATGCATTTGTTATTACACATTTTTAAGCTCTGTCCCCTTAGCGGGCCTTGTTTTATACCAAGCGTTGGCCTCGCCATCCTTGTTCATTGCTAGACCCCTGTGGGGGAGCAGGGTTCACGGTGGCCCCACAGTGTAAGCTTGTTGAGTGAATGAGCAAATGGAGTCTGAACATCGTGTATAACTGGACTAGAATTTGTCATATAAGTTAAGGACAGATCTCTGGGTTTTGTTGTTCATTTGTTTGGAGACTCCGTCTTGAACTCCCCAAGTTCAAGAGATTCTCTTGACTCAGCCTCCTGAGTAGCTGCAACTACAGGCGAGCGCCACCACGTCCAGCTAATTTTGTGTTTTTAGTAGCCAGGTTGGTCTTGAACTTCTGACCTCAGGCGATCTACCCACCTCGGCCTCCCAAAGTGCTGGGAGCGTCTCCCAGGGCGGGCACACAGTTCTGGTGGCTTAGGAAAGGCTATGGACGGCTAGCAGACAGCACTGAGTCTTGTTGAACCACGGAGTGCTGCCATGGTTCCCTTTCTTTCTCCTTCCTCCTTCGGACTGGAAATGGAAAACTTTCATTTGGCAGTTTTTGATGAGTCTCAAAGACACTCATGCCAGTGTCCCCCTCACACCCCGCTAGTGCTTGCTGATTCTCACATTCTAACGCAGAGAGTGCAAAGACACAGGCTGGTGCTCTTGGAAGGACCAGTATTCATTTGGAATTCCATCATGAGCGTGTCCAGGGAGAGGAGCAGAGCCAGCCCGCGGCAGACAAACCACCCGGCCAACCTGTGGACGCTGAGTTAAAGAAATAGCTGTGCCTTTTGCACCACGAGGTTTGGCACTGGCTTGTCACACAACAAAAGTTACGTCATCTGCTCTTCTTGGCAACTCCCAAACCAAAGATGAAATAAAAATGAATACTCTAAATTATCCAGAAAGCTAGAAAGAGAACACCTCGTAACAAATCGTGGGTATGCAGCAATAGCTGTACTTGGCACTTTCGAAGCCCGGGATGGCTTTGTTATAAGATCCTGCAGATAAAATCTACCGAATAGTCAAGGTAAGAAAGAAGAAGAGGAACGTACACTACAATAAATTAGAATGAAGGGATCTGATAGCATTAAAAGCTGAAATTAGGCCGGGCAAGGTGGCTCCTGCTTATAATCCCAGCACTTTGGGAGGCCGAGGTGGGCAGGTCACAAGGTCAGGAATTCGAGACCAGCCTGTCCAATACGGTGAAACTCCATTTCTACTAAAAAATAAAAAAATTAGCCAGGTGTGGTGGCGCATGCCTGTAGTCTCAGCTACTTGGGAGGCTGAGGCAGGAGAATCTCTTGAACCCAGGAGGTAGAGGCTGTAGTGAGCCGAGATCGTGCCAGTGCACTCCAGCCTGGGCGACAGAGTGAGACTCTGTCTCAAAAACAAACAACAAACAAATACTGAAATTATTTAAGTTGAAAACAAAAAAAAAATACCAGAAAGCATGAAGAAAATCAGAAGTTGGTTCATTGAAAAGGTCAGTACAATGGGGAAAAAATCGATTCCTGGCAATCCCAGTTAAGAAAAGAAAAAGAGAAAGAGAAAAATTACAAAGGTAGGAATGAGAAAGCGGTTACGACCCCCAATAAAAAAGGGAATTAATAGATTATGAGAAAAAAACCATGGACACCGTAACACTACAGCAACACACGTAAAACTCACGCCTCGAGTCCCAGCACTTTGGGAGGCCGAGTGGGAGGATCACCTGAGGTCAGGAGTTCAAGACCAGCCTGGCCAACATGGTGAAACCCCACCTCTACTAAAAACACAAACATTAGCTGGGTGCGGTGATGCATGCCTGTAATCCCAGCTACTCAGGAGGCTGAGGCACGATAATCACTTGAACCTAGAAGGCACGATAATCACTGGAGATGGCCTGAGATTGAGCCACGGTGCTCCAGCCTGGGCTGCAGAGTGAAACTCTGTCCCAAAGAACAAAGAAACAAATGTCCCAGGAGCCACAAAAACTCGACACATGAGCACGCGTGCATCTGAATGAACAGAGCAGAGGGTAGCGTGTCCCCAGGCGGCCCACGTGGACACCCTCTGGGGATGGCAGAGGCATCAATCCCTTTTATCATAGTTGCGTATTTGTTCACTGCAAAGGTGTATAATGTTCAACTCATGACAGAATTAGAAGGGAAGCATATCTCTGCTTACACATCTAAGCTGCCACCCAAAGGAAGGAACTACAAGTGACTTGTTATGTTCACACCTTCCAAGAAAGGAGGATCTTCTACTAAGGGAAAGAAGAGCTGGGAGAGGCGTCCCGCATGCATTCCCCTCCCACCAGAGACCGCAGCTTCCCCAACAGACCTTTATCCTCTCGCCGCCCTGAAGGCTGGAGGCGAAGATCAAGGCGGGCGGGGGTGGTCCTCGGGCCTCTCCCCGTTGGTCCCTGGATGCCACCTTCTCACTGTGCCCTCCTGTGGTCCTCCCTCTGTGCCTGTCTGTGTCTTCGTCCCATCTTGGGTTTTTGCTTTGTTTTGTTTTTGTTTTTTGAGCCTCTCACTCTGTTGCCCAGACTGGAGTGCAGGGGCGTGATCCTGGCTCACTGCTGCTTTGGCCTCCAGGCTCAGGCGATCCTGCTGCCTCAGCCTCCCAGATAGCTGGGACCACAGGCAGGCACCACCACACCCGGCTGATGTTTGTATTTTTAGTAGAGGAGGGTTTCACCATGTTGCCCAGGCTGGTCTCGAACTCCTGAGCTCAGTCACTCCACCTGCCTCGACCTCCCAAAGTGCTAGGATTACAGGCGTCAGCCACCACGCCCGGCCCTCATGTCTTCTTACAGGGACACCAGTCAGGTGGGATGAGGGTCCACCCATGTAATCTCATTTTATTTTAACTGTGTCCGTGAAGAGCCCATTTCCAGATGCAGTCAGACCCCGGGGGCAGTGGGATTCGTCTTTGCCCTACGAAATTGAAGGCACGATTCGGCCCATGAAGTGCCTTTCCGGGTCAGCATGGAAGTGGGGTGCTGAGCATCGTCAGCTCATTGCATCATGCATTATCCCTCCCTGTGCTCCTCCAGGGCGGGGCACCACCATCGTCTCCACCTCACAGACTGCAGCGACTCGTCCAAGGTCACAGTACTGTGTGCGGCGGAGCTGCCAATGGAGTCTACGCTTCCAGAGCCCTTGGCCATCACCACAGGGTGAGTTTCCAATGCGGGCGCCCTTGACCCACCGTGAATACATCCGCACGTCCCGGGGTAAGAAACACAGAGCACAACCGTACCTCAGGCAAACCCCCCAGATCCAGGTGCAGGGGCGGCCCAAGCCCCTCGCAGGCTCTGGGGCCAGGCCAGGGGCACCCAGACGTGCCCTGAGCAGGTGGGCGATCTCTCTCCTCCGGATTTGCCTCCCCAGACACACTCACACTTCCCAGGGAGGCCTCTGGGCTCTTCTCAGTTCCTTGACAGCAGTCCGGGAGGTTGTGGATTTCAAGAGAGGAGCAAACAGAGCTAGGGGAAAGCCCCAGAACCCTCAAGCGCCCTGAGCTTTGAACCAGCTCCAGGCCCAGGTCCTGATTTGTACTTCAGAGCTAATGTGATTAGGGCCAGGACGGTCGCCAGAGTATGTTAATGGACTTCGATAACCCCATTACCTGGGGAAGGGGGCTGCCTGAGGTGGATGGAGCCCAGCTTGGGCTCTGGGCAGGGAATGGGCTGGGACAGGGCTCCATCTGTGCTGAAATCCTCTCTTTGGGGTCTTCTGGAGAGGCCCTGAGGTGGGGCCTGAGGGGAAAGTCAGGCTACAGGCAAGTTAATTACCCGCCCAGTTCTTCCCACGGGTGGAGGGAAGGCCTGCAATCAGCCCTCACATGTCTCTCTTTATTATTATTTTTGAGATGAAGTCTCGCTCTGTCACCCAGGCTGGAGTGCAGTGACACGATCTCCGCTCACTGCAACCTCCACCTCCCAGGTTCAAGAGATTCTCCTGCCTCAGCCTCCTAAGTAGCTGGGTTTACAGGCGCCCACCACAGCCCCCAGCTAATGTTTGTAGTTTTTGTAGAGACAGGGTTTCTCCATGTTGGCCAGGCTGGTCTTGAACTCCTGACGTCAAGTGATCTCCTTGCTTTGGCCTCCCAGAATGTTGGGATTACAGGCGTGAGCCACCAGCACACCCGGCCTCCCAAATCTCTTTAACCCTAAACTCATCAGTCTCCTTCTCCCCAGCGACAAGCTCAAGAGATAGAGCAGGCTGGAAAGGGAAGTGAGTTCACAGGTTCTTGGGCCTCATCTCCACTGACCAAGTCACAGAGGAGTCAAAGGCCAGTGTAGGGGTTTCCCAGGACCACCTTATCAAACGTCACAAACTTGGTGGCTGAAAACTTCAAAACTCTGTTTCCTCACAGTTCTGGAAACCGGAAGTCCAAAACTAAGGCCTGGGGCAGGGCCGTGCACCTTCCGAAGTTTCTAGGGGAGGCTCCCTCCAGTCTCTGCAGCTCCTGTGTCCTCCCGCTGTCCCTGGACTACGGCCACACCGCTCCCGTGTCTGCCGCCATCTTGGCATGGGCTTCTCTGCCTCTGCTTCTCCCCTCTGCTCTGATAAGAATGCCTACACTCAGTTTAGGTCCCACCTGAAATCCAAGAGGACCTCATCTCCATCCTAAGCTTCATTCCATCTGCTAGGACCCCATTTTCCAGTGAGATCACAGTCACAGGCCACAGGGGTTAGGACATAACTTTTGGGAGGGGCACCATTCTACTTCCCATAGCCAAGGAGGAACACACCCATCCCCACGTCAGCCAGCCTTGCTGGGAGGGGCCTTCCCTCCTAGGCTCTGGAGGCAAGAGACCGAGGCTGGTCTGGTTGATCCCTGCAAGACCAGGGCCGAGGCCCAGCGTGGAGAGAGGAGCCACCCAGCCTGGGTCATGTGATTAGAGGAGTAACATTACCCGCAGGTCCTTAAAAGCCAGTCCTAGCTGGGTGCAGTGGCTCATGCCTGTAATCCCAGCACTTTGGGAGGCTGAGGCAGGTGGATCACGAGGTCAGTAGTTCAAGACTATCCTGGCCAACATGGTGAAACCTTGTCTCTACCAAAAATACACAATTAACTGGGTGTGGTGGCATGGGCCTGTACATGGCCCATGGTGGCATGGGCTAGCTACTCGGGAGACTGAGGCAGGAGAATCTCTTGAACCCGGGAGGCAGAGGTTGCAGTAAGCTGTGATCATGCCACTACACTCTGCCTCAAAAAAAAAAAAGTCAGTCCTAAGAGGGTGGGAGCAAGCCCATCCGCCCTCCTCACCAGCCCACAGGCCGGTGCCCCTTCCCACTCTCCCCCAGTCCTGGTGGTACGAGCTGTCTTCTTCCTGTAACCGGTCTAGCCCCAGTGCCTTTGCACCCGACATCTACCTGTAGTGTCTGCACCCTGATCTTCGCAGGTGGGCTGGGCTCCGCCACACCAGAAAGGCATCCTCCCCAACCCCAGCTACAGCTGCAGCCTCCCAAGCACTCCCTCTCCCAACCCTGGCCTCCACTCCTCCCTACCCTGCATGAGCAGCCCAAACCATCAAGCTCCCATTGACTGAACGTCTCCTCCTGACTCCGAGCCCCCGAGCAAGCCCTCGCCTGTCTCACTCGTCCCTATCCCGGCTGACATCCTATACCTAGAAGAGCCCAGCATGCAGCAGGGCCGGGATGAATGTTTGTTGAGTGAATGAGTGAGCACACACAGAGAGGTGGTTGGTTTCTAGTTTAACCCCCGGCTCTGAAGATCTCTGCCAGGCCGCTGGAGTCTGGGGAGGTGGCTCCAAAAGCCACGCCTCCTCCTGTCTGCCGAGATTTGGCAACCTCAGGGTGCTGGCTCCCTGCAGACACCTATGTGGTTTCTTCCAGCTGGCTGGGATCCAGACAACCCCTGGGAAGGTCCGGCCGCCTTCACACCTGGGACACCCCAGCCTGGCTGTTGGCTGGAGTCCGTGGTGCCCAGATTTGGAGCCTTTTGGTGAGAAATGTGCATTTTCATGGCAAGGTGCTTTCAGGAAATCTCCAGCTCTTCATGTGCAAAACACTGGGCCTCTGGGGTCCGCTGCAGCTGGAGCTTTGAATCAAGGTGTGGGCAGGGCTGTGTGCCTGTCCCATGTGGGGCCAGGAGCCAAGGCCAGAAGTCCAGGGCTGGGAGGCTGGCCAGGAGGTCCCAGTCTGAATCTGCTGCGCCTGGGGCTGAGGATGACAGGCCACACTAGTGCTGGGGCCACATTGCTCCAGGCAGCTGGTCATGTGCAAGACAGCAGGGGTCAGGATGCCTGGATTCAGCCCCAGCTTAGCTGCCGGCTCCAAGGGGGGCCTTCAGCAAGTCAGCCCACCTCCCCGGGCCTCAGTTTCCTTCTCTGTCAAATGGAACTTGGTCAGTTCTGCTGTTCATTTCTGGCCCTGAGAATCTTAGGATTCCGGGAGGTCCATCCCTGCCAGGTGCAGGAATCCTCCTCTTCCCTTGAACCTTCTCAGTGAGGGGCACTCACTCTCAGGACCAAAGGGGCTGGACGCAGGGGACACAGCATGGCCGGCTTCTCTGCTGGACACTCCTGTTACCTGTCCTCTCTGGGGACCCTCACGGGAAAGCCTAGAGGCTCGACCATCATCCCTCCCAGGTTACCGGATAAGATCCGGGATGCCCAGCTAAGTCTGAATTTGAGATAGATGCCAACTTCCTCCTGTGAGTATGACCCAACACCTGCAGGAGACGCACTTACACTAACACTTCCTCTGCGTTTACCTGAAGTTCACATGGAACTGGGTGTTCTGTTTTACTCCAACATGTAGTTCTTCCTTCTGGAGCCTTGGGGACTCTTCCACACCCCTCTTTCCAGGGCAGCTTTGACAGAGGAACTGTGACTCTGTTTTCTGGTGGCTGGTCGCTCTTGTTGCCCAGGCTGGAGCACGATCTCAGCTCACTGCAACCTCCACCTCCCGGTTTCAAGAGATTCTCCTGCCTCAGCCTCCCCAGTAGCTGGCATAAAGGTGTGCCCCACCACGCCTGGCTAATTTTTGTATTTTTAGTAGAGACAGGGTTTCACCTTGTTGGTCAGGCTGGCCTCAAACTCCTGACCTCAGGAGATCCACCTGCTGCTTCAGCCTCTCAAAGTGTTGGGATAACAGGTGCCGTGAGTCCCCATGCCCAGCCGGGACTGTGACTTTGAGCACCAGGGCGGGAAGGAACGAGGGCTGGCCTGGGCTTTGGGTTGAGCTACTGGGATCCTGCTTCTGCGTGGTCCTGACCCAGGGCCAAGCATAAGCAGTTTCACCGCCAACTGCAGCCTGGGAAAGAGAAATGCGTGCTCCTGAGGGGCTGAGCTGTGGGTCCCCTGGGATCACAGTGTCCATGCTGGGGTGCAGCCAGCAGGGTCCCGAGCAGTGCCCCTCTGCCGTGCACCTCCCTCTGGCGTCCAGGATCTCCAGGCACAGCTACAGGAAACCTTTGCTTGAAAGCTCTGCTAACTCTGTTCTCTTCCCTCTCGCCTTCTCCTGGAGTCTTCCTTTGTCTGGCTGACCTGCCATCCGCCAAACCCCAGTGGGAGGTGAGCAGGCCAGCCAGTCACCCCTTTTCCCTGGGGAGTTCAGGGTCTGGCTCTGCCCCTGACCCTCCCCTTTCATCCCTGGGGACCTACCTCTCCAGTTTAGGATTCCCAGCAAATGGTCCCAAAGCCAGCACTGAGGACCTCCCAGGCCTCCCGGGGCCCTCTCAGCTCCTGCCGGGAGGGATCAGTGGGGTGTGCAGGGTTGAGCAGAGGCTTCTTGCTGCCTGCGATAGGCGGGCACTGTTCTGAATGAACAAATATCCTGCTCCAACAGCACTGACGCCTCGGCAGGGGACAGGAGACAAGCACCACAAGTGAGAAAATGACAATGTCTCAGGAGGTAGCAAGAGGCAGAACGGAGAAGAAGAAGGAAGGGCTGCGGGGCTGCGATTGTAATTCCAGTGGTCAGGAGAAGGCTTGCTAGAGAAAGTGTCCCTTGGGCGTCGCGAGGGGAGCCCGCAACTGGATCCACTGAGGGTGCCTCAGGCAGAGGACACAGCAGGGCAAAGGCCAGGAGGCTGGACTGGAAGAAGGGGAGGCCAGCGTGCCTGCAAGAGCGGGTGGAGGGCGGACCGCCAGTCGGGCAGGGGGAGCTGCAGGAGCAAGGGCCTCGAAGTGGGAACTGTTGGGCGATTTTATGCCGAGCAGGAGCCTGAGGAGACGCGGGCTGTGAAAGTCTCCTGACCGTGGAACTGAGGATAGGTCATCGTGGGACCCGAAGCAGAGACCACCAGGAGGCTCCTGTCCTCACCGGGGGAGCTGCCGTGGGGGCCAGGACCCTGCACTGGTCATGCTGTCTCAGCTCGAGCGACAGCCAGGCTGCCTCTCTGCCCTGGACTCTGAAGACACTTTGGGTTGGAAATGGGTTTGCTGGTCTCCATTTCAATGAACGATTTATTTTCCAGTTTATAAAATGCACCCACCATACTCACTCATGAGTTCACAGACTCAAAGAAAGAACGCAGGAATTTCCCAGCAGGTCGGGGGCCAGACTCACCCCACCCCGCACGCAGGCATCTCTGCTCAGCCCCCTCACCCCTGCCAGGCCAGCGCCCAGAGGCTGAAGCCAGTAGCAGCCCTGTGAGGCCACATAGGCCCTGTGGGAGCGGATTCCAGGCCCAGCCATCAACCTTCGCCTACGGCCACCCCTTCCCAAAAGGTCCCCTGCTCGGCCATCGACATCAGAGACTGCCTTGCCAGGCTCGTTCATGGGCTGGCAGCTGGCAAGCAAGGGGCTGCATGGATTTCCAGGGGCTGAAGGCCATCAGCTGAGAGCTCAGGGGCTCCCAAAACACAAGACCCAGCAGGCAGAGAGGGAAGGCGGCAGCACGGCCCAAGCCAGCCGTGAGCCCCAGGGGACGGCAGGGGAATCCACCCAGCTCTGCTGTGCAATCCTGGACAAATCACTTAATCCCTCTGTTCTGCGTGCATCCAGCTCAAAACAGTGCTTAGGAGGCTGGAGGCTGGGAGCCTTAATTAAGCCATGTTTGCAAAGTCCTCCAAGGCTGCAGATGAAAGCGCCTATTGAAGAACAAAGCGTTGTCTCCAGTAACTCTCTCTGTCCCGGGCAGGATTGGAGACCCATATAAAAACAAGGAGGCCGGGCGCGGTAGCTCATGCCTGTCATCCCAGCACTTTGGGAGGCTGATGCAGGAGGATCACGAGGTCAAGAGATCAAGACCATCCTGGTCAACATGGTGAAACCCCTCTCTACCAAAAACACAAAAATGAGCCGGGCATGGTGGTGGGAGCCTGTAATCCCAAGCACTTGGAGGCTGGGGCAGGAGAATTGCTTGAACCTGGGAAGTGGAGGTTGCAGTGAGCCGAGATCACACCACTGCACTCCAGCCTGGGTTACAGAGGGAAGCTCTGTCTCAGCAGCTAAAAAAAAAAAAAAAAAAAGAAGGAACGAGGTGGCCAAGGGTATTTGGCCCCAAACACGGAGGCCAGCAGGACTAGACCGGGGCAGAATCAGGCACTGAGCGGTGCCCCTCGGCAGCAGGCTCCTGCCCCTCCCTGTTCCTCACTAGGCAGCACCGCAGCGTCTTGGCCTCCCTCAGCAGGCCCATCTGCACGGGGCATGACGACGGATCAGAGCCCTCTGCAACAGCTGCCCAGCCTTAGAGCAGCTTTCAAGGCTCCAATGTGTGGTCCCAGCTAGCCTGACCCTCGCTGTCCTTACACAGGCCACCCTCGAGCCTCCTCTTGATCTCCTCCAGCCCAGAGGTCCTCTCCTCCCCTGGAGGCCCAGCCCTGGGGAGACTCCCTGTCCCTGACACCCATGGTGACCTCTGGCCTCTGTAGCTGCAGCACGTGGGTGCTCAGGATCCCGGCCTGGGAGTGTGGGTGTGTGTATCCCCTCAGCCCTGGGGTCCTTCACGTCTGCGGAGCCCACCCCAGGCACTAGGGCTGTTCCCTGACCTCTGACCTCCCCTGCCATCTTTCTACACAGAAGCAACCCCATGCCCTCTGTCTGGAAGAGTCTGAACTCCCCTCCTTCATCTCTTGGCCCCCTGCACTTGGGAAATGTCTGCTAAAATGGCTCACAGGTCGCTCTGCAGTGGCAATCAGCTCCAGTCCCCTCAACCACCACCGGAGGGACTGGGGACCCTCCCTCCTTCATTCCCCATCTTCCGCCCAGCCCTTCCTACCCTCCACACCAGTGACTTACAAAGGCCACAGACCTAGTATGACCAGGGCTTGCTCGGGAAGAGGCTGTGCAGGCCCTCCCTGGCCCTGGCTTTGCTGGGGGGAATCCTTCAGGCCGGCCATGCCCCCATAGTGCATGGGCCAGTGCTGCCTGCCGGGGCCCAACCCCCCAAGGACAAGTTCTCCTGAGTGGCCCTGCCAACACTGGGGGCAACCTCCAGATGTGCCAGGGCCAGCCAGGGCCCCCAGAGACTGAAATGAGGTCCCAGAGAGGGAAGGATGTGTCACTGGCCCCCCAGGGTGGTCCACGCCACCTCAAGGTGGCATCACACAAGGCCCAGCAGGCACTGAAGCGAGCTCCCACCTGGGTGAGCGTGGAACAGGCTTTCTGGAGAACAATTTGGCCTTGCCAGGCAGTGCAAAGCAAAGTAAGCAAAGCACGATCCCACTCCCACCTGACACTCGCCCTCCGGGCCTGGAGCCTGAGCGAGTGACCTCGGGCGGACGTGCAGTGCGTGCTCACATGGGAGGCCGGAGGGGATGTGGAACGGGGTTTCTCAAAAACTCAAACAGAACGGCTTCTGCTGAAGGACGTGCGTCTGAAAACGACCTATACACAGTGTTTGCAGCAGAGAATTCACAGCAACTAAATGCAGAGACAACTCGCGCTCCCGTCAGTGACGCACGGATCCACCCAACACCGTCTTTCATACGATGGAAGTGTCGCTCAGCCTGGACGAGAATGAAGCCCGGATGCACGGCGCAGTTGGGTGGACCTTGAAAGCATCACGCTGAGGAAAGAAGCCGGTTCGGAGGCCACGCACTGGGTGATTCTGCTCTACAAAGCGCCCAGAACAGGCAGGAAGCCAGAGGCTGGGCAGGGGAGTTAGGAGTGGCCACTAGCGGGTAGGGTGGTTTTTCGGGGGTGATGGGGAAACATTCCAGAATTAGATGGTGGTGGTGGCTGCAAAGCACTGGGAATATTCTCAATGCCACTGAACCCTAAACTTGAAAAGGGATACATGGGAAGTCTTATGTGGCATGTATTTTCCGCCATGAGAAAAACTTACCCTGGACCAGGCATGGTGGCTCTCGCCTGTAGTCCCAGCACTTTGGGGGGCTGAGGCGGGCGGATCACTTGAGGTCAGGAGTTTGAGACCAGCCTGGGTAACGTAGTGAAACCCTGTCCCTACTAAAAATACAAAAATTAGCCAGGCGTGTTGGCAGGTGCCTGTAATTTCAGCTACTCGGGAGGCTGGGCAAGAGAATCACTTGAACCCGGGAGGCAAAGGTTGCAGTGAGCCAAGATTACCCCATTGCACTCCAGCCTGAGCTACAGAGCAAGACTCAGCATCAGAAAAATAAAAAAAAGGAAAAGGAAAAGAAAAAAAGAAACAACTTCAGTGTGTATCTAAAGGGAACAGGTGAAGTAACACTGGAGTTTCTATTCTGCAGCATTGAAAAGAATGCAGAAGTCCGGGCGCGGTGGCTCACGCCTGTAATCCCAGCACTTTGGGAGGCTGAGGCGGGTGAATCATGAGGTCAGGAGATCGAGACCATCCTGGCCATGGTGACACCCTGTCTCTACTAAAATACAAAAAATTAGCCGGGCGTGGGGCACACACCTGTAGTCCCAGCTACTCAGGAGGCTGAGGCAGGGGAATCGCTTGAACCCAGGAGACAGAGGTTGCAGTGAGCCAAGATCGTGTGACTGCACTCCAGCCTGGCAACAGAGCAAGACTCTGTCAAGAAAAAAAGAAGGAAAGAGAAAGAAAGGAAGAAAGAAAGAAAGAAAGGAAGGAAGGAAGGAAGAAAGAAAGGAAGGGAAAGAAAGAAAAAGAAAGAAAGATAGAGAAAGAAAGAAAGCAGAAAGCTGTAGAAAGATGTTCCCAAGCTATCAAGTCAAAGAAGTGGGTTAGAAAGGTGTAACTGTTAGAAGGTAGCGTGGTTTTCTTCTGGGTGATGAAAAGGTGTTTGAAGAAGATAAATACATGACTGAGCTTGGAAGTTCCGGAAGGACGACACCACGGTGCTCACGCTGATCACTCCGGGTGATGGGATGCAGAGCATATTTGCACGAGTGTCCTGTGCCTGCACGTTTGCTCTCAGCTATTTCTAAAATTTCCACAGCAAACTTTTGTAACTGGAGAAAGTTTCAGAGCAGGAAAAAAAAGCAAGAAGTAGGCCAGATTCAGTTGCTCTCGCCTATAATCCCAGCACTTTGGGAGGCTGAGGTGGGCAGATCACCTGAGGTCAGGAGTTCAAGACCAGCCTGACTAACATGGTGAAACCCCATCTCTACTCCAGGTGTGGTGGCGGGCGCCTGTCATCCCAGCTACTTGGGGCACTGAGACAGGAGAACCGCTTGAACCCGGGAGGTTGCAGTGAGCAGAGACCTTGCCATTGCACTCCAGCCTGGGCGACAGAGTGAGACTCCATCTCAAAAAAAAAAAAAGCAAGAAGTATCAGGATTTTTCTAAAAGTCCCACCCCCCATCCCAGTATATGGAAGCGTGGAGTGAAAGCCATTGTGGGTAGCCCCTCTCTAGTCCCCGAGGGCAGTGGGCAAGGATGAGTGGGCAGGCAGCCCCTTCTCCCCACCCCAAATGATCTGCGTATCTCCTGGCCATCATCCCTTCCAGCCAGGACGCCAGCCTGGAGGAAGCAGGGGAAGGTGTTCCAGGACCAGGGAAGACCAGCAGCCTCCCTGGTCCAGTGGGATACAATCACTCATTCATTTCTTCATTCATTCACACCTTTGTCAGACCTAACACGTGGTGAGTGCCCTCTCTGACCCCATGTGAGGGCCTGGGAAGGCTGGGAGACTAGCTGAGGCAGGAAGAGGAGGCTTCAGCCCTTTGCACCAGCTCCCACTCCCTCTGCAAGCCTGGTCTCCGTGGTGGTAAGCGCTGGTCTTCCCTTCTGGGCTGGTGGGATGCCAGCAGCATCAGGCTTTCTCCCAGAGAGCAGCCGAATCTTCTCCAAGCCAGCCACATCCTCTTCTGGAACCAGCCTTGGGGACACTCCTGGGCTCACTGGTGACTTTTTCCTGATTGCTGACCCTGATCCTGTGGGCCAGCTTGTGTTGTCGAAGCCCTCCTGTGTGCCAGGCCCCACCTAGGTGCTAGGGCTTTAGACAGGAGTCAGATAGAAGCTCTCTGTGTGACGGTGCCCTCTGGGAAACCCATCTGAAAAACCAGATGCTCCCAGGTAAGTCCCTTAAAGCCAAGTCATTCCCCTGCCCACCTCTCCAGTGGTACCCCACACAGGACAAGAGCCATGTATTCTGCAGAGCGGGGCCTCAGCCGTGTCCTCTCATCCCCTGATCCAGCCACACTCCGGCCTCCCCCAGCTCACCACCCTCAGCACCTCCACCCTTCCAGGCTGGTGCCGAATGCCCTAAACACTGCCTGCCTCAGGGCCTTCGAGTCTCAGATGCCCTTGTCCAGGTCTCTGAGGAGCTGAGTCCCCATCTCATGGCAATCTCGGCTGAAATACTGGCTCCTCCCACCTCTATAGGAAAGTGCTGAAGTGATTCCCCCCAAACACCACCATTATCATTGCTTATTTGATTTTCTTTCTTTCTTTCTTTTTCTTTCTTTCTTTCTTTCTTTCTTTCTTTCTTTCTTTCTTTCTTTCTTTCTCTTTCTTTCTTTCTGTCTTTCCTTTCTTTCCTTCCTTCCCTCCCCCTTCCTTCCTTTTTCCCTTCCTTCCTTCCTTCTTTCCTTCCTTCCTCTCTTTCTGTCTTTTCTTTCTTTCTTTCTTTCTTTCTTTCTTTCTTTCTTTCTTTCTTTCTTTCTCTCTCTCTCTCTCTCTCTCTTTCTTTCTTTCTTTCTTTCTTTCTTTCTTTCTTTCTTTCTTTCTTTCCTCTTTCTCTCTTTCTTTCTCTCTTTTTTGACACGGAGTCTTGCTCTGTTGCCCAGGCTGGAGTGCAGTGGTGCAATCTCGGCTCACGACAACCTCCACCTCCTGAGTTCAAGCAGTTCTCCTTCAGCATCCTGAGTAGCTGGGATTATAGGCATTTGCCACCACGCCCAGCTAATTTTTTTTTTTTTTTTTTGTATTTTTAGTAGAGACAGGGTTTCACCATATTGGTCAGGCTGGTTTCAAACTCCTGACCTCAAATGATCTTCCCACCTTGGCCTCCCAAAGCGCTGGGAT
The DNA here is from genome assembly GCA_028533165.1 of Leontopithecus rosalia. Classification (NCBI taxonomy): domain Eukaryota; kingdom Metazoa; phylum Chordata; class Mammalia; order Primates; family Cebidae; genus Leontopithecus; species Leontopithecus rosalia. The sequence continues at coordinate 113,299,535 of CM052657.1, read as the reverse complement.
TACAGGTGCGAGCCGCAGTGACTGGCTGCTTATTTGATTTTCTTCTGAGCATTTGTTACCATCCAAACCATCTTGGGCGTGGGTTCTCTTGTTGATTATTTCTCCCCCAGATGCTGTGGCCCTGAGGCAGGGACCAAGTATTTTGTGGCTGCTGTCTCCCCATCCCCTGGCACATGGTAGGTGCTTGATAAGTATTGTGCTGAGTACGCAGATGACCAGAAACCGGGGAGGCTGCTGATCTCCAGGACCCCTGCGACAGGGCTCTCTGATCAGGGTGGCTCTCTGCTCTCAACCACGCATTTCTATTTTTGTTTAAACTGTTGTGAGAATCTGCAGTAATCACTTGGCTCGGCACTAATCCTGATTTAATGAGGCCACTTTGGTTCTTTGGTGTTGATATTCTCTGAAGTTCAGCTCTGAGAGAAATAAAAGAAAGGCCGCCTGCCACCTACCCATCACCAAAGACACAAGTGAGCATCCTAGAATTTGGGGCGCATCAAAACCAAAGAAAAAAGCAGAACCTGGCCCGATGTTTGGCCCAAGCAGCCTGTGAGGGCCAGCCGTCCTCCGAGCGTTTGTAGTGCAGTGGCACAGCCCTGCAGATGTTCCCTGGAAGGACTGCCACTTCAAAGCCAGGGCTCAAGCCCATTACCTGCGCAGCCTTTGTGCATTTCAAAGGGGAAGCCAGTTGAACTTTCCCTGTAATCAGGGGCCCCAACTTGCCTTTAATGGACCATCAGGGAACACAGCAAGGAGAATTCCCCAATCATTACCAGGTTCTGATGGCCTCGGAGCCCACCTGGGGAGGCCCGAGGGGCAGCCACCTGCGGCATGAGGGTGTGAGCGCTTGCCAAGCCCACTCCCAGGAAGGCCAGGACTCCATCCAGCTGAGCGCTGGACCTGGGGTCAGAAGCCACGACTTTGACGGCCTAGGTTGCCCAGCCCCCTTTCCTGGGCCATGGAGTCCCATTCCCTGTATGTGAACCCCACCTTGGCCGCTTGCTTGCTGTGAGATCTTGGGCAGGTGCTCCCACCTTGCTGAGTCCCCGTTTTGCAATCACCTATGGAGAATAAAAGCAGACCTTTCTGTGTTTTGCTCCAAAGTGTGGGCATTTTGTAAGTGACAATACCCTGAGGAAATATGTACTGAGTTGCATTGTCTCCCCCGAAAATGTATGCTTACCTGGAAACTCAGAAGCTGACCTTATTTGGGAGAAGGATCTCTGCAGATGTAATTAAGGAAAGAATCAAGATGAGATCATCCTGGACTAGGTGGGCCCTAAATCCAGTGATCGGTATTCTTATAAGAGACAGACGTGGGGTGCGGTTGCTCACACCTGTAATCCCGGCACTTTGGGAGGCCAAGGCAAGTTAATCACCTGAGGTCGGGAGTTCAAGACCAGCCTGGCCAATATGGTGAAACCCTGTCTCTATTAAAAATATAAAAAAAAAATTAGCAGGGCGTGGTGGCATGTGCCTGTAATCCCAGCTACTCGGGAGGCTGAGGCAGGAGAATTATTTGAACCTGGGAGGCAGAAGTTGCAATGAGTCGAGATCATGCCACTGCACTCCAGTCGGGGCAACAAGAGTGAAACACTGTCTCAAAAAAAAAAAAAAAGACAGACAAGGGGAAGATACAGATATTCAAGGGGCCCTGTGAGGCTGGAGGCTGAGACTGCAGTGATGCAGCCACAAGCCAAGGAATGTCTGGAGCCCCCAGAAGCTGGGAAGGGCAGCAAGAGTCCTTCCCTAGAGCTTTCAGAGGGAGCAGGGCCATGTTGACTCCCTGATTTTGAAGTTCCTGGCCTCGAGAACTGTGAGAGAATAAATTTCTGATCTTTCAGGCTCTCAAGTTTCCAGTGGTTTATTTTAGCAGCCTCGAGAAATTAATAACAAAGGCAAGTCATTGTTCTTGTACTTGTTACTCTAAAGAATTCTCTGTGGCTGGGCATGGTGGCTCATAGCTGCAATCCCAGACTTTGGAAGACCAAGGCGGACGGATCACTTGAGATCAGGAGTTCAAGACCAGCCTGGCCAGCATGGTGAAACCCAGTCTCTACCAAAAATGACAAAAATTGTCTGGGCATGGTGACACATGCTTGTAATCCCAGCTACTCAGGAAGCTGAGGCAGGAGGATGGCTTGAACCCAGGAGGCAGACATTGCAGTGAGCTGAGATGGGTCCACTGCACTCCAGCCTGGGCACTAAGAGCAAAACTCCATCTCAAAAAAAAAAAAAAGAATTATTTGGACCACCGAACTGTCCTACCAGACACTTAGGCCCGCAGTGACCTCTGTAGGTGGGCGGCTCCCTCTATCTCCAAAGCAAGTGAAAAGGAAGGAGAGATACATAAGGGAAAGATGGATCTTGATTTGGAATGGGGCTCTTATCCCTTCCTAGCTGCAGGACTTTGACAGGTAACTGATCCTCTGTGAACTTCTGTCTCTTTATGAAATGGGGACCATTGTATTCACCTCCAAGAATTCTGTGAAGACGAGACTAGATCCAGATGTAAAGCATTCACACATAAGTCTTCAGTAAACGGGGAGGGTGTCTATATTAGTCTATTTATTTATTTTTGAGATGGAGTCTCATCTGTCACCCAGGCTGCTGTGCAATGGTGCGATCTCAGCTCACTGCAACCTCTGCCTTCTGTGCTCAAGTGATTCTTCTGCCTTAGCCTCCCAAACAGCAGAGATTATAGGCATGCACCACCATGCCCGGCTAATTTTTGTAATTTTAGTAGAGATGGGGTTTTGCCATATTGGCCAGGCTGGTCTCAGACTCCTGACCTCAGGTGATCCATCCGTCTTGGCCTCCCAAAGCGCTGGAATTACAGGTGTTAGCCACTGTGCCTGGCCTATATTAGTTATCTGCTGTTACATAGCACATTTCCCCAAAATTTAGAGGCTGAAAACAACAATGGACCTTTATTATCTCACATAGTGTTATAGCCCTGCATCAGGTATGTGGGAGCAGCTTAACTGGATGTTTTCAGCTGAAGATATCTCATGATGTTAAAATCAAGATGTCAGCTAGGGCTGTAGTCTCATCTGATGGCTTGACTGGGGCTGGAGCATCCACCTTTAAGATGCCTCACTCACATGGCTGTGGGCAGGAGGGCTCAGTTCCTCACCACCAGACTTTCCATAGGGTTGCTTAGATGTCCTCCCATCATGGCAGCTGGCTTCTCCCAGAGCATGTCATCCAAGAAAGAGCAAGGTGCAAGTGGCAATGTTTTGGATGTCATTCCCCACCACTTCTGCCACATTCTATGGTCCTAGAGAGCAACGCTGAAACAATGAGGGAGGGAACTCTACACAGGCATCAACACCAGAGGGTAGACCACTGGAGGCCATGGGGGGCGCTGGCTACCACTGTGTCTCAGAGGGCAAGGTGTTCTTGGGGATGCTGCCAGGCAGAAGCCTACCTGACAGGTGGCTTTGCCATCCAGACTTGCCTCTGGGGCCAGCCGCCTGAGAGCTGGGAGCCTGATCTGGCCATATGCCCAGCTGCTCCCCTGTCATTTCATTTGTCTGAGGCCTCTCCATGTTTCACTGGGGCTCCTTCCTGCAGGCACTTTGGGCCGACATTGAGTCACAAAGACTTCTAACCCAGAGCCCATGTCAGCAGCCCAGCCGGAGCCTCACCTCTTCTCCCCGGAGCCCAACCTAAAGATTAGAGCCCCAGAGATACCTCGGGGGCCAATGGGCAGACCTGAGTTCCGGAGGGGCAGTGTCCCAGACACTCACCAGGGCCCTGCAGCAGCTCCCTGAGTGTGTCGTATGAGTGTTCACGTGTGGGGGCATCGTGTGCAAACCTGAATGTTGAGGTGTGTGCAAGGAGACTCGTGCACCAGCACAACTAGAATCTGTTCTGTTTTGGACAGTTCCACACATACAAAACATTGCAGGCACAACAGTGCTGGAGCCGACAGGAGATCCAGGCCGCCACCCCGCCTCCCCTGCCTCCCGCACCTCCCGCCACCGGCTGTCTCTGTTCTCAGACCTATTCCAACAATCACTCAAAACATGGTGGATTACAATGAGGTTCTAGGCATGCAGAGACATGGCTTACCCAAGGATAGTAAAAAGACCTGTCAGAAACTGGCACTGAGGTGCCACCCAGATAAAAATCCTAAGAATAAGGAAGAAGCAGACAGAAAATTCAAACAAGTAGAGTAGGCGTATGAGGTACTGTCAGATGCTAAGAAACAGAACATCTATGGCAAATATGGCAAAGAAGGATGAATTGGTGGAGGAAGAGGTGGAAGTCACTGTGGCAGCTGGTTCCAGTCTGGCTTCGCATTTTGTAACCCAGATGATACCTTCAGGGCATTTTTTTGGTGGATGGAACCCATTCTCATTTGACTTCTTTGAAGACCCTTTTGAGGACTTTTTTGGGAATCAACGGGGTTCCCGAGGAAGCAGAAGCCGAGGGACCGGGGTTGTTTTTCTACATCTTTTGGAAGTGGATTTTCTTCTTTTTGATGCAGTATTTATTCATTTGGGTCCCTGCATCACGGGGGCCTCGCTTCATTGTCTTCCACGTCCTTTGGTGGTGGTGGAATGGGCAACTTGCAATTACTGTCAACCTCTGCTAAAATGGTTAATGGCAGAAGTCACCACAGAGAGAATTGTCGAGAAAGAGTAGAAGTCGAAGAAGACGGCCAGTTAAAGTCCTTAACAATCCATGAAGCGCAGCTGCTGCGCTTGGATCACAAGTAATTCCACGCGGGCTCTGAACAGAAATGGTGGACTGGGACGAGCACCATTTGAGGAGTAATAGGAACTTTTTTTGAAGATTTCAAAGGAACTCAACTTTCAGTATAATAGTACCTGGTCTATTTATAAACAGCTCACTGGAGCCTCTATTTGTCACAGACTTTTGAGTTTATTGTTGGGACCACATAATGGGATCATTTTTTTTTTAGATGGAGTCTCACTCTGTTGCCCAGGCTGGAGTGCAATGGCGACCTCTGCCTCCTGGGTTCCAGCAATTCTCCTGCCTCAGCCTCCTGAGTAGCTGGGATTACAGGTGCACGCCACCACGCCCAGCTAATTTTTGTATTTTTTAGTAGAAACTGCGTTTCACTATGTTGGTCAGGCTGGTGTCGAATTCCTGACCTCACGATCTGCCCCGCTCCGCCTCCCAAAGTGCTGGGATTTCAGGTGCGAGCTACTGTGCCTGGCCCATTTATTTTTTTATTGTAAATCTGTGCATGCACTTTGCTTTTTTATCAAATGTACTGCAAGGTGAGCCTTGACTCCTCAGTGTAGGACAGGATTGCTCACTAACAGCAGCATGGACCTGCTTTTCCACCGTGTCTGAAGTGCGAGCTGCGTAGTGTCAGCCTGCTGTGACATTCACAGTGCCAGGACAAATCTTCTACAGAAGTAATTTCAATTGTTTTTAGTGTTCGGCAGTGAAAGATATCACCGCAGTAACGGTAGTGCATTTCTGGTTTGGTATAAAATAAGGCTATTTTCTAGTCGTGCATGAAGCTGCCAACTTAGTACGTTTTGACAAGTGTTTACATGTTTAAATATGTAGTGTTAAGATTAGGGTTAAAAAAGTAAAGCTGCTCACCTGGGTCTTCGTCATTTGCTCTAAAAAAATTAAAGAAAATAAATGTGAATGTGTTTGGTGCATTCTTTCCTGAACGGATCTTCAGAAAAAAAAAGTGCACGTGTCATGCGGGTAGAATGTGTAAAAACACCAAGGAAACAAACACACACAAACCCACCACCAGGCCTAATAAACAAAATATCACCAGCACTGAGGTGCCCGGTGCGCCCTCTTTCCCCAGAGGTAACTGCTCTTCTGCATTTTGAGACTTGCTTTTTCCACTCCACATATTGTGTGGGAGATTCATCCCTGCCAATGGCTAAAAATTCTTTTTTCAGCTGGGTGCTGTGTCACGCAGGTAGAATGTGTAAAAAACACCAACGAAACAAACACGCATAAACCCACTACCAAGCTTAATAAGCAGCCTCAATTTCCTGGGCTCGAATGATCCTCCCACCTCAGCCTCCCAAGTAGCTGGGACCACCGGCACACATCAACATGCCTGGCTAATTTTTTGTAGAGACTGGGTCTTGCTATGTCGCCCAGGCTGGTCTGGGACACCTAGACTTAAGTGATCCTCCTTCTAATCCCTCCCAAAGCGCTGGGATTACAGGTATGAGCCAGTACGCCTTGTCAGCTGGGCAGAAATTGTAAGAAGCAGGGAACGCTTCACCATGCCTCTGCCTCTGCCTCTGCAGTCATGGATGAGGTGAACACCATCAGCTTAGGCCCCTCAGTGGCTACAAGAAGCAGAACCCCCTTTTAGCCCTGGCAGGACACAGAGGGTAAAAGAAAGAGAAAGTGTGTTGTTTCAAGTACTAAGGCTTGGGGGATATTTGCTGCTGCAGCATAACCCGGGCCATCCTGACTGCTACATTGTCCACAGGGCAGAACTGTTGCTGGCTCACAGCTGATCATCAGGGAGTGTATTTCCCAGCTGCCCTCAGATCTAGGGGCAGGCAGGTGACTACTTCTTGCCAGTAGAATGTGATTAAGCTTTGAGTGCCTTCTCCACCCTCTCTTTTCCTGGATGCCAGCGGAGAGTGAAGCATCATGAGACCCCAAGCAGGGCTTGGCAAATCACAGCAAGTGGACCGGCTCTGACTCACCATGGGTCAAATTCTGGTCACACCTATTTGTTTATCTCTCGTCTGTGGCTGCTTTCAAGCCACGGTGCAGAGTTGAATAGTTGTGATGAGACAATGCGGCTAATACAGTTAAAAATACTTACCATCTATTCTTTTGCACAAAAAGCTTGCTGAGGCCGGGCACGATGGGTCATGCCTGTAATTCCAGCACTTTGGGAGGCCAAGGCAGGTGGATCACGAGGCCAGGAGTTCGAGACCAGCCTGGCCAATATAGTGAAACCCGTCTCTACTAAAAAAAAAAAAAATACGAAAATTAGCCAGATGTGGTGGCGCATACCTGTAGTCCCAGCTACTCAGAAGGCTGAGGCAGGAGAATCGCTTGAACACGGGAGGCAGAGGTGAGCTGAGATAGTGCCGCTGCACTCCAGCCTAGGCGACAGAGTGAGACTTCATCTCAAAAAAAGAAAAAAAGCTTGCTGGCCCCTGACCTAGGAGGTAGTGGAAGGAAGAGATGCAGGGGCCTAGATCCCTGAGCCATCACAGTGCACTCCGCTTGTGCAGCTTTTATTGTGTTAAACTACTGAGATTCGAGAGTCTGTTACATAAACTGGCGTTACCATAATTAACACAGGCTCCAACACTCCAGTGCTGACATGAATTCAACAGCCATGGGGCAGGGCAAAGAACGCTGGCCTGCGTGCCCCAGACCTGGTTTCTTCCACTCATTCATTCATTCAGCAAATATTATTACTGAGCACCAGCCACGCCCCAGGCACATGCATTGAATTGGATACCATTTCTGCCCTCAGACCTGGCAGTGTGATGAGACTGTTGAGACTCCACCACTAATTCTGTGAGCTGGGACCAGTTCTTTCCACCCTGAGCCTCAGTTTCCTCCCAGTAAGAGGAGGCATCCCTTTAGAGACTCTGGTCCTCCGAAATTGTCCAAGGCAGATATTGTAGGTTGAATTGAATCCTTCAAAAATATATGTTCAAGTCTTAACCCCTGTTCCCTGGTAAAGTGACCTTGGAAATACGGTCTTTGCAGATAAAATCAATAAGTTAAGCAAAATTTATACAGGATTAGGGTGGGCCTCTAATCCACTGGCTTTGTTCTTTTAAAAATAGTACTATTATTATTATTATTTGGAGACAGGGTCTCACTCTGTCATCCAGACTGGAGTGCAGTGGCACAATCTTGGCTCGCCACAACCTCCGCCTCCCAGGCTCAAGTGACTCTTCTGCCTCAGCCTCCTGAGTAGCTGGGATTACAGGCACATTCCACCACACCCAGTTGATTTTTGTATTTTTAGTAGAGACAGGGTTTCACCATGTTGGCCAGGCTGGTCTTGAACTCCTGACCTCAAATGATTCACCCACCTCCACCTCCCCATGTGCTGGTATTACAGGTGTGAGCCACCGCACCTGGCTTGTCAATTTTTTTTCTTTTTTTTTTTTTTTAAAGTAGAGACAGAGTTTCTCCATGTTGGTCAGACTGGTCTCAAACTCCCAACCTCAGGTGATCTGCCTGCCTTGGCCTCCTAAAGTGCTGGAATTAAAAGCGTGAGCCACCATGCCTTGTCTGTTTTGTTTTTTTTTTAAATAGAGATGGGGTCTTGCTGTGTTGGCCAGGATAGTCTCAAACTCCTGTTCTCAAGCAAGCCTCCTGCCTTGGCCTCCCATAGTGCTGGGATTACAGGCATAAGCCACCACCCCTGTCCTGGCTTTGTCCTTACAAGAAAACAGAGATACAGAGACACACAATGCTGAATATGAGATGAAAATGGAGGCAGGGATTGGGGTGATGCATCCAGAATCCGAAGACTCCCAGCAACAACCAAAAGCTTGAAGAAGCAAGAAACTGTCCTTCTCAGAGCCTTCGAAGAGAGCACAGCTCTGCCAACACCTCGATTTTGGACTTCTGGCCTCTGGAACCATGAGAGAATAAATTTCCATCGCTTTGAGGAGCCCAGTTTGTGGCCACGTATAACGGCAGCCCCAAGAAACTGGTTCAGCAGGATGCGCTGAGGGCCAGCCGGGGTCTACGGGGCACTGCAGGATCAGGGAGGCGTCTGAGATCTCAAAGCAGAGAGGAGTTCATCAGGTCCTTGTTTGTACCCTCCCTTTGGGAAGGAGCTATTCAAAGAGACTGTGAGCCCTCCAGTAGGAACCTGGAGGTGGAGTTCACAGGGCTTGGGAACTGCGGAGAGAAAAAGGTGACATACTTATTGTCATGACTTAGTGAAACATGCCATTTTTTATATTTGTTTATTACCATTTTCTTCGCCTGTGAGTGTAGGCAAACCACAGTGCATTAACAATGCCATCGACTCTGTCGTCCTGAAAAATGACAGGTATTTTCATGTTATGTTGCAGTTGTATAATCTGGAAATGTTCCTGATCCTCATCAGCACTTCAAAACTGTGGTTAGCGGATTTGCCACATGATCCCACTGTGGGAAATATTTCTAAAGAAGCACAAATGGTACTAAATCACAATTTTATTTTTAAAATATGTTTTGGTAACTGTATGACAGTCAAATCGGGTACTATTGTCAGACTATGTATTTCACTTTCAGCATTTTAAAATATTGTTCAGAGGAAGGGTCTGTAGTCCCTCCCAGGTGCCAAAGGGTTTCGTGATTCAAAATATCAATAGGTTGAAAATCTCTGTTGTAAAGTAATAGAATCCCCAACTTTCAGCTGGGCACATGGCTGCCCAGAATAAAGACTGCATCTCTCAGACTCCCTTGCAGCTAAGTATGAATCATGTGACTAAGTTCTGCCCAGTGGGCCATGGCTAAGGGCAGCCAGGTGAGAAGGTTCTGCCCAGTGGGCCAGGGCTAAGGGCAGCCAAGTGAGAAGGTTCTGCCCAGTGGGTCACGGCTAAGGGCAGCCAGGTGAGAAGGTTCTGCCCAGTGGGCCACGGCTAAGGGCAGCCAGGTGAGAAGGTTCTGCCCAGTGGGCCAGGGCTAAGGGTAGCCAGGTGAGAAGGTTCTGCCCAGTGGGCTATGAGTAGAGAGAACTTCAATGTTATATCCTTCAAGTGGAGGTGATGCACAGTAGCTTTCTCTTTCTGCTCTTTGTGTGTCCTAGCGCTTGAAATGCAGTTATATAGGGGAACCATCTTCTATCAAATGGGCAAGGACCAAATCCCTAGGGAAGGGGGAGCAGCAAGATGGAGAGAGCCTGGGCATCTGGGTGATCCCATGCAGCTGAGCCACCATCTGCCTCAGACCATTCCAAGAGAAAGAAACAAACTTCTAACTTAAGGCTCAGTTATTTTGGAGACTTAACAACAACCACAACAACTGAAACGGTTACCTAAGAATATAGAGTCTAAGGCAGGGCCAAGCCCACCTTTCAGAAAATGAATGGTGCTAGAATGGGGCCCCTAGCCCTACCTACTTGCACTGATTCCTCCCACTCTTGCAGCCAAGGTGAGAGTGGGTTCTCCTAAGCCCAACTTACTTTGGACCTTCTGGACCTGTGAACTGGCGCCAAGACCCTACAGGGAGTGGGGTCCCTCCATGTAAGCCTCATGCTAATATTCTCTCTCTCAGGGTGGAGGACAATGACATGGGGCAGCATGCCCCTGCCCCACACCCAACCTCCAGGAGTGACTTACTGCTGAAAAGGGAAGAGGACTGCCAGAAGCACAAGACATCAGCTGTGAAAACGGACTTACTTGTTCTCAGAAAAAGTCCATTTCACGCCACAAATTATTTTCTGCTCCTCCCATCATGAGATGGCATCCATTTCTCCCTCCTCAGAGTCTGGGCTGGCCTGAGACTTGCTTAGGCCAACAGAATGTGGTGGAAATGATGCTCGGCTTCCAGACCTGGGTCTGAAGGGCTCTGTCAGCTTCTAGTATCTCCCTATTGGAGACCTGAGTCATCAGGTAAAGAGTTCCAGGTACCCTGCTGAAAAGACCAGGCAGCAAAAGACCATGCAATGGGACAGAGAGAGAGGGAAAGGGAAAGGGAAAGAGGAAAAGATGGAGGGAGAAAGAGAGAGAGAGAGAGAGAGAGAGAGAATACCCAGCCAGCTCCCAGCCTGTCCAGCCAGCCCAGCCAGCCCAGCGGAGGCACCTAGCATGTGGATGAAGCCATCTTGGAACTTTCAATCCCAGCCAAGCTCCCAGCTGAATGTATCCATGGGAGTGACCCAGCCCATCACGTGGATCCAGGATGAGTTGTCCCTGCTGAGCCCTATCCAAGCTGCAGAATTATGAGAAAAAAAAAAAAAAAGATGGATGTTTTAAGCCCCTAAGTTTTGGCACGATTTTCTATGTAATAAGATGTCATGGAAAACATTAGCCATCCTGTAAACACTCCAAAAGTTTGGTCATAAAAGCAAACCATGAGCCTTATCCTGCCCTGGATACAATCCCTAAGTATATGTAGCCCCTCCCCATCCCATGGCTAACTTGATCATGCTCCATCTACACTGCCCCTACAATAAACTCTCCTTTTGGTTGGAAGAGGCGGGTGGACAGCAGAGGTAGGTCTTGACCTGCCGGGAGGGAATCCACAGCCGGGGCAGGACACTGATGCCGGATGCTGATACATTTCATCTTCAAGGAGCATCTGAGAGGGTCCCTGGCACAGCCAAGGGGTCCCTATACAGGTTTTTCCTCCCAAATATTCCAACTAGGGGAAAAGGAAGTGGTTTATGGGGAATCCCTGGGAAAGCCGCAGGAAAAGCCAGCACAGCCTTGGGCGGGCTGAGAGGGGAGAATTTTTTCTGTAAAAGGTCACCCCATCTCCTGCATTCCTTCACAGTCCTTATTCTTCCTCTCTTGGCTCCACCCAAACATTCGCTGCTGCAGTGGAAGATGGACTCCAGCTGCAGGGGGTTGGGGAGAAAGAGGCTTTCCGTTCTCTCTTCTCTCCTTCCTTCCTTTTCTTCTTCCTTCCTTTTTCTTTCTGTTTTTCTCTTTTCTTTCCTTTCTCTCCCCTTTCTTTCTCACTCTCTTCTTCTCTCCTTTTCTTTCCTTCTTCCTTTTCTTTCCTGTGAATTTTTAATGTTTGTATGGTTAACGGGCCCCCAGGGTCAAGGCTTTAGGCTCCCACAGAATGTTTCCAAAGATCCACTGGCTCCCTCGGGAAGGGCTGGGAGAAAACACAGAGGGTGTCACCAGGCTGATGCCCCTGCACTGGCAGTGAGGGGACCCAGCTGGCAGAGTTAGACACCAGCTGTTTGCCGGTGAAGGCTCAGCTACTCCTTGCACTCAGATGCCTGCCGTGGCCCTGCCCATGTGTGTGGGATCACAGCACAGCCCTCAGGATCCTGCTTAAAGTAGGTCCAGCTGCCTGATAGACTCGTCTCCTGTTCTGGCGTCTGATACCCCCATGGAGCCAAGTCATTTGTGCAAGTACTGGGGCTGTGAGACCTGGCCAGCGAGTCATGGGCCTGGTTCCCCGTGGCAGGTGGCCACAAGCCCGACCTCAGAACCAAACACTGAGGCTGAAGATAGTGGGCATATGCCCAACAACATTCACACCTAGGGGGTCTCCGGATGGAGTCAGGAGGGAGTACTTGGGCCTACCTCTCAATCCTGTAATCTTCCACTTTCTGAGTGGCCTGGGCAGGTCTCCTCACCTCTGTGAGCCTCAGTTTCCTTACCTGTAAAATGGGCACAAATCACACCTGCCTCTTGTGCTGTCGACAAGGTTTAGGAGAGTTTCCACGGGCCTGCCCACTATGGGAGCCTCATGCAAAAAAGCATAGATGCACCTTGTCAGTTACTCCAGGGCTGGCTCAGGGTGTTCCTGCTGGGGTCGCAGAAACCCCACAGAGACCGGGTTTTCAATGAGTAGGTATCTCACCCTCTTAAGCCACAGGAGCCCTGGCCCCAGCTCCCCATCACCTGCGTCTGACACTTCAGCCACCATTTAACATCAGAAAGTTTATTGCTGGCCCACAGGGGCTCAGCCCTGCCCTAATGGGCCGACCTCAGGGGTCCTGCCCTTTGAAGAGGGTCTTTATGGTAATTGATGGTAATAGCAGGCAGCCTGGGGCCCCAGGTAGGAAGCCCACTGGGGGTAATCGAATTAGCCTGGAAAACAAATTACTTTCAGCCAAACCAAATCACTTTCAACCACGGAGCAACATATAAGACCCCAAAACCACAAAGCCTTTCACAGTTCAAGGAACAGACAAGGGGTTGGGAGGCCTGGGACAGTGGGCTGATCATCACAGCACAGAGATGGCGTCAAGCCAGGCCTCCTTCCCCCTACCCAGTGGCCAGGGCTGGGGGCCAGTCTTGGGCTGGGTTTACCTGTGACTAAAGTGTGTGTATGCTTTGTTTTTTGGGGGGAGGCAATGGTGTTCCTGGTCAAGCTGTCACCCAAGTTTTTGGTGAGAGGCCCTGTCTACTGTATACGGATGCGTTGAGGGTCTCCTCTCGATGGAGAGACAGCTGTTTCCCAAGTGAATCATAAGCACAGCCCTGGGAGGCAGGTGCGTTGATACCTCCCAGGGTCTCCTAAAGAGAGAATCCCACACAAATAAGGCGTCCAGGATGACAAGAGCCCAGGAGGTTGAGGCTGCAATGGGTTGTGACGGCGCCACTGCATTCCAGCCTGGGTGACAGAGCCAGACCCTGCCTCACAAAAACAAAAAGTCACAAAAAACAAAGCCCCAGAGCCTCCGTGCACATGCAGGAGGGACCCACACAGTCCACGTCTATAGGATGTAGGTGGTCTAGGGAGCTCCTGTGGGGGGTATAGGCAGCCTCACCTGGTGGACCCCCAGAACCTTCCACCCCTAAGCCAGGGTCTGCCCCGGCTTCCAGGCTGGCTGACGCTGGAGGTGTTTGCCCCATCTCTGCCTCTGTGGATGGCGAGGAGGTCAGAGGTCCTGCCAGGAGCAACGAGAGCTAGGCCCAGGTTGGCAAATGGAAGTGGGCAGGGCTGACCTCCTGCCCAGATGTGGGAGGCTCCCATCTGCCTCCTCCACGACGGAGATGTGCCAAGGCTCTCATCTGCTCAGCAGGCACTTAGTGAAGCACCTCCGGGGGCCAGGCTGGCTCCCAGCCCAGGTGAGGGGCAGTCATTGAGGCCCACACGGCCTTGTAAGGAGGAGGGGGTATAACCAGAGGCCACAGTGGATGCGTGGCCCAAGGACGGAGGGGCATCCTTGAGGCAGCAGCCCCTTGGTTCAGGGGGTCTCTGAGAGGACCCAGGTTAGGGCTATTGACCCAGGGAAGGGGCCTCCAGGGCAGAGACCAGCAATGCCAGGCACAGTCACAGGTGGCCAGATCCAAGGCCGCCCACAGCCATTCCTAGCCAGAGGGCACTCGTCCTGGCCACAGGTTTGCCACTGGTCTGTGGGCGGGAAGGAACTCTGCAGTGGCCAGGACGGGTGGAGGTGAGGTGGGCCTGGAGGCAGGAGTGCAGAGAGGAAGAGGCAGCCTCCATCCCACGAGCTTCACTCCACAGCCCTCAGGGTGAGCCCAGGTTTTCTAGCCCCCGGCCTTGGGACAGGAGGTCCAATCCACACAGGGCCCCTTAGACAAGTGGCTTAACCTCTGGTCTTATCACATGAAGCCAGGAGGTTGAGGCTGCAATGGGTTGTGATGGCGCCACTGCACTCCAGCCTGGGTGACAGAGCCAGACCCTGTCTCAAGAAATGAAAAACAAACCCTGGGCCGGGCGCGGTGGCTCACGCCTGTAATCCCAGCACTTTGGGAGGCCGAGGCGGGTGGATCACGAGGTCAAGAGATCGAGACCATCCTGGTCAACATGGTGAAACCCCGTCTCTACTAAAAATACAAAAAATTAGCTGGGTACAGTGGCGCGTGCCTGTAATCCCAGCTACTCAGGAGACTGAGGCAGGAGAATTGCCTGAACCCAGGAGGCGGAGGTTGCGGTGAACCGAGATCGTGCCATTGCGCTCCAGCCTGGGTAACAAGAGCGAAACTCCGTCTCAAAAAAAAAAAAAAAAAAACAAAACAACCCACAGAAATAGCCCCAGAGCCTCCATGTACATGCAGGAAGGGCCCGCACAGTCCACAAAGAATCTTTCAGAAGATTCTTTCCTAACGCGCCCCCTCTCCTCCAAAGACAGCCTGTATGCCCAGCCCCTCCTCACCCTCTGCCTCCTGCTCTGGGCTCAGATGCTTGGCCCCTGTCTGTCGTGGCTCCCGCCTATGTCTGACCCCAGCACGCAGCTCCACACTTGTCCCCTCTCTTGCCCGGCCCTAGGATGTAACTCTGCACTTGCCCCTCTCTGCTACAGCCTCAGGTGTTGTCCTCTGCACTGACCTCCCCAGCCCCGTGGAACCCACCCAGCCAGGCGGACCCCTCCCTGGGATCCCCAACCTGCTCTTGGCACATCCAGCAGCTGCTCCTCAGCCTTCAGCCTGCAAGACCTCTGATCACCCCTTGTCCTCCTACATGCTTCATGCAATGTGGGTGCCTCTCACCCCCAGTCACCTCCTCCTCTGTCCCTTGTGCTGCTTTCTCTGCATTCACTGACCTCCTAAGGCCACAGGGCTGTGGCTCCATCTGACCCCTCTCTCCCATGCTCACCGGCCAGGCAAGCTCCCTCATATGTCTTGGCTCTGTCCCCACCCAAATGTGATCTTGAATTGGAGCTCCCACAATTCCCATGTGTTGGGAGGGACTCAGTGGGAGATGATTGAATCATGGCGGTGGTTCCCCCATGCTGTTCTCTTGGTAGTGAACGGGTCTCACAAGAGCTGATGTTTTATAAGGGGTTTCCCTTTTGTCTGGCTCCCATCCTTTCTCCCGCTGCCCTGTGAGGAAGTGCCTTTCACCTCCTGACACGATTGTAAGTTTCCTGAGGTCTCCCAGGAAAGCGGAACTGTGAGCCCATTAACCTTTTTCTTTTATAAATCACCCCGTCTCAGGTATGTCTTCATTAGCAGTGTGAGAAAGGACTTATGCAGTTCCCAACGCCCCCGAGTTGAAATCCATTGACTCTGGTGACCCAGAATGTCTGTCTCTCTGGATTCCAGACTCACCTCCAGCTGCCTGGAGATTGCTGCATGGAGACCTCACAGGATCTCCAACTCCACAAGTCCAAACTGTGCCAGGACCTCCCACTCAAATCTGCCCCTTTCACCCACCTCCCAGCTGGGGACCCAGCCATTCCACCCTCTGGCCTCCAGGCCAGAAGCTGTGTCCAGCAGCAGGCCCTGTCCCCTCACCCCGCAGGATGGAGGCAGAATCTGACCATGTCTGGTCCCAGACACCATCGGGGTCCACCTGTGCCCCTCCCTGCTGGGACCTTCTTTCTCAGGACAAAAGCCAGGGTTCTTCCAAGGCTTCCAGGACCCCACAGATCTGTGAGCCAGAGCCCAATCTCAAGCAGCCCTGCTGTGGAGAGACACACGTGTGGAAGAGTCCTGGGGTCCTTGGTGGAGGGGAGCGGCTGCCTTAGACCTCCGACTCAGCCTGGCCTCCTAAGGATGGAAGACGGAGGGAGGCCCGTGGGCAGATAGAGCAGGCGTGAGCTGCCCTTGCTGAGTCCCCAGTTCCTGTGCACAGAATTGTGCGCAATGCTAGGGTTTTGCGTGAAGCCACTGAGTTTGGGAAGGTGGCAGCTCCTGATGCATTGCACACTTAGCTGTTCAGTTGTTTTTCAGGCCCCACCCCCTCCACCAGAATGACAGCTCCTCAAGGGCAGGGACTTGGCTTCGTTCCCTGATGAGTCCCCAGCACCTAGACACTGGTGTTTGGCTGGTTACTGAGGCACTCGGTACATATTTAGCCTATCTGAGTATTAACTGAGGAAATGGCAATGGGGCACGTTGCCCGGCACTTGGCTGCTAGCAGGCCTCAGAGAATGTTGTCATCAGGTCTCTGGGGGATGCTGACAACAAGGCCCAGCCCCCCAATGCCAGGGGAGGAGGCAGCCACCCTCCCTCCCAGGCCTGGGCTGGCCGGCAGAACCCATGTGCAGCTCCGATGACAGAGACATCAGCTGCCCCTCATCTGTCCCCTCAGTTCACCTTCTGCTTCTCTGACTCTCAAATGGTCCCTTAATTGGCCATTTGGCCCCTAAATTAGGGGTGATTAGGATCAACCCCAAAGCATCACTTCAGATGGCGGCCAGGGATCTGAAGTCCCTCTTTGGGGTCCTGGGGGTCCTTCGACTTAGTCAAATAAAGGTCAGCCCTCTGGCCTGGCATAGGTGCCTTGGTGACCTCTGACCCTCAGCTCTTAAACCTGACCCTGGTGACTCAGACCCAAGGGACTCACTGCAAATGGCCAACTAGGAAATGCCCGAGGATGCAGTGTGGGGATGGCCTCTCGAGTGCCTGGAACCTACAGAACGTCCCCCTGCAGCCAGCGTTGTGCTGGTCACCCTTTCCTTCTGCACCTGTGCTCCCAGGGGACAGAAACACACGCAGATCCCACACCCAGCCCAGGAGGCCACAGCACCCTCTCTCATGGACTTGAGGTTCATCTTGCAGCAGCCACTGTTGTTGCCATTCCAACCTCCTACCTGCTGCCTGGACCTGGGCAAGTCTGCAAACATCGGCAAGCCTCAGTCTCCTCATCGGCAAAATGGGGACAGTCAGAGTATCTGCAGCTTTGTAGTGTTGTTCTGAGGGTCATATGGCTCTATGGGCATGCCATTCTTTCTACACATGAGACAGAGTGAATCCAAGCTCCTGGCCACTCTAGAACCATCGTCCCTCCCAGTTCCCAAGCCAGCTCCACCAACTAGGCTAGAGAAGGCTTGGTGAGCTCAACTGGCCCAGGGAACTTCCAGTGCCCCATCGTTCTTGCAGTCTTCCTCCTGGGCTTGCGTGCAAGAAGGTGTGTGTGCAAGTTTGCGCACCCGTGGAGGCATTTCTCTGGACAGCCCGCACCCGTATGCACACACACACACATGCACACAGGCCCAGGCAGGCCAGACTGGTACAGCTGCGCAGGCTGCACCTGCCCCAGGACCCCTCCTGGCTGACGTCCAGCCTCCCACTGCCTGCCAAGCTGCATGCCCAGAGCGAGGGTCACCTTTTTCTCTGTTGCACAGACACTGTGAGCGCAGAGCACCTGCCAGCCTTCCCCTCCTGGTGATGCCCACCTCTCTCAAAGGCTTGACTCTGGCTTCCCCAACCCCCAGTCCCACTCGTCACACTTGTGACTTCAGCCATAGGTCGCCCCCCAGCTCCTGTTCTATGACCTCTCATTCTCACCAGCTGCCCTTAGTTCAGGGCCCTCAGCCCTAGGGTGTGCCACCCCCATTGTGGCTCTGATGGCCCAGGACCTGCCCTGCTCATCTGCAGCACCCTTGAGGGCAGGCAGTGCCTGTGGAGTGCAGCAGTTGGGCAGGTGGAACTCACGCCCTGGGCCCCACGTCCCTGGGCCTGGCCTGGACAGACAGGCTGGGCCGTCCCATGGGAGCAAGAGGAGCAAGCTGGCTCTATCCAGGAGATGCCTCAGAGCCAGGCCTGCCACTAGCACCATCCGGTGCCATGGAGGGCAGCCTGTCAAGCACCGGAGGACACGGTTGTGTGGTCTTGGAGCTGGCCCAGGACAAACACCTAATGCAAGGCTAAACGGGGACAGTCATAGCACCTGCAATTCTGTAGGCTATTCTGGGAGTCATATGGCATGATGGGCATGTCATTCTGCCCATATCATTCCAGCCCTGAAACACTGCTGGGAGGCAGAGAGCCACACACCCAGCCCCTGGGAGCTCCTGGGTGGTGCTCCTCGGAAGCCGAAGAGCCCAGGGAAGACGGATGCCCGCAGTGGGGCGACAGCATAGTGGGAGCTGGAGGCCTTGGGTGCCAGCCCTGCTTGGCCTCAGAGAGTAGGGCTTGCTCTCTGGGCCTCAGTTTCCCCTCAGAAACACAGTGTTCCTTCCCCTTCTGATGGTGGATGCGGCCAGAACTTTGCAGGCAGGAAGTAGGTGCACCCCAAGCATGAAATCACAACTGTGGCTCCTGGCGGGAAGGGGGCAGGGATGGATATTTCTGCATATTCCAGGGAGTGAGTGCAGGTGTTAGCAAATGCTTACCAAGCTACCTCAGAATCGAAACCGTTCCCAGGGCCCACGCCCAGCGCCAGCGCTCCCCATAGGTTTATTTACACCTGGAAGCTGCAGACGCTTGATGTGGTCCCTCTGATGTGCGTGCACTCTGAAACCTAAATCCCCTTTGCTGCAGGCCTAGGGAGCCTCCGCAGGAGCCAGGGAGAGGCCCCAGCAGGGCAGGCGCCTGGTCCACCCTGACTCATAACGTCCTGGGGTGCCTGCCACCTGGCCCGTTCCATTGGGGTCTCGTCTGCGTCCACCTTTCCTCCAGGTTCCTCTCCCTCTCCGGGGGCCCGAGGGCCATCACCCTGTGGAATGCCACACCTTGGGAAAGGAGCAGCCTCCAATGAGCTTGCCTCCCACCTCTGGGCAATTTATGGGGTCACGAAGCGCCTCAAGGGTGCAATTCCTTGCCCTGGTGCCAATTGGCCTCCAAAGTGCTTTACAACCTTTACAACCTGCTTATAGCACCGAGAAAGGGAACTGCCCCCCCAACAGCCCCAAAACCCTGGTGGCCCTGCCATTTGGCACCCAGGGCCAGGCAGGCCTGGAAGCTGCCCTGAGCCCAGCCGCGACAGCCCAGCCGCCTCCCCACTTCTCCCCGGTATTCCAGTCATACACCGTCATTCTTTAGGCAAAAGCATCAAAGGGCGTGGCTCTTCGGAGGGACAGGAGTGTGAATCCCCCCCCATCTCTTGCTTCAGGTTTCCAGGTGTGAAAAGGGGACAACAAAAGCTGTTCTTCAAAATTGTCACGGGGTTGAAATTAGTCGACAGCTGCCAAGCAATGGCCTGTTGCAAACACTTCATAAACGGTGATGGTTTTATTAACATCGAAGTGGAAACGGCCAGGAATCGCACCTTCCAGAGGTAGGTATGGCTGCTGCTTTGTAGTTACGCCTTGCACACCTGTCCTGGATAAGATTTCGTGCATACTGAAGGTGCATAAAAGGCACACAGCAGTTGTTCGTTTCTTTTTGTTTTCTTTTAGATAGAGTCTCGCTCCATGGCCCAGGCTGAAGTGCAGTGGCGCGATCTCGGCTCACTGCAACCTCCACCTCCTGGGTTCAAGCGATTCTCCTGCCTCAGCCTCCCAAGTAGCTGGGATTGCAGGTGCACACCACCGCATCTGGCTAATTTTTGTATTTTTAGTAGAGACGGGGTTTCACCATGTTGGCCAGGCTGATCTCAAACTCCTGAACTCAGGTGATCCGCCCGCTGTGGCCTCCCAAAGCGGTGGGATTATAGGCATGAGCTACCACACCTGACCCACACAGTGGTTTTGTAAATAATTTTAAAGAGAAAACTCCCAGAACCAATGACCGTGCAGGAGACAGACCCTCCCTGCTTTCTTGATCGCTTTACAGCCTAGACAGGCCTCTCTGAAAAATGGCTTTTTTAACTTTTCCCTTTGTGTGGGCCTTGCCTTTTCCCTCTTCACTGTATTTGTGCGGTTTATTCGTGTGAAAGAGTGAACTTGTGGTTGGTTTATTTTTCCTTGCTCTATCATTCCGCAGGTGAATGTGCCGTTAGGTTGCCACAAAAGTAATTACGGTTTTTGGTAATACCTTCAGTGGCAAAAACCGCAATCCCTTTTGCACCAATGTGATACAATTGGGATTGAGCCTATGGGCTGCCCTAGTCTGGAGCTGTCGGACTCTGGCTGCTCGGGACACCTGGATGCTGAGGGGAACCCACCCAGCAGTCATACAGCATGAGGACCTTCAACTTTACCAAATGATGCCAACCTGGCTAGGCGTGGTGGCGTGCGCCTGTAGTTCCAGCTACTTGGGAGGCTGAGGCAGGGGGATCTTGTGCCTGAAAGGTCGAGGCTACAGGGAGTGATCACACCACGGCACTCTGTGTTTTAAGCAGACTATTTTGCCCTTCACATATGTATAGATCTTTGAAAAGGAAAGCTAGAGACAAAACTTAGCCAGGCATGGTGGTGGGAGCCTGTGATCTCAGCTACTCTGGAGGCGAAGGCAGGAGAAGCGCTTGAACTTGGGAGGTGGAGGTTGCAGTGAGCTGAGATCCAGGCATTGCGCTTCAACCTGGGCGACAAGAGTGAAACTCTGTCTCAAAGAAAAGAAAAGAAGTTAGGGCTATGTGACTTCACAGATATCAAACAAAAAGGCTTTCCTATACACACCGTGTGTGCAGGGAACACTCTGGGACACACACAACAAAAATCTGGTAACCGCAGGACCACTGAGCGAGGTGGGGGGCTGCTTTCTTTTGCATTTTACACCCTCTTTAGGGGCTCATATGGCAGGTGGCATTCTGAAGCCTGGTTTTATGGAATGCCAGGGACACCGTCTCTGTCAGCAAACAGACTGGCACAGACTGCCACAGACTGGCACGGCCACTCAGGGTCTGGGTACCGAAGCATCCCCTGAGACTGGACATTGAGATCCGCTCCATTGTTTCACCATGATAGAGAAGAGTGTAACCTGTCTATCCGGAGAGACAGTTTTACACACTCAGGTGACCTCCCCCACCTAACTTCCAGCTGCTGTATTTTTCAAGTCTTATGAAAGTGCTGCACAAGCCTCATCGCGGTGGCTCACACCTGCAATCCCGGCAGGTAGAGAGGCTGAGGCGGGTGGATCACCTGAGGTCGGGAGTTCAAGACCAGCCTGGCCAACATGGAGAAACCCTGTCTCTACTAAAAATACAAAATTAGCCAGGTGTGGTGGCGTATGCCTGTAATCCCAGCTACTAAGGAGGATAAGGTAGGAGAATCACTTAAACTCGGGCTGTTGCAGAGAGCCGAGATTGTGCTGCTGCACTCCAGCCTGGGCAACAAGAGCAAGACTCCATCTCAAAAAAATAAAAGTACTGCACAGTCTTTAGGGAAAATGAGAAAAAAAACTAAAGAGAAGAGCCCACCAGGAGCTCCCCACCAATGACCTGATGTGCTGGGCTTGTGTTTTTCTCAGAATTGGGAGCCACTTCTGCACCGAGGGTCTGCATTCTAAGCCACAGTCTTCCCTGCTGCTCAGAACCCAGGCAGAGCGGCCCTGGGAAACCCTACCGCCATGACCCTCCCTCCCACTTGGGGTTGAAGGTAGTCTAAACTTCGCCATCTGTGGCAATAAGCTCAAGCCTAACGCAGTCACCCTGAGCTCCCCTCCCTGGGGTGATGGGCTAGCCGGGAGCTCAGAAAGTTTCTCTTTCTCCTACTTCATCTCCCCCACCCTGACTTCACTCACGCCACAGACAATCGCCGAGCACCTCCAATGACCTGAACGCTGAATGAGTGCTGGAGAAACAGCAGTGCTCAGGTGAACAAGCTCCCTGCCTGCCCCATGAGGTCACAGTCCCCAGCAGGAGAAGCACACTGAGTCACTAAGTAAATGCACACATAAAGAATTCAGCCTGGGCGCAATGGCTCATGCCAGAACTGTGGGAGACCAAGGCAGGAGAATTGCCTGAGGCCAGGAGTTTGAGACCAGCCTGGGCAACGTGGTGAAACCTTGTATCTATCCAAAATACAAAAATTAGCCTGGTGTGGTGGCATGTAGTCCCAGCTACTTGGGAGGCCGAGGCAGGGGGATCCCTTGAGCCTGAAAGGTCGAGGCTACAGGGAGCAGAGAGCACACCACTGCACTCCAGCCTGGATGGGTGACAGAGCAAGACCCTGTCTCAAAAAAAAAAAGTTAGGTCACATTGTGTTGGAGCCAGAAGTCAAGCACTCTGGAGTCTGTTCTTTCCCTACCTCTACCCTTTGGCTGAGCCCCCGGGCCGCCATATCACACCACCTCCCATCTGTCCACCAACTGTGGGTTACGCAGTGCAAAACCTGTGCCACTGTGCACGGCAGCCTCGTACGAGGGTCCTTGTCCTCACTGGCCCCTTTGTCTCATAGAGACCAGGAAGCTGATAACCAAAGGTTCCTAAGGCCTGGTGTCTGCCAGCCCACTCTTGCTGGAAGCGTCTGCATTACAGAAAAAGCACGCAGGAAGGGCACCACTCTGCCCTCCAATGGCCTCTCTGGGTTGCTGAGAGGTGCTTCGAGAGAAGAACAGCACCTGCAGTGTGCCAGGTATGGGCTGGGTGTTTCCGCCAGCTTTCATTTACTCTCCAGTAAGGAAACTGAGGCTCAGAGAGGACAAACAGCTCGCAAAGCTGGCCAGTGGCAGACCCAGGAGCACAGCAGCGTTGGTAGCCGGTCCCTGGCCTGTAAAGGGGGTCCCCTCCCCCTTTGGCCGAGGCACAGGTGGTGATCCCCAATTTGTTCCCTGTCCATTAACAGCCGACCTCTGAACCATATTGGGCGTTAAGGAATTAGAGCCGAGATTGCCACCTTTTGGGAGCTGACACCCCTATTCTTATGTAACCCCGCCCCGCCTCCCTCCGCCCCTCCAAGTGTCGGCTGGCAAACATCTGCCCTGTAAATCAAAGCACTTGAAGACTCGCCAGGTTTGACAGGTCTCCGAGAATTTCATGGAGCCCTTTGGAGAAGACACCATCACGAGCTGCGAAAGCATTTGAAAAAGTTAAAAGCCTCCTTCGCAAGCACAAAGTGGCCCGGAGAGCCTGGCTCCGAGAGGTCACAGCCTTGGGCAGCCGAGCCAGTGAGCCAGGGAGTGGTGGATTCCATCCCAGGAGGCCAGCTCCTCTGACCCTCTAAGGAAAACATCGGGGAGGTTCCGGCTGGAGGATCCTGAGTAGAAGGCCATTGTGCTGGAGCCTGGGTATTTGTTTGGGAGGAAGGTGACATTCGGGGACGGGCAAGACAGCGCTGTCTGCACACCTTTGACCACTGAAGCTGCACGATGTCCCGGCATGTGGTCGCTCGCTGCTGACTGATGGGACTCACTCAACCACGCCACAGGCCTCTTTTGTCCTGGCCCCAAGTTGACATTTTTAAAATATCTCTTCCTGGTTTAATAGCTCCTGTGTCGTGATGATAAAAGTGATCCATTTTCAGTGTAGGAAATGCAGGAAAAAAGAGGCAGATAAAAATAAGGATAAAATGGGTGCATTCTCTTCTAAAAAATGTACTGGGATGGGTGCCTTGTTCTTTTCTCTCTCTCTTTTTATTTCTTTTGCTTTTACAGAATCAAACATTTTTTTTTTGAGACAGAGTTTCCCTCTTGTGGCCCAAGCTGGAGTGCAATGGCGACATCTCGGCTCACTGCAATCTCCACCTCCGAGGTTCAAGCAATTCTCCTGCCCCAGCCTCCTAAGTAGCTGGGACTACAGGTGCCTGCCACCATGCCAGGCTAATTTTGTATTTTTAGTAGAGATGGGATTCCACTGTGTTGGACAGGCTGGTCTCAAACTCCTGATCTCATGATCCTCCCACCTCGGCCTCCCAGAGTTCTGGGATTACCGGTGTGAGCCCCCGTGCCTGGCCTATAGAATCGATTTTGCTGTAGAGCTGAGTGTCCTGCTGTCTTCACCTTGCCTCACGTTAAATCAAACACATTAAACTTAGCTTTTCTTAGTCTGTCTCCTACTCTAAACCCAGGTGGCAAACTGTGGCCCATGGGCCTTAATCCAGCCTGCTGCTTCTTTACATATAAGCTAAGGAGTGTTTTTTGAACTTTTTAAAAAAATTTGTATATTTCTTGAGATAGGGTCTCACTCTATTGCCCAGGCTGGAGTGTAGTGGTTCCATCTCAGCTTGCTGCAACCTCTGCCTCCCGGGTTCAAGTGATTCTCGTGCCTCAGCCTCCTGAGTAGCTGGGATTACAGACCACCACCACCACACCTGACTAAATTTTGTATTTTTAGTAGAGATGGGGTTTCACAATGTTGGCCAGGCTGGTCTTGAACTCCTGACCTCATGATCCACCTGCCTCAGCCTCCCAAAGTGCTGGGATTACAGGAGTAAGCCACTGCACCCAGCCTGGTCTTTTTTTTTTTTTTTTAGATGGAGTCCCACTCTGTCACACAGGCTGGAGTGCAGTGGCTCGATCTCTGCTCACTGCACCTCTGCCTCCCAGGTGCAAGCGATTCTCCTGCCTCCGCTTCCCGAGTAGCTGGAATTACAGGCGCCCACCACCATGCCTGGCTAAGTTTTGTATTTTTAGTGCAGACAGGGTTTCACCATCCTGGTCAGGCTGGTATCGAACTCCTGACCTCAAGTGATCTGCCCATCTCGGCCTCCCAAAGTGCTGGGATTACAGGAGTGAGCCACCCACGGTGCCAGGCCCCAGATTTCGGTTTTTAGAAATAAAGTTTTATTGGCACACAGACATGCCCACTCGTGAATGCATTGCCCGTGTCCACTTTCATGCCATGATGGCCGACTTGAGGAGTTGTGAGAAAGACCTGTGGCCCTCAAAGCTGAAATTTACTGTCTGGCCCCTTACAGGAAGAAATGGCTGATCCCTGCACAAAACTGAGCTCCGAATATTTCTTTAGGGACTTCCTTTATGTTAAACTCCTACAAGCAGAACCGTGTGGTTAGAGGATGAACAGTGTGAAGCATATTCATTCCCTGAGCCAGCTCACTTCATGCTGATCCCAGTGCCAGAGTGGGAGCTGCGGCGAACCCAATGTGGCTAGGCCCTGCTCTCAGCCAGGCACCAGCTGGGAAAGTCTATGAGCATCAGGCAGGGTCTCCTGGGCCCTGGCCGGGACTCTGGACTCATCGTGATGACAGTGTGGCTTCCCACAGGAGTGGATTGGGATGGATGCTGCAGGGGTCTGCCAGGCACCTCCACCCACTGGCCTCGGGAGACGCTGCTCCCCTGACACCCAGGAAGCTCTACCTAGCAGGACTTCTCAGACAAGTTTCTGCCGGTTTGCTAGGTAAGAAGGAAGGCTTCTCCCTCCGGTTTGAACACCCTCATCTTCGTTGGCTCTGTGTATTTCTTCTTCTGCAAACAGTTTCTTGTGACTTTCCAGGCGAATTTGGGAAGTTGCTGAATGATTTTGCAGAAAACAGGGATGCGCAGAAAGGAAGCCAAACCTCCACCCTCACCCCTGCTTGATTCTGCATAGAGTTCGTCTCTGCATGCACTGTCCTCTGGAGGGGGATGTTAGCAGACTACACCACGTCTCCTCTGCCAAGGGAAGCCAAGGGCCAGGTTCCAAACGTGGGTGGCTTCACCTGATGGGGACACACCCAGGCTGCGGTTGCTGGGGACCTGGGGGGCAGCTTTACAAGCCTGCCAGGCCAAGAGAGGACAGGGCCAATGAGCCCATCGGCTCCCAGGGTGCTTGGAACTAGGCCCCTCAGTGAACCAACATCAAAGGTGTCCCTGGCCCTCTGCTGGGAGGACCTCTGTTGGGAGGACCTCTCTGAGTCCATCCTCAGGGGCATCTGGACCTGCCACCTCGCTCCAAGCTGCCTCTGCCCGAGGTCCCCCAGAACCCCTGACCGGTGTGCTCTCTGCAGATGTGCTCCCCACAGTGTGTACTCGGGGACACTCTGGGTACCCACTGCCCACTCTCCCTCTTTGGGGAGCAGAGGAGCTCCTGGGATTGGGGTCCATGTGCTGAGAAGGAAGCACTGACTCATGGAGTCAGCTGAGTGATGCCCCCCAAAAGATGTGTCCCCCAGAAACTGTGGGTGTCCCCTGATTTGAAAGAGGGTCTTTGCGCATGTCATAAACTGAAGGATCTCAAGACGCAATGATCCTGGATTGGGCGGGGGGGACTCAATCAGATGATGAGAGTCCGCAAAAGAGAAGTTGTCTGCGGAAGAGAAAGGCAGAGCGAGAGCTGAGGCAGGCAGGGAAGGCAGGGAAGGCAGGGAAGGCAGGGAAGGCAGGGAAGGCAGGGAAGGCAGGGAAGGCAGGGAAGGCAGGGAAGGCAGGGAAGGCAGGGAAGGCAGGGAAGGAGGAGGCTGACCCCGCGCTGGAGAGCAGGAAGCATCTGCCCTCGGGCCCCAGGAGCCCCGACTCCGCCAACGTCTTGCAGCTTCCAGCATGGTGAGATCAGAAATCTCTGTTGCTGAAGCCACCATCTGTGATCATTGTCGCAAGAGCCCAGGGGACTCATCAGAGTCCCCCCGTAGGCCGTGAGTTCCCACCGTGCGGCTGAAGAGCTGTGTGGCCTCAGGCAGGAAAACCTGCCCCCTTGTGGGCTGGCACGAGACTGGCGGTCACTTGTTCCACTGATTAGAGCCTGAGGGGCCAGGGGCCCGGTGGGCGGCCCCCACTGTTCTCAAGACCAGACCTGGAACGCCAATGCACACGGCTACCACTCAGAAAGGCCCCGAGTGCTGCTGACGCCTGGTGGGTGGGGTGCTCCCTGGGGCTCTTCAGGGGTACAAGAGGTGCCCCAGCTGCCACCACCCCCCACAAGACCCCAGCTCAGCTCAGCAGAGCCCAGAGCTCAGCCAAGTCTCATCGGGATGTCACATAAACACTCAGGGTCATTGGTCCCAAGTTCAAGAGGAGCAGAGACTGTGACTCCAACTGTCATGTGTGGAAGCTTCTAGAAGAAACTGTCAAACAGAGTTCATGGGAATCAGATGCTGGAGATGGAAGAGGAAGCACCGCCCACAGAGGCCAGGTTTCCCACACTGGCGGGGTCACCCCATCCTCGCTTGGCTCTCCTGGCCAGCCTTGCCATGAGAGACACCCCATAACCCACCCACTAACTGACCCCCGGGAATCAGGCTGGTTACCGGCTGACTGCACCGTCATAAACAAGGCTTAAAAGGAAATCCATGTGTTTTCCACCCTGGCTATGGGACATCTGGGAATAAGCCCCTAGCTGCAACCAGGACCACAGACTTAATCCCAGCAAAGGACCTCAAGCCCCAGCAGTGAAGGCAGTGTATAGGGGGAGGCAGACAGGAGGAGGAAGGTGGGAGGAGGAGGAGGGAGGAAGGAGGAGGAGGAGAGGCTGAGAGTCAGGGAGGGGAGGAGGGAGGAAGAGGGAAGGGAGGCGGAGAGGAGGGAGGAGAGGAGGACAGAGGAGGAGGAGGAGAGGGGGGAGAGGAGGGGAGAGGAGGGGGAAGAGAGAAGGAAACTGGAGGCAGCAGGGCAGGGAGGAGGAAGGAAGGAGGAGCTCTTTTTCAGTCTCCACTGACCAAGGCTGACGGCCCCTGCACCTCAGTGCTCTCATCTGCAGAATGGGGCTGTGCTAGATTCTGCACACAGCCTAGGCCAGGCACTTGCATCTGTTCCCAGTCCCACAGAGGGCCTGAAACAAGAAGCAAGATGGTGAGGGGGAGGGGATGGTAAGGGGAGGAGATGATGGGGGGGAGGGGATGGTAGGGGAGAGGATGGTCAGGGGAGGGAATGATGCGGGGAGGGGATGGTAGGGGAGAGGATGGTTGG
This sequence comes from Leontopithecus rosalia, assembly GCA_028533165.1. Classification (NCBI taxonomy): domain Eukaryota; kingdom Metazoa; phylum Chordata; class Mammalia; order Primates; family Cebidae; genus Leontopithecus; species Leontopithecus rosalia. Next base: position 113,271,612 of record CM052657.1, on the reverse strand, counting down.
GGGGAGGGGATGGTAGGGGAGGGAATGGTAGGGGAGGGGATGGTGCAGGGGAGGAGAAGATTCAGGGCAGGCACCATCCTGGGGCAGAGGATTGAGCAGCTGATGAGAGCTCCTTGCAGGGTGGCAAAGCATGGCATGTCCTGGGGGAACGGGCAGCCTTGGCTGGGGCTTTGGGAAGAGGCCCCTCCTTGTCCAGTCCCCCGCATCCCAGCCATTTTGCCTGGCTCCCTCTGACCAACCTCTGCAACCCCATGTCCATCCTGTTCCCTAGGTGGGGAAACTGAGCCAAAGGCTTGTCCCAAGGCACACAGTGGGAGCCTTTGGCAGGAACTCTCCAGCCCCTTCCATGTGTGGTGTGTGCAGCCAGAAACCCTGGCCGGGCTGAGCCCAGAGCAGCTGTTTAAATACCTCAAAGTGGCCGGGTGCAGTGACTCACACCTGTAATCCCAGCACTTTGGGAGGCTGGGGCAGGCGGATCATGAGGTCAGGAGTTTGAGACCACCCTGACCAACATAGTGAAACCCCGTCTCTACTAAAAATACAAAAATTCGCCTGGCATGGTGGCACACACCTGTAATCCCAGCTACCTTGGAGGCTGAGGTGAGAGAATCACTTGAACCTGGGAGGAGGAGGTTGTGGTAAGTTGAGGTAACGCCACTGTACTCCAGCCTGGGCAGCAGAGTAAGACTCCATCTCAAAAATAATAATAAACAAACAAACATAAATAAATAAGTGCCTTAAAGCAGGAACACCCCTGTCCTCCCCTGACCTGCTCGAAAGGCAGAGCAAGAAGGAGGCTGAAGCCCCTGCTTTCTCTGCCCTCCTCCTTCCTCCCTCCCGCCCTTCTCCCCTCCACGGGAGGAGATTCATCACACCCATGCCCTGCCAGGGCTATGCTGGGTCAGGGAAGTCAGGAGTGACCGAGAAACACGCACGTGTGCACCACCGTGGAACTTACAGACACCAGGCAGACCACGGGCGAGTAATCGCACAGTCGATTATTTTAAGGCAATTATGGCAAGCGCAGCAAAGGAGACAAGGGCTCTTGCTGGGCGTTTCTGAGCCTCTGTCTGCTCTTCTGTAATGTGGAGAAGGAGCCTTAGGAGCCGCTGCTGCAAGAACTACACTGCACAGGCATATACACAGGAGCACATGGCTGTGTATACTCACGCACACACATGAGCACATGCACTCACACAAATGTACACATGAGCACATGTGCACACATATCAAAGGGCACACACATGAGAGCACACACAGACCAGACACACACAGACACACAGACACACACACACACAGACACACACACAGACACACACACACACAGACACACACACAGACACACACACACACAGCCTGGCCCCAAGAGAGGCTTCAGCTGTATGGCGCTTCTCAATAGTAAGAAAACAGTTGCAGAAAGCTCTGGATCACAGGACGTGGGAGCTGGCCTTGGCCTGGGCGTGGATTGGCCTCTCAGCTTCCTACCTGAGAGTGACTTCAGAGGGGACGCGGACTCCTCCGTGCTGAGGAAGACCCAAGAACCAACTTTGTAAAGCTTTCCTATTTTGAAAAAAAAACACTCAAAGCATGCCTCTGACCCCAAAGGTCCTTGTTCAGGACAGGACGAGGATGGAGGCATGAACTTGGGTCACTCCCCAGGGACCAACTGCCTCAGAAAATACACCCCTGCCTGTTACAATGGGCATGCAACATGACTCCCATGACATGCCCCACAGGGACCCAGAATAGTTTCAGTGGTCCCCTCTGCACCCTCTTGGGTGCTGGGCCTTGCCACGTGGGTCGGCACGTAGCCTCCCGAACCTCGGTTTCCTGCTCTGGAATCTGGGGCCAGTGACAGTCACCTGAGTGGGTTCCCAGGGCGGTTACTGGGCTTCTGCAGGAGCATGTCTGGAAGCGGATGTGTGAGCTGCACGCACCTGCCCTTCACGGCTGCTGAGGGCTCTGGCGAATAAGGCACAGGCCAGTACCTGGCAGGTGGGTTGGGTTTCTTCCCCTCCATCTTTTTTTTTATTTTGAAAATTTCAAACTCACAGAGAAGTCTCAAGAATAGTACGACAAACACCTGTGCAGCCTCCACCTCCACTCCCCTGTGTTCATTCTCGCCCCATCTGTGTTCTCTCTCATCATACCCACCTAGGCACACACGTGGACTTTCCTGGGTCATCTGGAAGTTAGTTGTGGATGTGACACTTTTCTCTCCAAACACTTCTGCACTTGTTTCTACCAGGACATTTGCCACGTAATCCTGATACAAGCAGCAAGCCAGCAAGTTCAACCATTATGAAGGCTGCTACCAACTCCCACTCCATAACCGAGCTCCCCTGAGGGTCCCAGTGCCTCAGTGAGGTCCTAGCTCTTTCCTTCCTTCCTTCCTTCCTTCCTTCCTTCCTTCCTTCCTTCCTTCCTTCCTTCCTTCCTTCCCTTCCTTCCTTCCTTCCTTTCCTTCCTTCCTTCCTTCCTTTTTTCCTTCCTTCCCTTCCTTCCTTCCTTCCCTTCCTTCCTTTCTTCCTTCCTTTCCTTCCTTCCTTTCCTTCCTTCCTTCCTTCATTTCCTTCCTTCCTTCCTTCCTTCCTTCCTTCCTTCCTTCCTTCCTTCTTTCTTTCTTTCCTTCTTTCTTTATTTTTTTTGAGGCAGAGTCTCACTCTGTTGCCCAAGCTGGAGTGCAGTGCCATGATCTCAGCTCACTGCAACTTCCATCTCCCGGGTTCAAGCGATTTTTCTGCCTCAGCCTCCCCAGTAGCCACCGTGCCCAGCTAATTTTTGTATTTTTAGTAGAGATGGAGTTTCCCTGTGTTGGCCAGGCTGGTCTTGAACCCGACCTCAAGTGATCCACACACCTTGTCCTCCCAAAGTACTGGGAATACAGGCGTGAGTCACCTCCAGGCTGTTTCCTTTCTTTTTACATGATTTCTTTTTATTGAGGTGAAATTCACATAACGTAAAATTAACCATTTTCAAGTGTATGATTCACCGTGGCATTTGGTACCTTCCTGAAAACTCCCTTCATCAAGCCTCTAGACATCTTCATCGCGCCGAAAGAAAGTCCCTGACTCATGAAGCAGTGACTCCCGTCCCTTTGGACCTCTGGCAACTCCCAATCTGCTCAGGCAGGGGTTTTTGTAAGGTCCCTTCTAAGTGTGCAGCCTGGGGCTTTCTTATTTAAAAAACACTTTATGGCCAGGTGTGGTGGCTCACGCCTACAATCCCAGCACTTTGGGAGGCCGAGGTGGGTGGATGACTTGAGACCAGCCTGGCCAACATGAAGAAACCCTGTCTCTACTAAAAATACAAAAACTAGCCAGGCGTGGCGGCACACGCCTGCAATCCCAGCTACTTGGGAGGCTGAGGCAGGAGAACGGCTTGAACCGGCGAGGTGGAGGTTGCAGTGAGCCGAGATCCCGCCACTTCACTCCAGCCTCGGCGATAAGAGGAAATTAAATGTGGAGCTGCGCCATGTGTGGCTTATTTTGAGGGGAAGGGCTGCGGTTTTTGAGTAGTTCCAGCCTCTTTGCTGCAGCCGGTGGCTGGATGTCTTTGGGCAAATCCTTTCTTTTCTCTGCTTCTATTTTGCTTAGGTGAGGATAAAGGGCTTGGAGGAAATCTTTGTTTTGTTTTGTTTTTGAGACAGGGGTCTCGCCCCATCACCCAGGCAGGCGTGGAGTGCACAACTCACTGTACAACTCACAACTCACTGCAGCTTCAACCTCCAGCCTGCAGCCATCCTCCTACCTCAGCCTCCTGAGCAGCTGGTATGACAGGTGCACACCACCACACCTGGCTAAATTTTAAAATCCTTTTTGTAGAGATGGGATCTCCCAGCTGGGCACAGTGGCTTATACCTATAATCTCAACACTTTGGGAGGCTGACACTTTGATCGTGACGTTAGCAGATTGGGACAATCCTGGCTAACACGGTAAAACCCTGTCTCTACTAAAAATACAAAAATTAGCCAGGCGAGGTGGCACGCACTTGTAATCCTAGCTACTCAGGAGGCTGCAGCAGGAGAATCGCTTGAACCTGGGAGGTGGAGTTTGCAGTGAGCTGAGATGGCGCCACTGCACTCCAGCCTGGGAGACAGAGCCAGACTCCATCTTAAAAAAACAAGAGAGAGAGAGAGAGAGAGAGAGAGAGAGAGAGAGAGAGAGAGAGGGAGATGGGATCCTCCTATGCCCAGGCTGGTCTCGAACTCCTAGACTCAAGTGATCCTCCTGCCTCAGCCTCCGGAAGTGCTGTGATTACAGGTGTGAGCTGCCACACCTGGCTGAGAAAATCTTTTTGAAGGTCCTTTCCAACCCTGGAATTCTGAGCCCATCTGTTTCAAGTGAACTGGAGTAACACCATCCAGACTCATTCAAGCTTAGCCTCTGGGAATCTCTGTCTGGCCTGCTGATCTCTGGCCAGGCCCAGGGGCAGCTGGACAGGGAGAGAAACCCTGTCCATGAGGCCTGGGTCCCCGCAAGTGGAGGCGGACAGACTGAATCTGACTTCAGTAGAAGCCTCGGTCTTCACCCCGCCGCGGGCTACTGGCGGGTTACTTTTTCTCCTGTCAGTTTTCCTTCAAGAGGAGTACTGGCATTTACAAAGTCACAGTGATGATGCCGGTGGGCAACTCAGCATCCGGACGCACATCTGAAATGAAACTGGGCGCCGGGGTCAGCTCCCGGCGCGTGTTCTGCTGCAGACTTCGAAGAGAGTTCTCGTTTATGGAATCCCCATTAGCCCAAAACAGCTCGTTTATGGAATCCCCATTAGCCCAAAACAGCCCTCAGCAGAGACTGGAACATCAGCCGGCATGGGATTTCCCTGTCTGCACCCCCAGCTGCCCCAGGGATGAAGAGGACACACGTCGGGTCAATCTCCACGCCAAGACATGATGTCCAGGTGCCACACGGCAGAGCACGTGGAGCTGAGAGCTGCACTCAGAAGGGGGGCTCTCTGGCGATCTTGCTGGGGTCACCCCAGGGTCTCCAATGACCACTCTGGGAAGCACCTGGGCAGGTCGTGGGGCCAAGGAACGGAGGGTAGGGTCAAGCCCTAGCTCAGGCTCTGAGTCTGGCCAGGCCTCCTAACTTTCTGAAAGGGTGGCTGTTTGAGTTTTGCTTTTTTTTTTTTTGCAGTGGTGGCTCACTGCTCACTGCAACTGCTGCCTCCCAAGTTCAAGTGAACCTCCCACCTCAGCATCACAAGTAGCTGGCACTACAGACTCACGGCACCACACCCGACTAATTTTTGTATTTTCTGTAGAAATGGGGTTTTGTCATGTTGCCCAGGCTGGTCTTGAATTCCTGAGCTCAAGTGATCCGCCTGCCTTGGCATCCCCAAATGCTGGGATAACAAGCGTGGGCCACTGTGAGGCTCAGTTTTGCTTCTTTTTTAAAAAACATAAAGAGAGTAATGATTAGACAGCTTTGTGACTGAAATTCAGCCGGAACTGTGTTCAAATCCCAACTCTGCTTTTTATTGGCTTTATTGGTGACTCTGGGCAAGATACGGTTTCTGAGCCTCACTCTCCCCCTCTTTAGAACGGGTGCTGTGACGCTCACACACCATGACACATGTAAATGCCCAGCACTTCTGCACACTTGGTGCCAGCCATTACCACCACCACCGCCATGACCAGAGGATTTCAAGCACCCAGCAAATGGTGCCAGCCAGGCCTGTCCCAGGATTTCATAACAATCTCTGGCAGAAGAAAGAAAAAGGACACTGTGGAAAGGTAGCTGAAGTTCTGGAGAGAAAAGACCATCTTTTTGTGCATGAAGTTTGAAGAACCGTCAATGTGTAGAGTCTTGGGACGCCTCCTTCTCCACGAAAGGTTTGTGACGCCAGCAGAGGCCAGGGCTGCTTAGAATTCCCAGCCTCACTGTTCTCACTTCATGGGTCTTCATGAAATCAGCACGAACACTGTTCACGTCTTCCCATTAAGCTACTTCGAGTTTTCTTTCAATAGGCGACAGTCAGAGCCTGGCTGCGTTCTTCCATGATGTTGCTGCTCTTTTTTTTTTTCTTTTGTCACCAGGCTGGAGTGCAACGGCTCCATCTCGGCTCACTGCAACCTCTGCCTCCCGGGTTCAAGCAATTCTCCTGACTCAGCCTCCCGAGTAGCTGAGATTACAGGCACGCGCCACCATGCCCAGCTAATTTTTGTATTTTTAGTAGAGACAGTGTTTCACCGTGTTGGCCAGGATGGTCTTGATCTCTTGACCTTGTGATTTGCCCGCTTCAGCCTCCCAAAGTGCTGGGATTACAGGCGTGTGCCTGGATATTTAATCCCAAGGGAAATGTTTACAGCTGATCAGGGGAAAGGAGGTCATAATTCAAATGTTTCTTTTTAAGTATATACATACAATTTTTTTTTTGAGACTGTCTCACTCTGTTGCCCAGATTGGAGTGCAGTGGTACAATCTCAGCTCACTGCAACCTCCGCCTCCTGGGTTCAAGTGAGCCTCAATCTCTGTAGCAGCTGGGACTACAAGCATGTGCCACCACGTCCAGCTAATTTTTGTATTTTTTTTCTTTCTTTTCTTTTTTTTAGTAAAGACAAGGTTTTGCCATGTTGGCCAGGCTGGTCTCAAACTCCTGACCTCAAGTCATCTGCCTGCTTCAGCCTCCCAAAGTGCTGGGATTACAGGTTTGAGCTACTGCACTGGGCACATACATACTTTTTTAAAGTCTGAGGAAGCAATTCACCCAAATAGAACTACTTTTACAATGAAAATGCCGGAAGTCAACTGTATTGAGGTACAACTTATAATGCACTCTTTGTAGAGTTTTGTTTTTCTATTTTTCTTTTCTTTTTCTTTCTTTCTTTTTTTTTTTTTTTTTTTTTTTTTGAGACAAAGTCTTGCTCTGTCGTCCAGGCTGGAACGGTTCCATCTTGACTCACTGCAACCTCCGCCTCACAGGTACAAGCAATTCTCCTCCTGTCTCAGCGTCCAGAGTAGCTCGGGACTACAGGCTCACGCCATTATGCCCGGCTAATTTTTGTGTTTTTGGTAGAGACGGGGTTTCACCATATTGGTCAGGCTGGTCTTGAACTCCTGATCTCAGGGATTACAGGTCTAAGCCACGGTGCCAGCTGAGTTTCATTTTTAGAAGATGAAAAGAATTCTGGAGATGGATGGTGATGACGTTTAAGGCAACTTTATAAGTGTATTCATTCCTCTGCAGTGTACCTTTAGAAGTGGTTAGGATGGTAAAATTTACGTTATTCATGTTTAAACACAATAAAACAACTGGAAAAAGAAAAAAGTACCTATTAATGCTTATTTAAAATTCAGACACAATTTACTCTAGAATTTAATAGAAATCACTCTGAAACAAACACAAAACTGCACCTGAATTTTAAGGGAACAGCTCAGTGAGTGTTGACAAATGTCACTGGCTGTTTATTCACCACCACCATAGAGAGAGGATCTTTTCCTCTTCTGTTTACCCTTTTCCAGTGAATCCCTATCCAATTTTTTGTCACTATATATCTTCTTCTAGACTTGCATTAAATTTTAAAACAAGTAATAAATGTAGCAAAGATCGCCAGAGAGCAGCATTTCCACAGATAACCACAGCCACCCTTCTGTTACGCGCTTTACATGTGCCCAGCAGTCTCTGGCTTGTACATACCGATCGCTCGATAGATGGGGATGTCCTTTCTAATGCTCCTGTTAACCCTGTAAAGTAGGCATTCCTTTTGCTGTTCTACAAATGAGAAAATGGAATCTCAAAGACGTCTTCCGTTTTCTACCCTGTCAGAGTCTCTGCCAATTTCTGAGCTAGCTGGGTGGCCTCATTTTGGAATCGCAATGCATATGGGGGGAAGAATGGGTGTTGGTGAATTAGAAAGTCTTGGGGGAAATAATGCATGTTCTAGCAGGTTCTAGCAAAAATACTGGGCTGAGATTCAGAAGCCCCTGGGTCTCAGCCTCCGCGTAGCCAAGGACCAGCTGTGGGGTGTGGCCGTGATCACCTCGGCGTTCACAGCTCTCTTCGTCCCACGCTATCCTGCAGTTCTTATTTTCTGATAAAGATTTTTACCACACCCAACAACAAAATAATTTTCAATCACAAGTTGGGGGCAGGGGGTTTGGGAGGGGCTCCAGGGAGTGCTTATGTAGCAGAATGCACATTTGACAGCCTAACGTACGTTTCTAACTGTAAAATCAAAGGAAAACTATTGTTTTCATAATGTAAAATTTGGAGGTGAAGCCAAACAGGGTTTTACTTTTTTCTTAGACGTTGGGACATGGGTTCAGAAATAATGGAAGTCACTCATTTGCCACAATCAGGAAGAAGGAACCTCTACGCCCTCAGATAGAGAAAGGATTTACAGTCTACAGGGCAGTTAAAGAAAAAGTAATAGCTAATTTCAAATCCAGAACAAAGCCACCAAGCCAAGTCCTTCTGGAGACCTGGGCGGGAGACCCCATGCCCCCGCCTGGGTGAGCCCAGGTGACCCCGTCTGGACATCTGGGTGCCTCAGATACTATTCGACATTGCCCATTGCACCCAATGAATGAAACCCCACCTGGGCAATTCAGCTGGCCTAGCCACCTGAGGCAAATCAAATGCAACCTGAAAATCGAAGGCAGCCCAGTGCAGCCCACTGGTGGCTTCAGGGGCCCCGGGGTGCACAGAGCAGCCCGGGAGGAGGACCTCAGCCCTCACCACACCTCCACTCTCACCTGGAGAGCCCCCTGCTGGCCAGCGCTGCCTTGCCCTCTGCCCGCTTGGCTCCCTCCAGCCACACACACCAGAGAGCCCAGCAAACACCCAGGCTTGGGTACCGGGCAAACCCTCGAGGCCTGGCCGTCCATCTCTGTAATCCGAAGCTTCCTCACGTGAGCGGGATCCATCCCCCAAGTCCTCAGAGCAGTGCTGTGCCTGTGAAATGGCCGGTACACCGCAGACCTCAAGGCCTGCCACCACTGCCTTCATAAGCTCTACATCTCAGGCCCTCTCTGTCCTCTCTTCCTTGTGACACTCAGGACAAGTCTGAGAGCAAGCTGAGAAGGCAACAGGCCAGCAATCACAATCTGCCCAGGGCGTGGCCACAGTGGGTCTGACCTGGGGAGCCCCTGTCCCGGGATGAGACTAGCACAGCCTGGATTTACAAGCCCCGCTGTTTGGGTTCAAATTCCAACTTCACCGCTCACAGGGTGTGTGACCTTGGGTCACTCGGCCACTTTTCTGGGGCCCCCATTTCCCTCCTGCTCCATGGGGGAGTGGGGAATAGAATTCCGTGGGGGTTCTTGTGAAGGCTTGAGCTGAGAACTTCCAATCTTCAGTGATTACACGAATGTGCTCAGAACAGCGCCTAGGGCTGCCTTCGTCATTTCCCCACGCTCCCTCATCACATGGGCCACGCTCTCTTCCCCATGTCCCTGGAAAGGGCTGTGGATGGGTAGGGGTGGAACCAGAGGCTGCCATCGCCCCCACCGTTTTGGGTCGTGTCCCCTAGTGCAGCCTCTGCCATCGCCCTCAAGAGCATTTATCTCGCATTTACTACGGATCTTTAAAACGAAAGCTGCAGGGGAGGATAATTAACTTTAATAGGAGCCGCCGTCGATTTAAAGCCACAGGGGGGAAGTAATTAGATTTAACAGAAGCCACGGCTTTCTGAACCAAGACACGCAGCGTGAGGGTCCCTGGTCCAGAAAGCCTTTGGGATGATGTCTTTTTGTAAAGACTTTCCTGGTGACATTTGCTGCGCCCTCAGTCATTAACGCCAGTCACTGACTGGAGGATGAATGTGGCCTCTGCTCATTGAAATTCATTAGGCCTGGCATTTCTCTTGCTGTCCCTCCCGTTCCCTCCCCATCGCCTGTGCTGTGCGCTGGGCCAGGAGAGCTCTGTCCCAAAACCCCAGCTCCTGGGGCCTCACATCCAGGAGCTGGGGGTTTGGAAGAATGACAAGAAATAATTATAGACTTAAGCCAAAGACCCCTGGGACGACCCCTTTATTCCACTCCAGGGTATTCTCTGGATGTTTTATTTGCACGAACCACTTCATGGAGTGCGCCCTGTTTCTTTCTTCACCTGGCACCTGTCTGGACGCCAGGAGCGCTCATCACGGTTCCTCACCCACTTCCCGACCCCTCTCCACCAGGTAAGGCGCTCCGGACCTCCCCAACCCTGCTGCTCCCCTCATCCCGCGCGCAGGGACTCGGGAACTCAAGGACCAGACCCCCGACACAAGACAGCTCAAAAACCGGGAAACGGAGGCCCAGGCCTCCCTCTTCGGGCCCCCGCCTCCACCACCCTCCAGCCGAGAAGCTGGGGTTCAGTCCCGCCGCTGACCCGCCCACCCTGCCCGGGAGCCTCCTTCCCAGTGCCCCCTTTCAGGTTGCATCCCGGCACAGCCGCGGGGCCCGGGCGAGCGCGGAGCAGGCAGGGGCGCGCGGCCAGGAGCGCAAAGCCCAGGCCGACGCCGAGGCTGCGGCGCCACCTACAGCCCGCGCGGCTCCCATTGTTTACCCGCCCGGGCCGAGAGCGCGCCGGGCCCCCAGTCGGGAGGCAATTAACCCAGATAAAAGGGGCGGGGCTGGAATTGCTGGAAGAGAAAGCCGAGAGAACCTGAGAGTGGTCGGAACTGCGGGTGGAATTCTATTGGACGGCTTTGGCATCAGATGTGCGGGGCTGGGAAAGTGGCGCGGTGGGGCCGGGGCGGGGGGCGAGTGGCCTTTTAAGAGGAAGGGCCCTAAGGCCGAGGTGAGGCTTTTCCCGACAGAGGGTGAAGGAGGCGAAGCTCGGGCCCCCCCCAGCCTCTGACCCCGGGGTTCCTGACCCCGCCCTTGCTAGTGCCCAGCGCCGAGCTCATCCACCGGGAGCTCCGGGCCTGGGGGAGGGGCCCCAGTGGTCGATTGCTTTACAGAATCAAACTCTCCCAGCCAAGAACCTCGGGCCGTTGCCCGGTGAGGAGTTCCCCGAAACCCGGCCGCCGAGCGAGGCCTCCTCCTCCAGCAGATCGGAACTGCCTGGGCGGGGTCACCCGGGCTGGGACGAGAAGCCGCCGCCTGCTTGACTGCCGCGGGTCCCGGGGGCGGGGGGGCTGGGGCCGGAGGCGGAGTGTGAGTGGGTGTGTGCGGGGGGCGGAGGCGTGATGCAATCCCGATAAGAAATGCTGGGGTGTCTTGGGCACCTACGCGGGCCCCGTAAGGCGCTATATAAGGCTGCCTGCCCGGGCCTGCCGCGCCGTCGGAGCAGGAGTGCTGCGTCCAGGATCGCCGGCCACGGCCATCCCAACCCGGGACTCGCAGCCCCGCAGCGCATCCCGGTCGCCTCCCTGCCTCCCGCACCCCGGTCGCCGGAGCTGCGCTGAGTGCTCCAGGGAGGTGCCATGCGGAGCGGGTGTGTGGTGGTCCACGCCTGGATCCTGGCTGGCCTCTGGCTGGCTGTGGTCGGGCGCCCACTCGCCTTCTCGGACATGGGGCCGCATGTGCACTACGGCTGGGGCGACCCCATCCGCCTGCGGCACCTGTACACTTCCGGCCCGCACGGCCTCTCCAGCTGCTTCCTGCGCATCCGCACCGACGGCATCGTGGACTGCGCGCGGGGCCAGAGCGCGCACAGTGAGTGCCCGCCGGGACCTCACCCCCGCCCCGCCGCGCGCACCCCACCCCAGCGCCCTTCCTTCCTTTGCCACCTTAGGCTCCCGAGGACCCCTCAACTCCTAGGAACCCCAAGTTTTGGTACCTGAGCGTTAGAATCCCTCCCTTAGTCCCCAAACAGCGCGGGACACTGGAGAGAGGCACAGGCGCGTGGACCGACCCCACCCACTTGGTGCGGGTTCCACGGGTCCAGGCTGCAGCTTCTCGCTCTCCCTGCGCCCAGGTTTGCTGGAGATCAAGGCAGTCGCTCTGAGGACCGTGGCCATCAAGGGCGTGCACAGCGTGCGGTACCTATGCATGGGCGCCGACGGCAGGCTGCAGGGGCTGGTAAGTGTCCCTACGGGGAGGATGCCCCGGGACAGGGGACCGACCACTGTCCCTGGGCAGAGGCCTGAAGGGGAAAAAGGTGCTGGCTCGAATCCAGGGTTTCCTCACCTCTTCCGCCCAGATCCGTGTGTAGCTTCGAGGGAAAGATTGCAAGGATCGACTAAGCGCATGTCCCACGATTTTCTACGGAAATTTAGGGTCTCAGCCAGTAGCTGGAGAAGAGGCAAAAGCTGCCTTTGCATTTCCAGTTGAGCCAAAGGCCGGCCCAGCCGGACCGAGGAAACCCATTATTCGGCCTCCTTTGATATTAAGCATGAAAACCCACCTCGGGCTTTTTCAGCCTCTGCCTGCGCGTGTGTGGTCCTCGCGTCCGTTTCCCTCCCTCCGGCATAAAAATAAGAAAAAAAGAACAGAAAAGAAAAAAAAGGATCTATCCACAACTTTCATTTAAGAACAAATCGATTGTCAAGTAAGGCAGAAGATAGGGCATTGGGGATGGGCGAGTTTTTTTAGAATGAATTTGTAATCCACCAGGAGCATGGTGTGGCTCAGCCGCAGATGCGCTGGAGTCACGTTCCACCCGAGGACCGCTTTTCCTCCCGCGGGCCTCACCTGTCCTGTCAACGCTTTCTGGTGGGGGCCGGGGTGGGGGCTGGCTGGGAAGGCCCAGGTAACCGCAGAGGTTCCCGCCGGAAGTGTATGAGCGCCGGGCCGCTGATGGCCAGGAACAAAGGCTGGGAGTTCAAAGGAACGAACCGGCGCCCCTCCCGCGGCCCCGCGCGCAGAGGAGGCTGTGTGAGGTCTGGCCCGCGCAGGCCTCACACGCAGCCCTGGGCTCCCCGGCGGAGCAGGGGCCAGGGCGGGCGTGGCCGCCCCTGCCCGGGCCCCCCACCCCAGAAAGGATACAGAGGCGGGGCCGCCTCCGGCCCAACCAGCTCCTTTGTGAACCGTGGGACAAAGCGTTTTAGAGTCTTCAAATTGCTCGGTGCTTGTGCGGTGCTCCATGTATTCAGAGTGCATGGTTCAGATTTTATGGCGGAGCCTGGTGCTAGAAGACTTCAGGGAAAGGGGTTGGTCGGCCCGCTGAACTCTGACTCCCACCCAGAGCCGCTCAAACCCACCCTTGCAACTTTAATTATGACATTTGTCATGGGGGGGGGGCTCCTAATGATGGGAGGGCAGCGGGGACATCAACCTAACCCGCCATTCCGTCCAAATTGGGGATGAGGGTGCAGATCACCTAAAATCCCTTTGTGCCTTTTTTTTTTTTTTTTTGAGAGTCTTTCTCAGTCACCCAGGCTGGAGTGCAGTGGCCCAATCTCAGTTCACTGCAACCTGTCCCTCCCAGGTAGTGTTTCTCCTGCCTCAGCCTCCCATGGAGCTGGGATTACAGGTGCCCACCACCATGCCCAGTTAACTTTTTTATTTTTATTTATTTATTTATTTATTTATTTTTGAGGCAGAGTTTTGCTCTTGTTACCCAGGCTGGAGTGCAATGGCCCGATCTCGGCTCACCGCAACCTCCGCCTCCTGGGTTCAGGCAATTCTCCTGCCTCAGCCTCCCCAGTAGCTGGGATTACAGGCATGAGCCACTGACCTGGCACCGTTGTGTATCTTGATCCCCTGTGCATGGTCTAACATGGATTGAGGATCTTTTTCTTTCTTTTTTGAGATGGAGTCTCAGTCTGTCCCTCAGGCTGGAGTGCAGTGGCTTGATGGCTCACTGCAACCTCCACCTGCTGGGTTCAAGAAATTCTCCTGCCTCAGCCTCCCAAGTAGCTGGGACTACAGGCGCACACCACCATGCCCAGCTAATTGTTTGTATTTTTAGTAGAGATGGGGGTTTCATCATGCTGGCCAGGCTGGTCTTGAACTCCTGACCTCGTGATCTGCCCGCCTCATCCTCCCAAAGTGCTGAGATTACAGGCATGAGCCACCACACCTGGTCTCTTTCTTTCTGAAATAGAAATTCCACATTCTTCTAGAAGCTTGAAGTCATTTCATTTTTGTATGAAAAAAGTGATACTAATTTCTCCGGAAGGACTAGCTGAGTAAATGGAAGCAGGTCTCCAGTCATTCGGTTTTCTGTTCCTTGTTTGTTTATCAGTTGGCATTTCTGGGAGTTTGGGAGAAATCGTTTGTGCTGTCTGGTGCTTCGTCCCAGCTGTCCGTGGGCTCGGCAGGAGCCTGGTTGCTGCAATTCGTCTCTTATCAGGAGCTTATTGGCACAGGCACATCCTCACTCACCTGCAGTTCAGTGACCTTTGCAGACTTAGGCAGAAACCTGACTGAGGCCAGCCTGCCGTGTGTTCACTGCCTGTCCTGGGTTGTCAAGGGGTCATGACACCAGTGTGGGACTGCACTTGCCCACTGGCACCTCTCAACCCCGTGGACTAGAGTGTTCTAAGACCAGGCACTGGCTTCCCTCAGCACACATTTCCGGCCACCAGCTGGGTGCCTGCCTGGCCTGGCCTGGCCTGGGGGAGGGGCTCCTGAGATCTGGCTCCTGGCTGAGGGCCTGGAAGGCCCTTGGTGACTCATGGAGGAGACAGGAGGACTGATGGTTCCTAGAACTGCTGCCGACCAGAAGGCCTTAGAATGACAAAGGCATAGTGATTCCTGAGACAGGTGGGGACTCCATGCCTCAGCCCAGGCTCCAGATCCGATCACACGTCATTGAAAAGACCTGTCCTGAGGTGATACCGTGTTTCCCAGAGTGCCAGGGAATACCCAGGAGCTTTTCAAACGCCAGGAGCGATGTATTTAGTGCAAAGGGTAAGGGAAACATGGACAGCATTCCTGTGAGTTGATGGATATCATTGCTCAGGATAAGACTCTTGAAAAAGTGAGGTAATTTACTGGAAATTATTTGGGTCTATATGTAGTATATAGTAGTATTACATATATGCGTAAAATATACACATGTGAAATACATACCTCAATTTTGTGTGTGCATGTATATATATAACGATTATAAGGAATGCATAAATATATATAAATATATATTTAATGTATTGTTATGTTAATATAATGTACATATTATATATACTTACACGTACAGTACATTTTTTATATGTGTGTTGTGTTTATGTGTATGTATATATATATTTACATACACACACCTATATATACATATGCATATATATCTATATATATATGGGGTTTTTTTGAGACAGGGTTTTGCTCTGTCCCTCAGGCTAGAGTGCAGTGGCATGATCATTGCTCACTGCAGCTTTGACCGCCCCAGACTCAACCCATCCTCCCACCTCTCAGCCTCCCCAGTAGCTGGGACTACAGGCTCCCACCTCCGTGCTCCGCTAATTTTTGTGCTTTTTGTAGAGATGGAATTTTACCATGTTACCCAGGCTGGTCTCGAACTCTGGTTCAAGTGATCCACCTACCTGGGCCTCCCAAAGAGCTGGGACTACAGGCATGAGCTACTGTGCCTGGCCTTAAAATACACTGTATAGCATATATATTTATACATGTCAAGGCATATTTTATATATACTTACATATACAGTGTGTATTATCAGCAAGCATATATAAAGCATGTAAGTGATGCTCATGTGGAAGGCCACTGCTGGTGGCCAGCAGGGACAGTCCAAAGCACAAATGTCCACGTGTCCCCATGTTCCTCGTCCACTGTGGATTGCTCAGAGCTGCCTGTTTTCTCTGCAGCTCCAGTACTCGGAGGAAGACTGTGCTTTCGAGGAGGAGATCCGTCCCGATGGCTACAATGTGTACTGGTCCGAGAAGCACCGCCTCCCGGTCTCCCTGAGCAGCGCCAAACAGCGGCAGCTGTACAAGAAACGAGGCTTTCTTCCGCTGTCCCATTTCCTGCCCATGCTGCCCATAGCCCCAGAGGAGCCTGAGGACCTCAGGGGACACTTGGACTCTGACGTGTTCTCTTCACCCCTGGAGACTGACAGCATGGACCCATTTGGGCTTGTCACGGGACTGGAGGCGGTGAACAGTCCCAGCTTTGAGAAGTAACTCAGGCCAGGCCCAGGACCCCTCACTGCTGCCAGGGACTGTGGAACTGGCAGAGTAGGGGCCGTGCATCTACAAGAACCGCGCTGAGTCAACGCTCTGTGTAGCGTTAGGAAGAAACATCTAGAAGTTGTATATATGCAGAGTTATCCGTTGGCCGTGCCAGTTTCTAGCCGATAGACTTGTCTGATCATAACATTGGAAGCCTGACGCCTGCCCAGCTGCTGCCCAGGCCCCCATCCCACTGCCCCGAGGTTGCCAGACAAGCTGCTATGCTTGAACACCTGCCCTGATGGGGTACTTACCTCCTTTGGAAAAATTCCTACGTTGAGCTGAAATTCTCTAATTTTTTCTCATCGCTTCCCCAGGGGCAGCCAGGAGACAGGCAGTGGTTTTAATTTCAGGAACAGGTGATCAGCTCCGTAAAGCAGCAGGTAAATTTCACTCAACCCCGTGTGGGAATTGATCTAGATCTCAACTTCCAGGGACTGTTTGCCCTTCCCGAACCCTCCAGGCCAGAACTGACTGGAGCAGGCATGGCCCACCAGGCTTCCGGAGCAGGGCAAGCCCAGAGCCCACTCCAGCCCTGGGACGTCTGAGAAGTCCCCCTAAGGTCAGTTCTGCTGTGGACAAACTTCCCTGGGCTACTCATTAGTCTGCCCCAAGAAAGATAAGATCATTCTCCTACTTTCCTTCCTCTTGTTAAACACCATCATCCTGTATATAGCTGACTCTTGGCAGGCTCAGAGCTGGTTCCCCTAAGGGGGACAGTGGAGCTGCCACCTTTGCCTCCAGCTCAGAGGGACGGGCAGTAAGGACAGCCAGTCCCAGCCATGGTGACATGGGGTTTCCAGGGAATGGGATCTGCCCAGCTCGTGTGGATGTAAGGGGCACTCTGGTATGGAACCCACAGGCCTGCACCCCTTCCTGTCCTGAGAATAACTGCTGTCCCAGGTGTCACTGCTTCCACCTCCCGGCCCACCTGGCCCTCTACCGTCCTCACACGCCTCCCGTGGCTGGGGCTTTCTAGGCCCCTGCCTTATATCAACTTGCACTTCTCATTCAAAAATCACCAAAAGAAAAGGTTTGCAGACCTCAAGTCTTGCCAGCGGCTTGCGGTGCGGAGGCAGCGGGGAGAGACTTCCACCTTTTCCCCAGCACTTGGTTTTCCGACATGCTATTTATGAGTAATTTATTTTGATATGTACATCTCTTATTTTCTTACATTATTTATGCCCCCAAATTATATTTATGTACGTAAGTGAGGCTTGTTTTCTACATTAAGACGGAGTTTGTTTGTATCAAAAGTCGCATTCTGTTATCCGCCTGGAATGTGGGGGAGGGTGCGGAAGGGGCTGGTGGGGGCAGTGCCGTCCACAGGAGGAAACCCTTGATGTGTTTGCCCCTTGACACCAAAAGCTCGGGTGAGAAGTTCACCAGGTTCGGGCTCTGCTGTCCTGCCCCTTCCTCGTGCCTAGGGGCTTGGCTTCCTCAGACCACCTTCTGTTTAGCAATCTTAGTGGTCAGGGCGGCCTCTCCGCCAGGAGTGTTTTAGGCTGCAGGAAACTAACACCAAGGAACAAAGAACTCAGTCCAGGCCTCTCACCCTCCGCTCTCTTCACTGGGGGGAAGGTGCTCCTGCAGCCCCCACCCACTGGATGCCCGTAGCAACCCCCAAGTTGTGAGGACCAAAATACCTCTGGAAGTTGTTGCACGTTCTTGGGGGTCAAAATCACCCTTGACAGAGGACCACTGGCCTGAGCAGATAGGATGGTTTTTTGTCCAGCAACAAATCCAGAGGGACCCAACAGCCCAGCGATGCCCAGGCTGTGCCCTCTGAGCTTCCCTTGATGTCTCTGTCGTGCTGTGGCCTGGTCTCCACAGGGCTGCTGCGGCTTCAGCTGAGCTCTCTGTACTCATTTCGCCTGGGCCTCTCTCATCAAGAAAGCCAAAACCTCTTCAGAAGCTTTCAGCAAACTCCGGTTGCATCCTAGGAGCCAAGCTTGCATCACAGGGCCAGGCCAGCCCCAGCTGCAAGGCAGGCTGGGAAGGCAAGAATGAGCGGTCAGGGTGACCAGGTGTGGGTCCACATCCTGAGTAGGAGCAGGTGCAACTGCAGACCAAAGTGTGTGTGAAACATGATTCTAAGCGAGCGTTTGCCAGGGATGAGGGCCGCTGGAGAGACCCGGGAGGAGGGTTGGGTGGCAGTAGTTCCCAGCTGCTTCCATGGGCAGTGAGGGGATAAGGTCGTTGTTCAAGCCTACGAAGGCCATTTCAGATAAGCCTCCCAGCCTTCCAGCAAAGGGGCCCTCATTCTTACTGACGACACTCCCAGGACACCCAGAGTTGACCCTTGGGCCATTCCCTGTCTCCATTTGCCAATCAAGATGCCCTCTCGGCCAGGCACCTTACAGGTGGCTCACACCTGTAATCCCAGCACTTTGGGAGGCTGAGGCAGGCAGATCACAAGGTTAGGCATTTGAGAACAGCCTGGCCAACATGGTGATGCCCCGTCTCTACTAAAAATACAAAAAAATAGGCTGGGCATGGTGGCATGCACCTGTAATCCCAACTACTTATGAGGCTGAGGCAGGAGAATCACTTGAATCTGGGAGGCACAGGTTGCAGTGAGCAGAGACGGCGCCACCGTACTCCAGCTGGGTGACAGAGTGAGCAAGAGTCTTTCTCAAAAAAACAAAGATGCCCCTATCAGTCTTTGAGCCCCTCGCCACGTGGCCATGTGGACTGGAGAGCTGGCAGGCAGGGCTGGATGACACTTGTGGGCACAGCCTTCTCTATGTTTGGCAAGGCCAGACACCAAAGGCACTCTCTTGGAGCCACACAGGCTGGGGGCAGCACAGGGGCTGTGGGCAGTGTCCTGCCCACATGAGGCCCTGCCCTGCGGACGCCATTTCAGTGGCTTCCTCTGTAGCCCCACCATGCAGACCCAGTCCTGCTGCGGACATGAGGTTAACAGGGTCTGCATGGTGGGGCTACAGAGGAAGCCAGTGAAATGGTGTCTGCATGATGCCTGGCACAGAGCCGGCTGCCTACCCACAGCAGCCCTCGCCAAGGATACAACCAGCTGTCCAGAGTTATGTCCACTGGTTCTCAAATGTGGCTGCACACTGGGGTCACCTCGGTAAAAATACAATAGCTGGAACCCACTCATGGAGATTCTGGGTTTTGTTTTTGAGACAGAGTCTTGCTCTGTTGCCCAGTCTGGAGTGCAGGGTGCAATCTCAGCCCACTGCAACCTCCACCTTCTGGGTTCAAGCAATTCTCTGCCTCAGCCTCCCGAGTAGTTGGGATCATAGGCACGTGCCACCACACCGGCTAGTTTTGTATTTTTAGTAGAGACGAGGTTTCACCATCTTGACCAGGATGGTCTTGAACTCCTGACCTCGTAATCCACCTGCCTCGGCCTCCCAAAGTGCTAGGATTACAGGCGTGAACCACCACACCTGGCCGATTCTGGGTTTTTGTTTTTCTTTGTTTCGTTTTGTTTTTTGAAATAGTCTTCCTTGTCATCCAGGCTGGAGTGAGGTGCACTATGACCTCCCGGGCTCAGGTGATCCTGCCGCCTCAGCCTCCCAAGTAGCTGGGACCAAAGACCCACGCCCAGCTTGTTTTTTCAAAAAAAATTTGTAGCAATGGGGTCTTGCTATGTTGCGCAGGCTGGTCTCAATCTCTTGGGCTCAAGTGGTCCTCCTGCCTGACCTCCTAAAGTGCTGGAATTATAGATATGAGCCACTGTGGCTAGCCAAGACTCTGATTTAATGGGAATGGGTGTGGTCTGGACATCGGGAATTTTTAAAAAGCTCTCCGTAGTTCTAATGTGCAGGGAACCAGAGGGAACCAGTTGAAATTCCGTATTTGTGCTCTGAAGACCAGCACCTCAGGTATTCCCCAAGCTCCTGCACCTCCTACTCACTTCAACACTGTGAGTGAGGTACAAGAACCTTACCTTTACTTAGGTCTCTTCTCTCTCCACCTTTTTTTTTTTTTTTTTGAGACGGAGTTTTGCTCTTGTTACCCAGACTGGAGTGCAATGGCCCAATCTCGGCTCACCGTAACCTCCGCCTCCTGGGTTCAGTCAATTCTCCTGCCTCAGCCTCCCAAGTAGCCGGGATTACAGGCACGCACCACCACTCCCAGCTAATCTTTTGTATTTTTAGTAGAGACGGGGTTTCACCATGTTGATCAGGATGGTCTCAATCTCTTGACCTCGTGATCCACCCACCTTGGCCTCCCAAAGTGCTGGGATTACAGGCTTGAGCCACCGCGCCCAGCCCCTCTCCCTCTACTTTTAAAGTATCATTACATTATCAGGGGGAAAATGAAGAAAGAGGCTTATCAGCACCCGTCTGTCTGGAGTCTTCTTCCTTCTGCACAGCGAGGATAATTAGTAACTGTGTGGCTTCATGAACTAATTCACACTAGAGTGTTGATGGTTAATATGTTTGCTCTCCAGGCCACATTTTTACTGACCTGGCAGCTGCGAAGCCCTGAGGACAGACTGTGGGTGATGCAGGCATCCTGGCAGGAGCCGGGGAAGGTGGTTTTCCTGAGGCTACATCTTAGCAGCCACCCTCCCCTACCCTTCCTCTGCTCCCCATAAAGAGGCAGCCTTGCTTCCTTCCTGCACCTCTGACCCTGCTTTAGATAGTACTGCCAAATAAATAGAGATACAGCACCCAGAACTAAATCTGAATTTCAGATGAGCAATGCATTTCTTTAGTAGGAATACAGCAAGTGCAGCATTCAGAACACGTGCACACTAAAACGTTACTTGTTGCTGACCTGAAATTCAAATGGAATCGGGTGTCCTGTGTTTTCTCCGGCAAGCCTAGCTTTAGGCCCACACCACTGACCTGGAGTTAACAATAAGAGAGGCAGGGGGCAAAAGTCTTTCTGTTGAACAAGCCTCTCCGCTGGTGAGAATCCAAAATGAAACTGAAAAGATCCCCTGGGCAGGGAGGCCTCGAGTGAATCCCTGTCTTTCTTCGGGCCTGTTTCTCCATCTATAAAGTGAGAGCCCTTTCATCGCCTCAAGACCTGTTCACTCCTGGAGATTCTGGCAAAGCGCCCAGGAGCTGAGCAAGGTCTCTCATCCAAGAAGGCTGGAACCCAAGACCCTGGCATTAGGACTCTCGTGGTTGCAAGTGACAGAAAACACAACTCAGGCCGGGGGCAGTGGCTCACGCCTGTAATCCCAGCACTCTGGGAGGCTGAGGTGGGCAGATCAAGAGATCGAGACCTTCCTGGCCAACATAGAGAAACCCCATCTACAAAAATTAGCCAGGCGTGGTGGCACACACCTGTGGTCCCAGCTACTCAGGTGGCTGAGGCAGGAGAATCGCTTGAACCCTGGAGGAGGAGCTTTCAGTGACCTGATATCATGCCACTGCACTCCAGCCTGGCGACAGACAAGACTCTGTCTCAAAAAGAAAAAAAAAGAAAAATACAACTCAAATTGACTTGAGGTGGGAAAAAAGGGAACTTACTGGCTCACCTTACTGAAAAGGCCAGCTGGTGCCAGGCTTTAAGTGTGTGGGATCTGGCCGCTGGCACGACACCAGGCATCAGCTGTCTGTCAGTTTTCAGATAATCTTTTCCCTTTGTGGTGACAAGTTGACCCCAGCAGCCATGGGGGAGATGATGGCCAATTCTCTTCTCTCACCAACAACTCTGGCAAGAGCCCCAGATTGGGTCTCAGGGATTCTTCCTGTGTCCCTTGTTCATCCCAGCTGGGCACAGGAGGCTCTGACTGGCTGGGCTGTGTCCCCTTCTGCAACCCAGGGAAGAGTCAGCCCCCAAGGGATGCGAGGACTCAGCCGGGAGAGACACTTCCCCGGAGGAAAACCCAGGGCACGGGTATTCCCCAAGTTCCTACAATTCAGCATCCACTGGGCGAGCTTCCCTCTTGGGATTGGCAAAGGCCAGCCAGACATGTTCTCTAAGAGCTAAGAGGAGAGACAGTGGGTGGGGACAGGGCCACCCCAGATGCAGGAATTGTCCATTCAGTTACGGAGGGCAGAGGACAGCACCCTTCCTGCCTTAGTCTCACACTCCCTCCCCTACTGTCAAGGTGACTAAAAAGGAATTCAATTAGGGGAGTGGGGTGAGAAGGTATACCTTTACTACCAGAGGCAAAGAAAGAGACAGAAAGAGAGACAGAGAGAAAGACAGATGGATAGACACTGGGTGTTTTGATACAGCCATGCACGCCATGATGATGACCTGTTCCTGGTGGCCACATACACAACAGTGGGCCCATGAGATTCCAATTCCACATTTTGACTATGCCTTTTCTATGTTTTTAGCTCATGTTTAGATACACAAATGCCCTATGTTTTTAGATATATTTAGATGTGTTAGGTACAAAAATCTAAACATTTGTAAGCATATCTAAAACACTATATTTTTAGATATGTTTAGATACAAAAATCACCCTTGACGGAGATCCACTGGTCTGAACAGATAGGATTTTTTTGTTGTTGTTCAGCAAGAAATCCAGAGGGATCCAGTGGCCCAGCGATGCCTGGGCTATGCCCTCTGTGCTTCCTTTGGTGTCTCTGTCACGCTGTGGCCTTGTCTCGGCAGGGCTGCTGTGGCTTCATCGGAGCAATCTGTACTCAGGGATAGGGAATCATTTCACCTGGGCCTGTACTGGCTTTGCCTGCAGTATTCGGTGTGGTACCGCGCTGTGCAGGTGTGCAGCCTGCGAGCAATCAGCTGGACTGCATAGCCCAGGTGTGCAGCAGGCAACGCCACCCTGGGTTGTGCGAGTCCACTCCATAATGTTCCCACAACGGCAAAGTCACCCAGTGATGCACTTCTCAGGATGCATCCCCATCGGTCGGCTCTGCATGCTTGTGCTCACACACGGCCGTATCTATAACGTCCCACGGTCGGCTCTGCGTGCTTGTGCACACACATGGCCATATCTGAAACGTACCACGGTCGGCTTTGCGTGCTTGTGCCCACACATGGTGGTATGCGTAACATGCCATGGTCTGATGCCACCAGCACTTCAACATTGTGAGTGAGGTGCAAGGACATTTCCTTTACTTAGGTCTCTTTCCCTGTCCACTTCTAAATTATCACTAAGTCTTTCCTCTGCAAACATTGAGCACCACATCAGATGCCACGATTTTTGGTGTCAGCCATCAAAGATGATGTTAAAAGGCATGAGAAGGACACTATCATATTTTTACTGCTGCCCCCCACCCCCTGCCTTTTTTTTGAGACAGAGTCTTGCTCTGTTGCCCAGACTGGAGTGCAATGGCGCAATCTCAGCTCTCCGCACCCTCTGCCTCCTGGGTCAGGTGATTCTCCTGCCTTAGCCTCCCAGGTAGCTGGGCTTATGCACCACCACACCTGGCTAATTTTGTAATTTTAGTAGATATGGGGTTTCTCCATGTTGGTCAGGGAGTTCTCGAACTCCCAACCTCAGATGATCTGCCCTCCTTGGCTTCCCAAAGTGCTGGGATTACAAGCATGAGCTACCACGCCCAGCCTGATGTGTGAATTTTGATAGCTTCCTTCATCCCCGCTCCACCCTCTCTCCCTCCCGCCTTCCCTTTCTCCCTGCTCCTTCCTTTCTTTCTTCCATCTTCATTTCCACACTAACGTTAAGGCTGCCTGCTTGCTTTCCCTTGCTTTCCTTTACAGCTTAAGGCAGAACATCACCAACTTTCATCCTTCGCTGTAAACTGCCCACAGTTCAGGTTTCCCCTTCTGTGTCCTCCCTGTGCCACTTTCCTCCCCGGCAGCCTCATCACTGAAGTTGAAAATAAAGAGACCTGGTTGGGCGCAGTGGCTCACGCCTGTAATTCCAGCACTTCGGGAGGCCAAGGAAAGTGGATCACCTGAGCTCCAGAGTTTGAGAGCCACCTAACTAACATGGTGAAAGCTCATCTTTATTAAATACAAAAAATTAGCCCTGCATGGTGGTGCACGCCTGTAATCCCAGCTACTTGGGAGGCTGAGGCAGGAGAATTGCTTGAACCTAGGAGCTAGAGGTTACAGTGAGCTGAGATCCTGCCATTGCACTGCAGCCTGAATGACAAGAGTGAAATTCCATCTCAAAAACAAACAAACAAAAACTTAACCTCCAGTACACCTCAGAGTATGACTGTACTTTGAGACATGACTTTTGAAGAGTTGATTAAGGTTAAATGAGGTCATACGTGTGAGACTGTTTAAAGAAAACGTTAAAAAGTCAATTTTTAACTATTGAAATACATAGAAATGATCTGGAAACTGAATTATATTATTAATTTGCTTGGTGGCATTATGTAAGATGGCTAAATAAAAAATCCATGTCTGTTAGACATGCAGGTGTTTACAGGTGAAATGACTCAGCAAAAATGAGGTCATTGTTGGAACAAGAACGGTGAAATCCTGACCCTTGCTCAGGCTGCGTATTGGTAGATGGGGGTCTGATTATATTACCTGCCCTTGGGAACATTTGAAATGTCTATAACAGAAACTAAAAAGGAAACCAAAACCAGATGTGGATTCTTCACACTCTGTCTTTCTCTACCAAGCCACGTAGAAGAGGTTACAAAAACTGTGTCACAAACTGGTGAACCTTCAAGGCCTGGATCCCTGCGTGACCACGTGGAGCAGAACCGCCAATGACCTGCGCTGGACTTGGAGAACAGTGGAGAAATAAACCTTTGTTATGTTGAGTCTTGCCAATTTCACTGTTGGTTTTTTATTGAAGGTATATTGTGGAGTAGAAGAAGTAAATTCAGGACACTGTCTATAGTGTAACAGAATTTGTCATTTAAAAAGCATGTACTACTTTGGGAAGCTGAGGTGGGAGGATCACTTGAGAACAGGAGTTTGAGACTAGCCTGGGCAGTATAGTGAGATACCATCTCTACAAAAAACGGAAACATCAGCCAGGCGTGGTGGCGCATGCCTGTAATTCTAGCTTCTTAGGAAGCGAAGTGGGAGGATTCCTTGAGTCCAGAAGTTCAAGGCTGCAGTGAGCTATGATCATGCCATTGATCTCCAGTCTAGGTGACAGGGTGAGGCCCTGTCTCAAAAAAAAGGCCTACACATATGTATGTTTATATATGAAGATAAATTTTCTGGAAGGAAGTATAGAAAATGACAAAACTGTGGGTGCTTCTGGGACAGGAATTAAAGGACTGGAGACAGGGTTGGAAGGAGAACTTTCACTATAAGCTTTTTCTCCAGTTTGAGTTTCTTTTTTCCAAAACTGTGTGTGTGTGTGTGTGTGTGTGTGTGTGTGTGTGTGTGTGTGTGTATGCATGTATATATGTAATGCGTATATATATATACATATATGCATATGTTTGTATACACACATGTGACTGAATTGTGTCCCCAAAGCTCATATATTAAAAACTTGACCTCTAGTGCACCTCAGAGTGTGACTGTACTTGAAGATATGACCTTTGAAAGATAATTAAATGAAGTCATGTGAGGCTGTGAAAAAAAAAACCTTAAAAAGGCAGTTTTTAAACCACTGAAATAAGTGAAAATGGTCTGGAAAGTGAATTATATTGTTAATTTGCTAGGTGGGATCACGTATGATGGCTGTGTAAAAAACCTATTATTTGTTAGATACGCACCGAAGTATTTATAGGCGAAATGACTCAGCAAAAATGGTAGGGGTGGGGAATGAGGTCACTGTTGGAACAAGAACAGTTAAATACTGACCCTTGCTGGGGCTGGGTATTGGTAGATGGGGGTCTGATTATATTACCTCCCCCTGGGAATGTTTGAAATGTCTGTAACAGAAACGAAAAAGGAAACCAAAACCAGATGTGGATTCTTCACGCTCTGTCTTTCTCTACCAAGCCACGTAGAAGAGGTTACAAAGACTGTGCCACAAATTGGTGAACCTTCAAGGCCTGGATCCCTGCGTGACCATGTGGAGCAGAACCCCCAGTGACCCGAGCTGGACTTGGAGGAGAACGGTGGAGAATAAACCTTTGTTATATTGAGTCTTGGAAATTTCATAGCTGGTTTGTTATCCAAAGTTTATGGTGTAGCAGAAGTAAATTCAGGACATCTATAGTATAATTTGACATTTAAAAGGACATGTACCACTTTGGGAGGCTGAGGTGGGAGGATCACTTGAGGCCAGGAGTTGAGACTAGCCTAGGCAATCTACTGAGAGCCCATCTCGGCAAAAAACGTAAACATCAGCCAGGTGTGGTGGCGCACACCCATCCTAGCTTTCGGCTGCAGACTGGAGCCTGCACTGTCGGCTTCCCGACTTTGGAGGTTTAGGGACTCAGACTGATCCACCACGGCAAAAAACGTAAACATCAGCCAGGTGTGGTGGCGCACACCCGTCCTAGCTTTCGGCTGCAGACTGGAGCCTGCACTGTCGGCTTCCCGACTTTGGAGGTTTAGGGACTCAGACTGATCCACCACTGGCTTCCTTGCTCCTCAACTTGCAGACAGCCTGTCGTGGGACTTGACCTTGTGATCATGTCAGTCAATTCTCCTGAATAAACTCCCGTTCATACGTACATCCTGTTAGTCCCACCCCTCTGGAGAACCCTGGCTAATATACACATTCATCTCTATACATTCTGTGAAGAACGAAAAATAAGCGAGAAAATGGAACCTGCACTTCTCCCTTCTGTCCTGGAACGTTCTCTGCACAGACAGGTTTTAACGCTCCACTGCCTGGAGGACCCCAGCCCACCCTCCTTCTGCTCCAGCTCCTCTGGGCTCCTTGCTGTGCCTCCAACCTGACCACTCATCTTTAGGGTCTTTCATTGCCTCTGCCTGGAAAGCTCTTTCCCCGAAAGCTGCCCAACTTCATCCAGTTATTCCAGTGTTTCCTCCCTGATCATACCAACTGAAACAGCCCCACCTTGGCGACACTGGTTAAGCCACAGATGGGCAAGCTGTGAGCACACGGGTGGCTGCCACCCATACTCTGGAAATGTCCTTGAGTGTAACTCACTGTGCACGTGGGCAAGGACTTTTCTAAGCTGCTGTGTATATTTCCTTGGCTGCCATACAAATGCCACAGAGACCGGGAGGCTGAGAACAGGCATGGAATGCTTCCACAAAAACCAAGAGTCAGCAGGCTCACATTCCCTTGGAAAGCCCTGCGGGAGGCTCCTTCCTGCCTGTTCCAGCTTCTGGCAGCCACAGGCCTTTGTTGGCTGGATCCACATCACCCAGACTTTGCCTCTGCCATCAGATGGTCCCCTCCGCTCTGTCGCTCCTCTTTTAATAAGGACACTTGTCATTTCATTTAGGGTCCATTTGAGCAATCCAGGACTGTCTCATCTCAAGCCCCGTCCCTAGTTACATTGGTTGGCAAAGACCTTTCTTCAAATAACATCACATTCTCAGTTCCCAGGCTTAGGACTTGGACATGTCTCTTTGGGGGACACCGTCGCACCATAGAAAGACATGAGCGATGCTAGACTGAAGAGTGTGCACCTTTAAAATCTCCCCAGAGTCTGCAAAATTACTCTGCCAATTTTCCCCCAGGAATTTTTTTTTTTTTTGAGATGGAGTCTTGCTCTGTCTCCCAGGCTGGACTGCAATGGTGTGATCTAGGCTTATTGTAGCCTCTGCCTCCTGGGTTTAAGCGATTCTCCTGCCTCAGCCCCCTGAGTAGCTGGGATTACAGATCTGCGCCACCATGCCCAGCTAATTTTTGTATTTTTAGTAGAGATGGGGGTTTCACCATGTTGGCCAGGCTGTTCTCGAACTCCTGACCTCATGGTCTGCCTGCCTTGGCCTCCCAAAGTGCTGGGATTACAGGCGTGAGCCACTGCGCCCGGCCCTTCCCCAGGGATTACAGGTGTGATCCACCGCTCCCCGCCATTCCCCAGGGAAATTTTAATGCTCACCTGGGCAAGGAGCCTGGGTCATCGGCACTGTGTGTGCTCTGCTTACCTTCGGGAAGACTGAGAACGATCATGACATCTCCAGGCCCTGAGATTTCCCAGTGACACTTTCCGGGGCTGGGAGGCGCCTGTCTCAGGGAGTCCTGCATTCTCCAGACACTGCGGGTGGTGGGGTCCTCGCCAGGCAGGGGTGGCTCAAGGCAGGCTGGGGTGAAGTGGGGGTCCCCTTCCTTGTCAGCTGTCCTGCCCTGTGGCTCCTGGGGCCCCAAGTGGAGTGACTGATGCCTAAGTGGCCGGTGGGGAGTCTACACCTGGCTGAAGCGGGTCCCCAATCCCAACCCAGGTGGGGAGGCAGAGACTTGGTGGGGGACAGCCCAGACCCAAGCAGGCTGATGAAGCAGAACCAGAACAGGCAGGGCTCCAAGACCTCGCTTCCCCCCTCAGAACTGGGTAACCGGTCGCTGGGCCCACGTCTCCTTCTTCCCATGAGCCGTGTGGGGCCTCTGAGCAGGGACTCCGGCAGTGGACCAGGCCTCCTCTGATCAGCCTCAGCCTAATGGTGTGGAGGAGGCAGCAGCTGGGCCAGTGGTGACTGACATGAGAGGGGCAGCCTGGTGTGGCCGAGCCTTGCCACCTGCCTCTAGGAGCCGTGTCCCCCCGAGCAGGTGTCTACTCCAGTGAGGCTGGTGATGTCCATCTCCAAAGCAGGCCATTAGGATCTTCAAGTGAGGATCTAAGAAAACCGTCCTGGCTGGGCGTGGCTCCCTATAATCCCAGCACTTTGGGAGGCTGAGGTGGGCGGATCACCTGAGGTCAGGAGTTCGAGACCAGCCAGACCAACATGGTGAAATCCAGTCTCTACTAAAAATACAAAATTAGCCAGGTGTGGTGTGGCATGCGTCTACAGTCCCAGCTACTCAGGAGACTGAGGCAGAAGAATTGCTTGAACCCGGGAGGTTGAGGTTGCAGTGAGCAGAGATCGTGCCACTGCACTCCAGCCAGCTCTGGAGACTCCTTCTCAAATAAATAAATAAATAAGCAAACAAACAAATAAATAAATAAAGTAAATGGTCAGATCCCCCGTAGGTCTGATTATCAGGATGACGTCTGGCTGGGGCAATGCAGGTTCAGAAGAGAGTTCCAGCGGACACAGGGACACCGTCCCAGGGCGGCGAGGAGAGGGCCCGGGAGGGAGGCTGGTAGGCAGCACCCCGGAGGAGCGGGCCGTCCGCGGGGCAATGGCGGCCCCTGGTGGCGGTGCCTGGAATGGGCCCCGCTCGAGGCCGAGGGGCAGGGTGTGCAGGGCGAGGTCCGCAAGGTGCCCTGGGTGCCCCTTTATCGCGCGGGGCCGGGGACTCGGAAGCCACGAGGTTGCCCCGAGCGCACCCAGCAGCTGCGCGCTCACTCTCGCCCCTCCCGCAGGCTGATCTGAGGATTGACCAGCTGCCCTCCACCCCGGTCCCGCAATTTTTACAGACAAGCCCCCCCAGGAAGCAAAAGAACACTGGACATACACACGCACCGACAAAGCCCCTGCTGTGGGCCTGGACCCTGGCAAAGGGCAAGGCAGGGGCGGGGCCGTCACCTCCACGACTTCTGCTGATGTGTTAGGAATGGGTTATGTTCACAGTGTTTGTCTGTTGATGTGTTAGGAATGGGTTATGTTCAGTGTTTGTCTGTTGATGTGTTAGGAATGGATTATGCTCACAGTGTTTGTCTATAAATATATTTCTTCTGTTTCCCACATGCAGGTATTCCTCCTCATGTCGATTCTGAGAACGGGGTACCAGTATCACTCCCATTTTACAGATGAGCAAACTGAGGTGCAGGAACATGAATTTCACTAACGCTGTCAAGAAACGTTCGGAGTTTGGCACGGCTTAGTGGCTCACGCCTGTAACCCTAGCACTTTGGGAGGCCAAGGTGGGTGAATCACTGGAGCCCAGAAGTTCGAGATCAGCATGGGCACCATGGTGAAACCCCATCTCTACACAAAAATAGAAAAATTATCCGGGTGTGGTGGCATGCACCTGTAGTCCCAGATGCTTGGGAGGGTGAGGTGGGAGGATCACTTGAGTCTGGGAGGCAGAGGTTGCAGTGAGCCGTGATCATGCCACTGCCCTCCAACCTGGGTGACAGAGCGCGACTCTGTCAAAACAAAACAAAGACCAAAAAAACATGCGGAGTGGTGGAGACTGCAACTCAGAAGCCGAAAATCCCTGGCTTCCTGGACCAGCCCAGCCCCGACCAGAGGGGGACGTGGAAAGGCGGGTAAGGAGAACTGCTCATCCTTTATTGCACCAGACTTCATGCCGGAGGCCCCGCACTGGACGAGGCTGGGGCCATCGAGGTTTGGAAGGCCCACAGTCCTGCCTCTGGGATGCTGCTCTCCGGTTGGGGAGCGGAACGGTCAGTGCAGAAGAAAGAAGGTGGAAACGCAAGGCCGCTCCTCACAGCCCTCCTGGTGCGGGAGAAGGAGCCCTGCAAGAATTTCTGCTCCGCCCAAGGGAGGAAAGGAGGCAGCTCCCCCAGGCTGCGGGGATGAGAGGGGACGTGTGGAGAAGGAGGGGCTGAGCCTGGGGAGGCGGAGGGCAGAGGAGAGGAAAAGCCAGGGAGGAGCCCGGGCCGGAGGAAGGCCACAGCCCTTCGAGACAGATGCTGGAGGCCCAGGGTCAGGGCCTTCTAAGAATGAAGGGGTGTTGGTCAAATGGGGGGCCCTCTTAGAGCCTCCCTGGGGGTGCATGACTCCTACACGCTCCCACCTAGAGGGACCACGCCTCCGGCCGTGGCAGGGCTGGGTCTCCGGTAGCCACTGTGCATCTTGGCCCCCAGGGAAGCAGGTAGAAGGTGGCACTTGGCAGGCTCCCAAACCCAAGCAGGTCCACTAGGGAAGGTGAGGAGGCTCAGCTGGAGGGACGGAGTGTGACTCAAGCCTGGGGTTCTACTCCGCCTGCCCCTCGGGGTCAAACTTGGATTGGAAGCCTGCCTGCATCTGGCCTCCTCTTCC
Source organism: Leontopithecus rosalia (assembly GCA_028533165.1). NCBI lineage: Eukaryota > Metazoa > Chordata > Mammalia > Primates > Cebidae > Leontopithecus > Leontopithecus rosalia. The sequence continues at coordinate 113,240,794 of CM052657.1, read as the reverse complement.
AAATGTGTTATTTATTTGCGATGAACAGAGCATGAGATGAAGCTTTCGTTCTTGAAGTGAACTGGCATTTAATGATTCCTTTTCGGAATTTAAAACCGCTTTTTTCTTTCAGATTCTGAAAGCTGCACTTGCTTCATGCTACTTTTTTTTTTTTTTTTTTTTTTTTTGAGACAGGGCCTTGCTCTGTCAACCAGGCTGGAGTGCAGTGGTGCGATCATGGCTGACTGCAGCCTTGACCTCCTGGGCACAAGTGATCTTCCCATGTCAGCCTCCTGAGTAGCTGGGACTACAGGCACGTGCCACCATGCCTGGCTAAGTTTTGTATTTTTAGCAGAGGCGGGGTTTCACCATGTTGCCCAGGCTGGTCTCAAACTCCTGACCTCAGGTGATCCACCTGCCTCCGTCTTCCAAAGCGCTGGGATTACAGGCATGAGCCACTGCGCCCAGCAGCTTCATGCTTTAAAAAAATAAACCCAAATCACAAAACACAGAAACATACAAAGGAAAATAATGAATATGACACATAATTCATCACCCAAACGTGAGCACTGGGACCTCAGGGTGCGATCCTTGCAGATTATTCTATACGCAGATAAAAACGTGTTGCTGTGCTCAAGGGCTTTTTTCCTTTTCCTTGAACCAGAATAAGAACAAATGAGACTTTGTTTTTAACTTGCTTTTCTCCCCTCTTTCTGTTAAAATGGGTGTGTTTCCAGTTGCACAGTACATACACATCCTCAGGTGTAGTGCGCTTTAAAAGCTGCCTCGTATTTTGCTGCTAGAAGAAAGTCCACCAATATGTTAATGGGTACTGTATCTAGATTTTGGAATTATTGTAATTTAAAAACTGTTCTCTTTTTTTATTTTTGAGAGGGAGTTTCACTCTTGTTGCCCAGGCTGCAGTGCAATGGCGCAATCGAGGCTCACCGCAACCTCCGCTTCTCAGGTTCAAGCAATCCTCCTGCCTCAGCCTCCCAAGTTGCTGGGACTACAGCGATGCGCCACCAGGCCCAGCTCATTTTGTGTTTTTAGTAGAGACAGGGTTTCACCATGTTTGTCAGGCTGATTTTGAGCTCCTGAGCTCAGATGATCCACCCGCCTTGGCCTCCCGACGTGCTGGGATTACAGGCGTGAGCCACCGCGCCTGGTCTTTCTTTGCCTTTAAGGTTAGGGCAGTCTGGCTTCAAAACAAAATATTTTAGGAACAAACCCAAGGAACAAATTGGTGACCAGGGATGGGAAATCTCTCCAAAGCTTTATTTCATATTAATAGTTGGAATCAATAGTGTTGATGTTTAGAGCACATATAATCGTTCAATGCTTTGCAAATTTTTTTTAAAGTTAGAAATTAAAACCTATGCTCTTCTATATAAGCCTCCGTGTCCCCTGGCCTTATTCTCTAAGTGGCCATTTATTTTTCTCTCAACGTTAGCTGTTTTCTTGTGCCAAAAGATATATCTATTTTATTTTATTTCAGCTAATGAAATTTATGCTGAAACTGTGTTTTAAATATGATAAGAGAACAGTCCCCTTATTTGTGGGGTGTGTGTAATCTAATGCCGGGCGGGCAGGGGGAAGGATATTACAGTGTTTGTATATTAAAATTATGTTTATGTGAAAATTCAATCGGTTGGTGGACAGAGTGGATTTTTTTTGTTTGTCTCTGCCTTGTCCCTACATTCCGAGTGTTTTGTGATTTCATTTGCTTATTAAAAAATCCTAAAAATTAAACACATCTTAAGAACAAAATAAAAGTCTATTTAATTTCATCCACCAAAAAATTTTGTTTTTATCATGCTTATAAAATAACTTACATTCACTGTGTAAACAAACATGAGATGTTCCAAAAAATATAAATGAGGACATTAAAAAAATCACTGTAATTCCAAAATCTAGCTGTATTCTCTATTAACGTTTTGGGGTACTTACTTTCACTGTATCTTTTCCTGTTCTCTTTTCTGTTTTGTTGTTGTGTTTGTTTGTTTGTTTGAGATCGCATCTCATTCTGTTGCCCAGGCTGGAGTGCAGTGGCATGATCCCGGTTCACTGCAGCCTCAACTTCCCGAGATCAAGCGACCCTCTCACCTCAGCCTCCCAGGTAGCTGTGACTATGGGTGCTCACCACTGCACCTGGCTATTTTCTTCTATTTTTTTTGTAGAGATGGAGTCTCACTATGTTGCCTAGGTTCGTCTTGAACTCTGGGCTCAAGTGATCCTCCCGCCTTGGCCTCCCAAAGAGTTAGATTATACGCATGAGCCACCTCACCTGGCTACTTTCATTCTTTCAAAGTGTTTAGTATAATTGACATTTGAGTATATGTAGAGTTATTTTCTTTTTCTTTCTTTCTGTTTTTTGAGATGAGATTTCACTCTGTTGCCCTGGCCTAGCTGCAGTGAAGTGGCGTGATCACAGCTCACTGCAGGCTCAGATAGAAGGTTTTGTCCTTTTCTTGAAATATCACGAGCATTTTAGATAACTTGTTTGAAACATTATTTGTGATGGCTGCTTAGGAGTCTTCAACATGAGTATCCTATGGTACATGTCATAATTCTACCATTTTTGCCAACGTTAGCAGCTTTCCTTGCCTTAAGTCTTAGAAATTGTGTTGTACTCAACACCACTGTACATAATATTTTTACTTGTCTTTGATTATTTCCTAGAGATGAAGTCTTAGAAGTGAAATGACTAGGTCAAGAGATAAAAGATTTATTTTATTTTGTTTTGTTTTATTTTATTTTTTGAGGCAGAGTCATGTTCTGTCACCCAGGCTGAAGTACAGTGGCATGATCTCAGCTCGCTGCAACCTCCATCTCCCAGGTGCAAGCGATTCTGTTGCCTCAGCCTCCAGAATAGCTGGGACTATAGGTGCATGCCACCACACCTGGCTAATTTTTGTGTTTAGTAGAGACAAAGTTTCACTGTGTTGGCCAGGCTGATCTGAAACTCCTGACCTCAGGTGATCTGCCCACCTTGGCCTCCCAAAGTGCTGGGCATGAGCCACCATACCCAGCCAGCAAAAAAACATCTAAAATGCCCTTCCTATGTTTTTGAACTGCCTGACCAAGAGGTACCTTCAATTTATGCACCTGTGCGCAATAAGAGTATCTTTTAATTCTGAAAAAGGAGAAAAAGAACTTAAACTATTTTAAAAGGCAAACAATGCACCTCATTGTTCTTTCTTAGCATTCCTTTGGCTACTAGGAAGGCTGTGTCTGCTTTTCCCTCTTGGTCAGATGATGTTCTCTGTGAATAATGTTTCAAGTCCGTTTTTGCCCCCTTTAGGATGCATTTATTTCTTATCCATTTAAATAAACCCTTTACCAGAAATATTATTCCTTTAGTTACAATATTTATGACAAAGATTTCCCCATATTCTTTAACGTTGAATTTTGCTTACGATCACCTTTGGTACACACAAGTTTGCATTTTCACATGGCAAAATGTTGGTTTTGCTGGTGGAGAATTCCTTCATGGCTTGTACGTGTTAAAAGAGCATCTTCATACTCATCTGAATGATCCACCTAGATTTTTTTTTTTTTTTTTGAGATGGAATCTCGCTCTGTCACCCAGGCTGGAATGCAGTGGCATGATCTCAACTCACTGCAACCTCGGCTTCCCGGGTTGAAGCAATTCTCCTGCCTCAGCCTCCGCTGTAGCTGGGATTACAGGCGCCCTCCACCACGCCCAGCTAATTTTTGTATTTTTAATAGAGACGGGGGTTTCACCATGTTGGACAGGCTGGTCTCGAACTCCTGTACTTGTGATCCGCCCTCCTCGGCCTCCCAAAGTGCTGGGATTGCAGAAGTGAGCCACCCAGGTGATGACTTCTCATTTCTTCCTTTTTTTTTTTTTTTTCGGAGCCACTTTGAGAAATTCGGTTCCATCTTTGGTGGTAAAATACAGGTCGGCTCCCCCCGCGCGCGGCCAATGGACGCTCCCAGAGCGGACAGACCGGCCCTTTGCGGGAGCGGGGCGGGGCGAAGGGGCCCCAGGGCGGGGCTTCGCCCGAGCCCGGCCCCTCCCACCGCGGCAGCCGCTGGTGCGCCCCGAGCCGGCTGCTTCTGGACTCTCCCGCTTGCCGTTCTTACCCGGCCTGCCCCGCGCCGCGCTTCCGGAAGTAGACGTCGTCTCCTCCCAAGTGGAGCGTTTGCGCCTGAACTTGGCGGGTTTGCTGCGGCACCGAAGGGCTGCAGAAGCCCGGGGGTCAGGGGCGGGCTGGTTGCCGCAATGGCTGTGAGTCAGGACATGTTCGACGCCATCGTGATGGCGGATGAGAGGTGGGTGGCGAGGTCGGGCCCGCACCCCGCTCTGCCTGGTTCTCCCCCGGTGGATTCGCCGCCGGCTGTGGTCCGGGGCGGCTGCCGGAGCCTGGCGTCCCGCGGGCGTGCGCAGTGGGGGGGCGTCTGGTGGCCGTGGACGCTGGGACAAGTGTGGGCCGAGATGCCCTGGTCCGCCTCCTCTCCTCGCCAGCTCCGGCGGGGCACGTTCCCAGCTGCTCCTCCAGACCCGCCTCCCCTGCCCGGGCTGCCCTGAGCATCTGCTCGGTCTGCGGTCACCCTCCTCCGGGGCCGCCCCGTCCTCTGGGAGGACAGACCTTTGCCATCTGGGAACTGCCTCTTTTCCTTGTTCCTCGATCGTAGGACATACGGCAGTATTCATGGATGTGCTGATAGATGTGCCCGACCCCACCCCTTTCCCTCCAGAGCCCCTGGGGAGCCCCTCGTGCTGCGGCAGTGGGGGAGCTGGGACGTGCCTCCTGGTGACTTCCAGTGCCCGGCCCACAGAACACGCCCAGAAATGTTAGTTCGGAAAGCGACGGAACAGTTAGCGGTCCGTCGCTGACGTTTATTTAGCTCGCGCTGTGAGTCAGACTCAGCTAAACGTTCCGTTTCAGCCCTGCTTGGTAAATGGATCCTACTATTCGTCGGAATTTACAGAGGAGGAGGCACCGTCACTTTCCAGGGTCACACGACCAATAAGTGGGGAGCTGTGCACTCGGCTTCATGCGTGCTGCCGCCCACTCCTTGCATCTTTGGTGACTGCAAGTTAAGATAGCGTTAGTCCCACTGTTGGTCCTCAGGGTCGGTCGCAGTACATTTGCGGTGATTGGATGGCGTTTCTCGCTGTTGTCCACTGATGTGCTGTAAAGCCCTGTGAATGTTGCAGGGTTTTGGAAGTGGTTGACCTGGTCTAGTGAAACTTGTCCACTCACCAAGCTTTGGCTTCCTCACTCCGGCTGCAAATCAGACTCAGGAGACTGAAAAGTAGATTCGCGGCCAGGTGCGGTGGCTCACACCTGTAATCCCGAGGCTTTGAGACGCCAGAGCTGGAGGATTGCTTGAGCCCAGGAGTTTGAGGCCACAGTGAGCTGTGATCGTACCCCTGCGCTCCTGGCGGGGCAGCAGAGACCCTGTCTCCAGCCTTACTGAATCTCTGGGGGTGAGGCTTTTGAGTTAGTATCTTTGAATTTTCCTTGTGTGTTTCTAGTACTCTATCAGGTTTGGGATTCACTAATTTAGCCCTTTGTTGTAGATGAAGAAACAGCTGCAGGAGGTGCACTGACTTGCGAGAGGAGACTCAAGGGGTAGAGCTGGCACTGGAATCTGTGTCTTCTGACTTGAATTTTAGGCTTTTCCTATTTTACTCTGACTTGTCTTACTGGGTCTGGGTAATATGTAGAAAAAAGTTTGTCTGGAATAAGTATTCTTTCTCCTGTGGATTTGATGAAGCATGCTTCTCCTTCACAGGTTTCATGGGGAAGGGTATCGGGAAGGCTATGAAGAAGGCAGTAGTTTGGGTGTGGTGGAGGGAAGGCAGCATGGCACGCTGCATGGAGCCAAAATCGGGTCTGAGGTAAGTGGGAACCCCCTTTTGGAGATGAAGCCTCTTCATCTACAATTTATAATTTATTTCAGTATTCAGTGTGATGGAGTAAGAATGTCAGGCCTTTTAAAATCACAGTGCCTGACTCATGCCTGTAATCTCGGCACTTTGGGAGGCTGAGGTGGGTGGATCACCTTGAGGTCAGGAGTTCGAGACCAACCTGACCAACATGGTGAAACTCCATCTCTACTAAAAATACAAAATTAGCTGGGTGTGGTGGCTCATGCCTGTAATCCCAGTTACTTGGGAGGCTGAAGTATGATAATCGCTTGAACCGGGGAGGTGGAGGTTGCAGCAAGCGGAGATTGTACCATTGCACTGCAGCCTGGGGGACAAGAGTGAAACTCCATCTCAAAAAAAATAAAATAAAATAAATCCCAGTGCGTTTGTGTGGAAGTTAATTGACTACATGTTCTGTTGGTGGAGTATTCTTAGTACTGAACCAAGAATGCATTTTGCTGTGTAGACTTAATTAAATTATGCAGGCTGGTTAAGAGAAAGCAAATCCCTGGTCTCCTTAGTTTACTTGGGAGTGTCATGGTGCTGGCTCATCCACTAAGCCAGCTGAATCACCGTCAAAAGAATGGGTGCCCTCTGTCATGTGAAAATACTCCATTTATGTTTACTTTGAAATTTCATTAACTTCATGATATTTTTTTCTTTTCTTGTCTTTGTCCTAGATTGGACCTTACTTACAGATAAGTGGTCCTTACTGGCAAAGTCTGAGTTGAGGCAGTTATGAGTATATTGGATGTTTGATGCTTCGAAACAGATCACCACAAAATGCGTGGGCTTAACACAGCAAATATTGATTACCTCACATTGCTTCTGAGGGCTGGGAACTCAGGAGCAGCCTTGCTGGGTGGTGCTGTCTCAGGGTGTCAGCCAGAGCCGCGTCACCTGAAGGCTGGACTTGGGTTGGAGGATCTGCCTCCAAGGTGGTGCTGTCACCTAACTGTGGGCACAGACGTCTTCATAGGGATGCTTGTGTGTCTTTGTGATGTTCAAGAGAAGAGAGAGCTGGTGAGGCAGGTGACATTGGCTTTTATCCCTGGACTCAGGAGCTTTGTGTGCTCCTCCACATTCTGTTGGTTACGAAAGCCACCCTGGTAGAGTGTCGAGGGACCTGCACAGAGCATGGGCACCAGGAGATGAGGACTGGGGCGTCCGGGAGGCTGGCTGCCCCACTGATGACCTCATCTCCTAATTTCCATTGCCCAGTGCTCAACAGTTACTTCCAGAACCATAATGTCAGAAGCACCGCTGCCCTCTGCTCCCACCTTTTGTCTTGAGATCTTAGTAATTAAAGTGTACTTAGTTGCTTATTAATTTCACTCTGAAATGTTTTTCAAATTCACAGATCGGGTGCTACCAAGGTTTTGCTTTTGCGTGGAAATGTCTGCTGCACAGCTGCGCCGCTGAGGAAGACAGGTAAGGCTGGGGATGTCTTTCCTTTTCAGCATAGGAACCAGGAGTTCTCATTTCGCAGGCTACCAACATGACCTTGAATAATCAATCTGCTCCTCATCTGTAAAATGGAGAAAATAATAAATGTCAAGCTTGAGTGTTGTCAGGGGGCTTCACGGAGATACCACATAGAAAGTGCCAGGCACATTTCGGGTGTTTGAGGGACGCTGGCTATTGTTGTTTCTCCAGAGGTCTGTGCTCCTGCCTTTTACCTGGAGTCATTTGTGCACCAGGCGGCTTTTAGGTACCCTGCCAATAAAATAAAGTTGACATTGATTATATTTTCCCATTCGTCTTTCCCCAGAGCCTCTAATAAACAGATCACAACAGTTTTGGTGTGACTTGGGCTCAGAAATGATGACGCCATTGCCACCAGTTTCTTTTTAACGCAGCCAACTAAGTCTGTTAACAAGAAAACGTGTTTACGTGTGTTTAACTCCTCTCTGGAACTTGTCCGCACTCAGTAAGCGTTAGCTTTCATTTGAATTGTTTTCAGCCTTTCAGAACTCTTCTTGCATTCTGCTTGCTGAAGCCCCACGTGATCCTCTTTATCTGTCTTCATTCTGAAGCTGGAAATGAACCCTTAGGTAAAAGACGGAGCTGGCTTGGACACTGCCGCCCATGGGCAGCAGCAGACACGGGGCCTGTGCTGGTGCTCTGCATCAGTCATTCTGACACCTGCTGGCCTTGCCTAGCATGGGAGGGGCACAGAGAGAGTGGGTAACACTCGCCCTCACCATGTGACTTGCGCTTTTATTTGAAATAGCTTGAATTTCTCGAAATATCTTGAGTATCTTGAATATTCAGATGCTTAAGAATGAGGATGCTTGCAAGTGAAACGGCAGGGGGGGCGGGTTGGTGGGATTCTGGGTTAGCAGAGGCGCACTGGAGGGCATTTTCTGCTTGGTTCCCAGGGAGCGGCAGGCAGCGAGGGCTCCCACGGGAATGGTTGTTGGCAGCCTGGGCTGCCACTAGGTGGCAGTCAAAGCTGGGCTTGGCTCTCAACTCAGGACAGGAGAGGTTGTGTGTTCTTGGAGTTCTCCACCCATCTCCTTCTCCCACAGCGTCAGAATCTGCCTGCTCCTGGAGAAGTGCTTGGCTTTGTGTCCACAGTCCCATGCCAGGAGGTAGCCAGCCCTTACCCCAGAGCAGGGTTTGCTGACTTCTTAAAGCAGCACACAGCTTAGCTAACAGAGAGGAAGCGCTTTGGTTGACGAAGGGCTGGTGGAAGTCCTGCCGAGCCTCCTCGGGGGCTGCCCTCACCCCTCCACAGTACCCAGAGGTCTCTCTGGAACCTAAGCCTAGGCAGTGGTTCACGGATATTTGGATCTTACATGTAAGTATTTTTTTTTTTGAGACACAGTCCACGATCTCGGCTCACTGCAGCCTCTGCCTCCCGGGTTCAAGCCATTTCCCTGCCTCAGCCTCCTGAGTAGCTGGGATTACAAGCACCTGCAACCACACCTGGCTAATTTTTGTATTTTTAGTAGAGATGGGCTTTCACCATAGTGGCTAGGCTGGTCTCAAACTCCTGACCTCGTGATCTGCCTGCCTCGGCCTTCCAGAGTGCTGGGATTACAGGCGTGAGCCACCACACCCGGCCAGTATTTTTTTTCAGAGGTAGTGCATCTTTTACCTGTAAGTTTTTCCACATAAGGATGCTAAGAGAAAAACACCTGCACCCCCTGCACTGTCACTCAGCAAAATGCTGGGCATTTTAATACCAGAGAAACTCCGGAGAGCGGTATCTCAGGCCAAAAGATGGTGCTTTCCATGGAGTAACTAGCTTCTGGTGAAACCCTTCTGTGGAACAGCACGCTCCAGGGCTGAGCACGGGGCTCGAGTGCCATCACTTCTGTTTCCTTGGCCCTGAGCTGCTCACACCTGCCCGGTGTGTGCCGCCTCTGATGATGCGCCTGGCTTGGTGTGTCTGAGCCGCATCACTGACCAAAGAAGTCCCTGCTTGCCCGGTAGAAAGGGGGTGGTACTCCATCGGGTCGGCATCCAGCCACCTCCCGTGTATTGGCATCTCCCTTTCGTCTCCCCGGAAACCAGGTGCTTTGTTGCTAAAATTGACTTGCTTTGACCTTTCACAGTTTTGTATTTTCTCAGAGACGTAGCCATCGTTAGCTCTTGTGAACTGGTTTACTGTTGGCAAACTTACTCTTCTGTGTGTCCAGAAGCTCTGGCCGTTCACATGGACGTAGGAGGTCTTGGTTGCTTTGAATTGCTGTCAATTTATCCTAACCATCAGGTCTTTAAAATTCCCATTACTTGGCTGGGTGCGGTGGTTCACACATGTAATACCAGCACTGGGAGGCGGGGCGTGTGGATCACCCGTGTAATCCCAGCACTGGGAGGCGGGGCGTGTGGATCACACGTGTAATCCCAGCACTGGGAGGCGGGGCGTGTGGATCACACATGTAATCCCAGCACTGGGAGGTGGGGCGTGTGGATCACACGTGTAATCCCAGCACTGGGAGGTGGGGCGTGTGGATCACACATGTAATCCCAGCACTGGGAGGCCGGGGCGTGTGGATCACCCGTGTAATCTCAGCACTCGGAGGCCGGGTGTGGTGGTTCACACGTGTAATCCCAGCACTGGAGGCGGGGCATGTGGATCACACATGTAATCCTAGCACTGGAAGGCCTGGTGCGGTGGTTCACATGTGTAATCCCAGCACTGGGAGACGGGGCGTGTGGATCACACGTGTAATCCCAGCACTGGGAGGTGGGGCGTGTGGATCACACGTGTAATCCCAGCACTGGGAGGCGGGGCGTGTGGATCACACATGTAATACCAGCACTGGGAGG